>JAGPOW010001338.1:41945061-42038844 GCA_030014935.1 Caiman crocodilus
CGGACTCTGCGTTTCCCGCAGCTGTTGAGAGAGCCTCTGGTTCACAACTCGGCCCTGGCGTGCTCTGTGCCAAGCCTGGCCTCTGCCAGCCTCACGGCCACCCTCATCCAGGTGTGTGTCCTCCGCCTGCACCATCTCCTCGACCCCGTCCGGTCAGCCTGGCTCTCGCCCGAGGAGCTGGCCACACGGCTGGGCGTGCGCTCCGTCCACCCCATGGGTCATCTCCTGCGTGACATCAGGGCCAGCCTCCCGCCAGCAGCGGCGGCCGCCTAGGACAAACATCTCCGGACGTGCCAGATCCTGCAGGCCACGGATGCTGCGAGCGGGGCTGTCCCTCCGCTGCCGGTCACCCCGGCTGTGGCTGCAGAGTCGGCCGGTGGACCGGGCACCCTGTTGTGGTTCCCCATGCCTCCCGATAGTGACACGGGTTATCCCTTTGCTTCTCTGCCATGTAGAAGCTTGTATGCCTGGGTGATTTGTGTCCGCCAGGCTCAGGTGTCGGCGGGCCGCCCCGATACACCGTGGCGACGGTGCCTGGGGCCACCGGCTTCCCCACTGGCCCACCCGGCGTGGCTCACATTGTATAAGCCGCCGACCGCCAAGAAGACTGGCGACCTCCAGTGGCGGTTGCTGCACGGCATCCTAGCCACTGGTACGTTTGCGTCCCACATGGACCCAGCTGCCTCGGCAGCCTGCCCCTTCTGCCCGGGCAGTATGCAGGAGGATCTCTTTCATGCCTTCCTGGACTGTCCCCACGTGCGGCCGCTCTTTACCACCCTCAAGCCGCCGCTGCAAGCGCTGGGCAGAAGCTTCTCGGAGACCACCTACGTGTGCTCCTAGCCCTACGGGGTGGCTGAGCGGGGCGTCATCTGCCTGGCCAACTTCTTGCTGGGCCAGGCTAAGGTGGCCATCCTCAAGATCCGCCGCAACCGGCTCACTGGCACCGGCTCTGACAATGCCCTGCGGCTCTTCAGCCTCCTGGTGTGGGCGCACCTCTCACTGGAGTTTGAGAACACTGTGCTCCGGCGGGGGGTGCCCGCCTTCAAGGCCCTCTGGGCCCTTGAGGGAGCGCTGTGCCACGTGGAGGACGGCCGTCTCAAATACATGCTCTGATGTCTTGAACGGTCTGGGCGACCGGGCGGGCGCAGTGGCGGACTGTGGCTTCTGGCTTGTGCCATGCACTGGGCCCTCACCAGGCTGCTTTTGTTTATTTCCTCGGATGAGATGTGGAAGGTTTTTGCACGTGTACCATGGGACAGGGAAGGGTGGAACTGTTTTTATATATGTGGGAGTCTGTTACTTTGGCATGTTAGACACGACTTGTATTACTGTGAAGGTGTTTGTCACAGTGTGATGTTCTGAATGTCTTGGAATGTTTTCTCTTTGGTGTGGTTTGATTTTTTTTTGTTTTCTGTACCTGATCTTTTGTGAAATAAAGTTGTTAAGAAGTCAAAAAGTCCTTCTTTTCTGGGGTCTCTTTCCACTTCGGCTGCTGGTAGGGAACTAACTGCCTGGTCCCAGCCCTAGGGTTTATATAGGTCTAGGGCCCTGCCTCCTCCAGCCAGCTGACCCAGGTGCAGATGCAGCCAATTCCCTTGTTAACCAGTTATCATGGCAACCTGCACCTGGATTCTTATCTGGATCTTTGTGCTCTTTCCCAGGGCAATCTCTGCTCTAAGAGGAGCAGACACCTTAGTGCCCTATGACAGGCACAACTACTAAGGGGCTTCATCAAGGACTATGGGATTTTGGTATTACTCCCTCAGCCTTGAGGTAAGGGAGTAGCCATCCCTCAGGTTCCCATCAAGCCCTCTATTGCCTGATTGGCTCCCCTCAATGTCCAAACACAATAAAAAAGAAAGCAATAAACCCATCTTTCACTGTATCCACTGTAGCCTCTTTTTTCTCCTTGTCACTGCCTCTGCCAACATTCCTTCCCCATTTGAAGTACTTTTGTGAGGATTAACCTACTTCGTTGTTGAGTCCTGGCTTAACAGGATTCAGTGGAGCTTTCTCCTCCACTCAGAACTGGTCCTAGGGGTTCTGTCTCCCCCAGCAGTCTTCTCAGGTTTTCTTCTTCAGAGCTGTCTCCTGCTCCTGATTCTGATTCTCTCCATGTGCCGTCCCTCCTCTCCTGGGGCTGCTCTATCTTAATGGAGCAGCTGCTCCAGAACTGGTACTCTCTCACTGTTTTTTCTTCCCTCTGCTCAGTCTTCTTCCCTGTGTTAAGTATTTGATTTATAGCCAGTCCCTCTTCACATATACTGTACTAGCCATTGTTTTCAGTGTAACAATTCCACTTTCCATGAATTTTAACAGGAAAGATTATTTCAATAAACATAAAGGTATTTTAGCAAGAATACAGTTCTTCTAAAAAATAGTTAATAAATGAAGTTTCTTTGTTACTTTCAATTCATGAAAGTTTCTTAAGTTTATAGAGCCAATTTATAATTGTTACATGTAATATACAGTGGTACCTCAGTACTCGACTACCTTGAAAATCGTCGAATTTGGTACTCGACGCATTTTGACAAGAAAATTTTGTCCCGGTACTCATCATTTGCTTGGTACTCGACGCGCAAGCGAGAACTTGTCGGCGAAGAAGGCACCTGCTCCCTCCTGAACTTTGCTGCTCGCTCTGTTCTGCTCTGCTCTGACAAGGCGCCGCCGCCATCGCTGCCCGGCCACGCACTCCCTCTCACCCTCCCCTGGGCCCCGGCACAGCCAAGCCCTCACCTGCGGAGAGAAGGGGGCGCGGGGAGAGCTGTTTGTTTGGTACTTGTCATTTTTGGTACTCGTCACACCTCCCGGAACCAATTAACGATGAGTACCAACGTAGCACTGTATCTTTATCAAGAATATTTATTTATTAATGTATGTGATTTCAATTCTGAACAGAAGGTTAGAGCAGCTTACAGCCGTAGAAACAGAACAACTTAAAAGAGCAACTAGAATATGTAAAACAAAATAAAGTAAATATCCACTAAACAAATTTTCAGACTTATTGTAGGTGCTAAATTCCTGTCCAAGTCTCTAAACATCAAAACACCTTCAAGGATATGTTCCTAAGTGTTTATAATGCTCCATGATTGCCTATACACATGCTCATGAGTGGGAGAAGGGAGGTGTTTTAGAGCAGTTCCCAGACAACTGCTATAATTAAAATGGCTCACCACCATACATATTAATCTCCTGTGCATTGTAAAATGTCTGTGGAATGCTTTATCTAAAGTTAAATCAATGAGGTTTAAATAAAGGGCCCCCATGGCCATTTTAAAACTCACAGGGGCTTACTACACATGACAGTGAGGTGATAGTGGAGCATTCTAATTAATGTGGAGCAGACTCAATTAATTGCATTTGCTCCAACATGTTCTAATTAAAACACTAATGAGCATATGTATAGACAGTCCCTATTTCCAGTTTTCAACCATGTCTGTGCCACATTTAATTTAGAATAATGCAAGTGTCCTAAGACACAGAACTCTCATTTTTCAAGTATGTAAAAGGCACTATGCACAACAATGTTGCTATATCCCTCATAAATTATTAACAGTGGTAATAAATATCAACAGTACAGACATTCATGAGTTTACAGATGTTCAGGAGCGCTCCCTTCTCCCGAGCAAAAATGGCTGCTCCAGGCATAGCCATTTTTGCTCTGGGACAAAAATAACTTAGGAACAACTAATGTTAAACCAGTCATGGGAGAATGAATGTCTGTATATGGTCTTTTCTCTCATGTCCATGCCCCACATCCCTGTGAGTGTATCACTCAGGCTGCACCCTGCTGCTCCAGCCGAACAAGCAGAACATGCCCCCTACACAATCTCACCCTGTGCTGCAGGAAGACACAGGTTGACACTGAGAAGTCTGGGTCTGACAGTCAGGCCTGCTCTGTGCTTTCATCTACTGTCATCTGTTGCCAGGCAGACTGATGGAGCACATAAAGTATGCCAAGATGTGTGCACATAGGCCCCTGGCTTTGCAGTCTCAACACTGCAAGCTTTTTGCTCCTCACGATCTTAGCATTCAAACACCAGTTCAGGTGCCTCTTGGTAAGTTTTCCTACCAAGAGAACAAACCCAGGAGAATTCTCCCAGGGTATTTGAATGTGTATGTGCAATATAAAAGTAACAAGTCCCATTATTTTAGGCAGTACAGAAGCAGAAATGTTGCAGACAATGAGTTTTCAAGGATAAATTAATCCTTCAACACAAAAATTAACTATGATGTTAAAAAAACAACAAAAATCAGTTCCCTGTATGGGTTTTGGGCTACTGTTTCAGCAATTGTTGAGTATGGAAATCCAATTTTGTTATTCATTGATTCCCTCCTAACTCACTCTACTAACATCCACGTGCTATTGTAATTATAGGAAAGCAACAATATTTTAAACCCAATTACATATTTTTGAATTCTTCAGTAATCATCAGCCAGATCATTTTAATAGTATCTTCAGAGTTCTTCCCGTGAACTTTGTAAGTGTACCATAATTTAATACACTCCTTATCTTCAGATTTTCAAATTAAGTTAGGGTTAATATTTTCTTCACAGGAAGTCGACACAAATTATAATCTAATCATAAATATTTTTAGTTTAACAAGTACACAGCTTCCAAGTCAGGCAATTCATCATGGATAGAGTACGTCTTTGTATTTACTACCTGCCCGTCTACTCTTCAAACAGCAATTTTTATGATAGCATTACTTACAAATAAGGGTATAGTGAGTAAAACATCATTAGAATATAATCCAAGCAAAATTTCATTAATATTAAACTTGTAAATAAATATTACTTTTAATCATTACTTGAATTATTTAGTCGGAAAAAAGTGACTTCCTGACAATCTGAAAAATAAGATTATTTCTAGCACTCTTCCTTTCTCTTTATAACCCTCTCCTCCCCACTACCACCATCTAATTTTAAGCTACTGAAATATTCTGAATTTGCTGCCAATCAGGATCCTGCTCAAATTTATTCTTTCCCATATTTCTCATGGAAATCAGGGAGGATTGTGGGGTTGAGTAATATAGGGTGAGAAGTGGCAAGATGGTTTAAATGATATGTTGAGTTGCTTTATTTTCCTTTTGTTTTCTTTCACTATTGTAGGGATATTGCTCACTGGAAAGTGACTGAGGTAGCTTTTTCTTTGTAGATAAATTTTAAGAATTGTGATAGCTTTTATAGTTAAGCTATCTGGTGAACCCCAATGTCAGTCAGAGAAAAAAATTAAAGGAAAGAGAAAAAGGAGATTCGCCTAGCTTTTGACACAATTCATGATGAGGATTTTCACATTATAAAAATAAACTGAGCATCACAGGATAATTGAGTCACATTGTATTAACTTACTTATACCTAACTGTTTAACTTGCTGAAATTAGTAAATACCATAAGTCAATGGGCTCTGTTGATTTTATAACATGGTATACAATTTGGGATCCAACATGTGTGACTTGATCTTTCAACATTTATAATTTCCATATTGCTTGAAATATGTCATAAATGTTTATAATGTTTTCAATTCTGATAGACTGCAAAGAGCAAGGAGAAAAGAATAAAAAATGAAAAAATATGACAAATAGCACTAATAAGATGGGATTCCAGCCATTTCTGAAGGACCAGTCGCAGAGTGAGAGAACACTTTTTAAAATATTTATTACACATTACAATAGACAAAGCAATATATTATAATAAATAAGATTAAGCATAATGAGCTTCACCTCAGCTATGTTTTCACACAAACTATTTAATGCTAGAAATCAAGTACGTAATCATCCTTCAGTGTCACCTCATAAAATGAAGTCCCCAAAAGGCAAGTTAAAACCTGCTCCCTTCTAATCAAATTCAATATCCGGAAACAAATATTACTCACCAGCATTTAGAATATGACTTTAATACATTCTAGTATAATGGCTTTATTTGAAAGAGTCATTTTTTATAAATCACACAGTGGAAAGATTTGATTGCTAACAAATAGACATTATCTAAACTTGGGAAAGGGCAGAAGCTTAAAACAAATTACCTGGTATCAAGATGATTCAAATAGACAATTTGAGTAAATCAACACTTGAAGCATACTTTATCATCATTCTTAAAGGTACTTTAATTAAACAGTAGTAATCTAAGTGTACTACTAACTAAAACATTAAAGGAAACTAAAATGGATGGATTATGAGAAAAATAACATGCATTTAAAGTATGTAATAACAGTACCATGGGCACAACTACACATGCCCCTATGGCACCATTTTTACTGAACCCTCATTTAGTGATTCCTTTTAGAAGTACTAAATGAGGGCACAGTAACAGCTGGTACTACCCTGTGCCAGTGGCGCACCATTATTTTTAGTGGCTACATCGCTGTAACAATGCACTTTACTAAGGGGGTGCCTGGCTATGGTGACACAGTAGCACTATCATGGTTTTTGCCCAGGGATGCTATGTCACAGTAGCGCATTGCTGTGGTGATGTACTGTCATATACAGACATGCCCAGTGACTAAGAAATAAATGTGAGAATTTCATTATGTTTCACTACAAGATCTAAGAATAATATTACTCAGTTCAACTGCAGTAAATAAAACAGAAGGTAAAAGGAAATCAATACATCTTAATTATTTTCTAAAGCATCATAACATTAAGACTTCAATCATTCCAATTCTTTTAATTGGTTTCTATTGTGTAAAATTCTGAAGTTAGCACATATTTTCAAAATTTAGTATGAAAGTGTACTTACTTGGTATAACTAACCTCAGTCAATGAATACCTAAAATTAAGGTAAAATAAACTAAATAGTGCAATAAAATAGAAAATAATAATCAACTGATTAATCTGAATACTCTATTTTAAAAGTACCTACTCACACCATACCTCCCATGATTGTTCAGTTTTGAGGGTTGAATCATTACCTCTTTCATGCAGATCTAACGAAAAAGGAGAAGTATGTTATGAAACCAGTTCTCCATTTCCATTTCTCTCACCTCTGGCCCAATGCATGCACTTCAGCCATTCCTACTCAAAGAAGGAAGCAGCATAAAACGTAATCCCTCAATTTCTTGACAAACCAGCAATAAAAAGGTAGATTCAAAATAGGACTTAGATGCCTTAGTCCAAAATTGCTATCCAGAAAGTCCCCTTTAGCTGACTCTGAATTTCATTAGGTAAACATGGAGATGTTTGATCGATAAGTTCTCAAGGCACCTAGCATTCTGACTCTGCATATGGCCCAAACTGCCCCAGTCTGGGCTGCCAAGTGTCTAAGTCATGCCTAAACTAGATGGGGATACCGCAACTAAGTGGAGAAATAAAGAAGTACTTTGAAGCACCCAATCAGACCGGTGTGCAATGTGAATGCCTGCCACACACTGCCAAGATAAGGTCACTTACAACATGTAGCTGTGCCCACTTCCACTACTTATACAATAGCCTTGTAGTTAGAACAATCACCAAGGAAGTGAGAGACCTCTCTCTTCAGCCAAAGAATAAATCAGACTCACATTTGCTGCCTCCCAAGATAATTTATTTTTCATGAAACTATCATGAGATAAAACACATAAGCAGTCCTTTTCAGGGGGGGTCTGAATGCAGGACTCTTTTATCACAGGTGAGTAACCTAATTAGACCATACAAAGTTATGCCCTCTATTGCAACATGAACCCAGGACTTCTACTTTATGCACTAATGAGGCTTCTCTATGTATAGTGGGAACCGCTGTTGTTCCCATTTTCAAAGACATGAGTAGGCCCTGCTCAGTGTTTGTGTGTGTATACTTTTTCTAGGTCAGACATTCTCAGTCTGCTGATAAAACCAGAAAATTTACTCACACCTTAATCATATTTTCTGGTCCAGCAGATTTGTAAGTAAAGCAGCATTTACCAAATTAATCATGTTCTGTAGCAAAAGTAATTATGCACGTGTCTCTTTATTTAATAATCAGTGCAATCATTTGATATATATAACTATCTTAATTCACAGCAGAAATGGAACTACTCTAGAATGTCATGAACTGGGTGGATTCAGAAAGGCAACTATTTTATACTCAAGCACTTCTGCACTCAACTTCACTAAGGCAGATAGTCTCACTGAACTAAGCGGGACGACACACATGCTGAAGTGTCTGCAGGATCAGGACTTATGGGGTGCTAATCTAGTTGATTTCAGATGTTCAGTCCATTGAATGACCTCTTCCATGTTTTCAACATGTGAACTTGGTGTGCACATAGTATTTGCAGAAGGTTACTCTCAGTATTAGGAAGAAGACAATTCCTTAGGTATGTAGGCCCCAGGCTGTATAAGGCAGTATAGGTCAAAACCAGCACGTTGAAATGGACCCAGACATGGATAGCCAAAGATGAAATTGTCAGTGATGCTTGTTTTCTAGTGTCCATCAATAAACCCTATTTAGGTAATATGTACTTGGTCCTGAAGGAAAGGACTGCCTTATATTGCTGGTTGTTTTCTTCTGCTCTGGCCAGTTGATTTTGATATGAAATGTCTATATTGTGAAATAGAAAAAAGCTAAGTGAAGAAAACACAGTAGAGGCCCTGTGACTCCTGAAGAATCCAAGATCTAAAGGACAGTGATAGCAGGCCCACACCTATAAATACAGCAATATCAGTAGAATATCATCCACTTCAAGGAAGGGATAAACATTCCACAATTGTCAGTGGCTTAACTTACTATTGCTAAAAATAGAAGCTGGTAGTTTTGTTTTTTTTAATTGGATTTGCCATTTTATTTATTAATTCTTCTCTGGACTATTCAACTGTTACATTCTGAGAGTTCTCAGAATTCTCAGAGTTCTCAGAATTCAAAATTTAATAGGAGAGACTTAAGAAACTGAAGAACAATAATAAACCAACAGGAGAGCACAAGTAATACGAAACGGAATAATTCTATCAAGCACATCATTTTTGTGCATCTATTGAGGTTATTCAAAGATGTATTTCCTTTTTGACAGGACATGATATAACTCAAAGTTAAATGGAGAGGAGAGCAGGACTACCAAAGGAAAGTAGTTTTCCACATCCAGATTTAAAAGTCATTGAACATGATGGGAAAGCAAATTTCATTCCTAGTTTCATACTATAGAATTTGTCACTGGAAATGGTTTGTTGTGGTCACAAAAGCAGAAATGGAATGTATGACATCAGTTAATAATGTGATTATCATGACACTTTAAAGAAAAGGAAAACCAGGAATCTATAACTCACTATTCAATAAATCTACCTCTATTCCTTTATAACATACAAAGAGGTTTCACTACATAAAATACATAACATTTAAATTTCCTCCACCTATTTCAGTTAACCATGGACTTGCTGGCATGGTTGGAGGAATTTAGATGCCAAAAATGTCTGCCAAGTATTTAAAATACAAATAACTGCCTTGAGTTTTGTCATGCAATCAGAAGGCAGTTAGACATTGCCTGTTTTCTAGGGCTGCTCTTATGCTGAATGTTTATAGGCAAAAGAAGGGAAAATTTTACATTGTTCCCCTGTGTCAGAGAATCTATAAATATGGCATCACTTAAACTGACTTCAGACTCACAGGGCTAATTGCTGTGTGTATTGTATATCTTAAAAGGTTTGGCTCCAAAATATCACCATTACACATAGTTAGAAATAGGCAGAGTTTGAGAGAGACCTGAATGGCTATCTGGGTGCTTCTTTTACTCATGAGTAAAAGAAACTTCTTCATTAAACTGGCTTATGAATCAGTGAGTAGAACCCACAATATGACAACTCCCCCTCTTATTTTCTCCTGTTCCATTCTACAAGAAACATCAGGGGCAACTGTGGTCCGCCAATACAAGAATGATCGTCTTCCACTAGATAGGGAAATCAGTGAGTCCAGAAATGACTGAAGAACTCAATCTGAGATCTGCCATGCTCAACTGCAGTCATGGCACACAGTTCCAAGAGGGAGTAGATCTTGGTGATGTTGAGTCACAGCTCCTTTCTTTTGTGTCTCCAACCTATTTACCTACGTAGTAAAATTAGTTTATTGTAAATGTTCTATGCCCTGTTGTACTTCCAAGCACCACTGGAGACAATTCAGCCCCCACAGGCACTGATGTTAATAATCACATTTCTTCACATCGACTTTCAAGGTGTCTTTGAATCTGTTCTTTTGCCCACTTATAGAGCAGTAACCATTGACAAGTTGGAAGTACAGGACCTGTTTTGAGAGCCAGTTGTCAGCCATCCTAATGGCATGGCCTGTTCAGAGATGGTGCTGTATTAATATGGCTTTAATATTGGTGGTGTTTGCTTGAGCCAGAATGCTGGGATTCATTCTTGTGTCCTTTCAATCAATATGGAGGATTTTCCAGAGACATTGCTAATAGTGACATTTCAAGGCTTTTAGGTTTTTCTAATACTTTCTCCATGTTTCAGACCCATACAACGGGGCAAGAACAATAAGAGTCTTATAGATGAGATGTTTGATTTGGGTCCTGATGTCACGATCAAAGACACAATTTCAGAGATGCCCAAAAGCAGCTCTGGTAGATTTTATTCAGCATTGAATATCATCATCTATGTCTACTTTATGGGAAAGCTTACTGCTCAGGAGGGGGAACTCTAAATCTTCTCCAAGGACTGCCCACTAATTGTAATATGTGGAAGAGCAGCTAGTCAGTGCGAGATAGACTGGTAAAGTATCTTGGTTTTTGTAAAGTTGACAGTCAGACCAAGCATTTCATACACTTCACAGAAGCAGTCAAGAGTCACATGGAGCTCTTTGAGTGGGTACATGCAACATTAATTGGCACACTGGATATGTAATGAAGGTGTGGATAAACTTGGATTTGGAACATAACTAGTTGATGTTAAAAACCCTCTGTGATTGTCATCTCACAAATCTCAAAAGGGCTTTTGCTCAACAAGAACACTCCTCCAGAGAGCTAGATTGCACTTTTGAAAGAGCCACCTGGGCACCACATGAAGAATTGCTTTACAGAAAGAAAATCCTCATGAATAACACACCACTAGTTATGATGTATCATCCCTCCCTGGAACCCATATGGAAAAATCTTCAAACAACTGCAACCTATACTAGAAGAAGACCCAATTCTTAAAGACATCTTCCCAGAATCATCCTTAAACAAATACCAAACCTCGCCATCCTCATCACCAGAAGCAAACTTTCTAATGGCCCATGAATGCATGGTCATGCCAGGGCAAGAAATGTAAAACCTGCCAACATATCTCCACCCTCCCCCCCGCCTCCCCCAAAAAACTACACCCCGCAACAGAACCATCAACATTCCTGGATCTTACACCTGAACCTCCAGAAATGTAATAGCTCATCCAGTACAGTAAATGCCCTGATGGAAATTATAGAGGAGAAACCAGCAACTGTATACCAGAATGAATGCACACCAAAAACCTATCAAAGATAAGAATATCCATTTACCTGTGGGGACACATTTATCACAAGACAACCACTCTCTCTCCAATCTCTCAATTCTAATCCTCAAAGAGAATTTACAAAACACCTTTTGCAGACAAACCTACAAACTTCATTTCATCAATGTACTGGATATAAAAAATTATGGACTAAATATAGACATTGGATTTATGGCACATTGTAACCTGACTGACATCTGATACCCCAGATAAGACGTAGCTGGTAAACAGTAAAGAAGTTATCACTAGGTCTTCATTCTCCTCCCATCCCACCCCCTACTAATTTCTCATCCACTGACTGCCTCAATTTGTGTTTTCACTGACTGGCATTCTTGCATACTGGCCTCCGGCTGATATTCTATTCTATCCCAACCAGGAAGAGCACAAAACAACTGCAGATACTTCCTCAGCCTAAAGCAAGGTGTTTGTACCCAAAAGGTTGCAAAGAAGAATTTTTCCAACTATTTTAGTTGGTCTAATAAAAGATACCACATTTACCTAAAGAACTTGTCTGCCTATGTCTTTAGGCCAACACAGTTACAACCAATACCTCTTAAACTTCCTGTGTGAAATGCCAGGCCATGGACAGCTGCTTACGTTTGGGTCAGGAGAAGCAGCTGAGGTCTATGGTGAGCATGCTGAGTCACTGCATAAGGAAGCTAGAAATCCAAAGATCCATCCAGGAAACTGAATCAGAGATCCAGAAGGCCAGACGGAGTGCAGGGTGAGTAAGCTAGCTGAGTCAGGTATCCAGGAAATCAAGCCAGAATTGGGTCAGGGATTCAAAAGGTCAGGCCAAACTCAGTGCCCCTGGGCAAACCAGTTTAGGTAGCCTGCGAATCTGTCAGGAAACCAAAGTACCAGCACAAGCCAAGTATGCAGCAGCCTAGATACAAAGTTGAAACTGGTTGCCCAGACACTTTCTCCTCCAGGTCAGAAGTTCAAATTGGAAGGTGTGAGGAGTCAGCTGACCCTGGCTAGCCACTCTCGTCGGACAGTGAGTGTGGGGCTAGCCCACTTGCAGTGTTCTGGCCACCTGCGTCCACCACAGTCCTCTGCTAAGGAGGTGGCAAACCAAAATGAGTGACTGTGTCAAGCAGGCTGAAGTCCCAGGTTCAAGGTCACAGCCTGACCCTGTATTTGTGATTATAGTATTAATCTCCATCTACTTTTTATAATTATTGTACATACATCAGTTTACTTGTTAGCTACTGTTCGCTGCTATTGTTATTATATCTGCCAACATTGAGAAAAATCTAAGCATTTTGTTAGGAAAAGCAACCATGAAATTAAACAATGACTAAAAATGAAACATCTCAGAATAAACTACTTCAAAGAAGTTGAAAACAATAGCTAGGCGATTAATTAGGAAAGGGCTATTCCCAGGTATCAAATAGGATTTCTAGATCAAAATAACTTCAATTAGTGAAATTCTGTCAAAGGGCCTGACCCTTCGAAGAGTGGCTTGATTCTCAAAATGCTATTTGTACAGAGCAAGCTAAGACATAGCTCTGTGAAATGCGTATGGCCCAAACTTTTAGGGGACTATAAGAAAACCAACAGCTCCTTTGTTGTCTTACTCGTCTCTCTGATTACCTTTGGGTGCAAAAAGAGTATGCTTGCTTTGAAGAAGCTGTTTCAAATCAGCTTCTGAGTCACAGGCTCCCAAGGGAAATTTCTTCCAAGTGTCAAATACAGTTTTCCCCATCATGTTATTATAGGTGGGAAACAGAAGCAGACGGAGAGATAACTCAAAGACATCCTGGCTACAAGCAGTTGAAAAACAAGGTTTCACCCTTGGGAAGCTTAAGGAAGCAGAGCTTAACGTCTGAGGGCCTAGCTACATGGAAACGTTAGGTGTCCTGTGGAGCTTTTAACCCCTGGACTGATTGCACATCAACATCTTTTAGATGGCTTAAAGCACATATTATTTGGTTTAAAGTTATGCCACTCCAGGACAGGATTATTCACAATCTGTCTAATTTTGTTCCTGTTCCATTACCTTGTGGCCACTTATCACAGCTATTCCACCCAAGTTGAAGTCCTCCAGTATCTCAGAATGCAGTGGCTCTTCCTAAGTGTGAGTGAGGATGCTGGGGTGCAGCCGGGTCATGCACAGTGCCTCACCCCTTGGGCTGTTGCACAGAGGTAGCACTGGAGTGCCTCCAGCCACTGCTCAGAATGGTTCTGCTTTTGCTGGCAGAGCAGACTGGGCTTAAGCACTGGCAGCCCTGCTCTCAGTGTGGAACCACCTCAGCAAGACCAGAAAGCCCCAGGGAAGAGCAGGTCTGTGCTGAGAGCAGGGCTACCAGGACTTAAGCCTGACAGTTCCACTCTGTGTAGAGCTGATCTCAGTGAAACCAGAGAGTCCCAGAGAAGCTGCTTCCCCAGGTCTATCTGATCTCACTGCAATTAAGACATTAATGAGAGTGCTCTCTGCCTGGCAGAAGTACCAGATTGGTCCTGCTCCTAGTCCTACCACTGTTCACCAAGCCTGTAGTGACAAAGCACAACTATATAGATGAAGGACAGTCAAAGCAGGATCTTTGTCTTACTGTGTAACTGCTCCACTAAGCCAAACAACACTAAGCTGATTAACATTTGTTAAGTTTAGAGAATAAGGTCTAATAAAGCCTCAAGAGGTGCACTTGAGAGAACTGCAGAACCTAACAAAATGCACAGATTACCCTGCAACCATGACAAGTGCTCTGAATGTGTTAATTTCCACTAAAAAAAAGAGCATTCTTGACTCTCTGTGTTAGGCTTTCACTGCTCCTGGTCGAAGGCTGAGTGGTTTCAGGATCTAAAGAGGGTAAATTTACAAAAAGATTATTTTTAAAAGCGATTATTTTGCTGGGTTGTTAGTTACATATCAATGTTTGTAGACATAGTACAGAGCTGCTTCTTTATGAAGGATTTTTGCAAGTAAACCAGAATAAAGGGTATCGTGTGGTGTTAAACAGCATAGAATATATTCTTACAGAGCTTTTAAAATAGAGTAATAGCTAGGACATAGAAGGTGTAATCTAGTAATTTATGATGCTATGACTGCAGTAATTAACAAAAATGTAAAGTAGTAGACAGCAAAATCAGCCAAGGGGAGTTCCACTGTGTAAACTGCAGGGCAAGCTGTAAAATATTTGTATGTAACAGGGAACATAATGAATGATGACAAAACAAATAAACAGTGAGTAGGAACAGGGCAGTAATGGCAATGGAAAATTGCTATAGAAAAATACATGGGGAAATATCTGTAAAGTCAACTCTAAATGAAAGAAATTTTGCCCAGAATCCGAAGATTAGTCAATTTTCAACTGCATTCTGAAACAGCATACTAGGATGTGCAAATTCTACTTGAACTGTGCACAAGTGGCCAGTACTAGATTCAGTTATGTTCCGGTATAGTAAGTCTTGTCATTGTTATCTGAATAAAGAGTGTTAATGTTCCTTATAAATATTTATTTTAGCTATTGTTACTGCAGATGTGCTTAATGTTTGTGTGTTCAAGCTTTTTAAATTCATATGTTCTTTGGCTCTATACTAAGTTGCAGTTTAAAATTTCCAGAGTATATATCATTTTCAGAGTATATATCATTTTCACCTTTTTTTTTTAAATCAATAGATTTTCCTTGGTTCTATATTATACTAGGTATACTATGTGAATGAATATATTCTCTCTGCTGTGTTACTTCAGCTGCACCTCCAGTCTAAAATCATCAATCCCAAACTTTTTAATTTCTCTTTATAAATTAGTCCTTTTACAACTAATAATTTTCATTGTTCTTGTTTGGTTCTAAACTCATACAACAATTAAAAAAATATTTTATGTTTTATGATAATGTAAATCAAATATAGCATGCCTACAAATGCTTGTTGAGGCAATGTTTTATGATTATGTAGATCTCCATACAAGTGGATGTATATGAGCGTGTTTAAATCTGTTTAGGGGAGCACCAATAGAAATTTTTGGGACCGATACCGAATTGTAATGAGACATATTGGCTGGTACCAATCTAATTGCCAATATGCAGTCCAGCAGCTTGAAGAGCAGCATCCAGCTAGTAAGTCTGTTGTGGGGAAATGGGCTAGCGTGGAGGGCGCACAGGGGATGCAGATTGAGTCCCCCAGAGTGAGGGAAGAAGTGGAGCTGCAGAAGGGGCAGGCACTGCACAGTTGGAGGCAGGGAATGGGATGGAACTCGTCCAGGAACACGGGGGAGGGGCGCTTTGGTGCTAAGTGCACGCCGGGAAGGCAAAGAGGGCATGTGCCCCCTGGATCCACATACAGGGTGTGGGCAGGCTGCCACTGCGAGCTGGGACCAGAGGCAGCGCTGGGCTCTTCCTAGTGGGGGGGTTGGGCCCAGGCTCCTCTCAAGGCAGGTGGTGGTGGCACTGGGAGCAAGGCTATGGTGAATTTTGGGATGGCTGCAGCTCCCCATAGCTCCTATCCCAGTGCTGCCGCCCATCCTGAGTGCAGCCCCACCAGAAAGAGCCCAGCACTGACCCTGGCCCTAGCCCATAGCAGCAGCCTGCCCTTACTCCACACACAAATTTGGAGGGCACACAGCTCCATGCCATCATGGGGTATATGCAGCAGCAGGGGCCTTCCCCCCACCCATTCCCCGCACCTCCCCAGGTAAACTGCAGCTCCATCCCATGCCCTGTTCCACCTGTGCTGTGCAACACCTGCCCCTCCCCCTCTCACCACAGGGGCCTCAATCTGCCCCCCAGCCCTTCCCTCACAACAGACTAACCAGCTAAATGCTGCTCTCCACACTGCTGGGCTGCACTTTTGGCCACCTTCATGCTGCACGCAACCACATACCATTTATCAGTGATATTATTAGCCACATCCAACAAAAAAAGCTGATTGCTGAGCATGTCGATTTTTCTTATATTGGTACTGATATGATATGGGACTGATGTACTGGTGCACCTCTAGTTTGATATGTGTTTCCTGACTAACAGAATTTAATGGCCTCATTGTGTAGAAGTAATGACTAATTTTGACCGTGCTTTCCAGCATAAAAAACTGTTTCCCAGGGTCAAAAACTAGGTACCCAAACTGATAGGCCCAGAACTGCAAAAAGGTCATCCCTTATGATAACTTAAAGGGTGAAGTTACATAGCACACACTTAGACCATATTAAGCCTGTGGAATACTAAGTGGCACTAAAATTTAGAACATGCTGTAAGTAGTAACATGTTAAGGGTTGAGATCATTTCTTTCCTGCACAGCTCTAACTTGCTACTACAGAGGTAGTGAACACCTGGGCTCTATCCCTGCTAGACACCTGGCTAGGACATCTGGGCTCTACCTCTGCTCAGGATAGGGGGGACAGGGGCTGGAAGCAGTGCATCCTGGGATGCTGTAAGCCTGCAAATTGCTTCTCTCTGTAGAACAGACTAAAGTAACCCTGGATAAGCTGGATAGCACGGGCCAAAGTTAACCTTCACTTGAAGTGGCATAACTTTGAGACAATCAGATGGTACTTCACATGAGTTAATGAGCTTTAATGTGCAGATGTTCACTTTTTAACATCAAGTGCCCTTCATATGATCTAAGTGTAACATGTAAATACACCTTTAGTTCAACATAGGTTTCCAGGTACACACAGAATGCACTGAGTCAAACTGCATTTATTTTGAAGAGAAATAGAGCTGCTTCTTCTATGTAGATAACTACTGATTTCAAAACTCTGCAGGGCAATGACCCATAATTTCTTCATTTTAGGATTTCTTTTTGCCTCCACATAGCCTTCCTGTTTTCCCTTCCTTGGCTGTAGTCATATATATACACATTTGATGAAAAGCAGCTGTCAATGAAATACCTACCTTTCTTAGTAAAAGATGGATACAAAAAATATTTTTACTATGAAAAGTTTAAATATAATGCAGCATGAACTAAAACTAAGGAAATATGACATCTTACAGGAATCAGAAAGAAGTAACCATAGTCAAGCTGTGGAAAAAGGTAAAGACTGTATGATATGGGCTAACTGTATCAACACACAAAATGTAGCTGGGAAAAAATTGTTTTTTGTTTTGTTTGCCAGAGTCATGAGTGCCCTTATAGCATATAAATATCATGGAAGAGTTTGTATCATAGTAAGATGGCTGCTTACTAAATTTCCAGTTACTCTAGCAAGGTTGTTGTGGCTAATGCCCTTTGTATAATTTAAGACAGGCATGTCACACACATAGTCCATAGTCCAGATTTGGCTCATGGAGCCTCTCAATCTGGCCCACCGAGCTACCAGAGGGCACTAGAAGTTGGACACTTTTTGCTGGACGTGGCAACTGGTGAAGAGCTTGGGTCACTGGCACCAGGTTTGCTGCTTTCATCATACCCTGCACCATCCCCATTGCCCTCTGCACTGCATTTACTGTACCCTGCAGTTTCCCAGCCACCCCTTGCACCACTGCCACAAGAGCCTGCACTCCCCCTATTCCTACCTACCAAATCCTGAACCCCTACCACTGCCACCAGACACCACACAGCTTCCACTGCCTCCAGATCCTGCACTGCCTCTGCTCTTGCCTCAGTAGGTCTCTCATGGCCACGACAGCAGCCTTCATGCTTAAGCTTGGACTTAGCCTACATGGAGCCCCACAGACCAAATCCAGCCCAGGGCCTCAAGTGTGCTTGACAGCCTGATATACGATATGCTATAGCCATCTATTAATCATCCTGTATGTGATGGACCAATTCACCAAACTGTTTAGCTAGGGACAGACATTCAAAATGCCTGGGCCTGAATTGTTTCAATCTCTGCAGGTTAGTCTAACCTAGCTAGGCTAAACCAGTTCCCTGCAGGGAACTGAGAACACAGTGGTTATTACCCCCAACTCAGTTTTTATCATCCCATTAAGATAACAACAGAGGGACATTATCAGCTACCTGTTAATTCTGCTTTTGTCCCATCTGCCACAGCATGAACCATAGCCAGTATGTAGTCTGCTAGCAAATCCTAAAATGTGTCTGTGGAAGGCAGAGGTGAGGAGACAATTCCTGCTTAGCAGGGGGGAAGCAGGCCTGCAGTCTCTGCTGGAGCTGCAGCCAGGCAGGAAAGGGGAGGGGTCAGCCCTACTGTGGAGCAGAGAGCCCCACCCAGTCCAGAGAGCATGCCGAGATGCTGGGAGAGTCTGACTGAATTTAAACCAGCAAGGGATCTGGGACTACTACATTCAACCAGGTTTATCTCAAACCAGTTTCAGCTATTTTTGAATTGGTTTATGTGCACTGAACATCTGTTCTGTTACAGATTGAAACTAGTTTATGCTCACTTAAACTGGTTTATGTATAACATCTGTCCCGAGCCTTACTGTATGAAAATGAACCTGCAATATAGTAGTGGCTCACACCTATATGTTCCCTTTGCCTCTCTGGATTATTTTTCATGTAACTTTCTCATTTTATGATGCACATGGAAAAGGAAGACTCAGCTAGTTAGGAATATTTGACATTTATCTGTATTCAACAGGTTTCTGTTTTGTTTTATTTTTGTAGGTGTCAAGTGATTATTTTCCAGGTCTAGCGATATTCTTGTCATTTTTTTCTTTCCTATTAACAAAGCTTTGGTGGGAATTTTTTCTCCTCTCACTTTCATGGCTAATCTTTACCTTATTTTCAGCAGTTCAGAACATTCTAAATGAACTTCAGATCATTGTGTGATCCTTTAATTCTTTTTTCCTGTGGATTGGGAGAGAGTTTTCTACACAAGTTACTGTTAGAGTCATTGGATCTTTTAACTTTAGAACTCTTCATGGTGAGTGCAAGGAAGATTCCTTTGACTTTCTTTATACTAATACATCAAGGTTTGTAGATTATGCTGGAGTTTTATCTATATTGAAGTAGGCAATATTTTCAACTTTTCTATTTATTACTGTTTTAAACACTGTAGTTCTTTTCTTTATGGATGAGGGGAAAAAATCAACTGTTACTTGATGGCTACTAGTTAGTTTTTCATAAGGAACTAGTTTAAAAATTGTGTTTCTTGATGGCTAAATAGGATTCTTGGATGTTTTAATAAGCTGTGATCTTATATCAATGAAATTTACACACTTAAAAGAGAAACAAGTCTGAATAAAGAAGACTATTAGGAAGTTGATCTTTGATAGCTAAGACAGAGATCCCACTATCTGCAACAAGACAAGGTCAAGAATTAATAGTTCAAGCAGGTTCACTTCATGCATACACAAGCAGCAATAGGCAAATTTATATTTAAAAACAATGGGAGATGGAGATTAAAGATTTAGGTGGATTTTGTGCCCTCAGGTAAGAAGATCCCTCAGTCTGAGATCTCTCAGTTTTCTATGTCATGTTGTCACAGGTACTAAAGTCTTTCTACTGTTGCAATATGCATTCTGCAACCAGTATGGTATCAACAACTCCCAAACAAGTCATAGCAGCAGAGAGATAGGAAGAAAATAAGGATGTAGTTTGATTTTTTTTTCTCATTTTTGAGCCTAGTACTGCCCCAAAGGAAAATACTGCACTAGCCAGAAACAATTCCTTTTTAGCTATACATTTAGGTAGTGTTACTTAAATCTATTCCACAACATTGGCTCTTAATAGATTCTGTATCTGTGGGTAGCAGTCTTACTTGGCATTTCATCTTCCAAACCTCAATTGCCACTGAAGCATAGAAATAGACTTTGGACAGAATTTTTCCCTATAGCAATTCTACCTGTAGCACAGAGACAAAATAGGAGCTACTTTCATGTAACAGGTACTGTTAAGCCATACAAGGGCTAATAGCCTAGCTTGTGCTTTTGTCACAATAATTGCAACTGGCTATTAAGATGGGACAAAATTAGTTAGGAACATTACCCTAGCCACTTCTCCTTACTTTAAAAATGTCACTTGAAATGTGTTTTCCTATGATGGAAATATACAGCCAGATTTACTTCTGCACCTGCCATGGAAGGTCCACTATGCCAAAGGAACTTATTGAGACACCTGTCCAGTTTGTCTTGCAGCCTTAATTGTGCCAATACAGCTGGCAGAAAGGGGCTGTTGGCATGCATTGATTCAAGCCCTAAGTGTATATTTTCTTCTGTAACACTGCTGGTTCATTTCTTACATTTTCCTAGGCAAATTTCTACTTCTTGTCCACATCTGGTACAATTTTAGACTGACATTATCTTCAGGAGTAGAGACAAAAAGAACTGACATAAGAAAAATATATATATGTGCTATGTAATGGGTTTCTTTGTTTTGTTTTTTACTGTAATCACTATTAGAACAAAAACATTTTGGCTTCAGAGGTTTTACAGGAAAGGCTAAAAGGTTTCATTTATTTTTGTTCTCTGACAGCTGTGACAGCTGTGACAGAAGCAGTTTTTTGTTGGATGTTGCAGGAAATTTATATAGCAGGCATTAAACATGTTCAAAAGGTACAGCTTAGTTTTATTACATGTCTGAGATTGTGTTTGCCCAGAATGTCATTTTCATCCTTACAGTAACAATGGTAAGACAGAAAGGTCAGGGAAAGAGTCAATGGGGTAAAGTAGTTTATGATCCTAATAATCATTATAGAACATCCAGGCTTTGATAGATAGAGAGTAGGGTCAGTTCTAATAATGCTGTCAAGCCTGCCTTCTTAAGAGTGTCTCCCACCTGAAACAATAATGGGACGTTTATCACTCAAATATCCAACACTTGTTGTAGGGTACAAGCTGCTTTGTGCTGATAAAGCTCCATGAAGATCATTTGAATTCTCCTGGGAGAAAAAAAGCACAAAACAATTCTGAATGTATTACCTCCTGATACCCCACCATAAAAAATCAAGAAGCTTTCCAATCTGCATTAGAAGATAAGTAGGGACGGAATTTCATATTGAGCATCTTTGCGTTGAAGGCAGAGGGGCTCAGTGGAATATTAGAGGGCACTGCAGTTCTCTATACCAGCCCTAAAAATTCATTTTAAATAATCTTCTTTGCAAAGTTCTTTTCCTTATCAAAGGTTCTTGTTTCTCCTATCTCCACCCAAAGTTTCTTGTGATAATGGCACCCAGGACTGAAGAAGAAATAAAGACGACACTGCTATGGTATTGTTTCATCCTCCTTCTCAGGAGGCTCCTTCCCCATCAGTTCCTGCTGATACTTTGGACCTTTCAAGGCAGCAAAGGAGTGGCCCAAGCCAAGGGAGATATATTTCCATTACAGCCTTCTCTCCTCAGCAGAGGGACAGATGGACCATTGCAAGCAGAAGACTGCACCACACATTCCTGGCAGCTAAAACCCAACACCAATTCCTCTCTGTTCCTATTTACTGGATGAGACAACAAGAAACAAAGCCACAATTATGCAAGAAGAAATATATCATCCTCCATAGTTGAGGTGGAGCATGTTGCCTTCCCCTGACTATTACTGAAAAATAATCTATGGGCTAGAAAAGGAAATCAACTAGAGTTTCAGGATACTAAATAAGTGTGGGTAAATTTAAAGCTACATACAAATCCCACAATGTACCAGTGCAAAGAACAAAGACTGAAAAAGAAGGACTTTGAGAGATTTATTGAAGTTATAAACCCAAACTTGGGGTGGGGGATGGAAGGGGGACCCTGAAACTTCAACTTCATAAAGGCCTTTGGCAATTAATTCTCCTCCTTGGATTACTCAGAAAGAATTAAACTTCAGCATCCTCATTGTAACTGGTGTTTTATGCCTCAGGTATTTCTAGTCTATTTTAAGGATTTAGGTGGCATACAGCATAAAGGGACGGCATAAAGTGTGGCTGGAATTGAATTTGAAATGTTTTATGCATTTTACAAACCAAAAGAACTAAACTCTCATGGCCTACAGTGGTCATTAATGCTCCTTTATTGTGTAACTTTACATTTAAACTGCTGCTGACATTTCACCTAGATTAATTAGTTCCTATTTTTCTGCAACAGGGCTTGTAACAAAACCCCCAGTTTTTCTTTTTTTCCATTTAAAATGCATTCCCTCCCCTTCCCCAACCATTTCTGACTTTTTCTTTCCCTCTCTATTCCCTATAGATAAGTATAAGTGAGCTAAGACATAGTATAAGCTTCATCATTTTATTTTGATAGCAAGTTGTATTTGTTTTGGTTTTTTCTCTTTCTATTGTATAATCATTATGTTTATATTGATTTTTACTGTCCTGTATTTCTGTTTTACTGATACTATATGCTTTACGCCTACATATGTAAGTTAGCATAAGTCATGTCATGGCAAGTTTCCATTTTGTTTGTCAAATCTCTCTTCCGTCCCCAGGCCCAGTTGTATCACCCACGACTCACATCTACCCCTCCTATGTAATTTAGTTCCTGAATGAATGGGGATGAATGAGGGCGCTTGAGAAATAATGGCAGTAGGTCTAAAAATAGCTCCCTCTGAATGACCAAACCATCAACACCAATATCTGGACCAACGACCCAGCCCTTGGAACCACCCTCAGCATTCAAGAAACAAAAGGTGAGGCACCCCACCATTGTGCCAAGGCTGCACATGCTCAGTAAAAACACCTTGAGCCCTTTGGAACAAGACTGACATTGCCTGTACAGACCCTCCCCCATAAGAGATTAGAGGTAGTCTGCCCCATAAAAGGGGTAGTGAAGACTGACTCCTTGGGACACCCTCTCCATCTGGACCAGTACCATGCCACACCCAGTACCATGCCACACCACCTATCCACCCAGAGGCCCTGCTGGTGACCCTCGCCCCCCCCCCCCCCAACAACTACTAGAGAAGGACCCATTTCCAGCCTGGATAGGTAACTATCACCCCCACCCCCTCTTCAACCAAGGACTTGGACTCTGCTTCTCTTCCCTACCTGGACTCCAGCCCTTCCACTGAATCTCTTTTTCTTTCTGCCATTGTGAGTGTGCATGTGTGTGTGTGTATGTGTGTGTACATATGCGTGTGAGAACCAATAACTTCATGGGGCTGTGTAATGTGTTGTCTGTTTAATAAAACTGTTATTTGGACCCCAAAGTTAGGTTTTACTTTATTATGGTTGTGGCCCTGTTCCAATCTCTGCTCCTCGCCCCTCTGACTTCTGTCTCATTTCTCCCTCTCCTGCTTCTGGCTCACTTCCACCTCCAACACCTGTCCTGAGCTCCTCTCTGCCTCCAAACCCCTTGTTTCTTTGCCATTGTCTTATCCCCACTGCCTTTTCTTTTTCCCCTGAGCAACCAAGTTTCTGCCTCAGTTTCTTTCCTGGCTGTCTCCTCCTTCCCACCACTTTTCTGCCCCCACCCCTGTATCTCAACTCTCTGCCTCAGTTTCCATCCCCAGTCTACCTTAAATGAAACCCAAGCCTCAGTTCCTCAGCCAGCTTCTCTGTAGGTCCACCAGTTCTAATCCTGGTTCTGACAACTTTCACTCCCTATACTTTAACCCACTCTCTCACCTGAACCTTCCCCCAAGCATCTCAGGTACCCCAAGCACACCCATACACAGTGTACCATCCAAGTTAGGAACTTACCTGTGTGTATCTGGAGGTGGGTTGTATGTGTGTAAACTGTGTGTGTGTTTCACTGTGTGCATGATATACAAATTAGTGATCTGTGTCTAACTTTTGGACATAGTATATGTGCTTGACTTGGTGATAGGTATGCATGTGCCTAGGCTGGTTTGGATGCGTGTGTGCCTGAGCTGGCAGTATGCACGTAATTGATTTGTGTGTTTGTATATGTGCAATTGTGTCACACCCTCCTGTCTAACAGCAAAATATTGAGATCCTGAGAGTTGGCCTGACCCCACAGGGCAACAGGCTATTAATGATACCACCCAGAGGGTGGAACTGGCTGGCAGTGCAGCCTGTGGGTTTTAGAGTTGACACACACGCAGCACAGAGTGGCACTGTAAAACCAAACAATACATGGCATCAGAGTGGCAGAGCAGCTACAATATGCAGCATAGCCCCAGAGTGGCAGAGTGATTGCCATACACAGGGTGGTCTGAAGGAGGCTGGAGTAGGACTATACTGGGTTCACTCAGTCTGCTTCAGTACACGAAATGGATCGGCCGCGTGAGGTAAGTTTGTGAGTCTGATCCTGCAGACTGGCCCCAAGCCAGGGGCCCCCTCAGGGCCAGATGAGGTTGACACCCCTGTTCTACAGAATGATCCATTATATGAGAGAGAAAAGATTCTCTTTCTATATCTTTTTTCTGTCAAAGCCACTGTTATGAACTTTTCTTTCTGTTTAATTCTATAATCATAGAATATTAGGTTGGAAGAGATCTCAGGAGGTCATCCTCAAAGCAGGACACAATCAGAGCTTTGTGCAGCCAGACGTTAAAAACTTCCAAGGATGGAGATTCCCCTAACTCTCTAGGTAACCTGTTCCAGTGCTTCACCACCACCTTCTTAGTGAGAAGGTTTTTTCCTAATATCCAACATAAACCTCCCTTGATGCAATTTGAGCTCATTGCTCCTTGTTCTGTCATGTGCCACCACTGAGAACAGTCTAGCTCCATCCTCTTTAGAACCAACCTGCAGGTAGTTAAAGACTGTTATCAAATTCCCCCATTAGTCTTCTCTTCTGTACCTTCTGTTTCCAAGTATACAGGTCTCAGTTTTGTCAGAACACACAAAAATATGAAATAGTTAAGAGATTAAACAAATAGAAAATATTCTTTTAAGGTACAATACATGGCTGGTTTGAATCATTACTGTTCTAAGGCATTCTGCATAACTAAGATGACTTAAACCTCATATATAGCTTTTCCTAAACAAGAGGATTTATTGAACAGATTGACTATGAATAAATAAGCACTAGGAAGCCACTATTTTCCAGCTCTTTTTCTTTAGTAATACAAGCAATTATAGCTTTTGAAGTTTACTTTTTCCACAATCAACAGAATATAAAACACTGTCAATGCCTCAGCATGACCAAGAATTATTGGTAAAATTTGAAGATTCCTAAAAATTATATTGCATAAAAATGATAAAGAAAAAAGCAATGCAAGTGCTAAAAGAAACATGCATTAGTGACTATTCCTTCTTTGAGACAACTTAAGGTAATGAATACTTATAAGAAGAGCAGTGGTGTAGGTTGTAACCATGTTGGTCTAAGGACATAGACAGACAAGGTTCTTTAGGTAAATCTGATATCTTTTATTAGACCAACTAAACACACATTTTTCTTAGCAAGCTTTTGGGTTTAAAAACCCTTTGTCAGCCTGACAAAGGGTTTTTAAACCCAAAAGCTTGCTAAGAAAAATTTGTTTCCATCTAGTTTCGAACTATTCAGTTGGTCTAATAAAAGATATCATATTTACCCAAAGAACCTTGTCTGCTTATAAATAGAGCAGTCATTCTATAAATTAAAGGATATATCTCAGTGGGAAAGAAATCTACTGCAACTTATAACCAAAGAGGTTGGTCAACATTGTTATTCACTCTGACTTCGTTTCATTTTGGCCATATTTGTCTCAATGAGATCCATCTTCCTTGTTTATTTATTTGAGCAGTGTCATAAAAAGTCCATAGGAAACAAAGTTGGAGCTACTGGCCAAATTTATGACAAAATACATTAATTCTAGGCAGAAGCAGTTCAGCTGTAGCAATCAAAGCAAATTAAAATGCTAGACATGTGCCTACTATTTCAAGGAAATTTTGAGGAAAAGAATCAGATCATCATATTATTTATAAAACTTCAGTTGATTCATATTTATTGAAGCAATTTTCTCCTGAGAAATAGCAATTTTTGAAGACCGCTATTAAACTATTATTCAAGACATCTTAGGAAAATTAAATATACAAAAGTAACAGAGATAAGCAATAAAGAAACAGATAAGGAATCTTTAAACTTTCAATTCTGTAGGCACATGACTCCCACAGAACTATATTAATTATAAAGAAATCAAACTGTTTCTTGTATTAATTCCACAGCAAGAAATATAAAATTAAGTTCTCTGAATATGCATGAAAGGCAAACCTCTAGAGAAGAACAAGGAAAAATTACAATGATTTAATAAATGTTTCTAAACCCTGGTACCTTAAGTTTTAATCATAATCAGCAATCAAGTTGGAGATAGAAGACCTAATTATGCAAAAGAAAATTTGCAAGTCCTCTCTCTCAATATGCAGATTATTTCAAACCACAAATAATACAATGAACAACATGTGCAAAAACAAAAAGGGTCTTAAAATAAGATCTGATTATACTTCCTAGGATTACTTATGGATAGGAATCTTCATTTGGTACAAATAAATATATTTGATTGCAAAAGCTAAGGGAGGGAAAAAGTTTAATTGGCAGTAGAAGCCACACCAGATCTGTTGCACCATACATTCTCCTTTTATTAAGGAAACAGCAGAATTGTTTTAGTAAAGTACAGATCAGAGAAAACAACACTGAGGAACCAAAAAGCACAAAGTAACATACCTTATACTTCATCTACACAGTTCCCACTGTCATGTGGCTGCCTCCACAGCATTATTCACAAGCTTCCATCCCTTGAACCCCATTAGAGATGCCACTTTATATTTGTGGGGCAAAAAATAAACAAACTTAATTGGATTATCTGAAACATTATTTAGTTGTCAAATCTGTCAAACTATTTGAGCTGAAAAAACTAAAAAGCTTTTTTTTTTTGGTGCTTTCAAAATAAAACACAGAGGCTGCCTATGCCCAGGCTTTAGGGTAGGGGGAGGTGGTCTGCTTTAATTAGAGTGATTCCCAGACAGTTGTTCTAATTAAAATGGCTCACTGTCATGTGTATTAAGCCCCTGTGTATTTAAAAATGGCTGTGGGATGCTTTATCTGAAGTCCATGAGGGCTTAATACAAGTGATGGTGAGGCAATTCTGGAGTATTCTGATTAATTGAGTCTCCTCCAATGAGTTATAATTAAAATGTGAATGAACACCTCTATAGGCCCCCTTAAAGTCATGTCTGCTTTCAAAGTTTGGGCTCCTCTCAAAAAAAAAAAGTTAAAAAACCACACAGAGTCTCAAGATTAAACCCCTTTCTCATGGAACAAAACATTTCCTTTAACCCCAGGGCATCAAAGTCATCTGGTCCTGTAGACAAAGTAGGAGTTACTGAGCCAGTCTAAAGGCCAGATCAGAACTAAACACCAGAGCTAGTGTACAGGGTGATCCAATAGGGATCCAATATGCAATGAGCTCCCTGCACCAGCCCCCTATGCCAGATACAGAACATGCCCCAGAGTACAGATAGCACACACTGCACGTGATGTGAGAGGACTGGCTAGGCATGGTTACCACATGCAACACACAACCTGCCCTGCACTGTGCTATGTGCAGGACCGGCAGTGCCAGACCCAGCCCACACACCAGATTGGTTCCACATGCAACATACACAGTCAGTCCGAGACCTGTGAGCCATATCATAGGGCTCCATGGGCCATACCAAAATAATATTTCTAGATTTTGGGGAGGAGAGTTTTGGGTGGATAACCCAAAATATACCCTCCATGCTCCCAAAATGCAGTTCAGTCAGCAAACTGCCAAGTCCATTAGCTTTCATGTGTTTAGTTGGATGATCCACATAAAAGGAATGGGGTCAATTAGAACAAACAGAGAATGGTCTGGAGATGCAGCATATTTCAACGATCCCTGCACAGAATAGGATGAAGCAGTAACACCAGCTCAGGCTGTAATCTTTCCACACAGCTATTACAGGAAGAATTTTGTAAGGTAACTATCAATTTGTTAGAGTAAAAAGAGATAAGATCCAGAGTCAATGTAAAGGCATAAGACCCATATGGATCTTCATATGGCTAGAACTCATGGGCTCACGCTGATCCTTGAGGGATTGATATGCAGGAGAATAGCCTGAAAAACCTGTCCTGCATAGGGTCAACCTGCCTCCCATTGCAGCCAAAAGCTCCACCAGAAAACCTGCACTGAAATATTCTTATTTATCTACACCTTCATTGGATTTTCCAATGGTAGGGAGCAATTGGGCCCATTTTAGCAGTGTATTAAACATTCTGCATTGGTTAGTTTTTCAGATTTATTTTTTTATAAAAGTAGAGTGTTTTTATTTTTGTTAGCTCTTCTTTCCTCAATAATTTTCTGTAAATGTGTTGTTTATTGTACACATTTTAAAACACACCTTTATAAAAAGGTGGAATCATATAAACATACAGACATGAGTATTCTCTCCCTTCAGAGAAGGAAGACAAATATGGACTAATGTATGGAGACACACTGGCTAAGCAAGATGCTGGCATCCTCCACACATCCTTTTCTTTCACCTTGTCTTTTCCTCTAAAGGTTGTGGATGCGATTCTGGCCATACAAAATCATTTATTCCTCTCCAAGAACTGCCAGACAAACCAAAGTTTAGACGGATCATCAATTCCTTTGCATGCTGTGTGAACCCTCCCTATAGCCCATCACTAGCAACAACATTGAACAAACCATGAAACACCAGTTTAAAGAACTGACATGGGTACTAGGGATGGATGAAGTAAAATTTTCTCTCTGCAGATGGCCAAGGCTGATGCTTTGGATCTATGAATATACAACACATTTGGTGCTTTTGCAAAGCCAAGCCATTTAGCTTCTGCATTCCTCCAGCCATGTAATGCAGAGACAATACCAACTTGGCAGCACTTAAAGCCACATAGGGCTGACTTAATTTGTTCTCCTCCATTCATTCTTACAAAGGGGAAAAAGAAAAGAAAGAGACCTCAAAAGGCATAGGAAAGTGCAATTTAAATATCTGATTTAGTTTGATCTATTTTCTAAAAAAAGAAGAAAAGTTTGCAATATTAAAAAATTGAGTGGTTTATGAAACACAAGAAAATGTATAAAAACCTTATGAAAGCCCTTGAATTAATTCAGTGACAGACTTCTTTGTGATTTTTTCTATTTCTTCCAGCACAAGAGTCTCACAATCAAAGCAGCCCTAGCCACTTTTGATCCCATTTCAAATATGTTGGTCATGAACAGAGCTTTTCCATCATCTCAAGATCATCTCCATCATCTGGTAATATGTAGATAAAGCTTTAAAAACCCATATTAAGGTTTTTAATTACAGAAGTTAAAACTTGAAAATGGTTCTTTTCCTGCAAAGGGACAGAAATTTAGCCATGGGTGATTTATCAAGAGATTTAGTGCTATCTTTGCAAATGTCAACTGAAAAAAATGTCTGCATCTTCAGGCACAAGAATAGCGAATGTAATAAATATCAGTAGTGTGCCAGTCTGCCATGTTAAACATTTTGTATCCAGAGTATAGTCTCATATGCATTATCTTTGTATATCCACTAGGATTATCTTCATCATTTTTATTACCCTAGCATCCAAGGTGTACAGCACACTTTTCAACCAGAGTGGAAGTCTGTTTCAAACTGAGAAATCATACAAGATACAAAAGACAAACCAAAATGGGAAGGGAATATAAATAAAAACTCAGTGCTCAGGACAATGATGATCATGCATTTTATTAGCTCTATGCATCTTCTTTGCTTGTTTTTTTAAATAATACATAGTAAACAAACAGAAAATGTTTTTCCCCCTCCATCAATAATCATCTGCTTCAAATCCATTTCCATTACACCCTTCCTCCATCAATTCAACAATTTCCCTCCTCTGCAACCTTAATCTTGCTCCCCTGTGTGTTCCTTATAATGTAGTCTTTAATTATATGATCACAAAATCATTTTTCTACAGGACTTCTTTGTAATAATGAATGGAGGAGAACAAATTAACAGCCCATGAACTCTAAAAATTCCAAAGGCTCTGCAGTTAGGAACTCTCAAACTGGTCCCCTCTTATCGCCTTTCATGAACATATCCAGTCATGTCATCCCTTTGATTCAATCAGTTAGTGCCAAGTTCAGTTAATTTGAGCTATTAACAAGGCTTACATTTCACACACCTATGTTGATAATGCTGGAACATAAGCTCCCTATGAAAGTGAGCTCAAGACTATAACTGATAGTGCAAGTACAAAATGCAAAAGAAAAGTCCAAATAATAAAGAGGCTATACAAAAACTTAAGCAATAGATAAATAAGGCTGAATATAAAAGAAAAGCTTAACAATATTATAATTTACCACTCAAGTAGGTACACTTAAAAGCTAAATGTGATAAGCTACACTAACTGGGCAATGATCTTCTTGGCCTGCTGCTCACAAACAAGGAAGAATTGGTGGGGAATGTAGAAGTGGATGGCAACTTGCAGCAGCAACCACAAGATGACAGAGTTCAGGATCCTGTGAAAAGCAGCAGAGTAAGGACCCTGGATTTCAGAAAAGCAGACTTTGACTCACTCAGGGAACTGATGGGTAGGATCCCCTAGGAGGCCAGTAACCCAAAAGAGCTGGCTGTACTTTAAAAAAAGAAAAAAAATACTGATAGTGCAGAAACAAACCATCCCAATGTGCAGAAAGACAAGCAAGTAGAAGACTACCTTGGCTTAACAGGGAACTCTTCAGTAAACTAAATCACAAAAAGGAAGCTTAGAAGAAGTAGAAATTTGGCCAAACAACTAGGAAGGAGTATAACAGTATTGCTTGAGCATTCAGGGATGTATTCAGGAAGGCCAAAGTGCAACTGGAATTGCAGCTAGCAAAGACCATGTAGGGTAACAAGAAGGGTTTCTACAAGTATGTCAGTAACAATAGGAGGAATCAGGGAAAGTGTGGGTTCCTTACTGAATGGGGGAGACAACCTAGTGACAGAGGATGCAGAAAAGGCTAAATGCAGAAATGCCTTTTTCACAGGCAAGGTCAGCACCCAGCAGCACAGGTTGGGGAAGAGGTAAACAGCCAACAGTGGCAGAAGAACAGGTTAGGTACTATTTAGAAAACTTGAACATATACAAGTCTATGGGGCTGAATGGGATCCACCCCGAGGGTCTTGAAGTTGGCTGATGTAATTGCAGAGCCACTCAACATCATCACTGAAAACTCATGGTGATCAAGAGAGGTCCCAGGTGACTAGAAAAGGGTAAATATAGTGCCCATATTTAAAAAAGAGAAAAAGGAAGATCCAAGGATCTACAAACCACTCTGCCTCACCTTAGTCCCTGGAGAAAATCATGGAGCAGATCCTCAAGGAATCCATTTCTAAGCACTTGGAGGAGAAGGTAGTGATTAGGAAAAAAAATCAGCATGGATTTATCAAGGGAAATCATGCCTGACAAACCTGGTTGCTTCTTATTAGGAGATGACTGGCTCCGTGGATGTGAAAAGACTGATGGATGTGGTATACCTTGATATTAGCAAAGCTTTTGATACAGTCTCCCACAATATTCTTGCAGGCAAGCTAAGGAGGTACAGGTTGAATGAATAGACTGGTAGGTATAGTAAACTGGCTGTATCATCAAACTCAGAAGGTAGTAGTCAATGGCTTGATGTCTAGTTGGAAGCTGGTATCAAGTGGAGTGCCCCAGGGGTCAGTCATGGGGCTGGTTTTGTTCAATATTTCCATCAATGACCTGGAAAATGGCATAGAGTGCACCCTCAGTAAGTTTGCAGATGACACCAAGCTGGGGAGAATAACAGATATGCTGGAGGGTAGGGTTAAGAGTCAGAGAGACCTAGATAAATTGGAGTTTTGGACCAAAAGAAAGCTCATGAGGTTCAATAATGACAAGTGCTAAGTCCAGCAGTTAAAATGAAAGAATGCCATGCACCACTATAGGCTGAAAACTGACTGGCTAGGCAGTGGTTCTGAAGATAGGGACCTGGAGGTTGTAGGGGACAACAGCTGAATATGAGCCACCAGTGTGACCTTGTTGCCAAGAAGGCTAACAGCATACTAGGCTGCATTGATTGAAGCATTGCCAACAGATTAAGGGAACTGATCATTCCCCTCTATTCAGGCTACGTCAGAAATAGTGTCCAATTTTGGGCCCCCTGCTATGGAAAGGATGTGAACAAATTGTAAAGTCCAGCAGAGGACAATGAAAATGGTAAGGGGATAGGGACACATGACTTCTGAGGAGAAGCTGAGGAAACTGTGCGTATTTGGTATAGAGAAGAAAAAACTGAGAGGGGACTTAATAGCAGCCTTCAACTACCTAAAGTGGGGTTTGAAAGAAGATGGAGGTAGACAGTTCTTAGTTATGGCAGATGACAGAATAAGGAGCAATGGTCTTCATTTGCAGCAAGGGAAGTTTAGGTTAGATATGAAGAAAAATATCTCACTAGAAGGGTAATAAAACACTGGAACGGGTTACCCAGAGAGGTGGTAAAATCTCCATCCTTGGACATTTTTGAGACCCTGCCAGACAAAGGCTTAGGTGGCATAATCTAGTTGGGGATGATCCTGCTTTGAACAGGGACTTAAACTAGATGATCTTCTGAGGTCCCTTTAAACCCTCATTTTCTATGATTCTGTGATTTTAAGAAACAGTGTGTCAACAGCTATAACATAAAGGATATGTGAAAAACAGAAAACAAAAAAAACCTGGAGTGACTCATATTTCCTGGACTAGCTTCTGTTCATTAGCAGTTGTCAGGTTTCTGTCTCATAAATATACAGCCATTTTTATTAATTTGTTAAAACAAAGGCTTATCCAGCTCTAGGTCCCCAATTTTGAAAATACTGTTCATAATCAAAGAGATTCATGGATGTTGGACATTCCATGAGACTGTCAGGACCTCTGAGATTCAAACTTGGGTCTTCCATGCCCACTGGTAGAAATCTAGGATGTAGCACCACAAGCCAAACATCAACCCCAATTTATCCCTGCATGCTCCTAATGGGGGTACAAATAACCTGGATGAAACAATAAGAGCCAGAAGTCCCTCATGCAAGTGCTATGGCCCTACTTGTTCCCAGTTTCCCATTCCCTGGATTCTGCTTCCTGAGTCCTGACTCTTGACCCCACTGTTCCAGATTGCCTTCCTGCCTCCCAGCCTAGCTTGATAATTGACAAAGACAGGCATTACAAAGACATTCTTTATAATTCTGTATACGTTATAATTCTTATACGTTAAAAGTTTGACCTGAAAACTTCAATGCAAATGTTAAAATGATAAGTTACTCTTGGGGCCAAAGTCCACATTGTATACGAAACATAAGTTATATCTAATAATTTGTGTTCAGACAGGGGTCTTATTAGAGATAACAAATCATACTGAATAGATGGTAATTAACATTTTCACTGAGCACTCGCAGTACTAACAGTAAATGCAACATAATTACTTAGCTGATTAAAAGACTGGTTTTCCCCCACTTTATTTTGCATGTATCAATTCTTAATTTGTTTATTTTTTACAATTTTCAATAAAATCCGGGAAAGACAGAACAGAATGGTAATGTGTTTATAGATACTAGTCAAGAGCCAAACTGCATCCATACTGGCCTTGCAATCATTCTCCCTACTTGAGGCTCTCAGTGCATGAGTCACTCTGAAGAGTGATATTTTATTTTTCATGTTGACAAGAAAGAGGGAAAAATAAATTGCCCCAAATGTTAGGTACACAGAGGATGTCCTGTTTTAATACTTCTTTTTAGCACGAGTGATGGCAGTAGACATTCAGTTAACCAAATGAGTAATGTGCAAAATCTTAAATCAATTGAATTAGTTTTGAAAGACAGCTTTAAAGACAAACAGCAAATATTGCTATTCAGCACAGTCAAAGACTCTTCATCTTCAAATGATAGATCACTCATAGAATATTGTAGTAATTAAGCTTAATAACCTTCCTGTTATTATATACTCAAAGTCTTTATGAATCCTGCCTGAACTACAGGAATAGGAGACAGACATACTAAAAACAGTACAAAAAGGAATTTGATTCCCTGTTACATACAAGGAACACACGCTAAATGTTATGATGTCAGTGCTAACCAGAAAGGTTTAGGCTTATTTGCCTTATCATTGGCTAAAAGTATTTGGAAAAAAGTGTTTGGAAAGATTTAGACCAGGCTTATCCAACATGCAGCTCGCCAAGGCATTTTCTGAGGCCCAAGGTGCTGCAACAAGAAATGAAAGTGAACACTGTTTACTTTCATTCCCACCCCTTGTCCCTCCCCCAGCCCCTCAGAAGCTTTCTAATGGCTGTTGAAGGGCTGAGGAAGGGACAAGGTTCCCACACGCACTGCATAAGCTTGACATTCCTAATACAGTGCATGTGGGAAGGGGAGTAGCCATGTGCCTCTCGGGACAGGTTGAGCCCAGCCAGAGCAGCAGGGGCTCAGCTGCACTTTCCCTCTACCTGCGCCAGTCAGTCCTGAGTGGCACACAGCTCCGCCACCGCCTTTGCTGGTTGGTGCCGACCTGGGCAGGTCTGTCCCATCCGGAGCAGCATGTAGCTGAAGCTGGCTTCCCATGTGCTGCTGGGGATGGGAAGAGGCCGCCCAGGTAGGCACCAACCAGCGGAAGTGTCAGCAGAGTCATGTGTTGCTCGGGACTGAGCGGTGCAGGCAGGGGGAAAATGTAGCTGAGCCCCTGCTGCTCTGGCCAGGCCCATCCCATCCTGAGCAGCACACGGCTCCACCACTGCTTCTGCTGGCTGGTGAAGACCTGGCCGGCCTCCTCCCATCCCCAGCAGCACATGGGAAGCCGACTTCATCTGCATGCTGCTTTTTCTGGACAGTGCTGATCCAGCTGGGTCTGTCCCATCCGGAGCAGCATGAGGCTGAAGCTGGCTTCCCATGTGCTGCTGGGGATGGGAGGAAGCCAGCCAGGTCTTCACCGGCCAACAGAAGCAGCGGCAGAGCCATGTGCCACGCAGGACAGGACGAGGCCAGCCAGAGCAGCAGGGGCTCAACTGCATTTTCCCCCCTGCCTGCACTGGTCAGTCCCAAGTGGCACATGGCTCTGCCTCTGCTTCTGCTGGCTGGTGCTGACCTGGCCGGCTTCCTCCTGTCCCCAACAGCATGTAGGAAGCCAGCACGGGGGAGCCTTGACAGGTGAGGTGATCTCTGTGGGGCGAGGCGGTGGGAGCCAGTGTCTGCCAGACCCCGCACTCTGGGCTCGCAGTGCTGAGGCCGCTGGGGCTGCATGCGCAGGTGGACAGGCACCACAGTGAGTGGGGCTGTGCAGGAGGGCAAGAGGCTGCGGTGCAGCGGCCTCCTCACTCCAGCCCCCTCAGGCAGCTCATTGGGTTGCACTGCTCAGGGGATAGAGATGAGGAGCTATTTATTTCTCCCCTTCAGTCTCTGGGGCAGTAGCTGGCTGGATGCAGAATGTGTCCCTCCTGCCCCTGCCCCCCAGCAGCTATCATGAACCTTGCAGTAACAGGCAGGTGCAGTAATGCTACACAGGCAGGGTTCTCTCTGGCCCAGGACAGAGGATGTTTGAATATGGCCTGCCAGCCCACTAGGTGACAAAAAGTTCATGATCTGGCCCCACATTCAAAACGTTGGACATCCCTGATTTGATAGTGGAGCGCTCTGCAGGAGCAAGCACTGTAGTGTTATTGGGGGGGGGGTAATTAAAAAAAAAAATCAATGTAAGAAAGGACCTCGAGTGCTCTCATCCAAACTCTAAAAAAATATTTAAAAAAATTAAGGGAATTTCTGTTCCATAGTTTATTCAGTGAATAAAAGAAAATAAAATAAAAGGAGGAAGGTATATAACTGTTAAAGTTTGGACACATTTTTGAGACTATCTTGAAATGTCACTACATTCATATTAATGTAGCATGTGTCAAAAGGAACAGAATAAGCATTCTGAGCCACACCTGAAGCATTACAATGTTAGCTATAATTTATGCTCCTTAGAAAAAGTTTTACTCTGCTGTGATCTGCAAAGAGAAATAAAAATTATCCATACAATATTCTTATGTCTTATAGAATCCTTTGAAGCCAAAACAAGGAACTATGATGAGAATTAATTCAGAACAGGTAAAATATGTAAAAATGTTAAACAAAGGGAAAAACTGCAACAGAAGGAAAGATTCTTAAAATACACAAAGATAAGAGAAATTTTCAAAATAGAAAAATAAGAGAGAGACCTACCAATGCTGTTTAAAATTAATTTCTAGGAAGCCTCAGGTCAGAATACTTCATTAGATTATATAGTATATATATATGCATACATATTGCTCTGTTACACCAGGGAGTCACAGAGTATTCCTGTAACAAACTAGCCACAGCCCTTGCTTCTACGGACCATCAATATACTCTGTTACTAGCTTTCACTCCAAACTGCTTCTTAGCTTTCATCTGTCTCTATTCATCCCAACAACAGTCATTCAGAGGAAAGTTGATCTTATGGGTAGGTAGGGTGATGAACTCAAAGTCAGGTTGTATGGACTTAGGGCATTTATACACATGCTCTGGGAGGCGGGGTAGGTGTTTTAATTAGAGCTGCTCCAAGAAACGCACATTTTCACACCTATGAAGAGTGTTAGCTCTTTAAAACAGAGGCTAGCTCAGTGGGGTCCCTAGGCATCAGTGTAACACAGTTGATAACAACAGCAATCAACCTATGCACCTGGCACTATAACTGCTTTCCATCTATGCCCTCCTCCAAGTTTGAGTCATGGTTCTTAATCCTTAAATTGGCCTTGGCATGCAAGCAGCTAGATAAGACTAGCAACACAAGTAGCTATAGCCAAAGAAAGCAATTGAATAATGGAAAATATCTTCTTTGGATGAGCAGTAATATCCTGCCTATTAATTTGTTGTTGTTAAATAGCCTACTGTAGTATACTTGCACCTATAAAAAGGTGTTTGGAAAGATTTAGATGGTAAAGCACTCTGCAGGTACAAGCACTGTAATGGGTTGGGGCTTTTTTTTAAGATTAAATGCTTAGATACAATTTGCAGGGCCTCAGGTGAAGTATACTGGTCAAGTCTCATTTACGTTATTAACCCAAAGATTTCACATCCTCGGAGAATAAGAAAAAGCTGATTGCTTAGTTGTATGGGCAGCCCAGGTAGCTGATTAATGGAGGACCAATACCAGTTTCTTCACTTTGTTCATGATGCTTGGAGGGAGTTTTGGCAAGAACAGAACAAAAGCCGAACAACAAAAACCTACTGCAAAAAAAAAAAAAAAGGCACTGGCTGTATATAATCACTGTCTACTAACAGAACTCAAGGCTGATATAATAAAGCTCAATAGTTGCTGTAAATCTTGGCTAGATAAATAGACAAGGAGCATCAAAAGTCTATTTTTTACATCAACTGGTTTATGTCATTTAGAGAGAATGATACAAGACAGAGTAATTGCTACCAAAAGAAGAAAGTCTTTAAAAATATATTAAACCCATGCAGGAAAGGAAGCAAATAGCAGGCAAAAAGGGGGCACACCTGGAATCTCAACTCTTACATTCTTCAAATTGTCAGGTTTATTATAATTAAACTTTAGCAAAATATCCATGAGCCCAAACTCTTAACAGCTGCTGTTAAGCTGCAGCACCAACTCTATAATCATAACCCATCAAACAATATATGTTAATTTATTGGACAAACAGTGTTGTTATGATTTTCTTCTAGAAATAGCCTCGTCTCATTTGATCAATACTTTATACTTGTGATTAAATTATTTGCTTAAGAACTGACTGATGTGAGAGTTTCAAAAGGCAGTAATTGCCAAACCCGGCTCACTCAAAATTTGATGTTTAAAACAAACTTTATTTATTTTATGAGAAGTTCAGCTCTAAAGACAACAATCTGATTAGTTATTAAGAACACTACAATCTGATTCGTTATTAAGGTGTGTTAATTATAGAGTAGAGGTAACACGTTTAATTATGTTGACCTAGATTTACTAGATTAAAACTAGCCTGTTGTGCTGTCAGCCACGTCGGAAACCAACTCATAAACAATTACATAACTCCTTCAAAAAACTTTTTTAAAAGTTCATGGCAGCAGTTTATGAATTATGGCTGACTAGAAGTGGGCCACCTTCTGACATTAATTATTTTACAGCATAATTCACTGACAAGCTTGAGGGATGATTTGACCTTCTAATCAAAGTAATAATCAAAGGGTTTTAATTTCATTCTTGCCCCAGGAGCTGCCTTAGTTAAAGTGTTAATGACTGTCAGTGGTGAGGCCTTCTATTCTTATATTAATAAATAAGGTGATATCATTGTGGCTCTGTTAGTCCAACTCTGCTGCTTGTAATTTTGTAATATTACAGGCTATAATTGTAGCACCATAATTCTAAACACTTCCACAAAGCCAAATATAATTAGAAATTACTGCCCCAATCCTTAAAAGATCTATCCATGCAAGTAATTTTACTCAGTATAGCCTATCAATTTTAGTGGGAGTATCCCAGAACAAAAATTTAAGCATCTGGAAATCTTTGCAGGATTAAGACCTGAAAATATGACCACATCTGCACACAAGTCATAAAGAAAACCCTTCGAATTTAGAGTATTGAAATGTACCTGGAGAGCATAAAAGTCCTTTAAAATATATTTAAACACAACATTGAATAGCACATCTTCAAGCCAGAAGAGGATAGAATGAAGTGGAAGACTTCCTACAGAACATTTCCTTGGCCATTTTAGTTTTCTCTAATTTAAAGTATGCACGTATAAGTGAGAATAGACATTACTGTAAATGCTTATATCCAGTGTGGCCAGATTAATTTTTGTTATTTTTTGGACACATTCAACTATAATTTATGCTAGTGTCAACTTAAAATAATATCAGTTGAAAGCCGAAGGTTTTTTTCTATTCTGTTCAGATTGTAACTTAAATCCTCTCCCAGTACATGAACATATTTCACATAAGCAATTCTACTCATCTACTGTATGATATTCTGGTATCAGTTATGGCTATTCACTTTCACAGAAGCTAAACCTTATGAACATCAATAGATATTGACTGAATTCACACAAAAGCAGAATTTTGCTCTCCATTTCTTCCACTAAGCATTAACTGAGGTAGTTATTGGTAGCTGATTCACTTTTGGAAGTGGGATAAGAAGCACAATAAATTAAAAAAAAAAAACTATTGTTGAGGCCCCCTCTGTATGTTACAGGTATTGCACAATTAACTGGTTAGTTGTGCAATTATCTTAACACCGGGTACATGTGCAAAGTAGCTTTCACATGATAAAAAAAAACTCCAACTAGCTATAAGATTAAATTTCAAAAGTGTGTTCTAACTTTATTACTAGCTGCTACTGAGCTTTAATTTGCACATGTGGCAGTCTCCCCTGTGACTGGGAGCCCATCAGCTGTGGGCTCCCAGCTGCTGGGGTGCACCTTGCCCAGCTTGGGCTGCAAGTTCCACAACTGCTGGAGACTCTCAACCCCAGCAACTGAGGACTCCAGTTAGGTGCCATCAGCACCAACAGGTGAATTCTCATAACATACCTCCCAGTGCCAGGACCCTTCAGGTACTTGAAAGCTGCTATTAAATCCCCTCTCAGTCTTTTCATCTCCAGACTAAATAAACCCAGTTCCCTCAGCCTCTCCTCGCAGGTCATGAGCCCCTGACCCCAAACCATTTTCATTGCCCTCAGCTGGACTACCTCCATTTTGTCAACATTCCTTATGTAGTGGGGGGACCTAAAACTAGAAACAGTACTCCAGATATGGCCTCACCAGTGCAAATAGAAGAAAATAATCACTTCCTTCAATCTGCTGGCAACACTCCTATTAATACAGCCCAGTATGCTGTTAGCTTTCTTTGCAACAAAGGCAATGTTACATTATTAGTACTTCTAGAATGGTGACAATTACTCAGAAAGTATAACAGAACACCAACAAAAATATTTTGTGTTCTATGAAATATGACATTTAATATAAAACCAATTAACGACAGAGCTATCGAACAAATGCAGGGAAATATAGCTACCAGATACTGCTATGTCACATCATTGGCATTGCAAAAACTGGCACTTGGAGCAGAAAGAAAATTCTACAGCAAAGTCCTCAAGAGAAAAAAATATACCAGAACTGAATGAATTTGAAAAGAAGATTTGTTGGCCCATCATCAAGTTTTAATTGACTAAAAAAGGACAGGCCATGGCAACGCAGAGCATTCTTAATGCATGGTGTACCTGCTGTGGAATCACTGAATTGGGCAGATCAATACCTGTCTGCCTTTATGGAACAATGCAGGCAGTTTGACGCAACGTTAAAATACCTTCCACAATTAGCACAGTGGACCTATAACACTTTAGAAACTCCAAACAAAGTCTCAGTAATTCAGGGAAGGAAAAAAATCTTTTATATTTCTCTGTTCAGTGTTTTGAGCAGAGAATAATGGGCAACATTTCTAGAACTTCCAAAGGCTAAATTCACAGAGAGTTTCCTGACAATTCTCGCACCTAAGCTCCATCCCTCCTTTTGCATTGGCAGCTAGTTAGTTTAGGCAGCTCCCCATTCAGCATGGGGGCTTCTGTGAATCCTATTCTTAAACCAATAATTCTTCCTATGAATTACACAAAGAGGCTAGGCCCCTAAAATGCAAACAGACATGACAAATTTTCACCTAATCTGACCCCTGAAAGTGCTTATGACCTAACACAAGTGCCTGGGTGCAGTGCACTTTAAAAGGGCCCAATTCTGAGACAGTCTGAACCCTCATTACACGAGAGTTTAGATGAAGGCAGTCCAAAGTAAAGCACCTTCATTAACTTATGCCTGCATGCACCAGGACACATTCTAGCCCTGCTCCCAGCAACGTTTTCAGAATGGGCATGGGTAAAGGGAGTGGAGGGAGCTCATTTTGGGGGTTACCCAGCTGGTGCTGGAGGGCGGGGAGATGCATTCAGGGCCCTGCAAGGTGGGATGGCTCCAATCCACCCACCCCTCCACTTCAATGCAGGCTGGGGATGGAAGAAGGGGGCAGAGCTAAGGGAAGAAGCTGCAGAGATGCAGCCTCTCTCCCTGGATCACCTCCAAAATGGAGCTCAATCCCCCACCTTCCTGACCTAATCACTAAGATCTCTTGGGTCAAGAGACTCAATCTAACTCATAGTGCTTTCTATGAAGCACAGTGAGTTATACTGGAGAACTGCACTTGTGTCTGAACCTTAAGTGTAAGTCTAAGCTGTCTCCTGTGTCAGCCTGGGTACCCCACCAAATATTAAGCTATCCCAACTCTTCTTTGTCTGCACAGAGTGAAGAGAAGGGGAAAGAGAGCAGGGCACTAGTCCCTAGTGTTGATTGAAAGGGTGCAAAAATAGCAGCTACCATCACTGCCACTTCAGCTATTATGACCATAGCCACCAACACTGCTGCAACCTAGGGCACAGAAATTGATTGTTGCTCTTCTGTAACAAAGTAATCAAATTAGAGTAGGCCCAATTGTGTGTTCCAGTTCACCCAAGACAGAGAGCCTTACCTTGGGGGGGAGGGAAGGGGCTCACCACTAGAGACATTGTAAGCTATTTATTCTGCTAATTTGCTGACCTTGGAGTGTGGAGAGTAGGCATGACTAGGCAGGTATTATTTTCTGCCAGTATGCTCAGACTCTGAGTTGGTGGCTTAGATAGAACCCAAATTGTGAATAAGAGTTAAGATGTATGATTTAAGTCACTTTTAAATACAGGACTTAGGCTCCAAAAATCACTACTTCTTTGTGGCAGTTTTCCCTGGTACCTGCAACAAAACATTGGAAAGTACAAGAGGAGATAGACCTAATAAATAACAGTCTCATCAATGGATTGAAACTCAAGAAGAATCCTACAGGAAAGTGGAAAGTTCATCATATTACTAGGAAAGAGTAGCATAACCTGTAGACAAAATTCAGGAAGGGCAAGGTACAATTAGAGATGCAGCTGGTAAAGGAAGGAAAAGGCAATAAAAAAGGAATTCTACAAGTATGTTAGAAGACAAAGACAGTACAGGGCCCTTAATTAAAGGCAAAAGAAATATAGTTATGAATGATGTAAGGAAGACTGTGTCATGAGATGGGATCCCCAGAGACAGCTATGATACCCTTAGGGCTCCTTGACCATGTCAATCCTGCCCAACAGTTACCCTCTCTCTCCTGCCACGTCTTGGTATACTGTAATAGATAGGGAGACTGCCCTCAAGATTGTTTTTTGGGGACGGTCCTGGTGGACCCCACTGAACCATGCAGGTTCTTGGACCCCTTTTGGGTCCTACTTTGCTCTGCCCCTTTAAAAGAGTCAAAGTTCTTCCATAGCACTAAATGCCTAGTAGTCAAGGATACATAGTGGGCTCCTGGATCCCCATTAGTCCTAAGTGCAGCATATCAGGCAGCTGCAGCATCATTTAGCAATTCCTCCCTCTTTGGCTCCTTCCTCTTTGGCTGCTGGCAGGGGACTGGGGTTTATATGGGCCCAGGGCCCTGCCTCTTCCATTCAGCTGACCAGCTGCATGCAGGCTAAGCCTCTCCTTAGGCCTGCTGCCACAGTAACCTGCACCTGTGGGGTTCCTCCCTGATGCCAAGGCTCTCTCCCTAGGCAGTTTCAGACCTTAAAGGAGCAGGCACTTTAGTGCCCTGTGACAGACTGAAGTATATAATGCCTTTTTCAGTCTTCATGAATAGAGTCAGATGATGAGTGCAGTTGACCACTACCTAGAGTAGTAAAAAAAAAACAGGTTAGAAGCTAGATATTTTTAAGTTGTCAGGTCTACATGGGATACACCCTTGGGTACTAAAGAAATTGGCTCAAGTAATTTCCAGGTCATAGGCTATCATCTTTGAGAATTCATGGAGCATGCTGAGCTCCCAGATGACTTGAAAATGACAAATGTTATTACTATCTTTAAGGAAGGCAAGAGAAGGATCCACAGAGTTAAAGACCAGTCAACATGACGTCAGTACTCAGGAAGAGTATGAAGTAGGTCATCAAAGAATCTAGTATGAATCATGTAGAGGAAAAACAATGTGATCGGCAACAGCCAGCATTGACTTACTAAGAGCAAGTCATAAATTCATAGAAGTAGGGTTGGAAGGGACCTTGTAGATCATCAAATCTGACCCCCTGCCCTGGGCAGGAGAGAAAACTGGGCTCAGATGACCCCAACCAGGTAGACATCAAGCCTCCTCTTAAAGACCCCCAGGATAGGAGCCATCACCACTTCCCTTGGAAGTTGGTGCCAGATCCTAGCCACCCTAACTGTGAAGTAGTGCCTCCTGATGCCTAGTCTAAACCTACTCACTAACAATTTGTGGCCATTATTCCTTGTTACTCTGGGGGGGCGCTAGGGGGAACAGGGTCTCTCCCAAATCCTGCTGGTCCCCCCTAGTGAGTTTCTAGGTGGCCCTCAGCCTCCTCTTGTGAAGGCTGAACAAATTAAGGTCCCAAAGCCTCTCTTTGTAGGGTCTGCCCTGCTGTCCCTGGATCATACAGGTGGCCCTCCTCTGGACCTTTTCAATGCTGTTCACAGCCCTCCTGAAGTGCAGCACCCAGAACTGAACACAGTACTCCAACTGTGGCCTGACCAGTGTCATATAGAGGGGAAGGATCACCTCCTTGTCCCTGCTTAAGATGCGTCTGTGGATGCACAGCAAGGTACGGTTAGACCTACTGACCGTGACCGTGACCTTGCATTTTCGGCTTATGTTCATCTTGGAGTCAATAATGACTCCAAGAGTTTTCTGCCATTGTGATCTTGAGAAGGGAGTTTCCCAGCTCAAAAATGTGCTGCTGGTTCCTACTGCCCAAGTGCAGCACCCTGCACTTGTCAGTATTGAAACGCATCCTATTTTCATTAGCCCACCCCTGTAGCCTGTTCAGGTCCTGCTGTAATCTGTCCTTCACTGCTAGCATGCCCACTTCACCCCAAATCTTGATACCATCAGCAAATTTAAACAGGCTGCTTTTTACCCCATCGTCCAAGTCACTAATAAAGAAATTGAACAGTGCAGGTCCAAGGACCGAGCCCTGGGAACTCTACTGCCCACTTCCCTCCAGGTCAAAAAAGACCAGTCCACCACTACCCTCTGAGTATGACCCTTCAGCCAATTTGCAATCCTTCTGACTGTGTAGGCATCAATGCCACAGTCACCTACATTTTTTTGATGAGGATGGGGTGGGAGATAGTGTCAAAGGCCTTGCTGAAGTCCAAAAAGACTACAATCACCGCAACACCTGTGTCCGATGATTTTGTGACCTGACGGTAGAAGGCAATCAGGCTGATCTGACAGGACCTGCCCCTAATGAAACCGTGCTGGTTGCCCTTGAGCAGCATCCCTGCTGCTGGCCCATCACAGATGTACTCCTTGATGATCTTCTCAAAGAGTTTCCCCAGGATTGAAGTAAGACTAATGTGCCTATAGTTGCCCAGGTCCTCTCTCCTCCCTTTTTTGAAGATGAGGACCATGTTGGCTTCCAGTCATCTGGCACCTGGCCAGAGCACCATGAGTGCTCATAAAGCCATGCCAGGGGCCCTGCAATAACCCCTGCCAATTCCCTCAACACCCTGGGGTGGAAAGCATCTGGACCAGGTGATTTGAACACTTCCAGCCCTTCCAGAAGCTCTTTAACCGAATCTTCCTTGACCTTAAGCCTGACAGCTATTCTCCCGAATTCATCTGGAATCTTGGTCAGGGAGTCCCGGTCCCTGAACAAGAAAATGGAGGTGAAGAATTTGTTAAAGAGGTCTGCTTTCTCCTCTGGTGAAACAACCAGATTGCCAAGCATATCCTGCAGGGGCCCCACATTACCCAATACCTTCTTCATTTTCCCTATATATTTAAAAAAGGACTTTTTATTATCTTTGATCCTTGATGTTAGCCCTAGCTCTGTACCTGAGCTAACTCAAGTCATACCTGACTAACTTGACTTCCTTCAATGATAAGGTGGCAGGCTCTGTGAGTGGGAGGAGAGAAGTGGATGTAATAGGTTTTGATTTTAGCAAGACTTTTGACACCATCTAATACTACTTTCTCATTATGACTAACAAGCTAAGGAAATGCAAATTAGATGAAGTAATACAAGTAATTAAAATACATAACTGGTTGGATTATCGCTGTCAATGAATAGTCAGCAATAGCTCTATGTCTAGCTGGGAGGATGTATCAAGTCAGGTTCCCCATGTTGACCATTCTCAAGACAAAGGGTAAGTTCTTAAACTATCTGACAAGGAAGGCATTTGCTTTTTTGACACAAAGCTGCTTTTGCACATTATGTTCCTAAAGTTCCTCCAGAACAACATGCACATATTTAATGTTCTTTTGCAATGTTATTTTTTTACAAAGATTCACTAGTGTCTGCAGTCTGTGCATGAAGTATCCTAATTTTAACTACCATGTTTATGCATATTCTGCTACACTCCTTCTGGGGATGCAGACTTTTTCCTCCTACCCCATTCCCTGTGCATTCATGTGAAAAGGCAAAAAAAAATTAGAGAAGGAGAAATCAAATGACAAGTGTGTTAAATTTCTACTCCCCCTTGCAAGTGGGAGAGGAGGCTACATTGCAAACAAGGAGCTGATAAAGTATCTAACAACTCTACCTCTCAAATCAGAGCCGTATCATAACATTCCAAAAGGAACAGAGAAGTGGAATAAAAGAAGCAAAAGCAAGAGGAAGGCATTGGTTCTCTGTGTCTTGAGAATGTCCAACATGCTACTGACAGAATTAACATGAGCCCCTTGCAGTCAATGAGTAACACACCAGAAGAAATCTATTACAGATCTACCTCAGCAGAAATTATTTTGAGTAAAAAATCCTGCCTACGTGATCCAGAAACCATTGAAGATCAGTAGCAGTTTATTGACCCTGCCCCACATGGTAACAGAAGAATCTTTTTAGCTACTATGGACGTAGGTTATCCATATTAACATCCATCCTAAATTGCTCCCATTTAGGTCTATTATTTGGCAACATTAGCTTGTAGTTGGTTGTAATTTCATTATTTGCTTAATAAATGGAAGACATAACAGCAGAAATTTGGGGCGTGCCAACACTTGTCAACATTGCTGACCTAGCATAGTCTTGATAAAAGTGGCTACATTGCTTGTGTTTTGGGATGTAGCATGGGTAACATGCTGGGATGCACCACTCACTCCAGTGCAATCTGGAGGTCATGAAGCTATGCTCTAGAACTCATGTATACCAAACACTAATCCAGTTCATTGCTTAACACAGAATGTGAAACAGGGTCTGGATTTACCTGTGTCTGCTTAACCTGCTCTTGAAAAATTCCAGGGATGCAGATTTTGCAGTGTTTCTTGGCAACCTGATCCCAGGCTTACTCATCCTCAAAATGACAATGCTTTTCCTAATATTTAACTTTAGTTCTGGCATTTGGGGAATAAAAGATAAAATTTAATTTGCCAATGTTAAAATGTATGAAAGCATTGGGAGAAGTCACTTTTGACAGTTATCTTCCATCTCTGGAAAAATATAAAATTCACAAACTTTTTCCATTAAATAATAGTTATATGTTTTTGAACTCCAGTTTTAGAGAAATTTTTTATTATGAACTCCTTCAACAGTTCATAAATAATATGTTAGAGACATGGATGCAATGTTAAGAACTCCACTGTATGATGCGTTTGGAAAGCATCAAAATCAAATTCTTCCTATAGATAAGCTTGTGGTTCCCATTTAAGTGCACAAAACTTTAGCTCCTCTGTTAAACTAGTTCTTAACTAGCTTCATGGTATTTGAACTATGGCATAGTTTTATAATAATGGGCAATGACCCTGCAGAAATCTGTGGATGGATAAATATAAAGGTGTTCTGGATTCAAGCGGACATTTAAAAAAAAATTAAACCCACATTCATACAGGTCAAAATGGCAATTCTATTTTGTTTTTTTTTAAAGCTTTCCTAAAAGTTGTCACAAACAATATTTTATTCTCTCTATAAATATCATAAAACAAAGCCCTCACAACACTGACTTTTCCTAAATCATTTTGATATTTTTCCCAGGATTTATTAATTTAGGTCTCTTTTTATTTCTAAAAAAACCCCTTAGAATTGCCAGTTTCATGGCACACCACTTTGAATTTCTCCCATTTTTCTTATTCCAAATGGTGTCTTATTCTGAATAGAAATGCAGATCCAGTCTCAAAGTGTCTTCCATCGTGTAACCAAAGAAGAGGATGAAATGAGAGCTTGTTCACAGAAACTTAAGCGTCTCTGATTCAGAGAAATTGTAAGGTGTACTTCCACCCCATGTTCTGTTCAAAAGAGGGGAGTAAAGGGGAAAAGTCTTCTGCATTTAGTTCCATCTGTGTAAATACTCAAGTTTTTAATATTATATCTGTAAGAAATTTTATGTAACTCGGGGATGTAATGTTAAAGCTATGTTTAAGTGTTTGCCAGATGAAGGCCTAAAGATATTAAAAATCAGGGTGTAGTTAGTTAACATAATGAAATCTTCATAACATGAAGAAAGAAGCCAAACTCAACAGCAACATGTATTTTCTAAGCCTATTCAAGAAACACAATATCATTCCCAGGGGACTGAACATCTACAACCCTCTGACTACTACACACAACTCCAAATATGCTTCACAGCTATGCAGAAGAACTTCAGAAAAAACTTAGAAACACCTCCTCCATGTAACTTACTCCAAAAGAGATCAACTCCAGAAGGAAATCAACATAGGCTGCAACAACTTAAAAGAGATAAATCTGGATATCTTCCCAAACATTATATAACATATACAAAGAGACAACCAAAGATTTTTTACAACACCCATACACCATAAAAAGAAGAAACGGAACCACTTATACAGGAACAACTTTCCCAGCCACTAAACAACACCAATACCATACAACATTCCAACCTCATACCTGATGAAACTGAAGGAACCAGTCAACCCTCAAATATTATTACTCTCTCCACACACACATTTACTAAAGCTGTAAAATCTGTCTCCTCTAAAGGTCTTAATTTCCTTCCAGAAATATGCCCTACAACATGGAGCACTAAAAGAATTTTTGCAATGCATCCATCTCAAGGACTATTTCCACAATCAAAATGAATCCACCTTCAACAATACTTCATCCTATGACAACATTGAGGAAATGATTAACACCAAAAAATTTAAAAAAAAATCACATTGGACATCCAACCACCAAATAGTAATAAAACCAGCAGATAAAGGAGGAGCTATATTGATTCCTTAACCATGAAGACTACTTAAAAGAAGACAACAGACAACTCTCTGCTCTGACACCACCTACTACAAAAAAACTAGAGGAAGATCTAACTCCCCTTGTCACATAAAAAATCAAAATCACCATCACATCATTTCCATTTGAACTACAAGAAAACCTACAAAGCATGATCTCCATCCCACCCCCACTACCTAATCCAGGGACTTTTAACATAATCCCTAAAATCCACAAACAAGGAAACCCAGACAAACATACAATATCCAACCATAGAGCCCTCACTGAGAAAATATCAGGTTTCATCAAATCCATCCTAAAACCCATGGTCACCCAAAGACAAAGTTTTGTCCAAGACGCAACAGACTTTCTACAAAAACGGAAAAACAGAGACCACCTTCTCAGCAACACCCTCCAAGCGACCTTGGGTATTACCAGTTTTAATACCACCATCTCATACCAGGATGTTATCCAAGTCTGCTTTACATATCTACAAGGGCGAGATTACAACTCAGAGTACAGACCTAAAGATATTACCAACATATACACTTCATCTTCACACACAAGAACTTCAGTTTCAAAAACTAACACTTCCTCCAGAATATAGGCACAGCTATAGGCACCAAAATGTCCTCACAATATGCCAACCTTTTCATGGCCCACCTGGAAGAATTCCTCAAGAACTGCACCATCAAACCTATGTTATATGTAAGATATATAGATGACATGATTCATAATTCATAATTTAGACCAAAACAAAAACCTGCAGTCTGTGATTGATTTCCATCACAAATTCAATAACTATGACCCATCCCACCAGACTCTCTCTTGAATGCTCTAGCACAAACATTTCCTTTTTAGACACTATGATCAATATCCAGAATGGTAAAATACAAATCACCATATACAAGAAACCCACAGAGCAGCATACATACACAGAATGAGCAGTCACCCTAAACACAAGAAGAAAGCTGTAATATACAGCCAAGTCATCCAATACCACCAAATCTGCACTAAGGAAAATACCCATAATCATTACCTCACACATGTTAAAAGGTCTTTTACCCAACAAGGACCATTCTCAACAGAGATGGATGTACTTTTGAAAGACCCACCCAGATACTACATGAAGAATTGCTGCAGTACAAAAAGAAAATCCCCATGAATAGCACACCATTTGTTATGACACACCATCCTTCCCTGGAACCTATACAGAAAATACTCAAACCGTTACAACCTATACTTTTTGTTTAGAAGACAACCCAAGTCTGTAAAAGATCTTTCCATAACCACCCATCCTAGCCTTTAAACATGCACTAAACCTTGCCAACCTCATCACCAGAAGCAAACTTCCTATGGCCCACAGCACACCAAATGGATCCAGACCATACCAGGACAAAAAATATAAAACCTGTCAACACATCTCCACCATTCCCACAATAACTACACCCTGCAGCAGAAACAGCACCAAATCTGGATCTTACACCTGCACCTCCAGAAATGCGATGTATTTTATGCAGTACACTAAGTGCCCTGATGGATAATATGTTGGAAAAACCAAACAAGAACTGCTTACCAGAATACTAAGCACAACCAGCACAACTGCTACCACCAGTTCAACATTCCCTCTCCCCTCCTTCTGTCACATACCTATTGTTTCCCATTCCCTCAGATCCTCTCTACCATGCATTTGCATTTTCACAGACCTGCATTTTGTGCCCAAAAGCTTGCAAGAACAATTTTTCTAACTATTTAACTTGTCTAGCAAAAGATATCACATCTATCCAACAAACCTTGTCTGCCACTATTTACCCCAAGCTTTCTGATTAACAAAGTCAGGCTCAATCCTCTAGTGACCTGTACTGCCCTGTGTGAAACCTGACTTTTGAGGTGGTAATGAAAGGGACACATGACCACCCACCACCACATTTTAGTTTTTGTGTTCAAGCACATTGAGAAAATTAAATCAATAGGCTTTTCCTACTCAGAGTTGCAAGGCGTCCTACCAGACCTTTTACCTGCAACATATTGTCAAACAAGGATGCGTTTTAGGGCCAATCCAGTTTGTGCTGTTCTAAGCAGCGGTGCTAAATAAGATAATCTGTGACCTTAATGCGAGTACTCAGATTCGCTTCCACACAGCAGAAGGTTTATTAACCTTTCTAGACTGAAATTTGCAATTAAGGTGGCCAAATGGACTCTACAGGAACTCCACTACACTAATAACTGTATGCAAATGGTCCATTCTAGAGAAAGTCTTCAGCTGCTGTTAGACTATCGGGTGCCTCTGCAACCAGCTTTGGACATTAGCTTCATGGAATTATTAAGTTGTGTCAGTCACTGATGAGAGTATAACACTCCCTTCAATATTTTGTTGGAACTCAACTTCCATTCATAAATTAACTTATGTAGGAAGTGTTTTGAATGATCATACCAACGTTGACAAAGAGTTAGTATTCTACATGGAGAAGCTAATATGGTTTTGATAAGTTGGACAATGCACAAGTGCTGACATAGCTCATATACCGTGAATTGGAGTGTGAGCAGCAGAAGCATTCCTGTCCAACAAAATACTTCATGTACAATAAATAGTGAAATGAAGCAAATTCAACTTACCACATAACTCTTTTAAGCTCTCAGTCATAAATAGGGAGCAATAGAGTTCTGATGTGAGCAGTAATGCCAGCCTTCAGCATAAAAGCAAACAAGCTAAAGGATGCCTCAGTAATGGCAAAGTGTAACAGACAGGCTCACACATTGACAGTATTGAAAATGATGTGCTAAAATATACTTATCATGCAGCAGTCTACATAGTCATCTGCATATCCCCCATGCTTGACTTAACTGTCTGCACTGTAACACCAATATACCCCACTATCCTCCTTTCTTGACAATAACAACTCATGTGTTCATCGTAGTTTTGATCTGTCAGATGTGAAATGATTAAAGACACTTTTGTCTAGAAAAAAAATCTTAATGGTACCTCAAATGCTATTGTTTGCAGACTATGAAAGAGACACTCTTATTGGTAATTTTTAAGGTTTATACATCATAGCTTCCCTTTGATCTTCATGCACAGTAAATTTACATCCAAAAAATCACTTATCACTACATTTCTTGACCTGAAGCCTATAAGCATACAGTGGAGAGAATTAAACACATAGCCATCATTCTCATAGTCATGCCCAACTCAATAGCATAAATAACTAATGTCCATCAGGGTGACAATCAATCAGACTGTTGGGGAGAAGTGAATTTGCAGCTGAAATAAGGCTTTAATCTGTGTCCCAGCAAGGCTGCTGGTCACAAGGCAAAATGATGTATTAAAATAACCTTGCAGATGCTTAGACAAGTAGTTTTAACCATAAAATAGGATTGTTGTGAAATACATTTTATATATATAAGATTTGTCTCTATTAGGTAACCATTATTATTGTGTTAACCATTTTTTCTGGAAAAAAGCAGGAATTAAGTCTGTGTGCTGTGAACCAGCTACAGCGAGGACCAAGATAAGATGCAAGGGCCCCAAAAAAGGGTGAGGATGGCACAACGTGGGACAGAAAAACTGACTAGAATGTAGAAGATAACATGTAACCAAGATACATATGCAAAAGGGTAGATGGAGATTGGTAAAGAAACCTTCAGAGTCCACCCATTGACCAAAAGAAGAGGGTTCATGGCCTTAGACATGCGCTCATAGCAAAAAAGGCATGTAAATGAATGAAATGCATAGGCAATTCAAAGCTAATGAAGCAAACAGTAAACAGAGGCAGAGGTTGAGATGGGAGGAGAAATGGGTGGAACAGAAGGTGGGACAGAGGTGGAGTGAATGTTAATGAGTATAAACCAAAGTGTATAAATGTAGAAAGAATCCATTGTTCAGGAAGGCTCCCCATATTCCATCGGCATGGGAGCTAGTCCAAAACCATCTCCATTCTGAATAAAGCTGTTGCGAGCAATGTGTGCTCGTGTTTGCTCCCTGCTCTGCTCTAGTTAATGAGTAACAGGATCCACGGGTAATTGGATTGTCGTCTCCCTAGATGTTGGGTGCCGCATGGAGTCAGGGACTAACACTGTTTATGCACCTAATCAAAAAACATGTGACTTCAGTGTTGCAATTCTTTAATATAGAGCAATCATACTCAGTTCAGAATAATCAATGCATGGCACGTTCTTTCATCTGCTGCAGCTATGCATACTTTCAAATGGATTCACTGTTACATAAAACTGTCAAAGACTAAAGATGAAATACATGCATTTGAAACTTGGCCCCTGCTGGCTCAATGCTGCTATGTAATACGTATGACTCATTTGGAAGGGATAAACCTTTTTCTTCTCATGTCCTTGTCCTAAACTACATGTCTTTTCCAAATCATGCACAAGCAGTGGCTCTTTCTGTTGCTGCAGCCAGGTCCACCTTCATGCAAGTCTCATCAGGGATTCTGCAAACAAGTAAGTGCTCCATAGTCTGCACTTCAACACACTCACTTATATTTGTGCCATTAGAGTAGCCCCAATTGATCATGTTTGTTTTTGATTTTCCAGTTTGTATCTGCAGATGATTCAGGCATTGCCATATTGGCCAGTCTAGATCAGTCCCTGAAGGTCCTCCTGAGTTTCAAGGTCCATTTCAGAGCACCTGATTGTGCATAATCTTTCCTTCCATAATTTGTTGTGCCCTGTCAGCTGTTGTTTCCAATAGTGCAACACTGGTCTCAAAATTATTTCATGCTTTAAGCCATTTAGTTACTTCTGTGACTATCAAGTGGATGCCTGGGGTCTTCCACCTGCCTTGATCCTTCTTTTTGGCTCACTACCTTTCTTCTGTTACCAGGCTATGTAATGCCACTAAGTACAGGCTATGCTTCAGTGTTTTTTCATGACAGCTGTGTAGCAGGCATCACAATGAGTTGCATATTTCACTGGGATACAGGCAGCCAGCACACACCACAGACAGCGCATCCCTGATTGGGAGCACAGCATAACAACGAGCCTGCACTCCCAGAGCAGGCACTGATGTACTGCCAGACAGGCAGCCAGCATGTGGCAGACATTTCCTGGGCTCCACACCTGGATCAGGGCAGGGACCAGAAGCTCAGTCCCATGTGGGTTTCGGTGGCAGCCCGAAGAGGGAGCCAGCAATTGATGCACAGAGCACCACCTGAGGGTCAGAAGCAACAGCTGTGGAGGGTCCCTTTGGGGCTCCTACCACCTGCCAGCAGCCATGTTGGGGTGAACAAGAAACCTGACTAACCCAGGCCAATCTGGAAACTCCCACATAAAGATACAGCAACTGCAGGGCTGGGGGAATGCACAGACGGGCAAGGGGACTCACTGCGTTTTAACCTGGAGGCAGGAGATCAGGAACCCAAGACCTAGAACTCCAAAACCCTCTGAAGTGATACTGGATCACTGTATGATGCAAAGTGATCAGATACCAGTAGGGGCTAAGCCACAGTTTGTGACACCCCAGAGACTGGCAGGCTCATATGGGCTGATGCAGCACAAAGCAATCTCTGAGACTGGCCCTGCCTGAAGGCAGCCAGAACACTCACAGGGCCAGAGAAGAGCCTGTGGCCCAGCCATTTCAGTTATTATTGATTTATTTGCCCCCTTATTCAAGCCATGCCCAATGGACCTCAAAACTGATGAATGGATCTAGTAATGAAGGCTAGAACCACACCAAATGCAGACAGCTTCACAACTTCACTTTCCTTGTGAAGGCAAGGCAGCCACACACAGCTCTGACATGCACCCTTGCCAAAGGCACAGTTGTAGCCGGGGCACATTCAAGTCGGCTAAATCATCACGCCGCCCAACGGGCTCACACTGCAGACAGGTATAAACGAAAGCGGACAATGAAGCAATCTCATTTTCCAGGGATCTGATCAAACAATAACCCATCAACACACAACCACACATTAACAGGTTCCTGACAAACAGTTCAACCACCAGGACCTCAGTGGGTGTCATCGCATCCTGGTCTCTTGAGGTACTCCCTCTTCTCAAAATATTCTCTCTAGCTCTGGTCCGGTCACACACGTTTCAGCAGACCTGCAGAGACAATCTGCTCTCTCAAAATATTGTCTCTCTCTCCGATCTGGTATGCATGCAGTCCAGCTGACCTGTAGAGAAAGAAACTCTCAGAAAAATTAATTAGTTTGTCTCACAGAAAAATTAATCATTATCACAAGATGATTTATCATCTGGCTTATCTTGGCATTGGAACCCCATCTCATATGCTAGGTTCCATTGACCCTCATCGCCCAAAACTCACAACTGCTGCTTCGTGAGTCTAGAGTAACGCATCAGGAATCTGAACATCTCTCACAGTATCATAGTATCTAGGATCAGAAGGAGCCTAAAGCAGGCCATCTAGTCTGACCCCCCGCCAATGGCAGGAATGAGTGTCAGGGTCACAGGACCCCAGTCAAGTACCTATCTAATCTACTCTTAAAGATGCCCAAGGTAGGAGCAAGAACAACTTCCCTAGGAAGTTGGTTCTACATCCTAGCCACCCTAACTGTGAAGTAGTGTTTCCTAATGTCCAACCTGAACCTGCTCTCCAGTAACTTGTGACTATTGGTCCTGGTTACCCCTGGTGGTGCCTGGGAAAAAAGAGCCTGCCCTATTTCCTGCTGATCTCCTCTCAGCAGTTTATAGGCTGCCACCAGGTCTCCCCTCAGCCTCCGTTTACTGAGGCTGAACAGGTTCAGATCCCTCAGATGCTCCTCGTAAGACCTATCCTGCTGCCCGCATATCAATCTAGTGGCCCTCCTCTGGACCCTCTCGAGGCTGTCCACATCCCTCTTGAAGTGCGGCTCCCAGAACTGGACCCAGTACTCCATCTGCGGCCTGACCAAAGCCGCATAAAGGGGGAGAATCACTGCCTTGGACCGGCTCAAAATGCATTGTTGGATGCACGATAGGGTTTGTTTAACCGAGGTGAGACTGACAGAGCTGTAGTTCTCCGGGTCCTCCTTCCTCCCCTTCCACATCTCTCATTCCTCTGGTGTTCTCTGCATCAGCTGAAATCATCGCAGGCTAGACTCGTGCACTTGATGATGCTCTGAGTCGCTGAACTCTCTCTGACCCGGTTTCACAAGAGCTTGCAGTCACAGAAGTTGCCACAAGAAATCACTTGCTAAACCCACTAGCTGGACAGCCTGCAAAATTCAGAGAACGATAGCAGATCTTCCTCCATACACCTCAGCACATGCATCGATACTCATCAGCATGATTGGAACAGCTCCAGGATCTTGCAGGTAACAGTGAGGCCACAATTCCTGCTGCTGGGATGATGACAGTCCCAGTCTCAGATTCCACGTGCAATACAAAATCCCGATGATCACTTGCAAAATCTGTTCCACACTGACTCTCCACCTTCATGCCATGCATACACTCTCTGGCCGGCCTGACCTGCAACAAGTGCTGGAAGCAAAATAGGCCAATAAACATTGTACATCACCATTTCGATGTCAACAGCATGTCCTCCACTCCACGAGGCTCGTCTGGTGAGAGAGCATGCCTCACGTTGGTCCACCAGGTTGGATCTGAACTGCACAACCAGGCATCGCATCCACATAGCCAGGGTTTCTGCTGACCTCATCTTGGATCTCTTACATAAAGCCTGTAATTTAGTCCAGGTTCTGCCTTGATAAGTGCTGGCAGAAGTGCAGGCCGCACTCATCACTTGGCTCCTCATTGCCACAGGGCGCGTAGCTGTCTGAATCCTTGCTGCATCCGATGGGGAACTCCGTTGCAGTTTCTCTCCCGTTGCCTCTCTACCATGGCCCCGAGGCGGGCCCTTGGGGATCTCGGGGGGTGGGGTCGCTACTTCCACCCACCCACCGATAGCTCTGCTCTCCTCTTTTACCTTTCTGTGTCGACTCCTCTCCTCCTCCGCCTTCCCGTGGGTAACTCCGCCCTCCTTCTCAATCCTTCTGTGGCGGTTCCCTTCTGTTTCACTGCCATCTTGTGATGATGGGAGACCTCGGCTTTCCTCCACAGCTGCAACTTGCTTGACCGCATGAACGGCACGCAATCGGGCTTCCAACTCAGTCCTTTCCCGCAGCAGGGTCATGACCGTATGGAACATTACTCGCAGCATTTTCCCCTTCTCATACTCCGTGCCGGTCCCTTCCACCATGGAGTCTCCCTCTGGTCCACTTCTCCACAGAGCTCCGAAAGCTCCGACTCTCCCAACTCCGGTAACAACATGTCCCAATTAACTAGCGCTGGCTCCTTGCTCTCCCATACATAGCGCATACAGTGAACAAACGCCCGACCGAGAGCTATATCTTCCTCACTCGGCTTCTGTCTGGCTGAGGACTCGCTGCCCCCTTGATCTCAGGATTTAAATCAAACCCGCTCACTCCCCATCACACATCCAAATGCTCTCAGGTGGAGACACACTTCCCACTCTTTCACAGGTTCCCCTTCTCCCTCGAGCGAAAGGTGGCCATTCACAAATCTTCCACCCAATCCGCCTGCTTGATGGTAAGCGATGTGCACTCCCAACTCCATGGCATCTAGTACGTGGCATTTTCTACTGTGCCGGGGCAACCTTCAACCAGTTCCAGCTCCATTGCATCTTCCCAGCGTACTGATCCTGTTCGTGACGCCACGTGGGAGCCGAGAAACGCCGGTGGAATGGGGCCTCCTATAGAGTGGAATTGGTTGGATGAGAGAATGCAGTGGTTGAAACAAAAAAAACTTTACTTACAAGCTATATATACGAGGTATGCAGTGTAGGTACAATCCGTAAACAGACAAACAGAACTGTAGACAGGCACACCAATGCTCACACTCACACACCGATGGGATACGTCGTGGCAATTGCAACAGGGAGTCGTTGGTGGGTGATCAGGCCTCCTCCTTGGCTCCGAAGTATACTTGGGGATCTCTCCCTACGCGTGTTTGAGCACTCCTCCAACCTGGGCGGATATCACCCAAGCCCTCTATACGGCCAGCGAGCCAATTGCTAACTGCCACGTGTGCATAATCCACACCAAGCCAATCATGAGCATGCACTCGATGGTACAGCCGCAAACTTTTGGCGGACTCTGATCCTGCACCAAGGACTTTTCCCACCTTACAGGGAAAATCCCTGCACCAGGGACTCGCAATGTGCCTAACACAGCTGTGCCAAGGCATCTCCCAAACGTTCAGCTCTGACAGGCTGCACGACTAAAGTGCTTCATCTCCCCCATACAAATGTCATTAAGTGCAGCTGCTTTGCCATCTTTTGCCAAAGTGATTTATTCCAGCATCAAGTTCATCCGTTGTGTACAGCATGCTAAACTGATTTTCTTCCAGATCAGTTTGCCATCTAATCCATATATTAGGCTGTTTCTTCAAAGCTTTATTGTTAAGTAGAAGCTGGTGAGCCACCCGGTTACTTTTGATGTTGATGATATTTCTGTATTTTTTGGAGTACTTAGTTGGCTTGCGAATGATTAACCATGCTTTCCTGCTAGTGTGGATCATATCTATTCCTTTGATCAATTCTTTCCATTTCTGTTCCCTTTGTTCTTGGAGCTTGTTAGTTATGGCTGGCCCTACTGCAGTAGGCTGCTTGCAGACATGGGAGGAGAGGGGGGACACAAAAAAACGCCCCTGTGCTTTATTTTAAATCCAGTGCACTCCCGTGTCAGGCACAGCACAAGCCCAAAAGAGGTATCGTGTTAGTTGCATCCGCCTTTCCCAATGCCTGTATGAACTGGGCAATTTAGTGAGGCCTTTTTGGTGTTTTTATCTAATAGCTGACTGAATCAGCTATTAGATAAGCAGCCCCACTGAAGCACCCAATCTCTATAGACACTACAAAGCTGGGTCAAAGAAACAAGTTGCCGCTTCCAGTAAAGCACAGTTTGGTTTGATTTTTCCATATCTTTCAGCACCCTTAGTGTCTTCTGAGAAAGGACATCTTTGAAACATTTGCTGGTATCTTTTATATTCAACTGCAGGCATCTGCATTGTCAATGTATACATCTTTTGGAGATTTTGCACAGTGCCTTCACAAAGAGATTATAGTTATGCAATGTGGTTATGGTTTGATGTGTGTCATTGTTTTTGTCAAGGTCTTAAGAAAGAAGACTGGAGAGGATTTTCTGAAAACTGAAGTGTCTACATGTTGGTACCATATTTGAAGCCATGGCTGTTGTGACACTGATAGTAACTGGTCTGTGCTGTGTGGGGGAATGGGTTCCAGCATATTTTTTGCACGTAACTTCTATACTGCTGTCAACAAAGGCGAGGTCTGGGTTATAGCTTTGTCTCCATCAGGAGCTAGTCAAACACCCAGGTAACTTCACTGGGGCTTATGAACAAATGTTATTGAAATGTTGCCCACATTGCTGGGGAAGATTCCAATGTCATTTTGTTGTTCAAACCATTATGAAGTAATGACAGATGTTTTGAGGCTAGAATAAGAAATATCCAACAAAGTAAAAAAAACACTTTTTCACTAATTAAAAGGAAAGCATTACACTAATATTACTTTCAAGTGAAAACTTTTTTCTCTTATAAAGGATAAATGCAGCTAACAAGGTGTCAATCCAGAGTAGTAATTGGGAACAATTTCTCTCTCATTCTTTCTTGAGAGCAAAGGTCAGTGGCCCAGTGGATTCTACATTCTGGGTCTCACCGCTATCCCTGGCTTCTTTCCCTCGACAGTGAAAGGAGGAGGTCTGAGTCTCTTTTGAATAACCTCTAGCCATTTGGAGGCAAAATGGACTCAAAGAGAAACATGCCTATTAGTCTAGAAAAAAAAAAAGAAAAGATGCCATAACAAAGAGCCTTTAAGGAAGAAAAGAAAAACTAAAAATGGTTACTGTAAAACATACAAAGATACATTCCTTAAGTTTCAAATACAACAGCCTGTTTGTGTCTTGGGGAATAAGTGACACCTCACTTCCTTCACCTTAGACATCACACAAAAATACATGAGACTAGAAAACAAATTCAACATTTGCAGATTCAAGTCACAATATGCTCTCAGAAAACATAAGTGCAACCATCACTGAACTAATAACAGAAGTTAAATATGTCAAACTAATTCTCCAGCAGTTTCTCATATAGCACACCTTTTATCAGCTGTGGATTGTGACCAAAACGTGGGTCACAAGAATATACGAAAGGTCGCAAACAAACTTTTAAAATGGATTCTCTTTTAAACAAGAAAAATGCCATAACTTTTCCCTTATAGGCTGGCAGAGTTCCAGCCTGTGAGGAGCTGCTTGGGGCCCCCCCAACGCCCACACATGGGCCTGGGGGTGAGAGGCAGTGGGCTGGGACTGCCTATTGATGTTTACAAATAGGCCCTGGTACAAAAAAAAAAGATTGAGACCCACTGATTTAGTGGATTGTGTGTGTAAGAGATGCTGTAAATTGGGTCTTATACTGTTGATTTTTCCTTTGTCAGAAAAAGTTAAATAGAGAGTAACAAACATGCAAGCTTACATTTTTTTTTGAGTGCTCCATTTCTTTAATTCTGGGTGAATATGGCCCAGTAAAGCTGCTTCCTTCCATGTCAGCCTTCCTCAACTTTTAAATATACATAAACACAGGCTTCTCTCACTTTATGTGGGTTCTGTACGTGGGAATTTGCTGATGTGTGATGACCCTTTTTATACTAGAAATTCATTATATCAAGGTAAATTCACTTATGCAGTTGACATGGTGGAAACCCAGTCAGCTGCTTTATGTGGTACATAGAGGGAGTAACATGCACCAAAATGTAGTCTCCTGTGTGGATCTGCGTTCCTCGCTCATTGCCTGCTACTCATGTTTCTGTAGTTACCATCCCCCTTGTAATAATATTCACCCCCCCCTTTTTTGTTTTCTTTAATTCTCAGACTGCTAAAACCAGACAAGGCAACCATCAGGGATGGGGCAATCAGAGAGGCTCTGCCATGAAAGCCCAGAGCCCCCACAGCCCCTGCTGCAGCAGGGATTTTTTTCTAAGTGCAGAGAGGCTGGAGCTGGGTGGGGAAACCATGGGGGACTTCTTGCACAGCTCCCCCAACCCAGAGAGGTGCAGGCACAGCCAAAGGACCTCAGTACAGTTGAGGTCTTGAAACATATACCTATTTGTTACATTGTAAAGTGGATTCTGTTTATGCAAATTTGAGTTATGCATTGTTTTCCAGGAACATATATACGTACAGCATAAAGCAAGGGAAACCTGTACACAAAAGTTCATAGGTGTTTACAGTAAAATAAATATACAGGAGATGCATACATTCTTTATTAAAGAATGTATGTGAGTTACAGGAAGATGGAAAAAAAGAAATGATCCTGCCTTAGCAGGGAGTTGGACTAGATGACCTTCTGAGGTCCCTTCCAATCCTACTTTTCTATGATTCTATAAGTAAGGAGAATGGCTGGATTTTGTTTTTAAAAGATGCCCACTCCCAGTTTAAAATACTGATTTCATGTGTTTTTCCAAAAACAACAAGCCTGTACTTGTTTAATACTTGGATGTATTATGAGAATATGCCTACTGCTCTAGTCTAATTCCTTCTTTGCAGAATCAGTCATTGCTTATGAGTTACCAGTAATATCATGCTTTTGGGTAACGTTATGCACACACACAAAAAATGAGATGATTTCTGTACTTGGCATTTTAAACCCCAGAGCTCAGATAAGCAGTTTTGGGATGTAGAGTTATCTTGCAGCTGTCTTTCTATTACTATTCATATTTGTTAGTTTTATTATTCGCCAAGTCACAAAAGTATTCTTTAAAAAGACACAAGGTACCTGCTGCTATGAGGAGTTACACTCTTTGACTATCTTGTTTACACTGTAAGTGATTTTGTATTGTCATCTTGATGCTTATAAGTAAGTCAAAATTATTAGCCTTTTTCCCAATTTTCTTTTTTCCTAACTACGAAAGACCTGGGCCTCAAACATGCATAAGTTCATCAAAAATACAATATAGAATCCCTGTTTTTTTCCCCCCACTACTTCAGTAAGAAGTCTTTTTTCTAGTCCATGTTACAAGTTGACTGTACATGTAATAGGAAAGAGTAAGAGAAAGTAAACACTTTCTATCAAGCAACCCAATTTTGGCAGTATTTATAATTGCATATAAACATCTGCACTCTACCATCCTCCAGGGTTTCTCACTACATTCTTCTGGCCAAGGAGAATTACCTTCTTTTGGAAATTTAAGTTACCATTTTATAAATGGGACAGAGTGACTGAGTATCAAACTCTGGGCTCTAGTACAACAGCATAAAGTGGCATTATTCTGGTGCTGAGCTAGCCAGTTATAAGATTTTTCATAGTCGGTGTATTGGGCAACTTTTAATTATGTTGTGCACTCAAGGACTAACCCAAAGAATAAATATTGACAGAAGGGCAAAGTTGCTTAGCACCATTTAAGAACGATCTATTAGAAATGCCATTTTTCAATGTTTTGTTACCTACTTTGAAAACATCTGGCTGAAGAATCATTGCTAACTGTTACACCTTTGGGGGTCTGCCACCCTGGCACCTGGTGCTCCCCCTGTGGTCCAAACCCACCTTGTTTGAAACCCCCACCTCACCTCCAGTTTCTTGCTTGCCACAACTTTGATGTTAACTTGGTTTGTTGGAGAGGTGGTCCCTAGGGTCAGAGTAGCTTCACCAATTTGTTCCCAGCTAGATCCACCTGGGGCCTGTGCGCTACCATTGAGCACTTCCCCTTTAAGTGCTCCCTCAAGCTTCCAAGCACCTGCCGTGACTGCAGCTATCGCATCATTTTTCTCTGGCCAAGGCATCAGCCCACTGTCTAAGACCTCAGCTCCCAAGCATAAGTCTCAAATTGGCAGCAGCCCTTCCTAGGGCTCCCATTTCACCCCACTAGACTCAGCTCCTATGGCTTAGGGCTATCTTCCAGTGCATATAGTGGGGAATCCCACCCAGGCACTACTAAACCCTACAACAGAACCACCAGCATTCCTGCATCTTACAGCTGCATGTCCAGAAATGTTCTCTCTCATGTCCAACACATCAAGCATCCCAATGAAAGCTATGTAGGAGAGACCAAACAACAACTGCACACCAGAATGAATGCACACCAGGAATCTGTTAAAGATAAGAATACCTAATTACTGGTGGGGGCACCCATCTTACAAAAACTCTCTCTCTCTCTCAATTTTAATCCTCAAAGGGAACGCACACAACACTTTTCACAGATGAGCCTATGAACTTCACTTGATCAACATCCTGGATATAAAAGCCATAGACTATATATAGACATCGAATTTATAGCACACTATAACCTGCTGACATTTGACTCCCCAGGTACCTCTCCATTATTTAGTGGCTACATTCATCCCCTTTGTCTTCTCCTTCCTTCAGCCTGTCTCTCACCCACTAACTCCTCAATTTACATCTTTACTGACTGGCTTTCTTACATGCATACCAGCCTCTGGCTTCTTTACTATTCATTCCATCCAGGAAGAGCACACACCAAGTGCAGATACCCTCAACAGGCTGAAGAAGTCTTTAAACCCTGAAAGCTTGCTAAGAAAATGTTTTCCAACTATTTAGCTGTTCTAATAAAAGACACAGATTTAACCAAAGCAGCTCATCTACCCAGACACCCCCCCCCCAACCCATAGCTACCTCCTCCCCTGAAACCACAACAGCCCTCTGCTCTCAGATTCAAAGTGGAACAGAAATGCAAGCAAGTTGCTCTAAAACAAAGAAAAGTCTTGTTCACCCAAGACTCATGTTATCCCCAGGCCATACTCTCCTTTACAGCCATCTCGCCCCAGCTCCCCTGGGTTGCCTGCCTGCCTACCTGCCTGCCTTCAGCCACCTTTCTCTCCTGGAAACTCATTTCCCCACCACTTGCAGAGGCATGATCAGAGACTGGGTTTATGCCCAAGGCCAGCCTTCTTCCATCCATCTGACTAGATCTCCTGCACCCAGGAACCAGATGCAGTTAATTGCCTTGTTAACCACTTGGTTTATTTAACCCTTGGCTCAGTTCATCTGCCTAACTATTCCTTCCTGCTTTTCCTAGTCTCAGGTTTCCTATCTTCCCCTACCTCCTTGTTACACTAAAATTGGACATATTTACCATGTACACCAAATGTTATATTTAAAGAATATTAAGCATGTTTCAAAATCAAGTACTAAATAATTAGGAAGTAAAAAAATTAAGATACCTGTGCAATTTTCATTTGGCAATGCATCTGTTCTGTGGGCTATAACAGCTGAAGCCCCAACAGGTGCTTGGAAACTTGATGGAGCACTCCCTTAAAAAGGAAATGTTGGGGGGGGGGGTCTCTTTTAATCGCACAATCAAAAACAAGATTTTCTGCAGGACCTTTTTTGAAAGGGATGAGATCTTTGGAAGAACTGAGCTTCAGAGAGGTAGCATTTATGATGTGAAACCTGCTTTGGTTTAGTCTTTTTGCCTTAATTTACTAGTTAGCTTTATAGATAATCACTAATAGCTGTCTTTTCATCATGTGTGAGCTCTTCTATCTTATGTATCTAGAAAATGAAATAAACACATTGAGATTTTATTTTATACTTATCCAGTCAACAAGCAAGGGGCCTTAAAAGCAGCACTGTCACTTTGAATAAAAGGTGAACTTTTAATGCCAGTTTTCTATTACATGACCAATTTTTTTGGATGGTTCTGGGGAGCTTTCTATATACAATTTATTGCTGAAAAAAAAGTTTGTCAGCAATCTGAGAATTAGGCTTGGAGCTCTAGAAAAAATTGTGACTCAAGAATGCTATGGTAATACAGATCATCAACCATTTAAGTCAAAGATGATCCAGCTTTTAGGTATGTAGGAAAACCTTATTTCAAACTTGCTATATGAAAAGTGAAAGCCTTTGGATGCAAGCTGAATACAGCACTTAATGATTCAGCTAACTAAAGTTCTCTTAATGCCTACCAGGACCACAAGTATTCTCATTCTAATTTCAGCTATAATCTTGAGAAGGATGTTTGCACATAATGAAGGAAACCACCGAATGGGAGTTCTATTAATCAAATCTTTTCTGGTCCATAAACTGGTAGACATATACCTACTATCAATATAAAACTTAAGGTTGATTCAAGTTGGTAAACCAAGGGGGACACATGACAAAAAGAGGAAACCACCTCTACTTAAACAAAGGTTAGAAAGAATGCATTCTAAGCAGCTAAATGTGTGTCATGAATATCTTCTTTCTATTCTCTGGTTATTCATTTTCTGCTCTCCATATTTTAAGCCCTAAGAGATTAAACAATTGTCACTGCGAGGTAGAAAGGTATTTTCTGAGTTATTGCAGGATAACAGGATTGCATTCCTGCAGGCCAGTACATGTTGTCATTTTCAGTTGCCATTGTTTAATAGAAAGAATAGCTCCTGGGAATCTGCAGGCTGACATAATGCTCCCTGTCATGGCGGTCTGGAAGAAGAGGGCTGTCAATAGCATACTACAACTCAGTGCTTTGTGGAAGTATCCCGACATGCTATTCTAAACAATTCTGCCTCTGATTGCTTCTCCATGAATAATGATGGGTTTTATTTGCAAACATGACAAATGTACTTATGAATAAGTGGATCACAAGAAGCCTAGCTGTATAAAACCTGATTTTTCTGGTTTTACTTACATACTCAGTAGAGCAAACCAGAGGTCAAAGAATGCACATATTTTTTCAAATCTATCGTGCTTTGTTTTGTTTGGTGGTAAAAAAAAAGGTGTTCCTGGGTGTATTTTGTATCTAAATACTTTTTATATGCAGTGAAGCTTTAGAATAGTTTCAAAGGCAGTAGTCATAATGAACCCAGGAGGTATACCGTATGAAAAAGCTAAAAAAAATGTCATTCACAGAAAAAGTATTGCCCAGCAGCTCTTCCAGGCAGATTTGATCCTACAGTGATGTTGAAGATAATTGCTCAGGCTGCTTGCCTGCTGCCCTCTCAGCATGTCCTTCTGTATAACTTATTTTTCTCTGTCATATGAAGGCACTTCTATTTTTTTATTCTGCCATTTAATTATCCTGTAGCTTTCCCACTAAGTCATTACTGCAAGTTGGAATGAACCTAGCCAAGGAAATCAACTTTAATTTTGCCATGGGAAGTGCATCTGAAGCAATGTTGTATTTTCCTCCAAATGTCAGTGATATTACAAAAGATGAATAAGCTAATATTTTACCAACTGCTATTCTCCTTTGGTATTTAAGTTTAATTATTAGTATGCTCGATCATAAAAAAATTCCTACCTAATCCTGATCTCCTGAACTTACATTCATCAACCTGATGTCTTAATAGCAAAAATGCTCCTCCCTCTCTTTCTCTGAGAAATAACTCGGGTTGGGTTGCTGGCAAAATATAAAGGAAACAGGCTCACCTGCAAGCCGAGGTAAGAGCTTAAAATATTTTGATTAAATGGCGGAGAGTTATCAGATCATGTTCATTAAAGGAGAGAAACATTTTGGAGGCAAATAGTCTGGAAACTTCATCAGCTAAGAAATACCTGGATTTCCAGTGTATTTATCAATGGAAAATCATGTTTAGCTGTACTCTGGTAAACTAAGCTTCACCCCTGACCTCTTCCCCCTCTCCCCCCATCAGTGCAGTATGTATTTTTAGTTCTTTTATAGATTGAGGCACTGAACTGGGACATGAAGTTATGAAATTGCTCAGGATTCTGAAGATGGAGGCAGAATGGGAAAGAATTCAGTAAACCAAATTCCACCCCTGCATCAATGAAAAGAAAGTGATACAAATTAAGTGTACATGACTGAATTTCGCTTCTGTAGAATTCATCCTGTGAGCCAATACTTATTATATGGGTGTGAATGTGAAAAACATGTTTTGTTCAGCTTCAGGTTCATCATTAAAAGCATCCCAAGAAGTACAGAAGGCTTTACGGTATAAATGTGCTAAAGATTTATTAAAGTGATGAATTCTTTGTGGGATCTTTCCCACTGTGTAGTCTTCAGCTGCTACAGCAACAAGGGAAACATTTTTCTCTAAGAGATATACAAAAACCCCTGATGAGAGATGAAGGAGGAACAACAAGAGCCAACATGTTTTTTTAAAATAACAGAACTAATTATGCCTTGGCTGGGCACTGCCAGCATCTGTTTATTCTCCTCTGGGCATGACCCAGCTGTAATTTTCTTTGCAGCTTTAGAAACTCCCTTGTTCTACTAGATGAAGCTTAAAAGAGCAAACAGGAGGACAAATGGCAAAATTATTTTCAAAATGTACAGTAATTGCTTTTATTTCTGGAGGTAAAAGCATGTTACCACCCTTCCTCCCCTCATCACCATTACCAGCACCCAGTATTCGATAATTTAATTCTGTTTCTGTAGGCAGCAAAGCTCATAGTAGGTCCAGGAGGTACACACAATAGCTGGTGTATTCTATACTGCTCTGAGCACGCATAAGAAATATCTTGTTTCTGGATCCAGATGGTTTTAAGTGGGAGATGAGCACCCTATTTGATTTCATGGAAGCATTTTCCTTTCTCAGTGACACACGTGCATAGCTGCAGAGTGCTTTAAAAATGGCCAATCACACAACCATCTAACCCTCATCTAATGAGGAATCAGATGACAGTGCTCCAAAGTGGAGCGCTGTAAGGAACTTCCGTCAATCCCTGTGCACGATCAGGGTTGGGCTGATGCTGCCCAGCCTTGCCCCTGGTGTTGTCTGCAGGAAAGGAAAGAGAAGGGTGGGGGAAGGAGCTGCAGGCTGTAGTTTGCCCAGCCTACACTGGAGTAAGGGTGGTTTGATTGGAGTATCTCTCACCCCACCCCACCCCCACTTCCTCCCAGTGGCCTCCTCCTTCAGCTCAGGCTGGGCAAACTCCAATCCACAGCTCCTTCCCCCGCCCTTCCGGCAGACAGCACTGGAGCTGGGAGGGGAAGTGGGGCTAGGGAAGAGGCTGCAGGCAGGCAGGCAGCTTCTCTGCTGAATCAGCTCCAAAGTAGAGTTTGATCCCACCCCAGCAGCCCAACAACAAACATCTGTTGGGCTGAGGGGTTGCTTTAATTCATAGTGCTTCACAGAAAGTGGGGAGCTGCACATCTGTCAGTGCCCAAAATGATTTCTTATTTGAGGCTATGAAGAATGTAATATTATGACTTCTGTGGAAACTTCCTTTTCTTTGACTGTAAGTGAGGTGCATATATAGAAAAACCTAAGGGTTAACTCAGGCCTTATCTACATTTATCCAGTTTATCACTCTGGCAGCATACGGTGGGTATTGCCAGCAGGGTTCTTCAAATCAAAATACAACTTAAGGCTTCATGTAGCACCAGTGCAACAGAGCAAAAAGTGCACACTGTGCCAGCAAAGTATGAAGTGCACCCTGGGAAGCCACTAGCTGCTGAAAGAACTGTAGCAGCTGGCAGAAGATATTGGCACATGCCTTCAGACAGTTCCTGAACAACCACTCATAGACAAGCAGCAAGGCTGCTCTGATGCAACATAATTACAGTGCATCAAAGCAGACTTGATTAATCAAGTCTGGTGAAGCATGGTAATTACCATGCTCCAGCAGTCTCCAGTGTCTTGTGCATCAGTGTCCCTATGCTTAAAAATGGTGGCAGGGACGCTATCTAACTTGTTTGAACAGCTTTAGACAAAGTGCTTCCGCTGCCATTTTTAAGCATGGTGTTGCTGATACACAAGACACTCAGGGCACTTTAACTACAGCAGCTCTCCGAGAGCTGCTCTATATGAAGTGCCCGCCCCCCAGCAATTCCTGGAGCACATATATAAATGCCCATAGCACTGAAGGAACCTCGAGGGTCACTGGTCCAACCCCCTACATGAATATAGGAATACAATTGCTAAACTGCCCTGTCAAATGCTTATCCCGCCTTCTTGTGAAAACCTCTAATGAAGGAGACCCCACAACTTCCCTGGGCAGTCTATTCCACTTCCTTACCGTTCCTAGTTTTGGCCCCTACAGCCATAGAAAAAAATCGAATCTTCATCCTCTTTTTAATCACCCTTCTTGTATTTGAAGACTTATCAAACCTCCGGTCAGTCTTCTCTTCTCCAAAGTAAATAATTCTAATTCTTTCAACCTTGCTCATAACCCATGCTTCCTAGGCATGCATATCTAATCATTTTTGTGGCAGGTTGCAAAGGTTCAACCTGCTTTCCCTACTAACACTGCTTAGAATCTGCTTGGACTAAATGGAATCTACTTAATCTGTGAAGTAAGGCTAAGTTTAGGGAGGATTACATGCCTTAGGTTTTTGTTACTTAAACCCATTTCTCTCTATTAAGTTCTACTAATAAATGAATTAGTACTCACTTGCTGGTATCTGCTTTTAACCAGCAGTTTAGAACACTCCCAGAAAATATGACTGAGCATGAATCAAATCCAGGTGAAACTGGGTTTGGTAAACAAAAAGTGCTATAACTTGATTCTGCTGTCAAATGTGTTGTGAAAGCAGTGCAGGTGGAACTGACCACTGGAGATAAGTGATCACAGAAAGACTATGAAGGAAATCACAGCTACAATTCAGCTTGTCCCTAAACTGCTACACAAGCCTTTATGAATCCTACAGTATTCAGTTCTGGTGTAAATTGAGGCAGCCCAAGCAGTAGTAAGCTGCCATTTGAAATCTGTGAGGGGATTAGTGTGCTTCCAGAGATCACCCATTTAAAAATGCAGTATTTTGATTTAGGGTTACAGGTTAGATACACAAGGAAACAGTTAATCTACCACTGAAGTGCAGCCATCTGTTTTACAGGAAACAACAACTCTACAGAACAGCTTGAGATGTGAAGGAAAAGCTTTACCAAATTAAGAAGCAAAAGATTGTATTTTTTTCAGTTTCATCAATGCAAAAACCATTGAGATTGTCCCTAACCTAGAGATTGAGCACTATATTTTCTGCAATGTATATGAGTCAACATTATCAAGCTTCGGCACATGAGGTTAGGCACCCATATTTCATACCTTAGTGACCTGGTTTTTAGATGTCCTGGTCAATAACTCTCAAAAACAGAGCTTTTATGTAGGTTCCTATATAAAGATTTAAAAGGTTTGACTTATCTACAAAAGCTTAAAATTTTTAACTGTGATCTTTATTGGCCTTTACTACAGAAATCCCAATGAAGCATACAAATTGCTGCTGTTCTGCTATTAGTGTGGCCCATAACTTTCCTGTTTATTGAAAACATCACTTGTATCCTGTCTGTCATAGATCTAGTATGCCATTTCCCATTACGTCAATCACATAATATTATGGATGCAAACAGACATCATGTGTTGTAGAGATAGCCTGAAATATTTGGAGATGTGCTTTTCTTTACATTTTCTACTTAAAAAGTAGGGTTTTAAAAAATAACTACACAGTATATTTTTTCTTTAAATAAAGACTTTGTTTATCCCATCTTTGATTTTTAAAACATGCTGTGATTGAGTTAAATTTTTTTTTCTTAGAACCAGCTGCTTCGTACAAAGTCTGGACAAAAATATCCATAAGTAAACCAAACATATTTCTGAACATAGTAAGTATCTGAAGTGTGTTACTGATTGCATAATAGAAATTATGAGTGAAATTTTGACCTCACTGAAGTCAATGGGCATTTTACTTAACACCCAGAATTTCACCTGATATCCTTAAACTTGGTAATTTTTGCTTTAGGAAAAAAAGATTCAAATTTTTAACTCAAGAGTTCTTTATTCCTTCTATCTACTATACATTATTTGGGATTTATCAAACATGCCTTTGAGATACCAAGCCTCTATATATGTATTGCCTATTGTAAATCCTCCTCTCAAGAAAAATATATGCAATTCTGTAAACTGTGTTAGAAATGGACTGTCATGAATGGTACCATAATCAGCTACAGAGTCATAAAAAGTTAAACCATTTTTTGTTTGATCTACTATTTGTGGTCTGGGTGTGCAAGTCTACATGCACACACAGAAAAGAGAGAGAGAGAATACTTTCCAGTGGCTGCTTTTATGAGTATGTAATCCTGTTTTACAATGCAAACAATAATTTTATGCATGTTTTGTACACTTAAGGTTATACAGTCCTTCTTCAGATATATAGGAAGCAAAAAGAAGGTGCACGGCAGCATAGGACCCCTATAAGATAGAATAGAGCAGTTGGTGACAGATAGGAGGAACAAAGCAGAGCTCTTCAAAGAGTTATTTGCCTCTGTATTCTTAAACAAGGAGCTAGGCAAATCTTCCAAATGCATTACTGACATAGGCAGGAAGAACACCAGCCCACCAGTTGTCAAGGCCAACCTAGTAAAGAGACACTTGGAGGGGCTGGATGTGTTTAAGTCAGCGGGACCAGATGAGCTCCATTTAAGGGTGCTGAAAGAATTAGCCAGTGTCATAGCACAGCCACTGGCACAACTTTTTGAGTACTCATGGTGTTGAGGTGAGGTCCCAGAGGACAGGAAAAGGGTCGATGTGACCCCTATTTTCAAGAAGGAAAGGAAGGACAATCTGGGCAACTATAGATCAGTTAGTCTCACCTCTATCCATGGAAAAACCCTTGAAAAAATTATCAAAGTTCTGTAGGAGTCCAGCAGGTAATATAATGCTGAAGGGCAACCAGCATGGGTTCATAGCAGGTAGATCCTGCCTCACTAACCTGGTTTCTTTGTATGACCAGGTCACTAAATGCTTAGATGCAAGAGTAAAGGTAGATGTCATCTACTTGGACTCTAAGAAGGCCTTCAGCACGATATCCCATCCTATTTTCATAAACAAATTGAATGGCTATGCCATGGGGTGAAGTAAACACACTGATGGGAAGAAACTGAATCCTGGCAGACCTGGACAGATTAGAGAAGTGGGCAGAGAACAATAGGATGCAGTTGAACAAGGACTAGTGCAAGGTGCTTCACCTAGGGAGAGGGAATCACCAGCACGCCAGGCTGAGTGATGACCTTCTCAGCAGCAGAATGGCAGAAAGAGATTTTGGAGTCATTGTCAACCCCAAGATGAATATGAGTCATCAATGAGATGAAGTAATTAGCAGAGCTAACAGCACTTCGTCATGCATTAGTAGGTGCATCACAAATAGGTCCAGGGAGTTGATGCTTCCCCTCTATGCAGTACTGTCAGGCCACAGCTGGAATACTGCACCAATTCTGGGCACCACAGTTCAAGAAGGATGTGGACAATCTTGAGAAGCTCCACAGGAGGGCCACTCATATGGTTAGAGGTCTACAGGGAAGGCCCTGTGAGGAAAGGCTGTGCAACCTGAACCTTTTCAGCCTCTGCAAGAGAAGGCTGAGGGGGTAGATCTTGTGGCAGTATACAAAATTCACCAGGAGGGCCCAGCAGGGAATAGGACATGCTCCAGGGGCAATGCATAGGGGGTGCACTCAGGTGCATGTGCAACCTCTGAGCATGGCAGAGCACGCCCTACAAAAAGACACTACGGACACTGTTGACAGTGCCTGTGGGCAGTCGATGCTAGCCACCCCCCTCTCCCCGCTGCCAACATGGCTGGAGGCATCTGCAGGTGGTCAGTGACCCCCACTGGCCACTGCCGGCAGTGTCTATGGGTGGTCACTGACCCCTGGTCGGTGCTTGCCACCCCGCCCACCACCGACAGCATCTGCGGGAATTCCTGCTTACTGCTGCTGTGCTACTGCCACTGCCACCATGCTCCCACCACCAGCCAGGGGCACACATCATTCATGAGATGCTCTGTTTACCAGAGCAGCTCTTGGAATAACCAGGAACAATGGCTACAAGCTGAGAGAGTAGATTTAGGTTGGACATCAGAAAAAAGTTCTTCATGATTAGGGTTGCCAGCATATGGAATGGGTTTACAAAGGATGTGGTACTCTACCCTACCTTGTGGATCTTCAAGAAGAAACTGGACAAGCACCTGGATTGAGTTATATGACCCCAGCACTTCTTTCTGCCATTGGCAAGGGGTTGGACTCAATGATCCATTGAGGTCCCTTCCGACCCTAGCATCTATGAAACTATGAAAGTGACCAGACATCTAACCTGATGGGGGAAATATAGATAAAGACATGCTAGCATGTTAGCCATATTATACACCTAGAAGCAGGATGGTACTGAAGCATAATGTTTATCCCACCTTGATGTGTTTCTCATTTGTTTTGATCAACTTTAAAATTTTTTTTTTTAAATAGAAATCCTAAGATCCTATTATATCTCATTTGCTATGACTGTCATCACTTTCAGTCTCAAACTACGTCCTCACTGAGACCTTTAAAGCAGCTGTGTGTTAGAAAGAAAAATCTTGAAATTATAGGCCACTTTACATTAAAAGTAATTAGACACATTCCTCTTGTCTATTTATCCAAACTCATTTCCCACTAGGAAAGCAGTAACAATGTAACATAATTTTGCTCATAACCTTTATGCAGGCAATTTGACAATAGCATAGAATAAGAAATAATTATATATACATATTCTTTTGCAAATAAAATGAAAACAAACTATGTAATCTTTGCCATTTTGTAAGCTCTGTCACTTTGTGTGGACATGACTGGAAAGAGTGAGCAGATCCTTTTATTGTCTTTCCTATATCATGCTATAGCAACTTTACATAACATACAATGTGATTATTCTGCAGGCTTCCACTACCAACCCACACCTTGCCCACCATACATAGGACATATGCTGTTGAGCAAAAGAAAGCACTTTGCTCCTACTACCTCTCCCTATCCACCTCCTCCATAGCAGCCTAACTTGGGAACTAAAAGACTTTTCTTACCCTTGCAGTGTAATCCTAATGAGCACGTTAGGAACAATTAATTCCTTTAACGTTAATGGCACTACATTGGCATAAAAGTGGTGTAAGCACAAGAAAAATTGGTTCCTTTGTCTGGTAGTGCAGAACTCTAAGCATAAAATCACTACTTAGCATCAAAGTATCATAGTATCTAGGGTCAGAAGGGGCCTATAGCAGGCCATCTAGTCTGACTCCCCGCCAATGGCAGTGCCAGGGTCACAGGACCCCAGTCAAGTACCTATCTAATCTCTTAAAGATGCCCAAGGTAGGAGCAAGAACAACTTCCCTAGGAAGCTGGTTCCACATCCTAGCCACCCTAACTGTGAAGTAGTGGCTCCTAATGTCCAACCTAAACCTGCTCTCCAGTAACTTGTGACCATTGGTCCTAGCTACCTCTGGTGGTGCCCAGGAAAAGAGAGACTGTCCTATTTCCTGCTGATCACCCCTCAGCAGTTTATAGGCAGCCACAAGGTCCTGCCTCAGCCTCCGTTTACTGAGGCTAAACAGGTTCAGGTCCCTCAGACACTCCTCATAAGACCTATCCTGCTGCCCACATATCAATCTAGTGGCTCTCCTCTGGACCCTCTCAAGGCCATCCACATCCCTCTTGAAGTGCGGCGCCCAGAACTGGACACAGTAATCCACAGTACTCCAGTCTTTTCTAACTTCATAGATTTCATAGATTACATAGACATTAGGGCTGGAAGAGACCTTGTAAGATCATTGGGTCCAGCCCTCTGCCCAAGGGTCAGGAAGCCAGCTAGGGTCAAAGGATCCCAGCAAGATAAGCATCCAAATGTTCCTTGAAAGTGTCCAGAGTAGGTGCTTGCACCACCTCTGCATGGATTTTGTTCCAGGCTTTGGGGTCTCAGACAGTAAAGAAGATTTTCCTTATGTCCAGCCTAAAACAGTCTTGCAGGAGTTAGTGATTGTTGGACCTTGTCATCCCCTGGAAGATGACAACAGGTGTTCCCCCAGATCCTGATGCACACCCCTTACGTACTTATAGGCTGCCACCACATCACCCCTGAGCCAATGCTTCTTCAGGCTGAAGAGTCTCATAGCTCACAGACTCTTTTCATAAGACCTGTTCTCTTGCTCTCCGACCATGCATGTGGCTCTCCTCTGAACTCTTTCAAGCTTCTCCACATCCTTCCTAAATTATGGAACCCAGAATTGGATGCAGTACTCCAGCTGCAACCTCACCAAGGCTAAGTACCATGGGAGGATGACATCCTGTGTCTTGCTCAAGATGCATCAGTAGATGCAAGCTGGAGTTTTGTTTGCCAGCTGCAGTATTGCATTGGTGGCTCATATTCATCTTGTTATCAATCAGTATACCCAAATCTCTTTTGGTCATGGTGCTAGTGAGTGTTTCATAGTTTCATAGTTGGTAGGTTTGGAAGGGACCTAGCAAATCATCAAGTCCAACCCCTGCCATGGCAGGAAAAAGTACTGGGGTCAAACCAGTGTTCATCTAACATCCTCTTAAGGACCCCCAGGGCAGGAGCCAGCAACACTTCTCTTGGAAGGTGGTTCCAGAGCCTAGCTACCCTGACTGAAGTAATGCCTCCTGATGTCTAGTCTGAATCTATCCTCTGTCAGCTTGTGACTATTATTTCTAGTCACTCCTGGTAGTGCTTGGGGGAACAGGGACTCCCCCAATGCCTGCTGGTCTGCTCTCACTAGTTTGTAACAGGCCACTAGATCCCTCCTCAGCCTTCTTTTGTGGAGGCTGAACAGGTTCAGGTCCCTTAGCCTCTCCTCATAAGGCCTGCTCTGCTGCCCCTTGATCAGGCAAGTAGCACTCCTGTGGACCCTCTCAATGCTGTCCACATCCCTCCTGAAGTGTGACACACAGAACTGGATGCAGTACTCCAACTGCGGCCTGGCCAGTGCCGCATAGAGAGGGAGGATCACCTCCCTGGACCTGCTTGAGATGTATCTGTGGATGCATGACAAGGTGCGGTTGGCCTTCCTGACCACATCCCCACACTGTCAGCCCATGTTCATTTTGGCATCAATAATGATTCCAAGATCCTTTTCTGCCTCTGAACTGACAAGAAGGGAGCTCCCCAGCCTATAGGTATGCTGCTGGTTCTTCCTCCCCAGGTGTAGCACCTTGCAATTTTCAGTGTTGAAATCCATTCTGTTCTCATCTGCCCACCCCTGTGACCTATCTAGGTGCAATTGCAGCCTATTCCTCCCTTCTAGCATACCCACATCCCTCCACATCTTTGTGTTGTCAGCAAATTTGAACAGGGTGCTTTTTACCCCCTCGTCCAAGTCACTGATGAAGATGTTGAACAGCACAGGTCCAAGGACCAAGCCCTGGGGGACCCCACTGCCTACATCCCTCCAGGTCAAAAGTGACCTGTCCACCACCACTTTCTAGGTGCTGGCCTCCAGCCAGTTAGCGACCCATTTGACTGTGTAGGTGTCAATGTCACAGTCCCCTAGTTTTTTTAATGAGAATGAGGTGAGAGACCGTGTTGACGACCTTCCTAAAGTCCAGAAAGACTATGTCCACTGCTACCCCTGCATCTAAGGATTTTGTGACTTGGTCATAGAAGACCACCAGCTTGGTCTGACAGGACCTGCCTCTAATGAACCAATGTTGGTTGCCCCTAAGCATAACCTCCCCTGCTGGCCTCTCGTGGACATGCGCCAGGATAGTTCTCTCAAAAAGCTTACCCAGGATCAAGGTAAGACTAACTGGCTATAGTTTCTTGGGTCCTCCTTCCTCCCTTTTTTGAAAATGTGAACCACACTGGCCCTTTTCCAGTCCTCTGGCACCACACCAGAGTACCGCAAGTGCTTGTAAAGCCGTGCCAGGGGTCCTGCAATGACCTCTGCTAATTCACTCAGCACTCTGGGGTGGAGTTCATCAGGACCAGCTGATTTAAATACCTCCAGTCCCTCTAGAAGTTCCCTGACTAAATCCTCACTGACCCTAGGCCTGTGTGCACCTCCCCCAGGGCGTGAGGGGGTCCCAGAGGAGGGACTGATGTGGTTCGTGCTCAGGAAAATGGAGGCAAAGAAATTGTTAAATAGGTTAGCCTTGTCATCTAGTGCGACAACCAGGTTTCCTAGCATTTCTTGCAGAGGTCCCATGTTACCCAGTACCTTCTTTTTGCCCCCTATGTATTTAAAAAAGGACTTCTTGTTGTCCTTGATCTGAGTAGCTAGTCACAGTTCCATCTCCACCTTGGCCTTCCTGACCGCCACCCTGCGGCCCCAAGCAACGAAGGTATAGTCCTCCCTAGTGATGACCCCTCCCTTCCATTGGGTGTACACCTCCCTTTTAGCTAGGAGATGTTCCCGTATGCTTTTGGTGAGCCATGGGGGCTTTTGCACCCTCTTGTCCCCTTTGATCCTTGTTGGGATTACCTCCCTTTGGCCTTGGAGGATCGTCTGCTTAAGGAATAACCACTCTTCTTAGACACCCGTACATAAGTGGATATTAGTGTAATGTGGGTTTCTATTCCTGAGGTGGAGCACATTACATTTTTCCATATTGAATACCATCAGATTTTCATCTACTCATATCGCAAGCCTATCAAGGTCAACCTGGATCACCAGCCGATCCTCAAGTGTGGACACTTTTCCCCGAAGTTTTGTGTCATAAGTGAATTTGGCCAGCCCGCTTTTAACACCAATGTCTAGATCATTTATGAAGACATTAAAGAGTACCGGTCCAAGAACAGAGCATTGAAGGATACCACTAGTCACCATGTTTATTCAGTTCCATCAACTACCACTCTCTGGGTCCAACCTCAGAGCCAGTTCCCCAGCCAACAGACTATGGAGTAGCCAAGGCCACAGTTGCCCAATTTTTCCATGAGGACATCATGGGACACCAAGTTAAAGGCTTTTTTGAAGTCCAAATATATGACATCAACCTTTTCCCTTTTTTCCAGGTGATATGTCACCTTGTCATAAAACCTGTCCATGCCTTGCAACATGGTAAGAAAAAACACACATCGCAATAAAAAAAAAAGTGTGGCACAGGAGATGCTTATGCAATTTGATCTTCAATGATATATAAGGTAGGTCCAGCCATTTAGTAATCATAAATATTTTTTTAATTAACCCCATATGGTAATTTGTAGATACAAAAGAGGTTACATTGACTTTGAACCATTGATTCAAATTACGCTCATTTATATTCAGAGAATTTTACAAATACCTCGAGTTTGACCTTTCTGCGTCAGTCCCTTTAATTTAAAATAAACACACAAATTCATAGATATAAATATACTATACAGATATATGCCAAACAAATGCCTTCAGTATTTCATCTAGTTAATATTAATCATCTTCAGATTGCAAACTTACTTCCTGGAAGGTCAGATGCATTTCACAAGAGACTTACTAATTTACTGCTGAGAAATTGTATTTAAGCATAACTGCCTGTTCTGAATCAAACAGACTCAGTTGGGAAATGAATGCATGTTTGGGCAAGCATATTTTTAAAAAGCTTAATTTTTTAAAATGCAGTTGTTTCTTTCTGTATATTAGGAAAGCAAAGATGTACTGCAATAACACACATTAAGGGTATTTTAATTGACCTGAAGAAGATAAATTATATCTCACTGATATTGTTAGCTACAAATGTCCAACTCGGGATCCTTAAAATTCTCGTTTATTAGGCGGATTGAAACAATGTAATGAGTTAAATCATAAACCTTGGGGCTGGTCCTTACACACACACACACACACACACACACACACACACAAACACAAACAGTAGCAAGCTACAAGAGTCAGGTATACCTATCCCACAGGCGCTGGAGTCTGAGCTTCTTTCAGCGTAGTGTTATCTTCCAGAAGTGGGTCGCCGGCTGGTCCTTCTGGTTGGACAGGTTGGGTGCTGGTCAAGTTGGAGATCAAGAGGGAGCCACTGAGGGTCACTTTTCACTGCTTTTTATCTGTCCTTGTCAGACTTTGGTGACTCCCCAGTTTTCAGGTTTGCCCAATCCAGGGGTCGTTGACCCTCATGGGACTTCCCCCCTCGGTGGCCACTGGATGGTATCTGTCAGCCCCTGGGGTCATCTGCATGTACATGCAGGTTTGGGAGTCCGTTGTTGAATTTTGAATAGGGCTCTGGGATCGGTCGATCTGGAGATATTCAGCCCAAAATTTGGTCCCTGGCGTTGATTAACTCAGGCCAGGGCTTCTAGCCCTTGATCAGTGACATTTAGAGATTTCCCAGTTGTAGTCTTCTATTGAGTTCTGCAGTTTCCTTAGGTGTTAATTGCTGCCTGCTACCATGTTACACATTCAATCACTGATTCACTCGCTCTTTCATGAGCCAGCCTGATACAGGGAAAGGCAGTTTGATTCCTGTCCTTGTTAACATTGTTACAATGTATAACTTATTTATGAAACTAAACACATTTAGTTGAAAGTTGAAAGGTGAGGAGTATAAAATATAAGCTACGAAAGTAATGCCATGGCACACAAATAGATAAAAATACCAAAATACAAGGGTAGATACAAAATGCACACATACAAAATTCAAAACACAATTCCTTATCTTAAAGTGAAAGAAAGAGGAAGGAAGAAAAGGTAGAAGAAGAAAAACATTCAAAGAGGGGAGAGCAAATTCAGACAAGAGGAAAAGAGGGCTTTCTGCTACAATATTAAATATTAAATTTTATCAGCTTTAAGAAAGGACTGTTTAAAAAGTCTGAGTAAATAGTTTATAGTAATTTTACATAGTTAGGCACATCTTTTCTGCTCAAGTCTGGAAGGATGGTACTCAAATCTGCTGAAGGACACTGGATTCCTCATCATTTTGTATTAATGAATAAGCATCATATGTTGTAGAGATGATTTTCAGAGCGGCTGACTTCTTTTTGCTTCTATTGAATGTAATGGGAGCTGCATTAAAATCAAACTATTACCCATAGACTTGCACTCAATATCACACTGATGGAATCAATCTAAGAAGCCATATAGAGGGATTTTCATTATACCAGTATGTCTACATGAGTGATCAGTTTCTAGCTTATCCTGTTCTGCTGACATTCTATGATGCTTCTTTTTGCGGGAACGGGAAGGCAACCATGAGGTATTTTAATAGGAAGGCAAGGAAAGCATTTTGACTTCTAACATTCCGTTTTTTCTGATTTTTCTGACTTAAGTGAAAGTTGCCCAGTTCTGAAAATCAGGGTCTTGATTAGGATCATAAACAATATTTCTGTATTTACTCAAATCCAAAGTTAGACTCCCCCTCCCCTCACCCAGACCACATCTACACTACAATTGCTACTGAGCAGTCATTTAGTACTTGCACTTACAAGTACTAAATGACTGCACAGTAACTGGAGTTACTGCACAGCAGCATCACCAAATGGCTTTTAAGTGATGCTGACTAAGCAGTAGTTCACATCACACTTCAGGCCACACAATGCTACTGTGCAGTACTATCAAGCTACTGAGCAGTCAGTGCCTTATGTAGACACAGCCCCAGGCCAATATGGAGAAAAAGAAACTTCCTCTTGGACATGAGCGCCAGCTGGGGCAGATGGCTACTGTGGTCACAGCTCCAAGACCAGCCGCCACCATCTGAGGTGACTTATGCTGCAGGAGAGGGGACATGTGGTTGTGAGCACAGGGGAGACCATGCAGTAGGAAGGAGTATGGTGGCTCATGATATGTGGCTTGCAGGGCAGGCTGGAGGAAACAAGGCAGCCTGCCTCATTTGCTACCTGCCCCCACCCCCTGCTTACCTTCTCTTCCTAGTCTGACTCCAACTCTAGCTGTGGCTGTAGCTCCAGCTCTGGATCCAACTCAGTCATACAAGAGCTTCCACCACTGCTTCTGCCTTGCTGGGATGAGACCCCAACCACTGCTACTCACTGCCCTAGTTCCAGAGCTGCCACAGAAGGTAAGCAGCTGGGACAGTAACCAGCGGGGAGAGTAGCCAGGGGAGAAGACAGCAGGAGCAGGAGGGAGGGCAAGTGGCTTGGGAGACGAACAGTTGAAGGGCAAATCGCTGGGTAAGGCAAGCAGCAGGAAAGCAGGTGCAGGTTTGTTTTTTTTTTGCCTGCCGCAGAAGTGGGTGGGGGGAATTTAAGACAACCCCCTTCATATGATATTATATTCTATATGTGGAAAATTATATGAAAATTATAATAAATCATAAGAAGTTTATAATTATCTGTGCATAAAATCTAATTATTGGGGAGTTGTCTTATATTCAATGTCTTGTTGGATTTGGATAAATATGGTATCTTTCCTTTCAGACCCCCACCAAATTTAATTTTAAATCTAGGAGAGCTGGTAATCTATTGAGCCAAATTTTGGTGAAAACCTGTCAGAGTATGGAGATACCAAGCAAACTTTAGGTTTCGTTCCAGTCACTGTTGTTGACCCTTTACTTTCCGAAACACAAAATATACAAGAGTTAGACTGAGTAGGAACAATTATTGGCCCTTGGGAAACAATTAGGAGAGCACCTTCTTTTTAAGTTACAGTGCAAGAACCAAGTATTTTATTAGCTATACTGATAGGACCTCTCCTTTACCCACTGTGAAGAAGTTGCCTTGTTGTTTTTTTGTGACTTACACCCATGCTGTTTATATACTGCCTTTCAGCAAGCAGCTTTTCATATATTTCATAGGTTTGAAATAGTTGCTACATAAATAGAAGCAGTGTAATCATCAGGTCCAATGGTCTTCTATATTAGCCTCTTGATGCTGTAGTGCCATTGATGCTGAAGGAGTTTGGTTGATTCTACTATTCTCCAGCAAGCTTATTTAAGGCAATCTTCCTCTATTGTTGGAATAATGGCTTTACTCAAAAGGACCTCTTATATAGCTCCTTATGTTTAGCTTCCTGCAGCTGCTGGGACTGAATAGTGTTTAGTTAGTGCAGTGAGTGAAATTACACATATTGAGTTATATTTTCTTTGCTTCTCATTGGGTTTATCATAAGTATTTCTATTGTATATTTATTTAAATGTGCCATGTGTCCATATTACAAAATGTGGGCATATTTAAGATCAAACCTGCAAGCTTTAAACAAAGATGTATGTGCACTTTAGAAAATGTATTATTAAAAAAAAATCTCCTCAATGCTGAATTAACCTACCATAAATACTCAAGTAGCCTCTCCAAAAGCTCAACTCAAAACAGAACCAAACTTTAATAACAGATTAGTTTTGCAAGCTACGCTCTGGCAAACAAAAGTGGGAAGTATTCTTGAACCATAGACTTGTTACCACAAGCACTTGATCACTATAGCCAAAATGAGCAGTTGGTGGAATTTCAATGTAGTTTTTCCACTAAAGCCAAGTTGTATAATTAGTGGAATTGTTTCTAAGCTCAGGTCATTTAAAATAAAACTGTCAAGAAAAAAACAAGTAGTTTCCTCAGGACACTCTGAATCTTTACTTGTGATTTAATAGTTAGTGTGATTAACCCCCCCTCAAAAATAACATAATTGAAAATGAAAATATACATAATAATAATGTCACTTCATTATTATTAACAGATTTGCAGAAGTTTAGGACTGGAAGGGACCTTGTGAGATCATCAGGTCCAGCCCCCGGCCCCGCTCTGGGAAGGAAAAATTGCTGCAGTCAAATAACCCCAGAAGGTATGCATCCTGTCATCTTTTGAAGATCTCCAGGGTAGGCGTCTGCACCAACCCCACTAGGAATCTATTCCAGAGTCTGGTCACATGACATGAACTATAAAGTTTTTTCTTATGTCCATTCTGAAACCTTCTTCCAGCAGTTTATGATCATTGTTCCTGGTTTTCCTCTGGGGTGCTTTGGTGAATAGTTGCTTGCCTAGCCCCAGATGTTCTCCCCTGATATATTTGTAAGATGCCACCAAATCCCCCCAAAGTCCTCTCGTTTCTAGGCTAAACAGTCCCATATCTGCCAGCCTTTCTTTTATGGTTTGCTCTTTAGGCCTCTGATCATAAGAGTTGCTTTTCTCTGGACTCTCTCAAGCCTCTCAATATCCTTCTTGAAGTGTGGAACCCAGAACTGGATGCATTACTCCAGCTGCAGCCTCACCAGTGCTGAGAGTAGAGCGAGAGAATAATTTCCTTAGTTTTGTTTGAGATGCATCAGTTGATGCATGCCAGTTTACTGTTTGCTCTGCTAACTATAGCATCACACTGGAGGCTCATATTCATTTTATGCTCAGTTGACTCCCAACTCCCATTTGGACATGGTGCTAGCTAGCATAGCACCACCAAGCCGGTATATTTGTTACAGACTTTTCTTCCCCAAATGGAGCATTTTACACTTCTCAGTGTAAAGCACCATCTGGCTCTGGCCCACCCATCAAATTATCTAGGGTTGCCAAATTTTCCAAAGGATTGGCAGCTATAGCCACAGGGAGAATGCATTTTAGTAACACCTCGGAGTGACCTTTGATTATTCATCTTATCATGATTACATGCAAAAGAATAAAACTATAAAGTCTATCAGTCAAGCACAGTGTTTAGATAATTGCTGCTACTTGAACATTGTCAAGTACTTTTAAGATCCAAACTGCTTTAAAAGATCAGTTAACTGGCCCCATATACAAGTCAATGGAACTTTGCAGTTTTACTCTAATTGAGAATTTGGCCCACAGTTTTGTTAGGTAATATTTAATAAAGTTAACCAAAACAGACTTTGTTGGAAATAGTGCAACTTTGTGGTTCATTTCTAATGAACCCTGAAACAGCATATCCATTAGCACCATGGAGAGTTCTAGGACATGTCCCATAATGCTGTTTTTCTTTTCCAATCTGTTTTTTTTCTCTTTTCTCATCACTGATTAGCCTATGTTCTCCTTAGAAAATGAAATTAAAATATAATCTTCTCTTGTTATACTTAAAATATAGGTGTCATCACTTTACAAATGAGCCACTCCTATTGACCAGAGTAGGATTTATAGGTGTACACAAAAATCTTAGGCTCATCTTCCATTCACTCAAAGTGGCAGCAGTGGTTTTCAATATAATATGTATCTCCTTTTATTTTAAGCTTATACCTAAAACTGCATATGTAACTGTAACATTTAAATTCATCTGTTCAATTATCTCCCATTGATAGAACCCTACTGGTTTTATGAAGAAGTGTTGCTCTTGCATATTCTTCCGTGTCATTCCTCTTTGTTTTAATCAGAAGGAAAGTTTGGATTTACCATTTTTCAGAGACAACAATGACATAGTTGTAGCAACTTTTTCCAGACAATTTACAAAATATTTCCTGTAAATATTATATTACCAACATTTTAACCTAACTTCACAGAAAAAACTGCTACCTGTAATATACAGTATCAGCAGTTTGTGTGCCTGCCCACAAAGGTGGAAGGAACATAAAAATCTTGAAAGAGTTGACAACCCTGCTAATATTTACCTTCATTGAATTTTCTGGAATGTTGCTTTATTCAACTTTATAGTATAATCTTAAAATATTTCCATAGAACAGAAGGAGATAAAGTATTGCAGAAGCTCTGCAGCTCCATTCCAATGGAAAAGCACTCAGTGACTGTTTAAAAACCAGGATTTTTTTGTCAAAGCTGCCTTTGACATATTCATTATTGGTATTATTTTTACCAGAGACACTATCATCCCAAATAAAATTTCTGCCATCAGCTGGTGGGAAAGGTAAAAAAAAAAATTTACAAGCCTAGATGTTTGAGAGAAGTCAAAAAAAGTCTTTGATTTCCAAAAATGTCCATGAATCATATTTAAAAATCAGAAAACCATTTTTGCATAATACATAACTTATAATGCTTTTATCCAATATGTTGCTCCAAAACTTTGGCTTTGGGAACATTTTTGTAGAAGTGTGACTTTTTACATTACATACAAAAGTTTCAATTTATTTATTTATTTGGTCTTTGATCCAAAACCTCATGTCCACCCCAATGAAATATAAACACTATCCTAACCTAGTAGATCTAACTCTTGCTTTAAATAATTATAACCATGGCTTAAAGCAAGTTGCAACATGTTGGTAACTGATGAACTGGTAAGACAAGAAGAGTCCAGGCAGAGCCCTGTAGGGGATGCAGAGCACAGCTGCAAGCTGAGTTGCCATAGAGACTGCTTGATGAAATTAAAAGGCACTTGCAGGCAACCCTAGAGGATCACCTGACTGGAAAGGTGAAATGGTCTGGGAGAAATATAAGGCAGCCCCAAAAGCAGGTCTGGCAGTCTGGCTGTAGAACCTGAACAAGAAGAGTTTTGCAGAGGTGCCTGTGAGCCAAATGGGAAGCAGATTAGGCCTGGAGACAGCATGAAAAGAGGCTGAGAGCTAGCCATGCTTACAGACACCGGATTGGGGTAGGACTATGTTATAGCCAGAACGACTTGCGTTTTGATTCCAGTTTGGTCTGATGCCTGGGGGGGACTAGGAGGATCCAGTGCCCAGGTGGGGCTAGGTACTTGGAAAGGATGACCCAGTGGTTTGAGGGAACTATGGTTTGGAGATCCCAGAGTGCCCAAGACAGGCAAGCAAAGCAGACTACCTGAGAAAGACAAGCACAGCAGAGCCCAGAGCAGGGCAGAGGTCAAGGCCATAGGGCCCAGAGCCTGAGAAAGACAGATCTTGAAGCCAAGAAGCCCAGAAACAACTCAAGAAGCTCAGTATCTTCAGCAGACTAGGCCTAGAGGGCTTAGCAAGAACAGAGGGATGGAGGCTGAGAAAGCTGAAGTACGACACAAGAACAACTGTACGCTCATCCTTGGTCTCTCAGGCAGCCTCCCTTCCAAACAGTAACATAAAAAGGCACGAAGGGTGAGTAATGGATGTGAGGGCCCCTAGAGCTGGAACACAGGCAGGTATTGCATGGTCACCTGGGGGTGTCACAGCTGCTCCTGGGACCCAAACCTGTCATAATAACATAGAATGAAAAGTTTGAAAACTTCAAGCCCTGAGACTTTTCTAATTGCTATTTTACTTTAAATGACTAAAGCTTATCTTGTGCTGTATCTGCTTTTCTCCTAAACCTGAGGAAGGGTATTTTGTCCCATAAGCTTATTTAACACCTGTCCCAACTATTGATCCAAATAAAAAGTTATTACCAAACAAACCTTGCTTGTCATATATTCCCTAGACTGGTTCTCAACCTCTTTAGTCTCAAAGAAACGCTCATTAGGTTGAAGGCACCCCTTGCTAGACTCAAGGAGACTCCCTGCAACATGCCAGTTCTTAGTTTTCACTCAATTTTTGCCTGAAGAAAAATAATAAAGCAATTCTTCTGTAGCAAACACCTTAGAAAGACCACAATGGGTCAGAATGTTTTTAATATTATAGATTCCTGTTTGAAGTCCCTTGGTTTATCTCATGAATTGTGTTCGTACTCTGAACAATACTAACATTGTGTGGCACTCCTTGACACCCCTGAAAGGATCTCAAGGCATCTCAGGATGCTGTGGCATTCCAGTTCAGAATCACTACCCTAAACTGTAACAGCTACAACAACTCTCTGACCCTGTAACCTTACATAATCCTGAAGTTTTCACAACCTTTTCTATACTGTAGGAAATAATATTCCTAAGAGTCCTCATGTTAGAATGACTGGGTTTCTGAAACAAGAAAGGAAAAAAATACAGGCCACGGAGTGTCACCTTCGCATAGCAGGAATTCCCTGCAGTGGTTGGCAGGTCTATTCAGCTCAGCCTGATCATGACAACAATCATGCTAAAGACTCATTCAAATTATTGGAGGGCATCCAACCCATTTAACTGTGTGACCACAGGGAGTACTCAGCTGCACTGCTGTCTGTGTCCCACTGCAATGCAGCATAACTAGATTATTCTTTCATTTCATTGTTTAAAAACATATTCAAGTGGTAATCCACATACCTATCATTAATCTTCCTGGAATAGAGTTGCTAGATTTGTTTCTGAAGAGGTACCTAGGATTTTTTTTCCTCTCTGGAAGAGATAATCATCTTGATAAACCTTGTGGTATAAAGAGGTTTAAAAAACATTTTGATGATAAACAGATATGGTCATTAATTTCCTAAAGAAAAGGTGTTCAGGGAAGAGATGTATGCAGGAGACTGGTAAAATGATAAAAGAAATCTGTTCCCAAGAGGGCTGTTGACAAGATCATAATACAAAGCAAATCCTTCATCCAGGATTGCCAGTAATGAGATTATCCACTGGCCACTGTATGCTGCATCTGGGATAATTTTCGAAGAATTAAGTCTGAGGTGACTGTTGTTTTTTTAAGGTTTATAGCAATATTATTTCTTATCACCAGGGATACTCGTTTTCCTCTAATAATAAAAAAAAAATATCCCCAATTTTCAGGTTTAAAAAACTAACCCAAAATCCACATATACATATACACGTGTATGTGTATATTACTGGTGTTTCATTTTAATCAGGGACAAATGTGGATTTTGGGTTACTTTTTTAATCCAAAAACTAGAAAAAAAAGTATTGGTGAACACCAGGATCCCTGCTTATCACCTTATGATGCATCCTCCCAGGTTCATTTCACCTGCAAGGTTCCTTTACTGGCAGCTCTACCAATGTCATATGTAAGCTCACCTGCTTAGAATGCCCCTCTACTGTCTGCATCATATAGACAGCATCACCTGCAAGGTTCCTTTACTGGCAGCTCTACCAATGTCATATGTAAGCTCACCTGCTTAGAACGCCCCTCTACTGTCTGCATCATATAGACAGCATGACAATTGTTACATTCAAGAACAAATTAATATTGATCTGATGTCAGTTGAACAAAGGCACAAAAACCCAAGCCAGAACACTTCCATCTCCCTGAACATCCCATCACTGACCTCAGGATTGCTGTTTTCAGGCAGAAAAATTTAAAAAACAGTTGGAATGGGAAACTGCAGAACAAGAAATCACCCACAAAATGGACAGCATTAAGTATGGTTTAAACAGGAACTGCATATTCTTGTCCCTTTACCTGGATACACTTTTGGAACCCCTTTGTTCCAGTAGGTTTTTTGCTTATATGCCTCTCACAGCACTGCCCCTCCCTCCTGCTTTTCCACCTCTTGTATTCTAATCACTCACTATGCTTTCTACTATGTCCTATGCTGTCCTTTCAGAGCATCTGATCAAGTCAAGTTAGGCCACAAAAGCTTGTTCTCTCTGTCTCTCATTTATTTAGTCAATAAAGGTATATATATACCCTGCCTTCTGACTTCAAACTAACATAGCTAACACTCTCAATATCCTGCCTGAGTCATAACTAGGAATTTCATTATCCTGGGTAAAGATGCTGCCAGCAAGGTAGGGAGAATATTGAGTGTTGGAAAGTGGGGGTATAGAGCACTGCAAGATGAAGCTGGCACCTCCTCTAAATCAGTGCCTAGGGCTAGTGCCCTGTTCCCCCTGCTCTAGTTACACTGCTATGTCTTCCAACTTTTCAGCTTAACACTCTGTCTTATGTGTACGCACTTCACAGCCCCATGCAAGAGAAAGACAGAAGCATTTAACTTTGCTTACAAGCTCCTAGTTAATAACAGGTTACAAGGTAAGCCTGAAGGTGAGCAGGAGGTAGATGAGAAATTCCCCTTCCCAACATTGTTTAGCTGAAGGTGGGAATAGCAGTTCCTTTCCCTTCTCTTAAAATACAGTGTCCAGATGCTGTTCCTACATATTCAGTGATTCTTAGAACAGGAACCCTCCTGGGACAGTGGAGTTCATGCAAGTGGCACTTGAGGTGAGACAGCCAGAAATCAGCAGGGTCAGAGCAAGTCACACAAACTTCTTCTGTCTTGCAGTAAGGTTCTCTGTGCCATATAAAAGAGACAACTCTGCATGGGTTAAAGACATCAGAAGGTAAAGGAAGTGGGAGATCGTAGGGGAGATTGAAGACAGGAATTTTAAGAAGGGAGGGGGAGGAGAGTCTGCAAATGGAACAGAAGGAGCAAGAAAGAAAGAGCTTGGGTGGTAGATGGAAACAAAAGGGAAAGAGTGATAATGTGAGAGAATGCAAATGGGACTGGGGAGGAGAGCCCAAATGAGCACCCGGGATGGGAAGGCAATAGTAGAGGCAAAAGAAAACAATAGGACCAGAAACCAGGAATACTTCCCTCCCAATCCTTTACTCAAAACAGTATATAGATTGCCCTAGTTCATAAGGAAAGGGCTCGAAACAAATAGCTGTTAAGAAAATATAATTGTTTAATTGCACAGAACTGTCATCAGAAACAGTATTTCCTGGTAGGCTTCTGTAAACAGAAGTCTACCTCTTAAAGTGGTATTTCCCAAACTTTGGTATTTGAGGCATACTTTTATGGATTAAAGCCGGCGGTACAATTCACTCCTACACCTAAAAAGGTGCATGGGTGTGCATGTATTTCAGAAAATATAGGGAACGGGTCTTTGAGGCTAAAATTTTGAGACTAACTGATCAAGCTGGTACCACTTATGAGAGAAGAGGCAGGACATCATCCTGTTGTGCCCTACTCTTTCCACTGTCTGCCCCTTCCCAGTTCTTGATCTGTGCCTCAAGGGGCAAAGGCAGTCCCTACTGAGGAGACTGTTCCTGCAGAGCCTCACATGCTGGCAACCATTTCTGTGGCCCCTCTTGCTGGCCCTGGGAATATGAGAGGAGTGCAGAGGCTGAACTGAGCCGTGAAGCATAGCCATCTGTGCACCCATCTGCCCAACCACCCACTTGCAGCAGAACCCACTGTTGGAAACACGAGGAAACTGGCACCAGGGCTTCCTGGGGGTAGGGAAGGCAGCAGCAACAGTGGCAGCAGTCTGCAGCTACAGGCACTACTGGCACTGCTGGGCCAGATGGAAGAGGAAAGCATTTACCCTCCTCACACAGGGAGGATCCAATGGCACACTTCCATTGCACTCACAGCACACTCTTTGGGAATCAGTGTCTTAAAGGGACTAAGCCAAATCAGAGTCATAATTAGTCACTAACTTTTAGACATTACAAAGCAGAAGAAAGAAAAAGGAACTGTGCCCTGAGCCCTGCTCTTCTGAAAAGGTTAGTGTTCACTTATGCTATGCTGTAGAATCCTTTAATTAGGAAGGAATAGGAAAAAGCAACAAGATCATTGAAGCTAGGCAAATACCTTTTAATGAATGGAATTACTTTACTGTGTTTTTGTTGTTTTCCGACTCTGACACACAATATCTGGCTCAAACTTGCATATCAATTCAATACTGTAAGTCTATCAGATCTGTAGCGTGTCCCATTACTTCTCAGCATGGGGGAGATTTAAAGCAAATGTGTAAATATTAAATAGGCCCCCGTAGTATTATTTTATACTAGAAAAACTGAAATATAGAGAACAATGTTGACTATGTTCAGAAGCATGTGAAAATGTGTGTCCTTTCCCAGTGTCCAATGTCCATTTCTCAATCGGTGTATGCCTGTACAAATCCCTTACTGCACAAATGCATATAGCATGTGATGCAAGCCAAGAACATAGAAACACATGCATTTATTTTAGCAATGCTAAATCTAAATTACTTCTTGACATCTATTAATGAATTAGTTGCAGTCATAAATACAGAACGAAGATTTCTCTCTCTGATACACCAGTAATCTGTACCTTTCATAGCTAGCTATATTAATACAAGTTGAGATCCTCAGAGGCTCTGAGTATACGCTCATATAGATCTGTCACCAGTGAGAAGTCTCACTGACCTCACATTCTCCTGCTATAGACTTAGGAAAGTAAAACAGAAAATGTAATGATAGTATATAGCATCCCAATGAGTAAGATATGAAAAATAGGTATGAAAGATGAAGAGTGAAAAGAATTAAGCATAAAGGAAAAAAGACTAAAAGGACAAGCATGGAAACAAAGGAAAATGCATACTCCAAAATGCCTTCGTCCATTGTGTTAAGTTGATTAAGTAACTAATTCTAAGCAGTGGCACAAATGTCAGCATGTTTGGGTTACAAACTGGTAAATGCTCCAGTTAGCACTGCCCAAAATAGCAACAACAAAAAAAAGTGGTACATTTCTCCTCATGAGAACACAGCATCACACTCTGAGCAGTTAAATAAACTAGGTTACAAAGGCTTTTTGCTATTAGAACAAGAAGATTTTAATTAACTTCATGAGTGAAGAGACTATAGCATTGAAGCAGATGACTGGAGTGCATTTCGCAGTCAAGTCTTCTCTCAGTGAAATTGGGAAAATGTTCTGCTGCTGTGAGGGTTGTTAAAATACACTCAACAGATCCAATGAAGAGTACCATGCACCCTGCTACAAAGGAAGGAAACCCCCCCCACCGCCTGTACCAATTTGACCATGGATTAAAATTCCTTCCTGGCCTTAAATACAGCAATCAGTCTAACCCTGAAAAGAGGGGCAAGACCCTCTGGTCAGGACCCTTTGGGTTGAAGTGTCAGCAGGAGTTACACGCTACAGCAATATCCAATGATTCCAAGGGAAGTGGAAAAAAACAAACAACCCGAAGATGTAGCAGTACGTTTTCATCAGTTGTATGACACAGCTTAGTGGATAAAGCAGGTTTGAAGTGCATATAGATCCTGAATAATATTCTTTAGTTTCAGTGTTCCTGCCTATATAAAGCCATTTGTTCTCAAATTATTTCTGTCCACAGGGAACACAGCAAAACCAAGTTAGCCATTACATTCTTATCAATTTATTACTGATTTGGGTGGAAGTTTACTTATTAGTGAGTTGCCTAACGAAAAAGACTCTCTAAACAGAACTCCGAGTTGGACGGAAGGGTTAGTCCTCTTCCCTGATGGAAGTAGAAGTGGATCTGGTCCTGAACTCTTTTGCCTGAAACCCATAGAAATTTTATGGAATCCTCTTGAGCTGGTCTCTTCCCAACCCTGACTAGCTTCTTTCCATCACAGCATAACACAGGTCCCTCCTTTTTTTCAGTATTGATACTTTCAGTAACAACATGTCCTTCATTACCCATTTTTTTAATCTAACTGATACTCGATTCTTATGATAAGTTTAGATGGGCACAATAGAGAGTGCATACTCACACCATGTGGGTTCCAGAATAGTTTACCCTGGAATTTACTGTGCAGTAAATGTAATCTCTAGTGAAGTATAGACACATGACTAGCTCTCCAAACCTGGCCTCCGGAAGCAGGTACTCCTACAATGCCTGGCTATTAGGCACCTGATGTAAAATTAACAATGGCTGCAGGCACATGCCATATACACAGGAGGCACTATCTCTAGAATAGAATTACTTCTTTCTTCAGAAGAAGAAATTTTACACTGGCTGACATAATTCCTTCCAGATTAAGTGTTGTGAATTATAGGCCAACTCCACTTTTCCTCTGGAACAAACAGAAAACAAATGGGTTTTGTGCCTTTACACAAAGAAAAGCTGAGCCCAGTTGATAATAGAAAAGAAAGATTAATTTCTAATTTTCCATTCATTGTTAGAATATTTTTTTTCCTTTGCTTTTGTTTTTTAGCCTTAAATATTCATTTGAACCTGTTGAATCATGAGAAAAAAATAAAGTGTTAGAATTATCCAAGACTAATATTTCTTAGGTTATTTTAATAATGCTGGACAGCTTTATCTCTTATTAGAATATATATAGAAAAAAAATTTTTATGACCATCCAGTCACATTGTCCTTAGTTATTCCTGCATCCAGGCCATTAATCTATGAGTGAATTAGGCTGTATATTTTAGGAAGGAATCCATTTTTCAGTTAAAGATACAGGTGATGGAGAAGTTATCCAACACTACAAACAGATGCCACATTTGTCCTGAAAAAAAGCACTTTATTCTAGGACTAGGTGCGAACAAATTCAGACATCCATGTTTGTTGTTCTGTGACAAACCCTAAAAGGGCTCACAGGATAAGTGATTATAATCACCCAGGTACCTGAAAAGTACCTATAAAGAAAATAGGGATGGGCTTTTCTCTGTAGTTCTATAGGGGACAGGACTAGGAGCTATGGCCTCAAGCTGTAGCAGAGGAAATTTAGATTGGAGATTAAGAGGAGCTTTCTGACTATGAGGTTGGTCAGGCATTGCAACAGGCTACCTGAAGTAGTTGTGGACTCTCCATGCTTGAAAGCTTTCAAAAGCAGGTTAGACAGACACTTGTTTAGGATGGTTCACTCAGGAATGAGCCTGCCTTTACCCAGGGATGATCCAGAGCAGGGGACTGGACTAGATGACCTTGTGAGGTACCTTCAGGCCTACTTTCCTATGATCTTATGATCTATTCTGGTAGCTCTTTTCTGAACCCTCATCTGTCAGTTAACTTTCTTTTGACTAGCATAATGATCTCACCAGTGCTGTAGATAGAGTGAATGCTGTAGATAGACCACTAATTCTATCCCCGAACTGTTATTCCCACTCCTTATACATCCATGAATTGTATTAGTCCTCTCAGCCACAAATTACACCTCTAGCTTAAAGGACAACTCCTACTCCACCTGTTATGTGATTCTAGTCCACGCTGCTTCTGGCCCTGAACAATCATTAACATGCCCAATTTTGCAATATGCCATGCCATACTTTTAGCTTCAAGAGTAAGTCATAACAAGGAGCAACCATGAGGAAAACCAATCCACTATTTCACTGGCTGTGTTTCAGAGGTTTAAACAGCATGGAGTAGAACTGGACTTTAGGCACCCAATGGATGGAATAGAATCTGGACTTAAATTCAGCTTGTTATTTATCATGCCTTTAAGTCTTTTTGATGTTTCCCAGAATACTCTACCATCCCTTGAGGGTGACCTACATTCTTTTTTCCTGTGATCTAACCTTTCCGCTGTATTAAAATGCATGTTGTGTGATTGCATCCAGTTTATGAAGATCATTAAGATCATTGTTTCTAAGTGATCCATCTTCATTGTTTTTTACCACTTAATCAGTTTGGGTGTCATCTGCAAACTTGTTTAGAGCAAGCATTCTGGTGCTTAGTTTTTGATGGGACAGTTCTAAACCACTCTACATATAACTACTTGCATTTCTACATCTTGAACAACAATACTTCATATTTATATATTTAAGTAATATGAATTTGTTATTGCATAATAGACTTTTCATGTGTTGCTAGATGTTTTTCACTTAGTTTTTCTTTGCACATATTTTGAGTGCTTGGCATATCCCTGAAACTAAGTAAAAATGTAAGAAACATAGAAACAAAAAGCTGAAAGGGGCTTTCTGGGGTACTAAATCTTGTCTCCTGCATTCTCAGTGAATCATTTACCTGAGGAATTTTCAAATCCACCAATTTAATACCACGCACAACTACAAAACTCAACATCACCCTATAATAAACCATTAGTAAAAGCAGGGAAACAACAGTACTGTCTATGCCCTCACACCACAATGACATGGAAGCAGTTAGTAAATATATGCTCAGAAGATTGCAAAAAAGAGATCTATCCCACACTATGAAGGAAGTCCATGTTAATCTAACCCAAGGGAAAGATTTCTTCCTAATCCCAAATTTGGCAATACTACAATCCAAAAGAGAAGATCTAGACCCTCTAACCAAAACCTTTGAGTTCTGTAAGTAGTGGCAGGAGCATCCTGATGAGAAACTTGCAGCTTTAGCTGTAGCCAATGTCCTACTGATTCAGGTAAAGGGGAAAAATAAAAACAACCATAATCCAGATGGTAGGGGGGGTAAGCAAAAGCCCTAAAGTATGGGATTACCAGACACATTCCACATTACAAAAGCATTATGTCTATACTCCAATCTGGGATCCACAAACAATGGATCATCATGGAGGATTTCAAGACTCTTGGACGGCAGCTCAAGTCAGTTGGAGCACAGGTGGTGTTTTCCTCCATTCTACCGGTGTGGCAACGGGGAAAGCG
>JAGPOW010001338.1:42047303-42072944 GCA_030014935.1 Caiman crocodilus
CTTTGGCATGTTAAACACGACATGTATTACTGTGAAGGTGTTGTCGCAGTGTGATGTTCTGTATGTCTTGGAATGGTTTCTTTTTGGTGTGGTCTGATGGTTTTTTTGCTTTCTGTACCTAACCTTTTGTGGTTAAAAGTCAAGTCCATCCTTTATAAGCTTCTCTTTTCAGGTGCAGGGCATCCATGTGTTTCCTTACTAAATCTCATTCATCTTTCCAAAATGTAGAGCCACATCTAAAAAAATGTGTCTCTTGTTCCCCTGAACCTTGGCTACCATATCCAAAAAATTGGCTAAAGTTTTGTCTTTTCATATATGCATTACATAAGGCAATTTACAAAGTTTAGTAAGTATTGTTAAGTCATGTTTACATGTATACAGAGAGTTGAAGTCATTTGTAGAAGAAACACTGAAGCTCACTGAGTAAGGAGAGGAATGCACCATAAGTACGAAATCATGAGGTTTTGGCATTCTAATACATTCTTCTTGTGTGAACTTGGGCAAAACAGCTCATTTCAATGTATATGTAAAATGATAATACCACTTTTCTACCAAAAAATGGGGTTTTAAGGTAGACAGGTTATAAAGGAGCATTATGATAGACCAAGAGCAACTCAATGTGCACTCTGTTCCTCCTCTACTTCATCTAGGTAAAGGATCTATACGCATTACCCTAATGCAATGATTTTGTTAGTAGTAGTAGGAATAGTAGTAGTAGTAAATGGAGGAGAAGGCAAAGGAGGAGGAAGAGGAGGAGGAGGGAGCAAATGTAAAAGATTTTATCTTAACTCTTGAAAAATGTCACCAAACAATTGAAGATTTCTTATCAGGAAGCAACTTGGGTTTGCACAGCTTCTCAAGATTTCTTTAAACTTTTTCTTCCAAGGGACAGAATTAATTTATCCAGGTTTCTGACAGTTCAAAGATATATTTACTTGCAGTAAGATTCCTGCTGCAGGAAGCCAACAATGGAAAGAAATTAAGGTGTGTTGGGGGAGAGGGAGGCAGACACAAAGCTGTGTTATACAATCTTTCGCTTATCCAAGAGGGCATGAAGTGTTAACAGATAAGACTGAGTTAGTTTTTTATTATAAAAGAGCAATGGTCAATGAAATGGAAAGATAAAAAAAATTTAGTCATCAAATAATCAGGCATTGCCAAGCTAGGCAAGGCATAAGAACCTAGGGAGATGAGACACTTGTCTAGGTGACAGGTAAGAATGTGAAAAAGTATGAGTTAATAAAAATGTGTGTGTGTGTGTATGTATAGTATGTTATACATGTGATATGTGTATATGTATGGATATGTTACATTTTGTTTCCTATATATTAGTTTTCTATTCCTTGTGTCCATTCTACTTGGTATAAATGTTTTGAAGTTTGTTACATCATCATAATTCACTCATGGATTTGAAATGCAAATTAACAGCTTTATAAATTCAGCTCAGCTACCAAAATAAAGATATATAATTCAGAAAGACTGCATCACTTTACAAACCTTTTACAATCAGCAAATATGTCATGAGAAAATTGCTTCTCAGGGGCAATTCTTGCATTAATGATGAATAATCAGCAGAATAATCGAACAGAGCTGTTCATTCTAAAACCTGAGATAAACCACCTCATCAGACTATAAATAAAGTTTTCTTTACAGGTTCAACAAAGGAACCAGGTAAACAACAACAGATGCTTCAAACCTTGCTGTACCACAATCTAAAATTGATCATGAGGTAAGTGCATCTCTCTCAGGTTGATTCAAGATTCAGCCGGAACCAAATTACCTAGACAAATTTACCTCTAAAAGGAAGGTTGCTTTAAAACCTCTGCATCCTCCATAAGTAATTAGTACACAACCTGGAAGTGATGCCTAAGGAGTATCATGGCAACTAGAGCTGTGGATATTTTGTAGAACTTTAAGAAAAACAGCAAGAATTGTACAAAGTTTTTCATCGAGAATTCTTAATTTTTTTTATTAGCTCCATTTGAGTATTCACCTATGGAGATCAAATGCCTATTTTCTACAAACTTGTTCCTTTTACTGGCCATAAATTAATTAATAGAGTTAGATTTTTTAACATGTCAAAGACAGAATGATGATGATATATATCCTGTTCCATAGAAGCATAACTACACTAGGTTCAAGGTACTGGTGATCAGGCTGCAATATAAGTAAAGAGTAATACATACTTGCAGCAATGATATCCTAAGTAAATTGACTAATTACAGAATGATGCATGAATAATTCTAGGTAATTCTTTGATGTGTAATATCATTCTTTAATTTAGACAACCATAGCAGCCTTAGAGCCTGGCCTTATACATTTTGTGTTGTAGGACAGAGATAGATCAACCAATAAATTAATAGTAGTTCCTGCCTAATTGTGAAACCATGCCCCTCTTCCTTTCATTTGTAAAAGGAAAATACCTGATAGGAACACATGTAAAAGATAAAGATGGCAGTAAAAGATATAGCATTATAAACTACTTGTCAGATCAAATGGAAGCTGTCATAAAAATGTTAAAAAACAGAACATACTACAAGGAAATATCTATACAAGGAAGAACATAACTCTCCCCATTCCTTTGACGCTCAAACAGACTGAGTACAAGGGTTACGTGAGGTTACAGTCATGGTTAGTACTACAGTGTCTTGAACACTGAACTGCAGATTCAGTGACCTGATATAGAATGAACAGCAACTACATCTTCTACAAGAGTTTAATGTAGTGGATCAGTTGTGCATTATATAGAGCACTGGATAATCATACAGCATCCTCAGCACTCAAGATGACAGTAAAACTACAATTTTTTTTTAATAATTCAAAAGTTTGAGAGAGCTTACATCATCTAGTTTCTCTCTGAAACTCATAGAAATTTTCAAAGGATGAATATAAACCATCTCAGAGAGGACAGGTGCTGCAAGACTCTAGTAGGCCGATGCATGCTTTTTAGTAGATAGGTTAAGGTAGGCCAAGTTACTATGAGCTAGGCTAAGAAACAGTTTTGCTAAGGGAAATAGAATTCAGGAAAATGGGAAGAGATAAGAAAACATCATAGGCAAAAGAACTTTAGAAGTAGTTCAGTGGTGAAAAGTATTTTAAGTTTAGGGGATTTCTTAGCTCTAAGCTAGTTTGTACTACTTTAACCATAACATAATAAAATTAGGTATTATTAGCAAATCCACTTGTAGCATATTATTTATAAGCTAATAAACTTTTGTTCATGCAGAGGAACACAGATGCAAAGATAAGAAACCCTTACTTTAAGGACTTAAGTTTCTGAGACATAGGTAAAGATATCCCTACCAGGCTGGCCACCTGTTTGTTACTTTAGATTTAGAATATGTTTAGGTATCAAGATAACATTCTTTCTGTTTCAGGTTTAATAAGGTTCTTTCTTTCTTTCTGGTTGGTAACTATTTTATCATTTGTAATCATAATTCTATTATACATTTCTTGCAGTATATTGTTCTGTATTTCCTTACTATACTCTTAACACAGTTATTTGACTATTTCTTCTAACCACTCCTTTAGAGTAATAGGCTTTACTGGAACACAGTTCTCAAACCTACCTTGGCCTCCCAGACCACGACTGGGATCAACAAATGTTAATGTTCCTTAAAACAATAGAAATATATATACCCATACCAAGGAAGCAGAAAGAGATACATCACTCTCCGCTTTTCCTTTCTGTCTCTCATGCATTAATCTGATGCAGATAAGAAAAAAAGCAGGTAGTTATGTTATATTAATGTTACTGCTTGGAACCACTGTTATCCAGTCAGAACCATTCAACATCCAAATTCATTTTGTAACTATTATTATAATCAGCATTGTAAGAGTTGACCATTTTCAAATTCTTTCAAATTCAATGTCAGAATTTTTTTGCTATTAAGTTGATTAAATCAGTGTCATCTTTTTCTGTGTGGAATGTATTTACAGTAGGAATGACTCTCTCTGCAGAATTCAAGCATAAGCCTAAGAAATGTTTGTCAAAGGGCAAGTATTTATGCACAAGGATTGATTCTCCACTCTATTTTAGTTTTGCACCATTGTAATTCCTCTAGCTTGCACTGATGAAAGTGGAAGGAATCAGGCTTCATTAAATTTATTCCAAGACAAGATTTGACATGTTATGGATTAATAGGCTGGCTTCTGTTGGCAGACATTGAAGAACTCCAGGGAGGTGCTAGCGATTATGGCAGGCACAATGTATTAACCAACCTGGATGAAAGGGACACAGGAGTCTCAGTGGTCAAGGGAATCTTGAATTTTGGGATGAACAGCCCTAAATACAGAAGTTTTAAAACATCCAAGTTCAGGGAGAAATCTTGGATTTCATTTTGATTTTTTGGGGCCTGAAAGCGTATCTAACATCTCTCTAAAGTATGCAATTGATCCAATAAAAGATAGTATAAAAAACACTTGTCTTCTTCCCTTATTATTCTATCACATTGGGATGGAGTGATTCCCCCTTTTCTTCAAGGCTGGGGAAGAGAGGAAAGTAATACATTCTGAACACCCAATGCCTTTAAAAGAAGGAAACAAGAAAATCTAACAAGTGCCCATGAAGAATCCATCCCCCCTTCCAGTTTTGCTCTCATGGGAAGGGTCAAATAAATATCACTTGTTAACTTCATCCTACACAAACTTAGGTATCAGTCTCCACTAACTCTGCTTTCTTTTTTCTTTTTTTTTGTGGGTGGAAGATGAAAAAAAATCAGTGTCCTGCTTGCCTCTCTATTTTTCTTTCTCCAGCATTGTATATGTGGCTCCTTTTGCTATTCCAAATACTATGGAACAAGGAATAGTCTGTCTCCTGTCTGCTAAAATTCCTATATGTATTTGGGATAGGAGGAAGAGGACTAAAAGCTCTTCACAAAGAGGCACAGTGATCCTGGGCCTTTCCCCACTTGACATCATGACCTGTACTACACCACAAGGCAGTAGCAATATCAGTAAAGGGAGCTTTTACTGGTGGTCCTGACAAAGACAAGGAAGAATCCCTCCCTGCAAATACATTTGAACAGTCAGTGGACAGTTTTAAGGAACTAAGAGGTCAGGCCTTTGCCAGCCTACAACAACAGAAAGGCTAGGATTTTTTTGTCAGTGCTGCCACAGTAGAAGAATCATTTGTTGCTCTATAAAGTTAATAGTGAACTACAGATACAATATAATCCTATTAAATTCCTTCTGATACTCCTCATAGTATCAGAAAATGTTACAGTCCATCAGCATGCCAGCCCACCTGCTCCCCTAGTCTCCCATTTCTATACTAACAAATGAATGGCATGGTGCTACTGGAACAACTCTGAAATTCACTGAGTAAAAACAGCCTGACATTGAAACATACCCTTTAAAATCAAAAACTGCACACACTGCAAGTCATGGATGGATGCACAGACAGGCAGATGGAAAACTCTAATGAGTGTTTTTTTGGCCTCCTGTCATTTGTAGAATAGTGACTGATAAAAAACAACAACACTAGAAAGGTTAGAGCTGTTGATATTCTTCAATACTGTACGCATCTTTAGCCATTTCTGAAGAAAAGGATCTCTTTGTTCCTTGGTCAATGTATTAACTTTCTGGCATTTAGCACTTGAGAGCTGCCCTAAAGATTTTGTCAAATAAATTTTTCATCTGTTGGATTTGCTGAAAAGAGACGAAAGCACTGGATTGGAAAATGGGATTCTTCACATCCCTCAGGAGAAAGAATATCTCAATGGTGAAGAGAACAGTGGCTTCCCCTCACCTGCTGCCCCACCCCCCAGCTCCTTGTATGACACTGGACAAGTCACCAACACTCTGTGACTCAGTTCCCCATTTGAGAAATGAAGACAATAATGATTTCCACCCAGGCTTTGTGGGAGTTACTTCAATGCTGAGGCCCTTGTACAAGGCCTGTTTGTACCAAACAAGCTCCTTGTAAATAGGAAAATATTGCCTATAGAGATTTCTTAACAAACTTGTTATAGTTGAAATAATATCCACAGGAATCTTTGGACTTTAAGCATTTCAAAGCTTCACTGAACTTCCTTGTACTTTTGACTGAAAATGGAAATTTCTGCAGAAATTAAGGAACCTCAACAACCATATAGATCAGTAGGTTTTTTTTCCTCCTCTTATCCTTTCTAGCCACTTAGTAAAATTTGTTGGGATTGATCATCATATGGATTTTTCACAGTCTAAAGAAAAAGCATAGAAGCTATTAGAGCACAGTGAAGCAATTCTTGAAAAGGAGAGACTTAATTTAATTCAATACTAATTTCATCTAGGCTGCTGCCAAGACTGAGAACCTTGTCATCAGCCCTACACTTGTGACACTGGAATTGATGTTTGCAAGAAAATATGTTAAATACACTCTCTGCTTTGTGTACACCCACTGCTGTCAATACAAAATGCCACATTATAATAGCTACCCTTCCTCTTCCTCTCAAGATCCCAGGGGTGATAATCACAGAAGTGAATTGGGAAGGTGTCAAAGGTTTCTCTGTCTTTTGTGAAGTTGGTTCTTTAATTAAAGCAACAGCAACAAAAAGAATAGTTTATTCCTCTCTTGTCCCTTAATGGACATTTTCTTGCAGGTATCATTATGGGAATATGACCATTGAGCTGATTTATAAATGTCTTTTATACCTCAGTCTGTTCAGAGGTATTCTTCATTAACTAACACAATAAAGAAATTATGCAATTAAACTCCCATTTAAGAATGGTTCTTCAGGGTACAAGGAGTTTGTTACAATTCACTCTTAGCATTCAGCGCTTACTGCAACCACCCTAAAAGATAGTAAGGAGGAGATGTTTTGATGTATCATTTTTGCTTGAATGCAAGACAGAGTTTCTCCCCACAATTGGCATAGGAAAAAGCTCCTTGTCTTATAATTGCATATAATGAAATCTCACTAAATATATTTGTATCATTAGACTGCTGTCAAAAGCAGCATGTTCTCAGCAAAGGAAACCAACTATTAAGTTGATTAAGCAGAGCCAACAATAAGACTCATGGCCCACATTGGGCAATTAACCTGATGGGAATCTATCACAAGAATAGGTTTCTACAGCCCACCTAAATAAGACCTATAGTAGTACCCATTAAGTGTAGCCCCCCTCACCACTGACATTTTTTCAAATCATGGTAAGCCATGACATTGCATATGGTTCACTCAGAATCCCTCCATCATCCCTTGTCTCAGCCTGGAGCATATCATTAGTGTGGCCCTGCCGTGGCTAGGGACAGACATTACACATAAACCAGTTTAAGTGATCAGAAACTAGTTTAAACCTGTAACAGAAAAGATGTTCAGTGCACATAAACCAGTTTGAAAGTGGCTGAAACCAGTTTGAGATAAACATGCTTGAATGTGGTATCAGACTTAACTGATCTGGCTGAAACCGATTGCTGTAATGTCTGTCCCAGACTCCTTGATGGTTTAAGATAAATAAGACATCCCCAGCATCCCAGCATGCTCTCTAGCTTGGCAGGGCCCTCTGCTCCACAGCAGGGCTGGCCCCTCTCCTCTCTTCCCTGCCTACAGCTCTACAGTCTTTGCAGCAATCTGCCTGGCTTCTGCTTCCCCCCTCTCCTTCCCACTCTGTGCAAGCAGGCATTCCCCCATCCCTCACAGACACCTTAGCATTAGCTAACAGACCACATGTTGGCTACTGTCTGAATTGTGGGAGAGGACAGAAGCAGACAGACTTTTAGGAGCTAATTAACATGTAGCCTAATGTCCTTCCTTGGCAACACTGTTTAAAAGCTGTTTGTTCCCCCCTGCTCCCTGCTAAGCAGGAATTCCCCACTTCCCTCTGCCTTGCTGAGGAGGTATCTATGTATTAGCTAACAGCCCACATGCTAGATCCATGCTGAATCAACAGGTAGAATCAACAGTTTTAATGGGGCAATAAACACTGAGATAAGAATGATAAACTCAGGTATCAGCTCCCCCAAACCCAGCTTGCTTGCCTGTCAGTTTGCTGCAGACAGTATACAGAAGCAGGGAGGGAGAGTAAAAAACTCTGTATCATCAACAGATGCATGCATTGCACACACACCCTTGCCTCAGAGTGCTACCCTAGGACTGCAAACTGGCAACCCTCCTGCCCCTTGAGCAGGGACTGCAGGCAGGCTGGGGGGTTACACCCCCCCCTAATCAGAGCCCTGCTGGGGCCTGGTCATGCCCCACTCAGCTCAGGTCTGCAAGGGTAGGGAGGGCTGCTCTAGCACCCTCTGGCTTCCAGCCTGAGCCACTGCAGGAGTCTGCCTGAATTTCCTCAGTCCCAAGGGATTGTCTGTATGGTTGGAAAATGGTTCAGCCTAACCAGGTTGGACTAACCTGCGAAGACTGAATCAATTTAGACTCAGGCTTTTTGAACGTCTTCTAGCCCATGAGGTGAAGCCAAACCAGGTTGCCCTGAGCCTCACCTGCATAGTTGTTTGAAGCATCCCAGGACTTGTGACAAATAACACCTGTTGTTCCAATTATAAGTGGAGGCTAATTAGTACATGGATCCTTTGTGGGGGGAACCAGAGTATACACTCGTACTGAGCAGTGCTGATGGGGTCACCATGCCCTGAAACACTGTTGACTCTGGTGAGACTCAACCCAGTGAACTATGTAGTAAATCATGAGCCTTTGGCTTTGGACTATATAATACATAGTTTGTATTACAGATAAGTAAAGTGCTAAAGTGCTGCTCAAAACTGTTTATGGAATACCTGTGGTAAACCTCGCAGCAGTTTCAAAAAAAGGTGATATGCATCGATTCTAGATAAACTAAGTGTATGAGTATTATGTGAAAAATGCTATAGCCATGTTTAATTTCAAGGTGATTGTTTTTAAAATCAATCCTTACTTCCATGTCCACTTCCATGATTCCATTCAAGGACAGCAGTGTCTGACAGGAGAGAGTAAAGGGGCTGCAAGGGTGAAGCAGAGAGTAAAGCGCTATCTGACCCCCTCCCCATGTTTTTTTTCCCTGCTGTAGCAATGGGTGGAGGAAAAATTCAAGTCAAAACTCCAATAAGTAGATTCTGTACCTGGAAAATTATAACAAATTTATTGAGGGGTCGTCTTATAATCAGAGTCATCTTCTGTTCTATTAAATATGGTAATTAAGAAAGTGAACATATCAAAAGTCTCCTTTGTGCTTAATGCTTCCTTTTTTGAGTAGTTTTTGGGTTTGAGCAAAGGTGTAAAACAGTGGCAAGAAACAAGGTAGAATTTTAAAGAAGATACTTTTAATTTACAGACCCCAGAAAAACACATAACGAAACATGAGTACTACTGAAGTCAAAAGGAGTTTAAGTGTTGATTTCAGTGGAACTCATGTTTTGATAAGTGCTATAATTAACAACAGTGTATCAGGCCACAATTAACAACAAATTTTGCCACTTACAAATCTCAGAACCCTTAGGATCCAGGGAGGCCTAGAAGAGATGGAACTTGGTTATATAGTTTTCAAGGAACTTTTAAGTTGATACTATCTTTTCATATGCTAAAGAACTTAAATGTGATAAGTACTTTGCCTTTATCTGACTTCTATTTCTAAAATTACAAACACTACACTCATTGTGGGACTCAGGACAAATTGTGTCAAATGTCTATTAAGAAAAGAAAGGAAATTTTAAGTTTCAGGAAAGAAAGACTTTTGCATTTTAAGCACAGGGAGAATTGCCACTAGACCACTGTGCAAAATCTTTGTCACTAGCCTCCTCAACAGACCTCCTTCCAAAGCCTTTCTTAATTAAGCATAGGAAAGACAAAAGGCAGTAATTCTAAAGCAATTTTTGCTAGTATGAACTAGTAAAAATATTGGTTTGTTCACTGAGGAGGAACAAATCATTTTGGTGAAGTATTATTTATTGGCTAACTGTAGGCTGCCTGACTGTGAATAATGTTATACAAAAGGCAGTTTGGGAAGTGTAGTTTTTTACATTAAAAAATTGAAACACAAGGGAATTTTTTTAAAGGTTAGGTTTTTTCCTTCTATTTCTCTCTTCTTTCCATAATGATCAATGGAGTCCATTATAAAAAGGTTTTCTTTTATTTGTGGATAAAAGAATGGGAGTAAAGGCCAAAGCTTCCCTCCTAATTAATCCAGGTAGTTGTCTATTCCAATGCTTATTGCACCTTCTTCTGAAGAAACAGGAGGAAGCGACTGTCAGAAACATGATATGTGGCTAAATAGCTCATTGGTCATATTCACTGCAGACATCTTTTAAACTCAGTGTTCCTTATCACACTGTTACAGCTTTGTTGCCTATCATTCTTCCTCTCTGAGCCCTTAATCCAGCAATCCAATGAAGTTTGTGTTTTACTTTAAACAAGCGACTACTCCAATTTATTCCAGAAACAACTTTATACCTATATGTTTAAATGCTTTTACTAGATCCTGGCCTAACTCCCTTCATTGGTTCCTAAGAATTTTGCTTCACTCTCAAAGAGCCTTCACAGTTTCACGTTTAACCACTTTGGCTGAGTCTGCATGAGTGGTAACATGAAGTTTGCAGCACCTCATATCCTTTTGATATGAAAAAAACTCAGAGCAAAAAGTAGTGCAGTGCACGTGGCTGCAATGTGCAACACCCAAAACCAGAGCCTGGCCAACCAGATCCATTTTCCAGCTATTGGCTGGGCTCCACGTGCCTGGGTTGCAATTGCTGCAGCCCAGGAAGTCTGTCAGGGCCAGCCCAGGTGCTAGCCTCAGCTTCCACTACCTCACCTGGGGCAATTTGCCATGTGCCACAGTCCACAAGCAGGGGCATACCCAAGGATGAGTAGCTGCTGCTATTTTTCCCTAGGGAAAATGCACAGTTCTGCTCGTGGGGATGCATCCTTTGTGTTTATGTACATTGCACCCTATTTGGTCTGCTATGTTAGTGATGCCCATCTTGATGCCCATCTCTTTTATGAATAACTGTGTTTTTTTCTTATTCTATCCCTTAGGTCTTCACACTGATAGGCTCTGATGCTTTATTTTGCATAGCTGAGATGCAGATATAAGTGCCAGGTGGCAGTTTACTAATGAAATAGTTTTCCAATAGAAAATACAGTTTCCACAAAACTGAAATTGGTCACTGAAAAATTCTGATTTTGCTCAGGTAGTAGTACTATTTTTGATTGAGAAGGCTTCAATAAAAGTATTTCAGTTCAGTTCAAATTATATTTAATTTTTTGAACTGACACAAAGCATCTCATTTCAAATCAATTCAACCAAACATGGAATGACATTTCCATCTCAGTCACTAGAGTTAAAGGTCAGTCTCCATTCTGTCTGATGAGCTAAGCTCTCCCTAGAGGATTACATATCCAACAATGCAATGTGGAGTTCCTTTAAACAAGACGGCATGGTACATAATTTAATTTAATTGACTCTTTGCTTATTATGGGCAATTTAATCCAACTGGAAGACTAGCCTGTAGAGTGGGAACTTTAGGTTCTAAATGAGAATTCCCAAGATGCAATGGAACAGGAGGAAATGTAGTTTAATATTGAAGTTATTCAAATCAAAGTATTGCAATTGCAATAGTATAGTAATTTCTAAAAAAATAAATAAAACATTCCATTTTCAGAATATTAAAATATTTTTTCTGTTAAAAAATGACACTCTTGCAGGGCACCGTGGTGCTCTGCTCCTAGAGAGTGGAAACTGCCAGGGAGAGAGCCCTGGCAGGGAATAAGAGCCCACCTGCAAGTTGCCAGGGCAACTGGAGGCAGCAAATGACCCATACCTGACAGCGGTTAGCTGGCTGTAAGGGGCAAGGCTTGGCCCTTATAAAGCCCAGGGCTGAGGCCAGGAAAAGGCTGCAATTGGAGTTAGACAGGTTACAAAGGTAGGCAGATAAGAACAGGATGGGTTTCAACACTAACAAGTGCAAGGTACTGTACCAGGGGAGAAAGAACCAGAAGCATACCTGCAGGCTGGGGGACTCGCTTCTTGTCAGTGCAGGGGCAGAAAAGGATCTTGGAGTCATTATTGATGCCAAAATGAACATGCCCAACAGTGTGGGGATGCTGTCAGGAAGGCCAACCATACCTTGTCATGCATCCACAGATGCATCTCAAGTTAGTCCAAGGATGTGATCCTCCCCCTCTATGCAACACTGGTCAGGCCACAGTTGGAGTACTGCATCTAGTTCTGGATTCTGCAATTCAGGAGGGATGTGGACGGCATTGAGGGCCACCCGCATGATCAGTGGGCAGCAGGGCAGGCCCTATGAGGAGAGGCTGAGGGACCTGAACCTGTTCAGCCTCCATAAGAGAAGGCTGAGGGGTGATCTAGTGGCCATTTACAAACTAGTCAGAGCAGACCAGCGGGCATTGGAGGAGTCTCTGTTCCTCTGAGCACTACCAGGAGTGACTAGAAATAACGGTCACAAGCTGACAGAGGGTAGATTCAGACTAGACATCAGGAGGCACTACTTCACAGTCAGGGCGGCTAGGATCTGGAACAAACTTCCAAGAGAAGTGGTGCTGGCTCCTACCCTGGTGGTCTTTAAGAGGAGGCTAGATGAACACCTTGCTGGGATCGTTTGGCCCCCGTACTTTTTTCTGCCATGGCAGGAGTTCGGACTTGATGATCTGCCCAGGTCTCTTTCAACCCTACCCTACCAACTACCAACCACTACACCAGAGGCTCCCAAACCATCAAGGAGCCAAACAGCAAATGCAGAGACAAGCGGCTGTGGCAGGAGGGGTTGCAAGAGCTCCTCATGCCAGGAGTGACCCGCACAGGAGCAGGCTGGAGGAACCGGCAGAGAGACCTGAGATGGCAGCAGCAGGAGCCACCATCAGAGCTTGTATCAGTGTCAGCCAGCACAGAGATGCTTATCTAGAGGCAGCTCTGGCAGGAGCTGAAGAAGACCCTGGCCAGGTTGGAAGCATGGGCCCCAGTCTAACAGATGCGCTCACCTAGGGTATTTGATGTTTGGGGGGGAGCAAAGAGCCTGTGGCTCTACAGTTTCCCCTCCTCTTTATCTTCTCTTTTTTTTTCCTCTTCTGATCCTTTTTTCTTCCTTGCTGGGTTCCCCTTTGGTTTGTTTGTCCTGTGTTGTTAGTGTGGTTCTTTTTGTCCTTACTTTTGTCCTATTTTCTTTCCCCACCTAGCGTGGGATTACTCAGTGCTCCCTAACTGGGTCCCAGAAAACAAAAATCCTGATGGGAGATCCCAGGTGACATGGAAATGTGGCAATGATTGGCTGCATCCACCTGAGAATACCCAAAGCATCAGAGGGAACTCTTCCAAAGATAAAGCATCTCAACCCTCCTGGGTCTACTTGGAGCCCCCATCACCCATCCACAAAGGAGGAAGCGTGGGAAATGAAGAAGACATCATCTGGAGGCTAGATGCAGAAGATCCTGAGATTCATCTCAAAGGTTGGCGCATGGCCAGGATGTAGGGGAAGTTGGAGCCCCATGGACATCTGCCAAGGGACATGACAACTGTGACATCCTCAACGGAGACCCCCTCCTCCCTGCCACTGAAGATCTATCCAAAGTCATAGCAGGTGAGTTCAGGGGTATCCCAAAGCTGATCGAGGAACCCTCCAAGGCTTACACTAGGCTACTTGGCACTCAAGACCAGCCACCTGTGCCAAAGCAGCATGAGAATGGACCATTGAAAAGAGATGGGCACACAGGGATTAGGTCCCATCATGGTCTTAAAGCAAACATCTGTCAGGGGGCTAGAAAACCAATATAGGAGTTGCTATACTGGATAAGTCAAGTAACCCATTTAGTCTAGTATGCCAACTCCTTAACCAGAGAAGGAAGGGAAAAGGAACTGGGCAGCAGGGAATCAAACTAACTTCCTTCCCCACAGAAAAAGTTTATTCCAGCCCTCATCATTAGAATTTGGCATACAGCTTACAGCAAGAAAAACTGTAGTCCTTTCAAGCTACCCTGTACCTTGAAATTTTTCTCATTATTCATATGATAAATGATATATAAATTGGTAGAATAAATTACAATACCTGGACAGACTGGGAGTTCTAAAAAAAATGCTCTCTCAAAAGAACTTTCCCAAGAAAGGATGCAGTAAACCTAGAGGAAGTTGCATTTTTCTAGAAAATTTTACTCTTTATTCCTTTAATAACATAGATCCCATCCTCCATGGACCTGTTCTCAGGCTTAATTTCATACATTCGCAGTCCTTTGACTGAAAAAGAACTGTTCACAGGCATCTATTTAAGCACATGTATATGCATCTGAAAGAACAAGACCATACTACATATATTGTTAGTGCATCTTCCTAGAGATTTGTAATGCCTGTCTTTTACTATTATCCAAAGGGTGTCTGTTCAGGCTGTGCGAAGCTTGAGTCACTGATTCAATTCAGCAGAGATTTGGCTCAATTCAGTGGCTGAATCTGAATTCAATCAAGAGACCCTTTAATCTGTATGAACCAAATCAGAACCCTCTGAATCAAATCAGACAGATTCAGAAAGATTCAAAGATTTGGACATAGACACAGCTTTAAATGTTTTTTCTATATACCTCAAGGTAGCAGGCAGCTCATGAATGCTCCGATGCTGGAGCGGACGGAGCATCCCACAGGAGTGGGGGGGCAGGGGGCAGTCCCCAGCACGCTAGGTAGCAGACCCAGAACTAGACCAGAAGCACTTCTGGTCTACTTCTGGATCCACTGGGGAGCACATAGCCACTGCCCGTGCTCCCCCTGGCTCAATAACTGGTACCTCCTGGCTTTGAGGAGGCACCTGGGGTCCCCCTGTGGCTGATTGACATGCTGGGAGATGCAGGGGGGAGTACTTTCAGTTCACTTCTGGGTTTGCCACTGAGCATACACCCCCCACCCCCATGCTCCTGTAGGACGCTCCATCCACCCCAGTATCGTAGCATTCATGAGCGCTGCATGGTACTTCAAGCATGTAGAAAAAAGAATTAAAGCTGTGTCTATGGACAAATTGCTGGATCTCTGAATCGGTATTGAATCATCACATTCAGCCAAATCGAATCGGGGACAGAGATCCGAATCAACAGATAAAATCACTATCCCTGATTCAGGCCAACTCCAAATCTGAATTGAACAGGGCCTGTTTCCCACATCCCTAATATCTGTGAATATTGAGCTACAGGCAGCTCTTGACTTACATTTTGCACTTACAGCATTTATAAACTGACACCCTGTTTCAACTTTACAACACTGGAACCAATGCAATGCCACACTAGCAAACAAGTTTGCAGTGTCACCCATCTCCCTGGAGAAAATCTGTCCAAACTTTCTTGGACAATTTCTTTAAGAAAGCAGACAACACTCCAGAAAAACCTGCAGCCAAGACTCCTGAGAAGGAGCCAAGAACCCTTCAAAAAGTCCAGAACCCTTCAAAAAGTCCAACTAAGAACTCTTCAAAAAGTCCAGCAAAGTCACCTAAAAGAAATCCTTCCAAATCAATATGATTGCTATTTACAATATAAATACATTAATGTAGATACGCTAATCTATAATTGATTGAGTACAAAATTTTGGGTTATTTTTGGAGAAAATAGGGTATTGGGCCTTGGTTCAGGAACCAATCCCTCATTTATAACATTGTTTCCTATGGGAAAATAGGTTCCGAGTTGCAACATTTCGACTTAAGAAGTGTTGTAAGTCTGAAGACTGCCTATATATATAATCAAAGGCAGAGAAATTAAAAAACAAAAATCAAAACAAAAGGGCTCCAAAAACACCACTGAAAAATGAGTGTTATTCATGGAATAATTCTTACTGTGGTACGGAGAATTGGGAATGCTTATTTCAAAAACAATTTTCAGACTCTTATGCAGAGTAAGCAATGAATAAGGACTGGCAGCTAAAATATTTGCTTTTATGCACCCATATGGAAAAAAAACAACCCATAAATGCTGCTGACTGTACTGAAAGCTCTGTGAAGTACTGGCACTATGCACACATCTTTGAGAATTGAAATGTCATGTTCATACTGGGTAAGAAAAGAATCCTCAGGTGCTCATTACTACTAAAAAGCACTCCTGTAGAAGCCAAACCCTAGGCTTTCCCTACATGAGCAGCTTTTAAAGGTTAATTAACAACTGTGAGTGATAAAAATTTATAACCTACTGCTTATAATTTTTTAATGATGTGATTTCCAACCTTTTATCATAGGGATGATGTCTGCCATCCAGGCCCCAGCTGTTCACAGTTCAGCAAACCTTTGGAGAAAAATGTATATTAAATATTCTAAAGCTTTTGCCCCATGCTGGAGATGTAGTACTTGTACAGTTTTCATCTCCCAAGACACAACTTCTATACAGCTTTGAAATAAACATCTTTAAATATATTAAGACATCAATTTGACTACAGTTTCTGAAAAGAATCTAATAATTTAAATATAATAATGCACAATACACTCTTTATTAACTCTGGTTTGTAATGCTAGGGTTAGATTTCCAGTAGGGTGTTTATTCTATTATATAAAACCTCTTAAACATAATTACCTCTCTGCATTATGTTGCTATGAAGTGAAGAAAGCCCAAGAAATTATTACAAAAATTCACTCGGGGTTAGGGGACTTAGCATTTATATTGTGTTCAAGGGAAGCATATTTCCTCTATAGTTCTTCAGTTCAAATTTCTAGTCATGTTTGTTCTGGTTTTGCAAGCTCCGCAAAGTGGTGTTTGCATTATAATAGTCTCTTGTGCCAAAATGGATTTTTGCACTAATATACAAGATCTCAAGTGCAGCTATAGTCCCCTGAGCTTGTTATATTTAGAAATGGCAAATAACCAAAATCTGTTGTTCCCTTGAGTAGTCAGGAAAACTTACAACTGTTGCAAAAGAACTATTCCCCCAGTTTCCACATCAAAAGTTATTTAGATTTCTTATCCCAAATTCACTTGCTCACACTCAGCCCTGGAGTAGGATCTGGACCATGTGTAAAGGATAATATGTAACGTATCCCTTTTCTCCCACTCTACAAAGGAATAATAATAAATACAGCATGATTCTAGTGAGCCTTCTCCACCAGAAGTCAGGAGATTTGAGTCTTATTTCCAGCTGTTGCACAGACTTAGGAAGACTAATTCTAAGTCTAAGTGGTTCCTAATTTTCAAAACCCTAGGGTTACTTGCAATTAAACATGATTGCACATGCAAATTAGGTAATTAAGTATTTGCAAGTGAAAATACAACTAGTGCATTTTAACTCAGCAGGGTCCCCCGGGTGGCCATGATGCCACCTGGTGGATCCACGACTGTGTCCTACTTTACCCCTAGGGCATCCTCCTGTCTCACCTGCCACACCTGATGGAAATATAAATGAATAGGGAGGCTTCCCACAGAGCTTTGTGTAGCTCCAATTCCACAGAACCCTGGCACCCTACCAGTCCACACTGGTCTCAGGCGCCTGGCTGGGACTCTGTAGTCAACTGTGCCTAGTGAGGCACCGAAAGCCTTTAGGGCTAATTGTGTGGCTCCAAATTTTCCCCTTTACTACGTCCCATGTGTCACGGGTGTTATGGTAACAGTGTGCCCTCTGTATGGCTTCGGCCTCCTCACCCTCTGTTCTTTTAATCTAGCTAGGCTTTCTAGCCTGAGCCCACTAAATCGGACCTGGCTTTGAGGCTCCGGCTCTCACTTGCCCCTTCTGGCTCCGGGCCCCTGGCCCTCACGTGGCTGTGCCCTCTCTCTTTGCCTGCTCTGGGCTCAATAACTGCCTGATTCTTGATTTTATCCCAGGCAGGGCTCAAGGTAGTGAAGTGCTCTCTGGACATTAATGTGGCCTCCTTACCTCCCCTTCTGGCCTCATCCCAAACCACTGGTAAAGACAGCAACATTACTCATAAGGCCTTGGACTGTAACATAAACAACAGTGGAAGCAGCCCTCTGCCCCTTTAACGAGGTAAACCCTTACCCCAAGTATAGCATGCCTCCCTGCCAGCTCCAATAGGCTTCCCTATTCCTGTAGGGAAATTCCCTGAGCCTCCCTATTTCTGTAGGCAGCAAAACTGTCAGCCCAGCATCCCTGAGTGTCTCCCCTGGGCAGAAGCACTCTGGCTGGGATGTCTTTACCTCAAAGTAACAGAGAGCCTGGGATCTCCATTACATCCATGTAGTAATATCATATTCTTTAAACATGACTTGTCCTCCCAAGGTTATAATAACCCAAAGCACTGCCAATAAATCCAATTCTAAACCTATTAGGGTTGAATAACATCTCACTATGTAATTACCCAGGTTCTGGATCCAAATCCAGACTGATCCAGCATCTGCTTCTACCCCCAGACTGCCAGGTTGGCTTCTAGCAACCCACACTACACAGTGGTCACAGGGAACAGAAGGAATTTGTCTTATCTATACACACATTTGCAAATATTAATATTGTATTGAAAAGTCTTTTATTAAACTGTCTCTTCTGAATGGATTATTGAATCTTCTGGAATTACTTTCAACTCTACTCAGTGGCAACTGTCAAAATGCCTAGGAAACTGACAAAAAAGATCAATTCCGACCACAGTGTAATGAAATTCAGGATAATTGATATCTACTCATAATTTACAAACTGGATTCTAGAATGCCTGAATTCTCTTAACTTTAAAATTCTATTAATTTCTAAGCATGTGTCTCTTTCCAAATGAATCAGGTTGGACACACACACACACACACACACACACACACACACAGAGCTAGATGGTGGCTTGATCTAATACAAGGAGTCCTGGAATGGTTTTGGTTCCTGGATTCATAAGGCCTAAGACATAACATGTTAACATGAAATATTTGGACTCCAAAGATTTGAGATCGAGTCAGATAAGAGTACAGAGCTGGAGTGCCTTTCCACTATGCTAATTTATAGTTTATCTATTTATAGTTTATCAATTTATACTATCTTGCAATATTCATTTTTCAATATGCAACATGATATGACCGTTAGTTCTGAGCCTCAGGTCCCCTCTACACATTACAGGTATCATCAGAGCGAGACCCTTCTTGGATTAAGACCCTTCCCAGTGGGGGCCTGTGCTGTAGAGCACTATAAAGAGTTTGCAGGGCTCTGGCCTGCTCAGGACTCCAGCACTGCCGCATGCAGCCAGCCGCAGCTCTGTCAGCCCTGCAGCACAGTCCCTTACTAGGAAGGGGCTCATGCTTCCCTACAATATGACAGGGTCTGCTGCCTCCACTAAGGGTCCTGCTGCCTCCTGCTGCAGTGGCAGGGAGGAGGCACGGCTGGACAGGGACGGGGTTATTTCTCCTCCCTCCGGCCTCCATCGGAGGGGACAGCCAGGGGCCTATTCTGGGCAGAATGCAAGAGAGGAATGCCGGGCAGACCTGGCTCCAGTCCCCGCCAGTGGCACAGGGAGAAGGGAATTAAACCCCTGGCTGGCCAGACCTCCACCCTGCCTGCCCCTGCTCTGGATAGGGAACTGAGAAGCAGGGGCAGCTTGGCTGAGCTGGAGCAGGGAGCCCCACCCAGCCCAGAGAACATGCAGAGATGCTGGGGGTCTCTGATTTAACTCAAACCAGCAAAGGGTCTGGGACAGACAGCTCATAACCTGCGTTGAGCCAAATCAGTTAAGTTTGATACTACATTCAACCAGGTTTATTTCAAACTGGTTTCAGCCATTTTGAAACTGTTTACGTGCACTGAACATCTGTTCTGTTACAGGTTTAAACCAGCTTCAATGCACTTAAACCGATTTATGTGTAATGTCTGTCCCTGGCCTTGGTGACTCTGGTAGCACGGGGACCCACAGTCCCACAGTTATGGATGCTGGGTACTGTGACCCAGCTGGGTTCTGACAGATGAGGAGAAGGGCTGTTCCAGGAGTATGTGAAACCCCCACGGTTGGGGAATCTGAGCTGCCATAATCCCCCAGTCTTAGGGATGTGGCAGCCATGATTCCCCACCCAAGGGCTCACCCTGCACCAGCAATAGGGTGCCAGGGGATCTGGTACTGGATCCCACAATCACACTGCCTGCCATGCATGTGTGGCATGGTAGAAGGACCAAGTGCATGAAACATACATTAAATCCCATTGCACCTTTACTGAACATGTAGAGGGACTCTAATTTACTTAAACATATGCATCTGACTTTGAAATCATTCCAGCACACTGAGATGGATGTCAAGCACTGTAAAATCAAAATTTTAGTAGAGCTTTTAGAACAGTGGGGTAGAGGCAAAAAGAAAAGGAAGAACTGGGTCCAGAAACCCTAGAAACAGCGCTCAGACAATTCAGATATACTTATCTGGAAAGTTACTTATAGTCTAATAAAATACAGTGTTTGTCCCTCAAAGCTTCAGAAAAATCAATATAATCATGCATCTCATGGGTGATAATTCACAGAGCATTATTACATGGCAAATAAAAATGTCATACACATCAATCCTTCAATAATAGCAGTTCCAATATTGTGCTATAATCAAATCTTCAACCTTGACAGAAATTTTATTCAGACCCATTCCAAATGTAGCATAATTTACAGTTAAAAATTTTGACTCTGAGTCCTCAAGCACTACTTTCAACAATGTATACACATATACTACATAAATGTGTATACATATGAGAGATAGTGTCACAGATTTAATGGAGACATCCACACTTCCACTTAGCCCTCAGGGGATGATGTATTTTTCTGGTTCAGTACATATAATTTAAAGTTGTCTGCTTGCATGTGGCTTAAAAATATATTTGTCTGTTTTGCAATACTCTGTCTAAAGGTCTATCAAGGACATACTGTGACAATATTCTTGTTGAATTTGCCACCTTATCAAAAAAAATCCATGTTGCTATATATCCCAAACAACTTTCAGCTGGCATCACTGCCTATATTACATTATTATATCATCTCTGATTCTTCATTGGTATTGCTGGTAGTAATTAAGGAGTTTACCATAGAATGAAAACATCATTTACCCCAAATGAAAACAGCATTTTAAGCTTACTTTGTTTATCTGCACAGAAAAATTTGTCAAATCAACCTTATAGCCAAGTTTAATAGCAAATCTGTTGTACTCATTGGATAATAAAGACTAAATTTAATTTTTAGATTCATAGCATCAGAAAGGACTTTCAAGAGTCTAGTCCAATCCCCTACAAAGATGTAGCATGTGCTATACTTAAACAATCTAATCTGTTCTTGAAAGCCTCCAGTGCAACTGACTCCTAAAGCAACTTGTTCCATTTTTTATGGTTCTTATGCTTAAGAAATTTTCCTGATTATGCTTTCTGAAGGGTTATATTTTAAAAATCTCACAAGTTTTGTAACAAGATGAAAATGTTAATTATATTGATATTTGAAAGACAATACAACACTGGAAAGGGCTGTGAACACATTGGAGGATGGGAGCATAATTCAGAAGGATCTCAACAGATTAGAAGGCTGAGCTAGAGCTAACAGGATGAAGTTCAGCACAGACAAATACAAGGTGCTACACCTTGGAAGGAATAATCAAAATACAAAATGGATGACACCAGGCTGGATGGCAGCACTATGGAAAAGGACTTGGGACTCTTGATAGATCACAGACTCAATATGAGTCCGCAACATGATGCAGGAGCACAAAAGGCAAATATGGCTTTGGGATGCATTAATAGATACATTAGATGCAAGACATGGGTGGTGATAGTGCCTCTCTACCTGACACTGGTTAGGTCTCATGTGTGTGAATTTCTGGACTCCACATTTTAGAAAAGGACATGGAGAAGTTAAAAAGAATCCAAAGGCAGGCAACAGAGATGATCAAGGGCTTGGAAGGCAAATCGGATGAGTAGCTAGGCATGTTCAGCTTGTGGAAAAGGCAGTTAAGAGGAGACATGATAGCAGTCTTCAAATACTTGAAGGGATGCCAAAAAGAAGAAAAACTTTTCTGTCTTGCTGCAGAGAGGAGGACATTCTCCAATGGCCTTAACTTTCAGCAAAGTAAGTTTAGATTGGGTATCCAGAAAAACTTCTTCACTGTTAAACAGAGACAGTTGAACAGACTGCCCGGGAAATTGTGGGCTTCCCATCACTAGAGAGGCTGGACAGCCACTGGTCAGGGATGATCCAGGTGTAGCTATGCCTATGTTCTACTTTTGGTATTTCTTATGCTTCTGAGCCTTGCTGTTTGCCCCCATCTCCCACTTTTTGCTACATGTGTCAGGGTATTTTTAAGCCTACCCAGAAGCATTGTGTTGACTGCAACCAAGGCTAGGGATTTTGACTGGTTGTACCAGTGTTCTTGCTGGGAACAAAGCTAGAGGTTCCTGGCTAGAGAATCTTGCCCTGTCACTCAGACCAGCTGCCATATTTAAGATCAGGAAGGACTTTTACCCATGGTCAAATTGGCATGGACTGTGGGGATTTTGGCCTTCCTCTGCACTGGGGGACATGGCCCTCTACCCAGGATCTCTTGAGAATGTACTGACAACATTTCATAGAAGCAGGACATTCATTGACTGGCACAGTTCCCTTGGTTACCCTGTGGCAGGTTAGGGTGTTAAGTCTTTGTGCTGTCAGGGTTGACAGTAGTCCTATGCAGAGTTTAAGTTATGGATTGTATAGGATGGCTTAGATAGGGAAGATCCTCCTTCAAGCAAGAATTTGACTAGATCACCTCTGGAGGTCGGTTCTAGCCATACTTGTGTATGATTCTATGAATACATGACTCTTAATATATGTTCTTATACAGGGGTAGATCTAGGAGGTTTAGTGGTGCTCTTGTACCCCACTTCATTTTGATTCCTGCACCACCCAAACTTTAAGACCAACTGCCTAAGCAGGTCATCATCATTTCTATTCAGTCAGTGCTGAGTGACTTCATGGCTCATTATCACCTCCTTGACTCCTGCTAATCTCTCTCTACTCCACAGCTGTTAACAACTCTCTATCCTTTTTAATGATCTTCTTCCACTATTCAGACTACCCTTTTTCCTGCAATTTTGTTAGGCATTCCTGGTAATTCATTTGGGTAAAATTTCCTGTTGCACAGCCCCGCAGAATGTTTTTAGCTCTAGGTAAAAACCTTATCTCAGATCTGATAATATTACCTTATTTATTCAATTAGAATAAGTTTTTCCCCAATTTTACATGGAGAAAAAAGCCCCTCACTTTACAACTGGGCAAAAGGTAATAGGGGGTGGGAGCTGGATCTAGCCTCAACCCAGGGACAGGGTTAGAGTTGCTGTGGATCTGGCCTCAACCCAGGGTTGGGGCTAAAGTTAGAGCTACAGCCAGTTTCCCCCTGCTCTCTTGTAGCTTCTGCACACCCCACCACTCTTTCCCCACAGCACCCAGTCACATTCCCCCTGCACCACTGTTCCCTCTCTCCCCCTCTGTCGTACTATTTCTTATCTTTTTTCTGTGCCAGTAGGGTCCATTCCTGATTTAACATGAAGCATACAGCATGACTCCAGCCTGGACCGATAGAAGCAGCAGCAGGGAATTGGTGCTGCTGCTATGGGGTCCGCATAAAACACAGTGCCAGCTCTGCACCATTTATACAGGGCCAAACTAGAGCCATGCTCCATGCCCCAAGCTGCAGCAGAAACAAAGCCTGCTGGCATGCGGCAAAGGTATGGGGGGTGGGGCAGGTGGGGAGGAGATGGGAGGAAGTGGGAAGAGGAACCTGAGGCTGCAGGTGGCAGAAGCAGTGTGGAGGTAGAAGGGAGGAAGAGGGGAAGTGGGAATCGAGGCAGCCTGAAGCTGCAGAGGATCAGGCACAGTGGGAGGTAAGTGGGGCCAGGCAGTGATAGAGAAAAGCAGCTTGCTCCCTGCTGCCTGCCCCATTACTGCCCTCCAACCTGCCCCATCACAATCTCCCCCTACTGCCTCCCTCACTGCCTGCTTCATTACCACCTCCCTCATCACCTCTGCCCCTACCACTTGCAGTAGTGAGGATGGATGAAATGAAGATGAAACTCCAATAATTAAATTCCATACATGGAAAATCATAATAAGTTTATAAAATTTTCACATGTAGAATCTAACTGGGTGGGGACTGTCACAGTCAGGTTTGTATTAAATGTGGGTAAATGCAGTAATTCAGGTGAAGAAAAGAATGACAATGAAGCACTGAAGGTACTGTCAAGATGCTCAAGGCTAAATTTTATTTTATGAATTTAACTATACTACAGGACTGACAAAATATCTTTTTAGTATTTTGACTATTTTTCCCTAGTTTGTTCTAAAACTATATATATAATCTAGCAAATTAGTGCACATTCCAAAAATGTACTAATATAGATTTGTTTTTGCTTTGATCTTAAAATGAATGTAGAGCTAGCCCCCAGCCTATTAGTAAAGCTTCCAGCTTCTCTTTAACAGAAGAAAAATATGTATTTTGTTATATGTGATGTGGCACATTAGCTACACCCCCTTTTAAAACTCCTAGATCCGCCCATGTTCTTATGTGTTCTCCACTGTTACACAGGGAAGGACAGTTGATTTACCTCTTCATGTCAGCTTTTCAAACATTTAAAAACAGCTAATGTGTCTCCTTTTCTCCCAACTAAACATACCTAGGATCTCTCGATCTTTCCTCCTATGGCTTCATACTGAGTCAACAACAAGTATTTAGGAGATTACTGCAGGGTTTATACTAGAAAACAGAGAAATAAAACTCACAATTCTATTCCTGGCTCTGCCAGCATGTCATATTAGGAAAACATCCGAGTCTGGTCATCCTTATGCTTGTCTACAGAATATGCATAAAATACCTCTCATAGGTACTATGGGGGCTATTTTGAGTCTTTTGAGATGAAGCAAATTTGCTTCTCAAAATCACCAAAAATGTATTTATTTTTAAACTCAGATGTTATTATAGATTCATAGATGTTAATGTAGGAAGGTACCTCAATAGATCATCAAATATGACCTCCTGCATAGGCAGGAAAGAGTGCTAGGTCTAGATGACCCCAGCTGGATGCCTATCTAACCTCCCCTTGAAGACCCCCAGGGTAGGGGAGAGCACCACCTCCCTTGGGAGTCCGTTCCAGACCTTGACCACTAACTGTGAAGAAGTTCTTCCTAACGTCCAATCTAAATCAGCTCTCTGCTAGCTTGTGGCCATTATTTCTTGTAACCCCCGGGGGAGCCTTGGTGAATAAAACCTCACCAATTCCCTTCTGTGCCCCCATGATGAACGTATAGGCAGCCACAAGGTCGCCTCTCAGCCTTCCCTTGCAGAGGCTGAAAAGGTCCAGGTTCTCTAGTATCTCTTCATAGGGCTTGGTCTGTAAGTCCTTATACATATGAGTGGCCCTTCTCTGGACCCTCTCCAGGTTATCCACATCCCTCTTAAAGTGTGGTACCCAGAATTGCATGCAGTACTCCATCTGCACTCTGACCAGCACCCAATAGAGGGGAAGTATCACCTCCTTGGATCTGTTCATCATGCATCTGCTGATGCACAATAAAGTGCCATTGGCTTTTCTGATGGCTTCGTCACACTGCCGACTCCTGTTCATCTTGGAGTCCACTAGGACATTTTTCCTCCCTAGGTGCAGCACTTCGCATTTCTCCTTGTTTAACTGCATTCTGTTGTTTTCTGCCCACTTATCGAACCTGTCCAGGTCTGCTTGCAGCTGTTCCCTGCCCTCCGGCATCTCCACTTCTCCCCATAGCTTTGTGTCATCTGCAAACTTGGACAGAGTACATTTCACTCCCTCATCCAAGTTGCTGATGAAGACATTGAAGAGTATCGGT
>JAGPOW010001338.1:42081269-42098099 GCA_030014935.1 Caiman crocodilus
CAGCGCATCCCCCCTGGTGGGGCCATGCACCTCCTGGACCAAGTGGAGGTCCTGCAGCTCCACCAGGAACCTCCGGGACCTCTCGGACTTGGCCGACTGTTCCTCCCAGCAGATGTCTGGATAATTGAAATCACCCATGACAATGACATCCCTCGTCCTAGCCGCCTCCTTGAGCTGGCTAGCAATTTGGAGGTCCAACTCCTCCCTCTGGTTGGTCTGTAGCCGATACCCACCATTAAGTCCCTTTCCCCTTGTCCTCCTTGCAGCCTGACCTAAGTCGCTTCTGCCTGGTCCTCAGTTGCCCCCAAGTTGACGCTCGATGCAGAGAATCGCTCTTTGACAGAGCGCAAGTCCTCCACCTCTTCTCCCTATCCTATCCTTCCTGAAAAGGGCATAGCCATCAATGCCTACAGCCCAGTTATGGGTCGTGTCCCACCAGGTTTCTGTGAGCCCAACCAAATCTGGGTCTTCTACAGCCACCAAGAGAGACAGCTCCTCTTGCTTGCCACCCATGCTGCGAGCATTTGTATAGAGGCATTTAAGGCTACCCACTGCTGCCTCTCCCACTCTACTTGTTTTCCCCAACCCACAACCAGAAACCCTCACCTGACTTACCTGGCTCAGCAGCAGAGCGTACTCTCCTCTCTCAGCAGGCCCATCCTCCGGCAAAGCTACTTTAAAAGCCCACCACACAAAAATCAGCCAACCTAGAAGAAATAAAACGCTTACCTTTAGGTGCGAGGTGGAGTCCATCCTTAGCCAGCATGCTCGGCGTAGAGAAATGAGGGCTATGATTGAAGAATCCAAAGCCCTCATCATAACACCAACCCCAAAGACGCTGGTTTACAGCTGCGATACAGGCCTCATGTCACCTTCCCCGTTGACTCACTGGCAGAATGGAGGAAAACCTGCGACCCAAATGCCTTGAGCGGTCTTCCAAGGGCCTTGAAGTCTTCTATGATGTCCTCTGGCCGGCCTCTAGAAGTGTCATTGGTTCCCACGTGGACTACCACTAACGGATGGTAAATCGGTGGGCTTAACAATCTTCCGGACACTCTCCGTGACATCCTGAACCCGCGCTGCAGGCAGGCAGCAGACCTCTCAGCTCAAGGGATCAGGACGGCAGATGGGACCCTCCGTACCCCTCAGGATGGAGTCCCCGATGACCAGCACTTGATGCTTATTCCTCCTTTGAGACCGCTTCTTCCTCTCTGCCTGCGATGAGGGTGCACGAGCATCACTGCGAGGGGGATGCTCTTCAGCAGTCTCCTCCAGGGTGGCAAGGGCCGCATACCTGTTCCCAAGTGGCACCTCAGGTACAGGTTCTGCAGCAGCACAGGATGCCCTGGATCCAAAGGGAACTTGCTGCCACCAGTGAGTTGCTCTTCTGGGTCTGGGGGGCTCCTCAGTAGGTTTCTGGCCCTGCAGAGAACAGAAATACATATCAATTTCATCCTCTGCTCCCCAGATTCCCTGCAGCCTGCTCACCTCGGCCCAGAGCTCCCGCAGCCACCTTTCCAGGGCCTGAAGGCAGTCACAAGAGGGGCAGCCAAGGGACGCCCCAGGCCTCTCCCCAACCCCCGGGGGCCCTGTCCAGCCACCACCCCCAGCCAGGGTGGGCAGGTGGACAGCGAAACCCCCAGGGGCTTGGTGTGGGTGGCGGCCTCAGAGGAGTGCCGGGGGGGGGAGAGGGGGCAGCACCAGGGAAGGGGGAGGGACCAGGCCCCTGGCAGTGGCACTACATGTACTCACTATGTTCCTAGACAATGAGATCTTCCCGCTGTTGAGTCCCTCTTCAGTTCCTCCTTGCGCTCCTCCTGTGCGAACGCCAGTGCAAACACCGGCATGCCCTTACACAGCGCCCCTGTTTGCGCGTGCAGCTCGGGAGCACGGCTCCCTGCCAGCTCAGCCAAGAGTGATCTGGGAGGCTCCCCCTCCGGATCAGCTGCAGCTGCCAGCACTAACCCCACTTACTGCCTCTCCACTGCTGCTGATGCCGCTGCCGCCACTACTTCCACACTGAAAGGGCTCACCTGTGGCTGAAAGCACACCTGAAACCTACAAGGTTTCAACTGGCTGAGCCAGATGCTGGCCCCAGACTTCAGTTCCCCTTGACTATGCATCTGGGACAAGCCGAGAGTTCAGTTTGCCCCAAGTGGCACAACTTTCCCCACACCAAAGTGCATGTTCAGGCATGTGTGCTGAGGCACAAGTGTCTGGCACAAATTTGTGCTGCTGCTATTTGAGCTGTTGCAAGTGCATGTGTGGACATGCCCCTTGAACCAAATGTTTTTTTTTTCCTTTTCATTTTCAGTTCAGTGGCCAAATCTCCAAATCCAAATCAAATCAGAGGACTTTTTAATTTCTCTGAATCGATTTGGAGAGATTCAGAGATTCAAACATAGATACAGCTTTGAATGTTTTTTCTACATACCTCAGTAGCAGGCAGCTCATGAATGCTGCAATGGTGGGGCACAAGGAGTGTCCCACAGAAGCATGGAGGGGCTCCCCAGTGTGCTTAGCTGCAAACACGTAAGTGGACCAGAAGTACATCCAGTCCACTTCTGGGTCTGCCGGGGAGCATACCTCCCCTCCCCAGCCATCCCGCTGGCTTGACAACTGGTGCCTTCTGGGCCTGGGGGAGACAACCTGGATTCCCCCCCCCCCACCCCCCCGTGGCTTATCACCAAGATGGAGAGACACTAGGTGGGGAGAGGCATTCCCTGCATGCTTCCTGGCAGACCCAGAAGTGGACCAGAAGTACTTCTAGTCCACTTCCAGGTTCAGCGCCAAGCATGTGGAGGCCCCCCCACACACACTTGTGGGATGCTCCATCCTCCCTAGCATCTTAGTATTCACAGCAATGCTGGTACCTCAAGGTACATAGAAAAAACTTTTAAAGCCGTGTCTACGTCCAAACCTGATTCTCTGAATCGGCATCAAATCTTCAGATTCAGATTTGGCTGAATTGAATCAGGGACAGTGATATAAATTAACAAATCAAATCACTGTCCCCAATTCGGGCTGAATCTGAATTAAATAGGGCCCCTCTTCACACACCCCTAATGGATACTCTGAACTACTGTCATTTTCCATTTTGAACAACAAAATGGAATTTCTTTCCTGAGAAACGAGTTTCCTGACATCTTTTTCTTTAGGATTAATTGAAACAAAGAGCTTTGCTATTTTAAACACAAGAACATATGGCCCACAGCAGATAGCTAAAGAAAGCTTGCACTTCACCCATTAAGGAATTTGATCATGATATAATGATTGATAACCCTGTAACCCCACTCACATAAAGTGTAACCCCAAAAAATTCTAAATAAACAAAAATTGTGAACAACAAGCCCTTTTTAGTCTGTTGACTTAGTTTTAAATTCTACTGACCAACAAATTATTAACACATTTCCTGCTCTTCTTCATATCTGGACTTTCTCTATTTCCTTGCTTCAAAGAAAGAGCATCTTTTAAGAGTATTGTGTATAACATAGATGTATTATGTTCAATCAATATCTGCCAAAGGGACTCATTTTGCTAAAAGCTCTGTGTAATACATTTGTGTGTTCCATTCATAATCAGAGTCCTGTTCCTACTGGGAGCATTAAAGCAAATGTTAGTTTTATTGCTGGTACATGGAAGTGATATACATGTTTCATTAACGATTCTTTCTTGAAGGTACTTTAGCAAGGGAAAACTGGTTCCTTATATATGTTGTTCACTGATTCTGATTATAAATAAAAACAAGATGCAACACCAAATGACTAGCCATCAGATTGAATTATTACTGTGTACACTTCCTTCTTAACTTCAAAAGTCTATAGTGACAGCAATTAAAAATGTTTTGTTTTAAGTGTAATTTCCAATGGTGCCTTTCATTTTCTATAGAAAGATGACAGTTATGTGGGCTACATTGCCTTATATGCCTGTAAGCATTTTGTTTATGTAGCTTGGCTGATTGAATAAGGTCTTCAGGAGATGAACACTATTTCTATTGAGACTTCTTGGAACAAACTGTAAATAGACCAAGTATCCAATATCCAAATTATAAAAGCCTCCAAAAGTCAGACTCCCCCAACCCCTCTAATTTGGCCCTTTCTACTGAAAGTCCCAGGTGAAAAAAAATTAGATGCATAGAGTATGTTTGTACCATGTGTAACAGAAAGCTCCCTTTGTACATTACCCTTCTGGACTTGGATAACAGAAGCCCCTTCTTGCCTGCACCCCTTCCCACGTCCCCCCTGTCCCTCCCAATTCTGTGCATTTCTTTTCCTTCTAAGTATTGGCAGAGACCTAGTAAACTCATTGTATGGGTGTGGCAAGGCTTAGAGGAAGCCAGAAAGCTGAAGTGGCTTTCTATAGGAAACACCTAGAAACTACATCTACATATCAATTAAACTCATGGTCACTGAAGAAAACTAAAGTAAAAAATCCGCTTCAAAGTCTATTAATATATCCTGTGCTAACCTAACTCACTTACTGTCCCTAGTAGCCTTTGAGCCTCACTACCTCACATTGCATTTTTATATATTTCTCACAGTGCATTTTCATATTTCATCTGTCTCACCTTTACCATGGCATTTTGTATTTTATACTTTTAAATTCTTAAGGAATGTATTCCCTGTAGAATTAAATTACACCCTGAACCATTGAACTGCACTGAAATTATAATTGTAAAGTGATAAAATCTGTTGAGTGAATGATGATCATCAGTAGACAATATCCTATCCAAAGGAACTCCATTTTAAGCTATTCAAGCTAAAGAACTGATTCCTGGAACTGAGCACTCACCCTATAGACTATTCCTGTAACCCATGACAATACAGCCATTAAGTCAATAAGCTAAGGGTGGACTCCCAAAACTTCAGGTACCAGCAGGCAGAGACCCCTGTGACAAACAGCTGTCAGGTACTACTCAAGACCCAAGTGGGACAGTGACCTCCAGACTGGATAGCCAAGATGATGCTGGGGGATCACATAAGTCTGCCAGAAAGGGATAAAAGTCAATGAAGCGTGACCCTCATGGCGCCCTCTCGTCCAGCACCTAATCTACTGAGAAAGAAGGACAAAGAAGGCAACCTCCTTCTGGAGAAGACATCACCTTGAAGGAAGCTGACCATTAACAGCAGACTTCAGGCACACACACACACACACACACACACACACACACACACACTAAGTTGACCAGTGCCACCCATAACTCAAAATTTGCATTTATGCTTTTATTGGTAACTTCACATCCCATTCAATAAACTAGAATGTATTATGATCCCGTGAATTGGTCCCTTTGTAGCCAACACATTCCCCATGCTGGATGTGCTCATGGATGTGTCCACCATCCTGATCACCATCCCAAATCCAAAAATGAAGCGGTGGAGCATGTCCAGGTGTATCCCCATCAAGTCAACCAGAAATGGAAACCACATTTTTAGGTTTGGTGCAAGAAAGCTGGAATAAGTTAATAGGATGTGATCAGGAGCATCCTTCCACAGACATGTGGGGGATATATTGTAGACATAGCCATAACAACCTGAGAATCAGCCATTTAAACTTGGGCAGAATCATAGGGTGAATTCTGCCATGTATTCAACAGAACAAACTGAAGATAAGAAAACATGCGGGCAAAATCTTGACTTAGTAATTCCATAGGTTGGTTTGGATTAGCCCTAGCAGAAGTTAAAGTTACTTAGAAAAAACTCTAACTTAGCTAAGGATATTCAGAAAAAGAGAGAATATCTGATTTCCCCACACCAGACATACTTCTATTCTTTCTTCAATTTACTCTCTAGAGATGATTGGTACAAAATGCAGCACCACCAGCCTGTCAGCAGCAGAGGACCCCTGCACAGTTATGCCCCCTGTATTACTAAAGGAGAGTTCATGATTGTGCAATCAAATAAATAGGGGTAGGAGAGTATCTCTCTCTGTCAAGGAAAGCTACGCATCCTTGCATGCTGACATTGGCACCCAGGGAGGATGACTGGAGACCCTCAGGGTTAAAATATATGGGGAACATGGCACAGGGGACACAAAGGTAGGAATCTACTACAGACCTCCAAACTAGGAACAAGACTTCAACCAGGAATTTGCCAGCTGAGGCTGCACACACTCAGTGCATGGTTGTCATGGGAGAATTCAACTACCCACATATCTCATGGGAAGAGCACTCAGCCAAATCCGAATGATCACCAAGCTTCAAGCTTCTTCACATGCATGGATGAGTTCTACCTGGCTCAAGAAGTCTGTGGACCAACAAGAGATAAAGCGCTGCTGGACCTGGTACTGGCTAAAGGGGATAATCTAGTCAACCACATAAGAACTGAAGGGAAGTTGGGAGACAGTAACCACAAGCTGATCACTTTTACCATCCATCGCAGAGCTGGCAAGTCAGTCAGCAATGCAGAAATCCTCAATTTTAGAAAAACTGACTTTGATAAGCTCAGGAGGCTTATTGTCGAGGCCGTAAGGGGCCATGATTTGACAGGGAGAGGAGTCCAAGAGGAGTGGTGACCATTTAAGGGAGCAATCCTGAAAGCACAAGGCATGTCCATCCCATCTCAGAGGAAAGGTAGCAAAAGGGCACAACAACCCCCCTAGCTCAGCAGGGAACTTGTGGACCCCCTACACCTAAAAAAGAGAGGCCTACAAAGAATGGAAGACAGGAATCACCACAAAGGAGGAGTATTCTGCACTGGTCCATACCTGTAGAGGGTGAACCAGGAAACCCAAGGCTGCAACCAAACTCCAACTGGCTACACGTATCAAGGACAATAAAATGTCCTTTTTCAGATATGTGGGGGGTTGGAAGAAAAGCAAGGGTAACACTGAACAACTGCTAAACCAAATGGAACAAGTGACACCCAGGAAAAAGCCAACCTGCTTAATGGGTACTTTGCATCTTTTTTTTTTTTTTTTTTTTTTTTTTTTTTTTTTTAAATCAAAGTCTAAAGTGACCACCCTGCCTAGCATGATGCAGGACGGCCAGGATGAGGGTGAATATATATCCAGCATTGGTGTAGACCTTGTAAAGGAACACCTTGAGAGACTGGATACCTTCAAGTCAGTAGGTCCTGACAGATTGCACCCCAGGGTACTTAAGGAGCTGGCAAGCATCATAGCCCAGCCACTGGCAAAGATATTCAAAAACTCATGGCACTCAGGTGAAGTACCTGAAGATTGGAAGAAGGTCAATGTGGTGTCCGTCTTCAAGGAAGGGGGGAAAGTAGATCCAAGGAACTATAGATCAATCAGCTTGACCTTGATCACTGGAATGACCTGGGGGGGGGGGGGGGGAAAAATCAAAGAAAAAAAAGAAACCATTCTTGGCAAGCTGGTGGCAACATCCTGAGGAACAGCCAGTATGGGTTTATTGTAGGTAGGTCTTGCCTGACCAGTATCATCTGCTTCTATGATCAGGTAACACATCACCTGGACAAGGGAGAACAGATTGACAGACTGTTCTTTCTGGACAGAAAGACTTCTGGAAAGAAGATATCTGGACTTTTAAAAAATCCTTTGATCCCCATGATCTCCTCATAGAAAAATCAGCCAACTGTGCCCTCAGCTACGTCACAGTCCGATGGCTGGAGAATTGGCTCCACATCCAGGCCAGACCCAGACAGTGGTAGTCGATGGAAGTGAATTATCATGGTGCCATAACCAGTGGTGTCCTGCAAGGCTCTGTCCTTGGACCTGTTCCCTTTAACATCTTTATTAATGATGTGGACACTGGTGTCAGAAGTGGACTAGCCAAGTTCACCAATGACACTAAAATTTGGGGTAGAGTGTCCACACCTGAGGATAGGCCAGTGATCCAGGCTGACCTGGAGAGGCTTAGAAAGTGGGCCAAAATAACCTGATGACATTCAATACCAACAAATGCAAGGTGCTCCACCTCAGGGGGGAAAAAAAATCTACAGCACACTTATAGGCTTGGCAGTGCTACCCTTGCTAGCACCATGACCAAAAAAGACTGGGGGTCCTCACTGACCACAAGATGAACATGAGCCACCAATGCAATGTTGCAACTGGTAAATAAAACTCTGGCTTGCATCCATATATGCTTCTCAAGTATATCTCAGGATGTCATCCTCCTACTGTACTAGGCCTTGGTGAGGCCACAGTTGGAGTACTGCATCCAATTCTGGCCTCCACAATTCAAGAAGGATGTGGAGAAACTTGAGAGAGTGAAGAGGAGAACCATGTGCATGATCAGAGGGCAAGAGAATAGGCCTTATGAAGAGATGCTGAGAGCCATGGGACTCTTCAGCCTGGAAAAGAGCCAGTTCAGGGTTGACCTGGTGGCAGCTTATAAGTACAAAAGAGGTGTGCATCAGGATCTGGGGGAACACCTGCTCACCAGAGCACCCCAAAGGATGACAGGGACCAACAGTCACAAACTCCAAGACCAGTTTAGGCTGGTCATAAGGAAAAAATTCTTTACCGTCCAAACCCCCCAAGGCCTGGCATAGACTCCCTCCAAAGGTGGTGCAAGCACCTACTCTGAAATCTTTTAAGAAATGTTTGGACACTTATCTTGCTGAGATCCTTTTACCCTAGCTGACTTCCTGCCTCTGGGGCATGGAGCTGGACTCAATGATCTTGTAAAGTCCCTTCCAGCCTTAATGTCTATGAAATACATCATCTCTAAAGTCTATCAGGCACTCACTCACATCAGACTAGTTTCCTTTAGCTGTGAAAATATGCATTAATTTAAAAGATCAATTGCATTTTAGAAAGAATATAATACAAATTCAAAATGGAGAAACCACCCACTTCTCTAAAAGATATCTATGAAGATTTGTATGCCATTTTGTTGCCATGTGAAAACTAACATGAGGAGCATTAAAAAAAAAAAAAAAAAAAAAAAAAAAATGCAGTTATACTGCAATGTGGAGGTAAAAGTCTATTCAAGAATGAAAAGACATAAGACATAGTACTGTCCTCCTCCAGAGCAAAACCCAGTGGAGAGTGACTTTGACAGAAATCACTGAAACATTTATGTAGATGATCACAGCTTGTACTCCAAAATGTTTTATTGTACTGTTTTCTCTCTCACTCCGTATATATATAATCCATATAGGAGAGCAGCATGGGTTGTATGCTGCACACTACACCCTGCTAGGTCAGCTCTGAGCACATGGTCTGGGCTGATCCAGATTGGGGCATGCCAGAGCCAGCACAAAGGGTCAGTCCTACAGGGTGCTTCATGCAGCATGTGCCCCATGCCCTCCCCCTGGGCCATGTGCAGTGTTCTTGGCCAATGCATTCCCATGGACTGCTTGCAGCACACACTGGTCTTGCTCTGTGCTTGCACTGCAGCTGATGCATGGGGCTGGCATGCAGTGTACACTGCATGTAGTGCCCCAATAGAACAGCCTTGCACACTGGCACTGCACACTGGTGCAGCCCAACTTGGACTAGCCCTGAAACCAGTGCACAAGCCTGTGTGGTGAATTGCTATGTACAACACTCACCCTGTGTCAGTTCCTTAGACCACATGAAGCACTCAAAGCACTGGTTCTAGCTTACACACCATCTACAGCACAAACCCCCAGGGGGGCTGAGGCACACTGCATGGAGAGCATGTGGCATGCAGTGCCCCAACAGATAGCCCCATGCCCTGGCTCCAATGGGCCCAATTTAGTCCACAGTCTGGCTTGTCAGTGCTAATCCAACTTCTGGACCAGATAAGTTAAACACCCCTGGACTACACAAAAGTACAGTAAAGTGGATACATAACTGACTCATCATGCTTGATGAGTAGTCATCAATGTCTTGTTGGGAGGAGTTATCACATGGAATTCCCCAGCGATCTATTGTGGGTCCACTGTTTAACATTCGAATGAATGATTTGGACACTGGGCCTGAGTGCACAGTTAGCTTATCTGCGGATGAAACCACACAGAACTTAACTCTACCCACACTCTAGAAGGCAGAGCTAGGTTCCAGAATGACCTGGGTAAATTCGGAAAATGGTCCAAAAGCAATCAGATGACCAAGGACAAGTGCAAAGTCCTGCAGTTGGGAAGGAATGATTTCCTGCATAAATACAGATTGGGGAGCAAGGCTTCAGTACTGCATAGAAAGATCTGGGGGTTACAGAAGACTGTAAGCTGAATATGAGCCAAGAGTGTGCTCTTGTTCCAAAAAAGACAACAGCATACCAGACTTTATTAAGAGAAAAGGACACAATTCTTCTACTCATTCCTCAGCAGCAAGGCCTCACCTGGAGTGCCGTGTCCAGTTTTGGACCCCATACTTCAAGGAAGATGTGGACAGTTTAGAAAGAGTCTGGTAGAGAGCAACACAAATGATTAGAGGCCTGGGAGGCATGACTTATGAGGGAAGGCTGAAAGAGCTAAGGTTATTTAGTCTGGAGAAGACAAGATTGAGGAGGTTTTTGACAAACTTCAAAGAGGATGTGATAGTCTTTTCTTTGTAGCTTTAGGGGACAGAACTGGGGGGAAAATGTCCTCAAACTGGTTCAGAGGAAAGTTAGGTTGAAGATTTGGAAGAACTTCCTGACCATAAACGTGGTTAGCATTGGAACAGGTTACCTAGAAAAGCTGTAGAATCTCTCCCCCTTAAAATCTTCAAGAGCAAGTTAGCTAGACACTTCAGTGTTATGTTTTAGTGAAGGATCATCCTGCCTTGAAGATTCTCAGGTGGTTCCCCCCATCCCTTATTTGCTATGATTCTATATACACACACATATATGTATGATTTTTATATTGTTATGTGTTTGTGTTAATAAAGAAGTTAGTTACATGAAGTGAAAAAGAACATGTTTTCAAACTACAGTAAAAAGACTGTACTTAATAATTCTGAAAAACTTCAACAAGAGAGATTTCACAAGCTTACCCACCTCTCACTATCAAATGGAGTACTATTAGCAATGACAACTTCAAAATAGCCATAGAACTCCTCTACTGTTACCCCTATAGGAAGATAAATTGCAATTTGAACTGGATTTCCCTAATAATTAAAGCTGATTAACATAAACAACAAACAGGGGAGAATGACAGAAAAACCCTTCTATTTCTATCACTTCTCTCTCAAGTATCATTTCTGACTTTACTGATTGTTTGAAGCTAGGAAAAAAACATTATGGAGCCAAAGAACCAAAGCAATGATATTTTTAAGGAAAGTTACACATTAGAAATATATATGAAGAGTTTGGATTTAGTAGTGCTAAACTATAAGATGGAAGAATGCCATGACCATGAAATTTATATTTCAAGCCTGTCTCATACTTATTTACATTTATATTTCAAGCCTTGTATTTAATCCCAGCAGATACAATGGTTACCTTCCAAAATCACCACATTAGAGTGGGAGCTTGAGCATGAGCATGACTAGAGAAAATAAAGAGGGTCTCAGGGGTGGGCATGTTGAGAGATGGTAAGACAAATAGATTTAGAAAAGCCACAGCAAATGAAGAAACCAGCATAAGCTAAGCCTGGAGAAGCTTTGCAACTTAAATATACTTCAGAAGCATTTTGGCTATATTAGGGACAGTTTCCTGCTCCTTTATGTACTTCACCTATTGGCAGACAAGTGGCTACAGCCATGCAGCCAGAGAAAATTTTCGTTACTGGGAATTAGTTTAGTGTATTTTTCAATCACAAATTTTACCAATTGCACTATGGCCTGACCTTGTACATCAGCCTATAAATTCTGAGAATGTATATTATTCACTCTTACAAGAATATTGGCAATTCTAGGAACTGGCTACATATTACAGTTTTAGAAATACTCTTTTTGAAAAGTGTTGATTTGTTTTCCTTTGCTGTTTAAAAAAAAAAAAAAAAAAAAAAATGGAATTTTTTCAGCCAAAACAATTAAAACAGAAAAGCAACTATCAAATCCACCAAATAAATAGTTCAGTCAAACAGTGTTGTAGTTACCCTGACATTCATGAGAATGGCTGTAGGAAAAAATGATGATAAATAGCCTTTCTGCACACAATTACAATCTCAAGAAATCTCTGGATCTTCTCTCATGGAAGTGACTACAGAACAGAATACATAGTTGGTGACTTTGGACAGGTTTTTCTAGCTCTATCTTTCACTTTCCTGATGCATCAAATAGATAGAGAATGAAAAGACGTGCAGTACTGAATATTTCTGGGGCCCTGTGCAACCTTGCCTAAACACACAGAGGGCCACTAATGGGGATATTAAAATTATCTAGCAGGTAACATGAAACAGTCAGCTGTTTTTCTGAGGATTGCTGCCCTCCACCAACACCTTTCTCCCCTACTCAGTTAAGCTAAGAAGTATTTATGCTGTCATGAGGAACCGCAGGTGGTCTACATTTCTCTGTCTAGAGATAGAAGAGACTGAGCTGGATTGAAGCATAATGATAATAATGCATAATGCAAGGGAAAAAAGTGTTAAGGAATTACTTATGGATATTTTTTTTTACCCTTTGTTCTCTGTGCTTTGTATTCTTGAATAAATAAAAGATTAAATAAATAATGCCATGGTTTGAAGACATGGCATCAGATCCTAACCTATCTATTGGACATCTCTGTGATGCTTATATGTTTAAGTGCAATCATATTGCTATGAAGTTCAGCTCCTTAAAAGTCATTACTAAGTCACTAAGCTCAGCTATAAAATGCAGCAAGGAGCAGGAGGCACCCAACCAGCTTTTATATCTATGACTTCCCAGGCACTCAAACAGGTTGAAATAGGTTTACACTTAGATGCCTAATTGGCACAACAGGATCTGTCTCCCTAATTCTGTGTCCCTGCAAACTTCTGCTACCACCAGCTCCTCAGGGAAACTCCTACAGGTGCTAAAACCAGTGAAGCCTTTTGGCTTAACAGTTGGGAACTGGCTGGTAGGGAGAAGCACTGCAACCCAGAAAGACTGAAAACAGCAACCCCCAAAGGGGTTCACTCAAGAGTAAATAAATTAATCTAAAGTAAAGCTTATTCTATGACAGGAGCTTACACACTTTGGAGTGGTAATTTTATGTATACACACACACACACCCATGGGAGCCAATAACCTGGTATCTGTATGTGGCTTGAAAATATGAGGCCAAATTTCAACTGAGTTCAAATGCTCAACGCTTTCACCTAATTTCCAAATTCTGGAAGCGTTGCTGTAGGGTGCGGAGTACTATTGAATATCTGACACTCAAATTGCTCTAATCTTAATAGCTTTATAATTTTAATAAATCATCTGAGATGCTAAGTATCTCAATGCCTTGGGTACACATAGAACATTTTATTCTCTAACCCTTTTTCTTAGTTAGATTGTTGTGCAATTATCTAATGAGGATGCAAACTATCTGGAGTGGCTCCAAAAGAACAATTATTGTTTTTCAGCTGAATAATATTTTTCTTAATTAAGCATTTCAAAAAATCCTGCCTAATTATGTATTTACCTAAGAAGCTAGTCCATCTTAAAGAAGTAGTTCAGATCCCTTGGGTAAATTAGAAAGGTTTGCTTTTCAGTCTAATTGTGTAATTACCCAAATGACCACAGAAGCATTCAAACCTTTATATGTAGGTTATTTTTAAACACAGCAAAAGCAGCAAAGGAAAATCCACTTCAATAAGGTGGCAGTTTTATTTGTACGTGTCTATGTAGGTCGGGGTGGCCAACCAGTGGCATGAGTGATAGAAGTGGCACAGGCAGTTGAAGGATGTGGCACATAGCTGACTGGGGAGGACACACACCACACAATGGTAGATAGGGCAGGGAGAAGAAAGCAAAACATCAGATCATGTGGGGAGAACAGGACAGGGAACAGAAAGCAGAGCAGCAGATTGGTCTGGGAGCAGGGGAAAAAAAAAGGGCAGATCAGGCAGGTGAGAGGAATCGAAGTGGTTCTTCAGGAAGACATGGGGCTAATTAGTACAAAAAGCTTGGCCCCCATTGATTTAGGTTATTGCCAGCCTACTGTGCCAATTAAAGATTTTTTTGCTCATGGAATCAAATTATTTAGGTGACTTGCACTGTTTTTTTATTTTCTAGGTACTAGTATAGCACTCTACCCCATCACTTTGCACAGTTCACATCAAACTGGGGCTTGGTTCATAAGCAGTGTTCCTACATACTACTGCAATGCAACACAATTAGAAAGTGCCCTAAGAAATATCAAGCCATCCCCACACATCCTAAAGGGAAGAGAAAATATCCACTTCACTTTTACATTAAACATGCAGGTCCCCAACTCCAGCCACCTGATTTCAGATGTACATGTCAGTTGATTTTCCTCAGTTTTAAAATGCATCTATTTCAGGAGGACTCCCCTAGCTGATAAAGGGAATATATAACCTTTTGGCTTTAAGTTAGTCATTATTGGCTTAAAGTCAGCGTGAAATGAGGGTGACTGAAAAATATGTTGCTTTGTACCCATCTGGTGACCTGAGCCCATTTCTTAAGTGTCCATCACAGAAATCACCATTTTAAATTGATGCCAATTGGGAGTCTCAACAGAGAGCCTATGGAGATTTAAATAGACCCTCATCAAATTGAATTATATTGGCAAGGGAGGCTCAGTAAGCCTGACTTCTGCCACCTGTTATGTGTGTAAATAATTGTGATTCTTCAAAGCTGTCAATCTGGTACCAGTAATAGCAGAAAGCATCAGGCTTTTTGTACAATTTTAGAGAGTTTCAACTCTTACCTCAGGTATTAAAATTAGATGAATATTCATTTGCCCTGGACTTTTCATAAACACTAAGTAACATAAATTGTACCTGTTGCTACACTGAACTTAGAAAACAGTAAGCACATTCATCTTAGCAATACATGCACTTAATTATGAAGGAACAGGGGAACCTAGGGAATCATGCATTGTAGTCTCTGTGCAGTATAGTGAAAAGAGAAATTAAATAGGCAAGTAAATACTAACAGCACTAGTTTCTTACAGAATCACATTTGGTATCACCTGGGGAGACAGCATTTGTCAAATGTCCATCTGCCTGAACTTTAATAAGAACACAGCAGTCTCAACGGATGTTCATGCTTTGAGTCGCATCACTGACAGCAACAGCTCTGTCAAAAAGTAGAGCTCTCCCATGGGGCCAAGTTATGCTAATTGCTTAGAAATCAGAATCAAAGCTGTGGAATATCAACTTGCAGCTGCTTTGCAAAAACTGATTTTGCAAGAAGCTGAAAGAGCCTTCTTTGCACAGAACTGCTGAAAACCCCAATTCAACCATTTCTTTTTGAGTGCAACTCCCTATGTACTGAAGTGTCTCAGAGAAGATCTGATAGCTACTGTGTTATTCTCAAAAGACCAAGGAGTTAAACTTATAAAATGATAGAACTTGTTTTTTCCAGAGAGCCTACTTAGCCTACAGATCTACCGTTCCCTCCTGCAATCCCTGGGCAAACATAATAACTTCCACATAAAACTCTTAAAGGTATCGTAACATTTTCCCCCTTTACATATAACATATCCCCATATAATACTAACATTGGCAGTTTAGTTCAACCTATAGTTAAAGCACATGTGTACTCTATTGGTCTACGTTGGCTTTTTAGCTCCAAGTCAAGGATGGGTAGTTATTTTGGGCAGAGGGCTGCTTACTGAATTTTGGGAAGCCATTGAGGAATGCATGACAGGCAGACAGGGGCAGATAAATATTAATTTCCTAAATTTTTTAGGGGCCATGTGGGCTGGATAGAATGGCCTGGCAGGCTGCTTCCAGCCTGTGGGCCGTGTTTTGCCCATCCCTGCTCTAAGTGATCTTCTCAATTTCTCTGTATTCTCAATCCTTATTGTTTCAGTTCTTGTTTGGTTTCCTTATCCAGATGTCTCTACTTCTGTGTCATTTTCAATCTCCTCTGTCGTTCCTTGTTGCTTTCATTTCTCTCCTTTACAAGTAGCAAGTGTTGCCTGTTCCTCCTTAACACCTGTCCTTCCAATGTGACTACTTTATAGAATCTAGGAGCTACTTGATGAGAACCTAGTGCTTTTTGTTCATCCATCTAAAATAAGAACATAACTGTACAACAAAGAGATGGTGAACTCCCTGAAACCCCTGCCATAGTACCATTTTTGTTTGAATTTGTCAAATGTTTTAATGTTGTTATAGCCATGGTGGTCTACGGACATACAGACAAGGTTCTTCAGGTAAATGTGATATTTTAATTGGATCAAGTAAATACTTGGAAAAGTTATCTTTTGCAAGGTTTCAGACACAAACACCCTTTTTCAGGCCAGAGGCAGATTAACTCATGGGCCAGCTGGGCCCAGGCCCAGGGGTCCCTGCACTGCTGCAGATGAAATCAGCAGCTCGGCAGGGACAGGCGTGCACAACAAGGCAGGCTGTGGCTGCCATGCACCACTCCAGTTGGACTGAGCTGCATCAAGGCAAAGGGCCACTCCCTGAGCTCAGTCCACACTGCACATCCCCAACAGACAGCAGCTTCACACTCCTGGAACAAGTTCCAGTGTGGACTGAGCTCAGGACCTGCGTAGACCCATGTGCAACACTCCCTCTACACTGCACAGCGTGTACTTTTTCATCTGCCTAGGATCCAAGCACCAGCGCAATGATCCATCATTTTTTCCTATTATGACGAGTGAATGAACCCAAGCAGTTAGCTACTCTACTTTTTCTATTATGACCATTGTGGCCAGGTAGGGGTGAAAAAAAAAAAAAAAAAAAAAAAAAATTAAAAGGCCCTCGGCGCACACGCCACACAGTGGCATGGGTTGGAATATAAGTTTTTTAATATACCTTTTTTTATTTGGGGAATTAAAATCTTATTCTTCCATCCATTCCAAAGTGTGGCAGGTGTGTCCTAGGGAGAGATATTTTTTTTTTTTTTTTTTTTTTTTTTTTCACCCCTACC
>JAGPOW010001338.1:42098199-42121953 GCA_030014935.1 Caiman crocodilus
TAATTTTTCTTTAATGCCATTTGGGGCCTGGTCGGGTTGAAAAAAAAAAAAAAAAAAAAAAAAAAAAATCTCTCTCCCTAGGACTCACCTGCCACACTTTGGAATGGATGGAAGAATAAGATGTTAATTCCCCAAAGAAAAAAAGGTATAGTAAATCACCCCAGAAGTAGGATAAAAGAGAACTAGCTTATTAGTAGCTTCCCCACAGGCTGTGGAGCACCCTGGCTGTTCTCACAGCTTACCATCTTCCTTTTCTCCACCACTGTGCAGCCCACTCTCAGGTCAGCCAGCTCCACTCCGTTCCAGCCCCACTCTCTTTTCTCATTCCTGCAGTACCAGTGGATCCCTCCTCCTTGGGACCTTCTCTCAGCCAGTAAGTTTCTCCTCTTTTCCTCACCTCCTTACTTCACCAGTCACCATAATTACTTATACCCAGTCTACTGGTCTTATCCACAAGCTGCTCCATCACTGGGTCTACTTCTCCTAGCATCCCTACTAAATCTCTTCACACTACACCCCAGGGGGCCAAGCAAAGTCCCTTGCTGTGGACTTAAATAGCAGACATCACCTAATCAGTTGATATTCACTCCAGGTGGGATCCCCTTCCCAACTGTTTACTAAGTAATTAACTTTGCCCTGTCCCTGACCTGACTACTTACAACTTGTCTACTTGCAACTTAGAAACCTCAAAAAGGTCTTTGCCCTGTTACAGCCATGTTAACCAATCTAACTTCTTTTAAAGTTACTCCCTTGGTACAAGGGAAACATTTATTGGAACAGGTATGTTGGGAGTATTTGTTTGTCTTAATTATATCTTGTACTCAGTTGACAGTTTCCCTATGCCTTGAAAGGCATCATAAAATTCTTCTTCTATGTTCTAAGTCTCACATTCTTATGAAAACTGAACCCGTGTACCTTTTTTTGAATGTATCCTGGTATTACATTGACCTGTGCCCCTGTATCTAATTTAAAAGTTACCAATAGTCCATCAGTGCCAGGGTGATTGTCCAGTCCTCAGAAGAATTAACTTCTTGCATTGTGCCAACAAGGAATTCTTCCTTTTCCTCATTGCATAGGGCATGCACCTGTTGTCTCTTGTGTGTTAGATCCTGCTCTTTTCTGTAAACTCTTGCAAAGTGCTTCAATCTTTCACATGTGTTGCAATGCTTACCAAATGCAGAACATTGCATGGGTTTGTGGTAACCCCCTCAGCATCAGCAATTGAATTTTTGTTTCTTCAAGCAATTCTCTTTGGCCTCCTCCTGCCTGCTTCACAGTAAGATCCTCTTTTCTGTATTGTTTGTGTCTTGCCTTAAGTTTTTGAAGTCTTATAATCCTGTCTAGTTTAACTCGTTCTGCTTTTTACTCCAGCTTCTGCAGCTTGGCATTTGTTCTCAGCCTCTTGGCACATTCTAACTGCTTTTTGCAAATTAAGCTCCAGATCTTCTAACAGTCTTTTCCTGAGGCTTGTATCCCTTATGCCTAGTACTATTTGGTGTCTGATCATGGACTATTTTAGGTCTTCCAAGTTGCATGGCTGGCTCAGCAGTCTGAGGTCTTTGACAAACTCCTCTATTGTTTCATATTCTTTCTGCTGCCTCATGTGGAAACTATACCATTCAAAGGTTTCATTTTGTTTGATTATACAATATTCCTCAAACTTTTTTATTACTGTGCCATAGCTTTTCTGTTCTGCTTCTGACAGTTTTAGTCTATTATAAAGAGGCAGAGCTTCTGTGCCTGCTATATTTTTAAAAAATAACTACCTTGAATGGATCTTCCTTCTCTGTAGCTCCACCAGCTGTCACATGTATGGTGAAGCTCTGCTTAAATTTCTTCCAGTTTTCTGCTGTGTTGCTAGACAGCTTTAACTCCTATGAAATTCTGAGATGCTCCATTTTTCCATCTTTCTTCATACCCCACTCCTGGTACTGTGTGTTATTCTCAAAAGACCAAGGAGTTAAATTTATAAAATGATAAAGCGTGTTTATTCTAGAGCCTACAGATCTTTTTTCCTGAAATCCCTGGGCAAATGTAACAATTTATACATAACATTCTTAAAGATATCCACACCAGCTACCAACAGTGTTAAACCACCACACTATAGCAAAGATGTCAATATTTACTGAAAGATTTTTTTAATGCTCTTTCATTTTTAGTAGTGATGTTGTACTAATGATGGTCCAGAAATGATGCAAGAGGCAAGGTTACCACAAGATTTCTTAGGGTAATAGGTTTTATTGGACCATTTGTGCAGTTAGGATGAAACTAGACAAGGTTTACAATGACTTGCATTCATTCTCGGGTCTCTGAACCCAGGAACCAGGCACAATGAAAAAAATAATAAAAGATAGGAAAGGGGTGAGAGAAATTAACCGGTGCAGCAGAAACAGGGTACTTGCAGATGTTAAAAAAAATGCTTTACTGGAAGTAGCAGCAGATTATTTGGACCCAGCTCTGCAGCATCTGTATAGATCAGACACTACAGCAGGGCTTTTTGGCACTTATCTAAAACGCAATCAATTATTAGATAAAACCACCAAAAAAGCTCCACTGATCTATACAAATGTTGGGTAAGCCAGGTCCAATTAACATGCTGCCTCTTCTAGACATGCACTGGGCTTGGCATGGGGGTGCACAGAGTTAAAAGCAAAGTACTGTTGGGGTTTGTTTTTTTTAATGACTGAAGATTCTTAGAAGAAAAGCAGCTGATTACTGGGAAATCAAGTCCTATCAAGAAAGGGGAGAGTCATTCACATTTTTCATGTGTGGAAAAAATTCAGGAGTTGGGCAAAATATAATGCGCCGTAAAACCAATATCAATATTTAGTCCTTGGTTCTTAGTGTCCAACCAACTTATGAATTTTTGTTTCCAAGTTCGCTTTTTATGTTGAGTAGATTCCTCTTGGGCAAAAGGATGGTGAGATGAGAGGGAGTGGTTATTCTCTGAGAAATGTGCTACTAATTGGTGTGCATGTCTCCACCCTTTACATTTTGTCCATGAGATTTTATTCTGCTGCATAGTTGCTGTTTAGTTTCCCCCATTCCCCCCTGCCCAGTTGCTATGAGGGTACTTGGTGCACTGGATGAGGTATATCACATTTTTCAAAGGGCACATGTAGGAAAGGCATGTGTTCCTACAACTGCCACATTACATTTTACCCAGCTTCTGAAGTATTTCCACACAGAAATGAGAACAACCCTCCTCCCTTTTGATATACCTTGATCTGCTAGTAATCATCTTACTTTTTTTCTGCTAAATGTATCTGCTACACCAGCTCTCCTCTGCTGTTTTCCCTTATACTGGTATCTTGTTTTCTGTGATTAGAGACCTGAGGAAGAATACCTTGTATTCAAAAGCCTATCTAACTTTATCCTAATAAGTAGTTGGTATAATAAAAGATAATCACCCTACGAAATCCTTGATTCTCTCTTTCATTAAGAGATGGCTAGAACAGTCTATAAAAGTGATATTATAGGCACTTGTGAATACGTTATACCAGTGGAAAGTGAAAATAATACCAAAGTAATTAGTGGAATTTATGCTGTTGTAACTGACTTAAGAATTTGGTCCAACATTATTTATACATCACCCTGAAAATGTGAAGTTAAACTAGAGAATAAGCAATGACCCCTTTTTGGAGTCTCGTGCCCTTGACACAGTGTAGTAGGTATAAAAAAAGAAATTTGTGCAGTGTCTAGATAACTTGTTTATTTTGAAGTGCCTGAAGACATAATGCCTGTTACCAAGTTCACATAGTTAGCCACTATATAAGTCATATATATTCAAGTTTTACCCTGCCAGCAAGATATACACACAGGGTATTTTGATATCTGCTGGAATTTTGTTTCTATGTAAATCTTATAGTTTTCTAGATGAATGCAGTTAGCAATGATAGTGAGAAAAGATTATCAAATTCTAAGATGCACTGGACTTAACCCTATATTTCTATTTGTCTACATGTTTTTTTTATTTAAAGAACCATCGTCCTCTCTCAAAAAATATGTGTTTATAAAGTTCTGCATTCATCTAAAATTACTCATTGTTTCTTAGGATACATTAATCTTTCTGGAATAGTCACTGGATGTATTTGTTACGATGCAATTTTGATAGGTTTTTGATAAGTTCCATAAGATGGATTTTACCCCAACACCGTCCTTGAAACGTTCCTACAGAAAGCATTTACAGTACCTATGAAGCAGAAATAAAGTGTGCATAAAGAGCTCAGATACTACATTTCTTAATTCTATCCCCAAAAAGTAGGCAACCTAAAGTAAGCCTTCAGGGTTTCTCTACTTATTGGATATTTCTATGGGTATTTTACACATGTTGGTCTCCGTTTTGTAATGTTACAGGTTTTTAACCAGTTCAACTATAAATAACAAATATAATTCAAATAATTATACAACTAGAGACTGAGGGAAATGCCAAAAGTAATCTAATCCAGCCCCTTGCACAGATGCGGGATATGCTATTCCTGAAGCACTCTGGCAAATGCCTTTTAAGCCTCTTCTTGAAAACCTCCAACGTAAAAGATTCCACAAATTTTCCTGGGCAGCTTATTCCACTGTCCTACTATTCTTACAGTAGGACAGTGAGCCTTTCCTGTGATTTGATCTAAGCCTGATTTGTTAAAGTTGATGTAAAAAAAAAAAAAACTACAGTCTTGTAAGAAAATATTGTAGTGATATTCCAACTATTTAGATGAGCATCTCAGCAGTATTCTAAAAGATACGAGATAAATAATCTAAATATGATGGGAATCAGATGGCCTGAAGACAGAAACCATCTTATACAATGCATTTAAAATAATGAATATTCACCATATTATGTGGTTAAAGGTATAGATTTATTTGCACTACTTTCTATTCAATATATCAATAGGAATGGTATTTTTCATTACAGAATGGCCCCTATGATCTACTTTTAAAATGTATAAATACAAAAATGTATCAAAGAAAACATTTTTCGTGAGAAAATCTATAGACATGAGATATCAGGGAATATGAGTATAAAAGATGCAGCTTCTTAACTGTGGCATTCCAAAAAAGATTGTTCCTTTTTAAAATTAATATGAAAATCAATGATGTGACAATTTTTCTGATACCAAAGTTTAAAGATAGAATAATCCAAACTATCCAAAATAGCATGTAGGTCTTTTGACAAGACAACATCACATATGGTCTTTTCCATCTATTTAGGAGGCACCTCAGACAGATTCCAGTAAAAGGGAAAGTTTCTGTTAAATGCACTTATTGTTTACTTGAACCTGCAATAAACTACAGAACACAGGAAACAACACACTTTGACAAATATTTCCTGCCAACTCTTCACCTTGATTTAATCTGCCACCATGGAATTACACATCCTTATTTCTTGTGAGAATAAAGAGTTTCAAAGATTCTGCACTGTTTTATGTTGTTTTCAATACAGAAGATATTTCACAGAGATGACTAACAGAAATAAACCAAAGTGAAAAGCAACTATTTTATTATTCCATTCACTGTGCTAGCTTATAATTTGGGAATGCAGAAAAGGACCTTTATCCTAAAACACAGTGAACATTTAGAGAGATAGTAAAGAGATTTTCAAAACTGAAGAAGTGATTCGTGGCTGAAATAAATCTGCTTAACCTCATTCAAGTCATTGAAGCTATGTAATGTACAGCTGAGAACACGGTTGAAAAATTGATATATCCTTTTTTCATAACACGCTGACATTTCTGGCAGATTATTTGGCACCTATTTAAATAAATAAAAGAATATAGTTTAGATTCTTAGCAAGTGCAGTTCAGCATAGGCTTCAGTGGAGTTATACCAGCAAAGGATTAGGCATTGGAACTTCTTCTTTCCAGTGATAAATAAAATAGGATTGGAAGGTACCTCCTGGTTAAAAATTAAGCATCTTGCTATTGCAAGCATCTGGCTCTTAAAATGTCGAGTTCCTATCTTATGCAGATCACAACTCTCTCTTCCAAAAGACTAAGGATACAACTCATCTATCCTGGACTTATTCCACACCAATAAAGGAAGAATTGGTAGATGATGTGAAGGTGATGGGCTACTTTGAAGAAAGTGATCATGATATGATAAAATTCCAGATCCTGAAAAAGAGAAAACATAAGGTCAGCAAAACTGGTATGCTCTTTTTCAAAAAGGCACATTTCAACCAACTCAAGGAGTTAACAGGCATTGTGCCAAGAGAAAACAGATTGGAGGATAGATGCACAGAAGGAAGCCCAACAAGGAACTGTTCTGACATGATGAAAGCGCAAGAATAGCAAGAAACCAACATGGCTACAAAAGATTTCTAGGATGCTTCAAATGCAAAAGGAAAGTTTACAGGTAATGGAAAAAAAAATAAGCAGGTCACCAAGAAAAAACAGAAAGAACCTGCAAGGAGAGCATCAGGAAAGCAAATTAAAAATGAGCTGCAGCTGGTGAGGGAAGTTAAAGCCTACAAAAAGAGGTACTAGAACACTTAAGTATGTTGACCAAAAAAGAAAGATCAATGAAGGTCTAAGACCACTATTAAATAGCCAGGTGAAACTCTTAACAGAAGATGCAAAGAAAACAGAGCTACTCAAAGCTACTTTACCTGTCTTCACAAAAAATTAAGTTGAAACCAGACACCTAATAAAAATTGTTTGGATAAGGAAGGGGAGAACCTGAGGGATGAAATAACAAGAGATGGTCAGAGAGCTCTTAATGGTTCTGAACAATTCAAGTCAGCAAGGCCTGATGAACTTCATTGTAGGGTACTGAATAAATTAGCAGGGGAGATCTCGTTGGCAATAATATTCATGAAGTCAAGGAAGATGAGCAAGGTCCCAGAGGATGGGAAAAAGGCCAGTGTAGTGCCCCCTTTAGAAAGGCAAAAAGGATGACCTGGGGAACCAGAGACCAGTTAGTCTCACCACAATGCCCAAGAAGTTACAGGAGCATAGACTAAGGACATTTATTCGTAAGCATCTGGAAGAGGAAAGGCTGAATCACAAGCACCCAGCATGTATGCAACTAGGAACAAATTATGTCAAAGTTCATCTCATCCTTTGACAAAGTAACTTGTTGCGTGGGTTCAAAAACTCTAGGGATATAATATATGTGGACTTCAGCAAAGCTTTTGAAAAGGTTCCACATGACCTTTTCAAAAACAAACTGGAGAAATGTGGGCTGGACAAAACTATTATACAGTGGGTAGACAACAGTTACCCTGACAGCCACAAGTAAAGGGTACTTAAAACTGGATCTGTGTCAGAATGACAGGAGGTTTCTAATAGAGTCCACATCGGTCCGTCTTGGGCCCTACTGTTGTTCCATCCATTTATTAATTATTTGGCTGCTGGAATGAAGACCTGCTCAAGCAAGTCTGCAGATGACAAAACTGGGAAGAATTTCAAACACACTGGAGGACAGAAGCACAATTTAGGAGGATGAAGTTTAATGCTGACAAATGCAAGATGCTACACCTCAGGAAAAAATAATCAGAAACACAAGTACAGATTGGGTGACACCTAGCTCAATGGAAGTACTATGGAAAAGGATCTGGTGGTCTTGGTGGATCACAGTCTCAATATAAGCCTAAGTGCAGCATCACAAAGTGTGGTTTATGGATGCAAGTAATGGGAGGTGATGGTGCCTCTTTATTCAGCACTAGTTAGGCCTCCTCTAACTAGTTAATGACTTCTGCTGCCGGGGTGTGCCGCATGCCCTGCCTGCCGGGCAGCAGGACATACATGGCATCACGTGGCTCTTGGGGCAGCAGAGCATAGAGCCCAGCCCACAGCAGCAGTCTGCCTCTGCCCCACGTACAAATCCGGGGGGTGGAGGTGGGGGGGCACATGCCCCCTGCCTTTTGCAGGATGTGCACAGCAGCAGAAGCTCTCCCTTACCCCCCACCCCAGCACCTTTGGATGAGCCACCTGGGCTCCAAGCATCTAGCAACCCACCCAGGGGCCCCATTCACCCCAGCCTCTGCCTCTGCCCCACTCACTTCCTCACTGTGGGGGGCCTTGGTCTGCCCCCCTCCATGCCCCTTCCCTCTCCCCTGGCCCTTCCCCTTGGGAGACTTACCTGCTGGGTGTGCACGTGTGTGTGTGTTCACGTGTGCATGTGATGGGAGGGGTGTGATCAGCCCTCCCAAATAATGTTTTCTCCCTCCACCTATGCCTTTACCAAGATAGGGTCTAATGTCTTGTGTTGTGTCAGGGTAGACCATGTAGTTTGCAAAGAGGTTAGAAAATAAGTTTGGATGTTAATGGTTTGGATAGGGATGATCCTCTCAGGCAGGGAGGTGGACTACAGGACTTCAAGGTCCCTTCCAGCCCTGCTTTTTTAGGATTTTGTGTTATACAATTAATTCCATAACCTCCACCTTAGATATAGGTTTCTTGCACCCATTACTCCTATTGCAAAGCTGTTACAAAATCTTATCTCTTTTGATGCTTATAATTTCCAACTTAAAAAGTCAGTTTAAACCAATCTGTGCCGATTTCAATATTTTCATTTAGTGTAAATAGTTCTCTCTCCCTGACATTTACCTCTCACCCCAAAAATCTCTAGAGAGCAAATCATAACCCCTTTCATCCATTAATTCTGCTAAATTAAATAAACCAATCTCTTTACTTATATTTTTGTAATACAAAAATCTACGTTCCTGTTATCATCCTAGTTGTCCTACATTGCATCTCTTCCAGTTTGAATCAAACTGTCTCGAGCACAGGTGAGCAGAATTTTATGTAGTACAGACAAGATTTCATTAGCCTCATATACAAAGCTATTGGTAATTCATTTGCCTTTTTTTTTTTTTTACTGCAGCATCCCATTGGTTATGCATAATCATCCAAAAACACTCTGGTCTCTCTCCTTTTCAGAGGTTTCAAATGAGGAGTCCAAGCTTAAAACAGAAATTCATCTTGTTGATACCCAACTTAAGTGCAGAACCTTTTATACTGTACTATTACATTTTATCCCGTGCCTTGAATTTAAGCCTTCACTTATTCAATAGCTCTGCTGTAATCATCATGTCTATCTCTGTATTGACCAAGCCTCATAACATATAAATAAGGGAATACTTTCATACATATGCATAGTAAATGGACCAGCAGAAAGACCAAGGAGGATTCAATAATCATAGGGATTGTTTTGGTCATGCTTCAAGCTAGGGCATCCATTTTAGGCTGTCCTCCTTTTTTCTACCAGGTCTTCTTTGCTCCCTAAGCTTTTGCAGTGGTGGTACAAAGCAGGACTGTTGAACTGACAGCCTGCGAGTCACATGCAGCCTGAAATTTGCAGGTCTCAGGCTTTTCCTAGCTGCCACCCCATTCATCCTCCAGCTCCTGCTGCAACCAGGGTCTCCATCCCTCCTGTCCACCCCCTTTCCAGCAGAGGACAGTAGCACAGGTCAACTCTAGCCTGCTGAAGGGGCATGGTGCAGTTGGGGAGGAATGCCATCTGCCTGCCTGCCTGCCCAAACAGTGTAGTGGAGGGAGGGGGATGCCTGCCTGCTCATGTAGTACCAGGGGAGCTTATATCTAGGGACATGAGAGGGAGCCACAATGCACCACTGATGCAGCATATGGCCCCCTGTGGTGCATGGCCCCTTGGCCACTTAGTTGAACAGCCCTGGTATAAAGGAAGCAGAACCAACTCTGTTGTATAAAATAAATTCTATGCTTTGATAAATTCTGTCCCTTTTCCATCTTCAGGGCTGTCAGTCCATCGTCAAAAGCTTTCAATTAATTTTAAGCCATGTGCACACAAAAGAAAATGTTTAATAAATATCCCTTATAAAAATGAAAGTCTACCTTACTTTGTCTTTATTTTTAAATGCTTCCTTAATAGAATATCAAAGAGCATAGTCTTGTAACACATCTCTCCTCAGGCTTCTTAAAAGCTTTGGTACTATGACTATTGTGTCCCACAAGATAAAGATAAACATGTTTTTCAAGTTCATTTGACTGTTTCCATTCCCTTTTGAATTAAACAATCTTTAAAATTTGCATGAGGTTTATTTATACTAAGAAATGGAACCCAGATACACATCCAGCTGTTTGCACTCAGATTAAATCCCAGAAATGCTTCCCTCATGACCAGTCCACTGTTCAGCTGGTTTTTTTAGCTGTTAAGATCTTTGAAAAAAGAACAAAAAAAAGAAGCATATAGAAAAAGTGTGTCATGTAATTTGCCTTGATATCAGGAACAAAAAACTAAAAAAGAATTTATAGGATGTGAGGTAGGAGCTGCCTAAGTTACAGTGTGTTCACCAAGTCCCACCTCAAGCTACAGCATGTATCCTTCCTTCAGGGAAATCTGCTTCTGCTGATGTTATTGAAGCTAGAGTAAGTTAGTCTCAGGCAAATACCGCAAAACCAGTTATACTATAGAGTCGAAATTGAACAGTGTCTCTTGATATGCATATCATTCTAATGAGTACTTGAAAAGTTCTTAATCGGGGACCGCACTGTCTGGTCATTTTGAGCCATGCAGAGGGTCTGCTTCAAATGATCCCCCACCCTGCATGCACAGAGAAGTCATTGTTTTCACCTTCCTCACCTTCAGCAGATTTTTATGCATGTTGTCCAGATCTAAGTACATGTTAATCCAGAAGAAGAAAGGCTATGTTAAATCTTCCCATGGCCATTTCCAATCAGGTAGCAGTGCCATTTCCCTCAGGTAGCAGTGCCTAAGAGAAACCCTGACAGTGTGGTTCCAATGGACATAAGCTATCAGGGAGTCAAAGCTCAGACCAGGGCCTCTGCACAGCTCCCATTGAATCTGGGAGACGGTCTATGAGAGGACAAAGGCCCCAACAGAAAATGCTGAGGAAAATGAGAAAGATTTTTATCTTTTTACACCAACCTGAGCACTAAAATTTTCCAGCTTGAAAGGGTGTAAGGTACCAACTAATTTTACAGGACGCAAGACTGAATTGTACCTATCTTCATTATCACAGTTGCTTTAAGAACGTAAGGCCAGATTTTACAGATGTTCCAGGAGTACAGGCAAGGGAATTGTTTTAATTAGAGCAGCTCCAAGAGCCCTCTAATAAGAGCTCCTGGAGTGTCTTATGTATCAGCATTCCCACGCTTTAGTTAAAGCACTCCCACCGCTATTTTGAAGCATCAGGACACTGATGCACAAAATGTGGAGGCTGGCTGGAACATGGCAATTACCACCCTCCAGCAGACTCAAATAATCAAGTCTTCCCTGACATCAATTACAGCACATTGGAGCAGCTTCCTAATTCATGTGTAGGCACCCATAGTCATGATTAATTCAAGTTAAAGCATATGCCAAGGACAACACCCCCTGACTCCCTCTCCTTTTCTCCCTGCCCTCTCCCCCATGCCATGACTTATGAGACCACAGCCTACCCAACAGATGAGACCTGAGGTCTTTGAAACCATTTTCTTCCTGTATGCCTTCCAACATGTTTGAAGGCCTAAATAGACAACACATTTACATCAGTAAAATAAGCATTACACAAGTATAAAAATAATACAGTAATGATTCAAAGCATAAAACCTAAGTATTTTCATCTGATCTGGTAGAAAATTACCCCAAGATCAGGGTTAAACCCCCACCAGTATAATGTACATTGGTTTGAGTTTCATCTGTTTGTAGTCATTAGTTAATTCCCCATCACTTGTAATAGCAACCCATTCATGCAGCTACCCTAGGACATCAACACAAGGAGGTTCATGTTAATCTACCTACCATCTGAGACATGCATTTCCGTGTTTCATGCAGAGTGAAGCAGACATATTAGACTGATGCACAGCCCTTGAAAGTGTGCACATAGTGACTTAACAGGCCCCAGAATTGTGGAGAAAATCTGGTGAGGGAAAGTATTTTGAGATAGTCTTTTCAGAACAGCAGGAAAGGAATTGGACCCACTGAAAATTTTCAGGGCAGCAACTGCATTAGGAGAGAACGTAATATTCGGTTTATTTCTGAATTCTACTAGATCTATGTTCACACATTTTTTCTGGCTTTTGACTGTGTTCCCTTGAGTGCAGGTGTTACATGGATGATACAAGTGGGGTGAAATAATCCAATATACTCAGCAGGAGGTGAAATCTGGGAAAAGGCAAAGTGATGCAAAGCAGAACTGATACCAGACAGCAAGTTAGACGTGAGACAGCAGCAAAAAAAAATGCTAGTTCAATTAGTTACTACACTCATATCTTTATTTATTAAAATACTAATGAAAGATAACTGTAAGAAAAAGAGTTGGACAACAAATCAGCAAGTTTCAGGAAACAGAGGGTTGTAAGGAAGGACAGCTTGAACAAAATTAATAGAGTTCTACAAGTCAAAGACTGGTTAGAACCAAAATAACAACTCCTACAGATTTAAGAGTAGCCAGGACTGACAACTGAAAAAAACCCCCAGAATTTCTCATCTGCTGCATTCTCTTGCCTTGGATATTCTTAGCCCGACTTCTCCTTAGAACTGAAATGCTTTCCCTGTGCTAATTGAATCTCTCACAATCCCTTTCTACAGTACCTACTTTCCACTCATGTCCACCCTAGCTTTCCAACGCATCTCTTTTAGGCCATTTGCAACCCTGATCCTTCCTCTTTGTGCCATGACTGACAAGATGCATCCAGGTCTTAATCAACTCCTACCTAACTTCCTCCTTTGTGGCATGCTGAAACCCATGTCAATGTCCTTAACTTCTTCAAAACATGGCACTTTAAATTCTTATTCTCGCCCTCTTAACCAAACCAGGTCCTTTCTTTAAATCTCTCCAGTTCTTTCCTCTTTGGGGTGAAAGGTTTAGATTTTTACCTCAATCTTATCTTATTGCTTCTTATCCTACCTACCTTAAAGCTTCTGATTTAGCTAGGGATGCCTGTTTAAATGTCAAAGGGTACATATTTAGGTCAATCTAAGTGTAACAGCTGTAAGTTAGTTCACCTGAGGAGCGATGGAAGCACTGCTCTGTGCCTGGGGAAGTCCAGCCACTCACCCCAGACCTGGGGCTGCACTTATTCAATCCCTCCTCCCCCAACTCTAACCAGGCTATTTTTACCTCCTTCCCCCTGGATAGGAAACCCCCCTCCCACACCACAACAGACCTACCAATCCCACCAGTGTCCCCCAGAGCTGCCCCCCCAGAACAGACCCACTAGTTAATTAATTTTAAAGGTGTGTGCACACAAAAGAACGCTTAATAAATATCCCTTATAAAAATTTAAAAAGTCTTCCTAACTTTGTCTTTACCCTGATGTTTAAAATTAAAGGGTTATTAAAGAAGAGACAATGCTCTGTCCCTCACAATGTGTCCTGCTGTATAAAACTATACATGACCTCACCCTATCTATTCTGCTACTGTTCCCAATGATGCCCATTTGTTCATCAACCTCTTCAGAAAAATCAACTCTTATGTTAACAGTTTTTAGCTTCTGTGCAAAATCACTGCCATCTCCACATTCAAGCCCCACTTAAAGCAATATTTTTCTCACATTGATAACCCTGACTCAAGGCAATTTGTAGATCAGTTACAAATTGCTCATGAATATACCCCTTAATTCTACTCAGCTGTCTTGCTATTTGCACAAAAAATGCAAACTAGTCAAAGCAAGGACCATCCATCTTGATTGTCAGTAAAGAAAATAACAGAGGATGATAACATGTATTGTACGTTAATGCCATCTATACTAGGCTGCCTAGTTCTATCTGTTTTATACAGCAAGATCATGTCCAAACACTGTCAGTCCTTAGAAAAATAGGAAATAATATCACAAAAGAATGCCAAATTTGTTCAACACCCTCCAACCCCTCCTCCAGCTTAAGTATTTTGCTAAATCAGACCTAAGTGTTTTGCAAAAAGACTGAGAAGAGCAAATGTACTGTGTCTTCAAAAGACCTGGAAAGATGGAAAGAGAAACTATTTTGGAAACTGACTGGCTGGAAAGCTTTCAAAACAATAGCACATCAATTGTAAAAACTATCTGAGCTACAATGCTGTGAATATAACTATTAGACAAAATATCTTTTAACCCTTCCAATGTGAAATCTATAATCAACCAACAGCTATCACTGTGAACCCAATTATATCTCTGCTACTTTTCTGACCTGTAAATGCACAGCCTGGTCCCATACCAATATTAGACCATCTTCATTACTGAGATGAACTTGGGATGTGCACTCTAGGTCATCATAGCAAAGAATCTGTCCCAAGAGTTTCCTAGTACCATGCTTCAGAAAAACAAATCTAATTTGTTACTGAAGTGACAGTTTCTGACCCGTTTTAAAACATGAAGTACTATTGTAAAGCCTAACTCTTGGCCATTAATTTCAATAACAATGCACTCTTTCCTGACATATCTCATTACCAGCTCTCTATGAATTGCATAATTATTACTAATTAGAAGCTTCTCTCATTTAATCCCAGCTAGAATAATTACATTGTCAGTTAGTCTTGTCCCCCTACTGGCTTTCCTGAGATATATAGAAGGAACTTCCCCATGAGTCCTCACTTGTACTCTCCTCCTCTGATGGACTGCACATTGGGAAGCATAAAGGAGAACTCAGTCCAGGAAGTGGGTTCAAAGGAAAGGATTTTATGACATTTTTATCATAAGCTGACTTCAGAAGATTTGCTTTGGCTAAATGTTTAGTTAATACTGAGTGAATGTAAAAGCAAGTAGCTCAGTACCTCTAGCTTTTAGAATAAACTAGCAGCTGAGACCTTATTTACAGTCTCAACAGGAGTGCTCTCATGTGTCACATAAAACTTTAGGACTGAAAGAAACAAAGTAATCCAACTGGACTGAAATTCAATAACACTATACGTCACCTTTCCTCACAGAAATAACTTCTGAATGTTTTGTCCTTCTCTTAAAACAATTGTTTGAAGAACTTGTCAGAATAAATACAAATACATGGTTGTGCTCAGAAACAGTTTCATGCAGTAGATAGTAATTTGGTATTATTAGTGGACACAAGAGATTTTAGATGAAGAAATGTCCGGTGTTCCTACAAATGTGGAGCCATTTTTAAATAGTTTCCTAGTATTAACAGAGAAAACATTCAAAGTTCTGAATTAATCTCCAATTTAAATTAAAATTAAGCACTCATTGAACACCTAGTTCTGATCTTGTTTTTCCACATATAACTCAATGGACTTCATATTCTATCTGGGTAAAACTGATAGACATGAGAATCAGGTTTATTTATTTTCTGTTCCTACTCAGATGTGGCACATTTATTTAAGAATTGCTATATTACTTACATGTAACAATGTAATATTAGGGTAAGGGCAACTAGATAAAAGAAAGGTAAAGATTTTCAAAGAAGCTTACAAGAATTAGATGCTTATATCCTATGCACAATTAGATAACAAATAGCTAGGGGCCTTATGTGCTACTGTAATACAAATCATAATGATTTTAAAAGAACACCAGTGCAGAGGTAAGGTCCAAACATAAGCTATAGGTCACATGCCATTATTTAAAGAGCCAAGCAATTCGCTATATGTGAAAATGAATGTGGATTTATTTTCTAATGGATAGACCATCTTCATTGATGAGGCCATCATCATGTGACAAGGTACATCTCTTGGGGCCAGGTTTTATATCGGCCTGCTCACCTGTCACTATGGGGCAATCCACCTGGTCTTGTTTGCCATGATTTTGCTGTTCATACAAACAGATAGTAAATTTGGGAGACTGCCCATTATATGCCCTGATGCGGGGGGACACTATCTGCAGCTCTGTTCCTCCCCTACACTGCAGCCTCGCAGATGGCATCCCGGTTAACATTACTCCCAGCCTGAGACCAGAGCAAACTGAGTCCAAAGCTGACACACACAGACTTCCACTTCCCCTCTCCCACCAGGGCCTCTGGCATACTGCCCATTACCAGGCCACACTCCACTGCCCTGATTCTCCTTGAGCAGCCCCTCTTGTGCCATCAGGCTTCACTACTCCCATGCTGACCTTACCATGCGGGACCTTCAGTTCCTGCAAGTTCCCCTCGTCTATGTGGTCCAGCCTTATACCACACCCTGGGCTAATTCTGCCCCAAACCTCTCACCAGGCACGACTTCTCAGAGGGCTGGCCCTTGTGCTGCCCTTCAAGCTTACACCCATTCAGCCCTATTCAGCATGCTCCTTGGGCTGCCCTTCAGGACTAATCTGACTCCAGCCATACTCAACCCCCTCACACACACAGCTCTTCAGGCCTTTCTCATACTTCAGCCCTACTCGTATCCCAGCTGGGCTCAGGCACCTGCCCCCCACTACTCCCACAACGCTACACTACTCCCTCTGGGGTCTCCAGGATCTCTCATCCCTGCTGGACTCATGGGCCTACACATGAGCATACCTGGCCCCGTTACTCCCCAGCTGCCTTCCAAACCCACCCAAAGAAGGGGGCTGGAGTTAAGGTGCACCTTTCACCAGGGAGGTAACTGACCTGGCATTTCCTGGGGACTACTGCATCAGCAGGGTGCAGTTTTAGGTCATGCCCAGAACCAGGAGTCTCCAAACCATCCCCATAAGCTCCTGCCCTGACCTCCAAGGTTGTTCCTACTGTAGCTTAACTAAGCAACTGCAGCCTTTATATGCCTTGTGTTCAAAATGGCTGCCCTTATCAGGCACCTGGTAGCTGCCTGCCTCTGCCGTTAAAGTGGCAGGCACCTAACGGTGCCCTGCCGCACATCACAAGGAAGAATTAATAGGATAATTAAATCAACATTTTTATATTAGAATTTTAAGAAGGAGCCTAAAGTTAAGGGCTGCTAGCAAGGGGGGAATCTTATCAAGTTTACTGTAAACATGAAGTTTTGTACTCACCAAATATTTCAACTGTCCGTTAAACCATCCAAACACAATATTCGCATCTTAGTTTGCCAATAGAATCCATTTCTCACATGCTTTTGCAATAAAACCAGCATGGGTGACAATCATCAGTGTTTTTATGGTTTCCTCAGAACTGACCAAGCAAAGTGCAAGATGTAGTGAAAGTCTCTCTCTTGATTAAAACTACCATGTACTCTGAAAATAAAACCTGCAACATTCTATGCAGAACCAAATTAGATCACTTACCTGCAATTTGTCTATGATTACAATGACATACTTGTTAATTGTTCCAATATTTTGGCTTTTACAATAGTCAGCTGCTACTGTCCATCAAAATTTCATAAACTCTTTCTCTCCTTCTTGCAGAGGGTCAGGTTTCAGGGATCTTACAGTAATGTTTGAACATAGGGAGCTTGTTCAATTAGTATAACCCAAATGAATATATTCATTTTTACAACTCTCTCATCATAAGAAAAATCATTCTTTCCTCACTTAAAAAAAATCAGATGATACACAATTATTATGTCCTTACTAAATGCTTGGAATCCTATTCACTTTTGGACAGATACTGATTTTATTTACAACCATTATCATTTTCAACAACATATATAACAAAGGACCTTTCTAAACCCTTATTTTATTTTATGTTTTGCCTAACCGAAACAGCCTAGATTTAAATAAACTTGTTTTTCCAATGAATCCTCAATATTGTTATGTGCTTTCCAAAACAACCTACCTAACGTATTTTTTTTCAATACTGTGCTTGCATTGCTATCAGAATTATGATTTCATTCAAATATTCCAACCAAGATTCATGCCTATTGTAATAAGCCCTGCACAACCATATGCTTGAAGCAGAGGCTGCCTCTCAAGATCTTACAATTCAAAAAGGTAATAAAAGAAAATAGCATTTCCATTTTACAGATTGGAATACGAGGCACAGGTAAACTAGATAAGATCACATAAATAAACCAAGGTTGCTTAAATCCTAGTCCATTTATTCAACTACAACCTTCCTCTCATTCTTTGTGGGCTTTCTGTGGTGATACAATGAGCATGACTGCAAAGCCAAGATCCTTGCTCTCGAAAGTTACGATGAGAGTCCAATATCATTTTTTTATCATACATGTATTGATGGAAGTCCTCACAGCCATGGCTGTAATATGTAATTCTTGTTACAATATTTTACATTTAAAAAATGCTTATGGGCAGGTAAAGATTCCCTTCTCTCAGTAACACACATCCAAAGTCCTTATCGAATGCTTCAGCCTGAGCTGTTACCTTTTTATTTATTCAAGAGGCAAGGATTTCTTAGGATGGAATCTTTTATTGGACCAATTATATGTTAACAAAGAAATTAGATAAGCTTTCAGATGCAAGACATTTTTCATCAGGTCTGAGCAGTGAGTCAGCACAGCATAATAAAAAAGGTTGCAATAGGGAGCAAAGAAATTCCCAATGGTAGCAGTAAAAGTCTTAGCAGAAGACAAGAAACTCATTACTGGGAGATCAAGATCTATCAAAAGAGAAGAGGGTCTTTTTTTTCCCCACACATGAAACAGTGAGGAGAATTTAGGGATCCATTAAGTTATAACAAGCTAAAAAAAACCAAGACCACAGTTAAGTCTTTGGTTCTTAGTGACCTAGAAGCTTATGAATTTGTGTTCCCAAGTTCTCCTTTTAAAGGTGTTGGATAAATTTCCCTTGAGCAGCTGATGGTGAGGTCAGAGAAACAGTGGTTGTTCTGTGAAAAATGAGCTCCTAATGTTGGTTATGTTTGTGTCTGAATTTTTTTCTGTGAGAATTCATTCTGGGGCGCTAACTTTACCCAACACATCATCAGAAGTAAACTCCACACTACCCAATAGACATTAAGTGAGACATAGCCTTGACTTAGCAAGAAATGCTTAACATATCAACACATCTTCACTGCTACTATATTCAGCACCCCACCCTCCACCCATGACAAAACCATCAGAATCCATGGTTCCTACACATACCTTTCCCAAAACATGATAGATCTGATCCAATCAATGCACCAGGTGCCTCATGGCAACTACATGAGTAAAACTAAACAGCAACTATGCACCAGCATGAACCCACACCAAAAAAAAATAAATAAAGGACAGAGACTCACATAAACCATTAGGAACATATTTGTCAAGAACAACCATTCCAACTGTAATCTTTTTTCATTATGCTGTATTAGATTTAACTGCTCAGACCTGATGAAGAATATCTTACATTTGAAAGCTTATCTAACTGTATACAAACTATACAGTTGGTCCAATAAAAAAAATATCACCCTAAGAATCCTTGATTCTTGCATAAATCTTTGACCGTTGTAGCTACAACATCACTCTAACACTTTTATTTAGATCATATTATGCCAATATGCTAGGAGTGGCATTTAATTGCTTCTTTTAATAATAGCAGCTTCATGCTGGGAATTCCACTGAAACTGCTTTCCTTTCAAAGACCCTAATGGGGCCAAGAATACCTCAAAATAGCATGTACAGTTAGCAGAGTTAATCACTGTTCCTGGTATTCTTTTTGGCACAGTATAATACTCTATTGACCTCATTTTTGTGGTACTTTTGCATGGTTGCTTCACATCAGAAAAATTACTAACTCTTCAGCTGAACTTTGTGAATTAAGATTTCAAATGAAATGGTAAACATAACTAGATTCCATCTGGTCCATGATGATAGCAATAGAAGTGCCAACATGCTGTGTTTTTCTGCTGCTAATTTTTTAATCATGGTAGTTACAAAAGTCAGAAGCCCTTGGATAGATATTTGAAGTAATGATACTATTTTAATTCGCATTTATTGTAAATAAACATATAGAGACATTCTGTATGTTGGTATAATTGAAAGGCTATTGATTTTGATGCAACAACAAAAGCAGATATCAAATTCAGGTGCAAATAGCTAAAGCACATTAACACATGGGTAAATGAGTTAAGGTGCATTAACACTGTCTATGGACTGATTTGGGACTAACTTCAGTCCGTCAGTCCACACACACAGCATTAATAAGCTTTAACGTGAGCATGTGTAGATGCAAGCCTAAATCACCGTAATGTGCATTAAGCTAATGCACATTAAATTTAGGCACACCTAAATGCTCATGGAGACATGCCCAGAGAGACAGAGAAGAGATTCAGCTTGACTGGGAGGTGTTATAGGATAGGTGCTAAGGGACAGAGATTGAGTTATTAGCATGCATACAGTAGGAGATGAGAATCACAGCATATCAAAACTGTTTGGGAAGGTGGGAAAAGGTAAAAAAATGGTGATCTCAGACAGAGTAAGACTGGGGAGGTGAAAAGTAACCTGGGGGTGGAAAAGACTGGGAAAATGGAGAATAGGTATCATGTAGGACAGGTTGCATACTCTAAAAAAGAAAAGAAGAGTGAAAAAATGGGTTACTGTCCTAGACTTGCAATTGAGCAAGGGAGCAAGATTTATGTCCTTTTTAAGACTGCTCAAGTAGGTGCATATAGGAAGTGTGGCCTGACCCAAGACTGTATCCAAAACTGCTGAAATATGCTTAATATTGACTTTACCCTGAGCAGACGATCTGGCCTGATCAGCACAAAACTGTAGCCACTTTCATGTTCACAGGGTTCATAAACAGGGAAAATTTATGCATTTATGTGCGTGAGCAGATTCTTACCCTCCCTCCCTCCCTCCCTCCCCTGCCCCAAGCTGAAATTCCCATTTCTAAGCTAGGGTTTGGGACTGTAACCCTCTAAGCTTATTCATAGATTCATAGATGTTGGGGTTGGAAGGGAACACAAGAGATCATCGAGTCCGATCCCCTGCATAGACAGGAAAGAGTGCTGGGTTTAGATGACCCCAGCTAGATGCCTATCTAACTTCCTCTTGAAGACCCCCAGGGTAGGAGAGAGCACCACCTCCCTTGGGAGCCCATTCCAGACCTTGGCCACTCAAACTGTGAAGCAGTTCTACCTAATGTCTAGTCTAAATCTGCTCTCTGCTAGCTTGTGACCATTATTTCTTGAAATCCCCGGGGGACGCGTTGGTGATTAAAACCTCACCAATTCCCTTCTGTGCCCCCATGATGAACTTATAGGCAGCCACAAGGTCGCCTCTCAGTCTTCTCTTGCAGAGGCTATAAAGGTCCAGGTTCTCTAGTCTTTCCTCATAGGGCTTGGTCTGCAAGCCCTTAACCATACGAGTGGCCCTTCTCTGGACCCTCTCCAGATTATCCACGTCTCTCTTGAAGCGCGGTGCCCAGAATTTCAGGCAGTACTCCAACTGCAGTCTGACCAGCGCCCAATAGACGGGGAGTATCACCTCCTTGGATCTATTCGTCATGCATCTACTGATACACAATGAAGTGCCATTAGCTTTTCTGATGGCTGACACTGCTGACTCATGTTCATCTTGGAGTCCTAGTGGATGCCTATCTAACCTCCTCTTGAAGACCCCCAGGGTAGGAGAGAGCACCACCTCCCTTAGGGGCCCTAGAGGACTTCAAAATCCCTTTACACTTCTGTGCCACCCAGCAGGTCATTTCCTAGGCAGTAGGTATGCTGGACATTTTTCCTCCCTAAGTGCAGCACTTTGCATTTCTCCTTGTTGAATTGCATTCTGTTGTTTTCTACCCCTTTGTCCAAGCTGTCCAGGTCAGCTTATAGATGTTCCCTGCCCTCTGGCATGTCCACTTCTCCCCACAGTTTTGTGTCATTCATAAACTTGGACAGAGTACACTTCATTCCCTCGTCCAAGTCGCTGATGAAGACATTTGAAGAGTATTGGTCCAAGGACCGAGCCCTGTGGGACCCCACTGCCAACACCCTTCCATGTCAAAACCGACCCATCCGCTACGACTCTTTGGGTGCAACCCTCTAGCCAATTCGCCACCCACTGGACTGTGTAGTCCTCCAAGTCACAGCCTCTTAACTTGTTCACTAGTGAGACTGACTGGCCTATAGTTGCCCAGGTCCTCCTTCCTCCCCTTCTTGAAAATGGGGACCACATTGGCCCTTTTCCAGTCCTCCGGGACCTGACCTATGTGCCACAAGCGTTCCAATATTCCCACCAGTGGCTGTGCAATGACGTTGGCCAGTGCCTTTAGTACCCTCAGATGGAGCTCATCCAGGCCTACCGACTTAAAGGCATCCAGTTCCTCCAAGTGATTCTGCACCATCTCAGGGTCTACACATGGTAGTCTGGCACCTTGCTGCTGCCTCTCTACAATCCCAGTGAGAGTCTTGTCCTGCCCCTCACTTAGGAACACTGAGGCAAAGAACTCATTGAGGAGTTCAGCCTTGTCCCTGCTGTCCATCACCAATTGCTTCTGCTCATTTACCAGGGGTCCTATTCCTCCCTGGGCCTTCCTTTTACTCCCTATATATCTAAAAACCAATTTTTGTTATCCTTAACTTGAGATGCCACCCTCAGCTCCATGGTAGCTTTGGCCCATCTAATTGCCTCCCTACAAGCATGAGCAGAAAAGGTATACTCCTCTTTGGTAATCTCTCCCTGTTTCCACTTTTTATGTGCCCCCCTTTTGGCCCGTAGGCTGCCCTGGATTTCTCTGGTTAGCCAAGGAAGCCTCCTGGCCCCTTTCCCTCTTTTATCTTGCATCAGGATCGTCTCCCTCTGTGCCCTAAGGATCATTTCCTTCATGCTACTACTAACCTCCTCACCACCTACAACTTCTAAAATATAGTTTTTTCTTTAATACTCTTTAACTCGAGAGACTTTTTAAAATCTGGTCCTCCCCCTCATCTAATAGGCTCCAAAGTTTGCTTTCCTCAACAAACTTTACCTGGTCTTTCAGAATTCAAGCAAAGAAATTAGCCCCTATCTGCTTTGGCTAATTGTTTTTAAGGACAATCAATTTATTCCTAGGGTCACTCTCCAGTGCTCTTTTTTTTTTTTTAATAGATTCATAACCTGTAAGACTGGAGGGGACCTCGGAAGATCATCAGGTCCAGCCCCCTGCACCAGGCAAGAAGAACAACTGAGGTCAGGTGGTCCCTGCAAGGTGACTCTCCAGTCTTCTCTTGATGATTTCCAGGGTAGGCGATTGCACTACCTCTGGAGGTAGCTTATGTCACAAACTGAACACCCTAACTGTGAAGATGTTTTCCCTAATGTTGAGCCTGAAACGGTCTTCCAGGAGTTTGTGACCATTACTCCTGGTTTTCCCCTCGGGTGCCCTGATGAACAGTTGTTCACCAAGCCCTTGATATACTCCCCTGATGTAGCGGTAAGCTGCTACCAAGTCCCCTTTAGCCTTCCCTTTTTTAGGTTGAAGCATCCAGGTCCCTCAGCCTTTCCTCATATGGCTTGCCATGCAAGTCTCTGATCATACAGGCAGCCGTTCTCTAGACTCTCTCAAGCTCTATCACTTCCTTGTTGAAGTGCGGCACGCAAAACTGAACACAGTCCTCCAGCTGCATTCTCACTAATGCCAGGTAGAGTGGAAGAATCACTTCCTTAGTTTTGCTGGAGATGCATCGTTGCTGCATGCCAGAGTATTGTTTGCCCTGCTGGCTACAGCATCACACTTCCAGCTCATCTTCATACTGTGGTCTACTATTACCCCTAGGTCCCTTTCGTTCATGGTACTGGTTAACTTAGTGCTCCCACCTTGCTAGCACAGGGGAGGAACATGATCTTGGTGTCATTGTTGACGCCAAGATGAACATGAGCCACCAATGTCCGACAGTGGTTGGGAAGGCCAACCAATCCCTAGCGTGCATTCAATGATGCATTTTTGAGCTGGTCCAAGGCAGTGATTCTCCCCCTTCATGCAGCATTGGTCAGGCCGCAGATGGAGTACTGTGTCCAGTTTTGGTCGCCGCACTTCAAGAGGGATGTGGACGGCCTCGAGAGGGTCCAGAGGAGGGCCACTAGATTGATATGCGGGCAGCAGAATAGGCCTTATGAGGAGCGTC
>JAGPOW010001338.1:42122053-42152473 GCA_030014935.1 Caiman crocodilus
GGTTGGACATTAGGAAACACTACTTCACAGTTAGGGTGGCTAGGATATGGAACCGGCTTCCTAGGGAAGTTGTTCTTGCTCCTACCTTGGGCATCTTTATGAGTAGATTAGATAGGTACTTGACTGGGGTCCTGTGACCCTGGCATTCATTCCTGCCATTGGCAGGGGGTCAGACTTGATGGCCTGCTCTAGGCCCCTTCTGACCCTAGATACTATGATACCAAGCCAATGTGTGTAGGGAGTTGTTTGTCCCCAGGTGGAGCACTTTGCATTTCTCAGTGTTGAACTTCATCTGGTTCTGACTCACCCAGCTAGCTAGCCTCTCTAGATCTGCCTATATCTGTAGCCTATCTTTAACCATGACCACACTTCCCCATAACTTGGTGTCATCTGTGAACTTGGCCAGTGAACTCTTTACCCCCACATCCAAATCATTGATAAAGACATTGAAAAGTATCAGATCACGCACCAACTCCTGTGAGACACCACTCCAAAAGAAAACAACTGAAGTCCAAAAGGAAATAGAAATAAAACCAAGAACTGCAGCACCCAAAGTGGGAAAAAGGAGGGAAGATGCTTTTAGAGAAGCATCATTATAATACATTCATTCACACAATAATGCCTCACACAACAATATTTCATAAACTACAGAAACTTTTTAAAAGGGAAGGGTTGTGCATCCTTATCTCATGTTACAACCTTATCAAGCAGCTGACCTTTCTGAGAGGTTGTTTCTCACCACCCACCTGCATTAAGGGCAATGAATAGGAGGCATGACAACCTACAGAAGCCAAGCATTACTGAGTATTTAGTAGAACTAGGAAATATGCCATGAACATGATGGTCTTCTGCAGTGCTGAACCTCATGGACTTCATGGTACAATTTTCCAGATTCTATATTTGAATACTTTCTGACATGCCCTCACTGCAAATCATACCTAATGCCAAGCATCATTTCCCATTTTTTCATGACCTACACAGAAGAGGGTACTTGCTCTGACTGTAGCTAATGAAAATCCACAAACCGCTTCCAAAACATGATGTAATTGGGCCTACAAAACCCATTGTCATAAATAAATCATCTTTAAAATAAGCATCCTAAAGATATGGTAGAGGTATCTCCATTTATCCATTGGTATACTGCAATATAATCCCAGAGGTGCCAAATGGATATTGACCTTTACCTCACACCAAACAATATTTTACTGTGACACGGAATATTTCTCCTTGAAAGACTATACATGAGCGGTACATGGCTGCAGGTTATAGATTGGCAAGAAACTTTCTCGAAAGCAAATTTAACTGAGCAAATCATATAAATGATATGCAAGTACCAAGGCACAGTTATGCAAAAAATAATATTTTAGAAGATACCAAGTGTTCAGAATACAGTATGCAAAAAAACTTGTCCCCAGGATGCAGTTTATGTGAGTGAAATGGCAATTTACATGCTACTATTTGTTTTTACCTCTGATTTTGGTTAGTTGCTCAAAGCTCTGCAGTACCTGTCTTATCACCATCAGAGAGGCTAGAACACAATGAAGGTATTGGCTGAAGACATGCTGGATTTTGGGTCATGTAAGGCAGCATTTCCCAACCTTTTTCACCCCATGGCACACTTGCCTAAATAAAAAAACACCAGATGTGGAGCGGGGGGGAAGAAGTGGTGGGGGAGTGGTGCACGGCCAGGCAGATGCTGACGGAGAGGGGTGGTGTGCAGCTAGCCAGATGGCATTTTAGGCCAGAGCCACACTCCCTATCTACTTGCATCTGCAATAGCTGTAGGCAGGGGGTGTGGCTCCAGTATAAATGCTGCAGCACACCAGTCAGGAAATGCTGATGTAAGGTGCCTTTAAACTTGTATTTACTTGATGCAGAGGAATTCATAACATTTAGCATATTAAATCTAGTCATCACATTGTCCATATCTAATAAATCTGTTCCAACAATTTCACCCACATTGTTCAATGATGATGATGACAATGACAAGTCTGCTACAGAAGTTAATAGCTTGGTGTGGGATGGAAGAAAACAGGTGGAAATGAATGTAGAGGAGTAGCTGGATGAATGGAAAGGACTATCAGGATGAAAGTAAAAGGTTGCCATGAACAGCTCTTATACAGATAGGAGATTGGGGAAAAAATATATGCTAAAATATGTAGATACTTTAGAAAACACTACTGAAGAAAATTGAGGCTCCCAGCAGGCTGCAATGCCAGGACTACATGTAACATGACTAACTTGTAAAAACATTTATTGGGACCTACATGTCATATGCCAATTGAATGCTACAGTCAGGTCAGCAGCATCAGTCCCTTCCTGATCACAGTCTACACACCTGTTCATGCCTGGTTATTCCTGCTGGTACTGTTTCAAAAACATTCACATTGTGAAGGAGGTTCCTAAGTTCCTGGATCAGCAGCATTAGTAATCACCAGGTAAATAACATGGCCAGGTACTTCCTTTCCCTCCTCCTATAAAACACAAGCTATTGTTTCTATTCCAGGGCAAAAAAAATTGGCAGTATGCCAAAATATCCAGCTCTCTCTTTAAAGGGAGATTTGCAGGAAAAAGATAGCAGCTTGAACACTGAATCCATTGGACAATTTAGGATAAATTGTGAGACAAAAATTGAGAGAAATGATAAGAAAAAAATATGGTACAGATCCCTTTTGGTGAGAAGTGACCTGTGAGACCAGAACAGTGTCCCGGTTTTGCTTGCATAGTACTATAGCATCATTGGATGGAGGGTGACTCTGGAGATTAGTCCAAGCCCACATGGCTTCTTACTGTGGAGTTCTCTATGTGACAGAAGTTGAGGGGGAGGTTATGCTAAGATAGAGTAGGGACAGAATTTGGACACCAGAACCCTTTTGGCTCACTTTAAAAATCTGTCATTAACTAACTCCCAGTGGATCAGAAAAACTCTCCTGTCCTTTATGAACATTAAGGCTAAGTATAAACAGCCAAAAAGTCTAAGGTTCAATCTTCATAGATTAGTCTAAACTGTGTAGATTGAACCAATAAGCAAGTGAAAAGACATTTACTTTTGATTCTGGAAATGTAGCTACATGCCTGCAGTGGCTCAGGCCAGAAGCCAGTGAGGTGCTAGAGTATGCCTCCCTGCTCACCTGGAAAGACAGCTTAGTCTAAGGCTAGCCTGCCTACCCTGCAAGCAGGGTTTTGGGAGGGAAGGTGCAAAGCATCCCGGGATGCTAGGGGACTGAGAGTTGACTTGAATCTGAATCGGAAACTGGACAAAAGTTCAATAAACCAATTTAACCTAAATCAGTTAAGTCTGATACTATGTCCATCCAGGTTTATTTTAAACTGGTTTCAGCCCTTTTGAAAGCAGTTTACATGCACTATATGCCTGCTGTGTTACAGATTTGAATCAGTTTCCTATCACTTATACCAGTTTATGTATAATTTCTATTCCAAAACTGTATCACTTTCTCAAGTGGCATTCACAGAGGAGGATCAAGTTGGATGGGTCAGCTCTCAGTGACAGCCAGGGCCATGGCACAAATGTGCTAAACAGTTGTTTAGAGAATTTGCCTATGGGCTTATTAGTCATATGTTTCTGCAAGTATAAGAAATGAGACAAAAGGAGGGAAATGCATTTTAGCTATCAATATTACAATAACGTTTAAAAGTAGAGAAAGTTCTAAAGTAAGTCTGTTTGAAATGTTTTTTATTATTTCTGTAGTATGAGTGGATTTAAACTATTTTCCAGGGATATGAAATAACCTTCAACTAGATCAACACTCCTACATGTCCTGACAGCAGTGCATACCAAAATGTAAAGTGTGTTAATACTACAGAGGGGAAAAATCCTCCAGGGGTCACTGATAACAGGAAAAAAAAATCAAAAGAAAAATGTTGAGGTGGAGGAGAGAGAACCACCAGAAACATTAAATAAATTTGGCCAATTTTTTTAGGCAATTCTGCAGGGTACCTAAAAGAAGTTTTACAAAAGAAATATGGAAGCAGTCTTGAACAAATGTTTCATGACTATCATTACAAGGTAAAACTAATAACCAGATCCTACTAAATACTAAAAACAGTATTTAGTAGGGACCTACCAAATTAATAGCAGAAGTGGGATATGTGGCAGCTCCTTTAATCTTTCATGTTCCTCCATGTGCCCCTCCCTTTGACACTGATTGGCAGAGGGGCCCCACGGCTCCCTCCTGATGGGAAGGGAAGCAAAAGCCATGGTTTTAAACATGGCATGGTTTTTGCCTCCCCAACAGTCAGCAGCAAGCATCGGGAACACCAGGGCCCCTCAGCCAAGCAGCAGCAGGAGGCAAAAATGGTGCCATTTTTAAAACAGCAGTTTTTGCCTCCCCACCATTCAGAAGTGAGCTGCAACCACAGCCCCCAGTCAGTGGTGGAGGGATGTGTGGAGGAAACATGCAAGATTAAAGGAGACACAGTGCACCCCACTTCTGCCATGAATTTGGTAAGTCCCTAGTATTTAGATACCCAAAATAGGATTTAAGATGGAATTTAGGCAGTAAATCTAAAACTGTCAATCTGAAAACATTTGCTGTATTATTACCTAATAGTACAGGCACCGAATTGCCACAGCACCTAACTTTTTTACATGAAAGTTCCCTCGGCACATAGACTTTTGCATCCCAGTAAGCCCTGAACTGCTCCGATTTTAACTGGATAGAGCAGCTCAGCGAACAGTACAAAATACCATCCATGTTACCCATGCATGTTACTTTGCAGGGACTGACAAACATTTGTTTGCTCTGCCTTCCTGAAGGTATGTGTAATCCACAAGACTAGAAAGTAAAGCATTTCTTGGGTTTTTTTAATTGAGTTCTCACTTTTCTTGTAACTTAGGACAAAGTAGATTATTCAAAGTAATATTGCATTTTGATAGTTTTAGGTTGGTACTTTTGTAAACAAATCTTTTGTGTCAGAATTTGTAACTTAGAAGCTATACCTAGTTTGGAATTTTTCAAGTTCGTTCCTTTTGAATGGATAGTATATTCTTTTCCAGCCTTCTGCTTTTGCATGGTGTGATTATTGAAAGAAGAATTGCCTAATTCTCTAAAGGCTATTGTTATCAACTTTTCCACAGTGTATTACTGTGCTTTGACATGTGATATTGCTACAAGGCAACTGTTACACATTATTATGTTAATAATGCCAGGATCAATTATTAATGGATTTTAATTGGCTAGTAATCCAACAATACAAACTGAGAAACTATTCTCAGTGTAATTGTTATAGATAAGACAAGATTTGTAAATATATTAATCAGATATTATGACAATTCAAAATATAGGCTGTCACAATAATTTTCACTAACAAACTATTTATGTAATGATTTAAATAACCAAAATGAAACTTAGAAGATTGAAAGATAAAAGGTCTATTAGATCATCCAGTTCACCTTCCTGCCAATGTAAGATTATTCCTACATTGCAAACAGATCTCTGCCGCAAAAAAGCAACTCTGTTGACTCATAGCACTGAAATTAAAAAAACATTCACGCTGAAACCCATACCAAATATCATGAATATCAGGCTTCATTTACTGTGTTTGTTTTTTCCACAGCACTAACAAAATTAGAATAAAGTGATGAGTAGGGCCTGGTTTAAACTGCAGACACAACTTGCTAATATTGTGGCCCAACTGTGGTGGGAGCCACCACTTTTGAACCCAGATTATGGTGCCCCCACCATGTCCCCTGATGATCTGAGGGGGGCAAGTTTAGAGCCAGATTTAATTGCAGCAACAGAGGACTTGCTCCCAAGGCTTCTGATCACTGCTGAAAAGCCCATGGGCCCTCCCCACCCCACCTCATTGCTAGAGGCAAGAACAGCAGTAGTGGCCATCTATGCTGCGTTGTTTATGCCAATCAGTGAAGAAATTCCCTTTTCAAAAATGTCGCTCTGCTCTGCTGGGCTCCCAGCCAACTGGCAGCGAGCCCGAGGCTGAGTTCTCTCCCTCCTGCCCCCCAATCCCTGGTGCTCAGTTTTCCCATCTAGAGCAGCAAACAACCCCTCCCCTACCCTGTGCCAGGGCCATCTGCCAAGGCAGTCCCCAGGCACCCCCAACCCCAAACAAAAGAGTTCCCCAGCAAGCTGCCATATGGTGGCATTTCATTGCAAACAAGGTTTTTCATGAAAATCCTTTAATTTTCACAAAAAAAATACAAAATTCCTATTTAAACCAGGCCCTAATAATGAGCAAGAATTCTCCTGCATTTCAGGTATAGATTTTCCTTAAATATGGCCACTTGTTTTTCAATTGTGTTCCTTTCTGTTGTATTAAAGATTTTGGCCTGCCCAGAGGCATGAAAAATCAGGTTTTGTTCAAGTTATTATACAAGCAATATCATATATCTTTGGGGGCCAAAGCCCTAAAGTCTCCTGAATGCCATTTGGTTCTCTGTCAAATCTACTGCCCTGCTTTCTATTTCCTGACCTGACTTCCCTGTCCAATCTGCTGCTCTGCTTTCTGCTTCCTGCCTTATTTGCCACTATGCTGCCTGTCCCCTCCCCAAACTGTCATGAGCCACATAGAGAAGCTACCTGTGTCACTTGTGGCACATGACATAGGTTTCCCACCTCTGGCCTATGTTATCCTGACCCATATATTTCATAAGTCCTGTATTATAACAATAATAATATCATTGTTTATTTTTTTCTATGTTGTGAGTCAATATTGTGAATTCAGGGAATTTCTTTTTAATCCAGTAGGATCTTTCCCATCTGCATTATCACAACTAAAGTAAGATGATTACCAAAAATAAATGTTTCTTGTGAATATCCATTTGACACTTAACTGATGATTGTTTTTACACTACAGATAAGGTGTCATGTGGTGGAGGGCAGAACACAGATGCAGAGCTAATTTAGACTACAAGTGCAAACATAGATTATCTAAAGGGGAAGAGAGAGTTCTGGCAAAAAGAGAAACCTTAGAAATACCCAAGATCAAAAGGGAGCTTCAGTTCAGGTTTTTTTCTTGTTATTAACATTCTACGACTAAGGTGTTAGACACATCTAGACACACACAAAGTCTATGAAAAGTATGGCTATATTGTTTACATTTCTACAATTAAGGACTTTCAGTGTTTTCTGGTAGTCAGTCAGTGGAGGCTACAAAAATAAAGTGTAATGAAATTAATTTTGTGTTTTTAATTGCAAGTTTTTTCACAAAAGAAACTGTAAAAATTGCTACCTATTTGTGAAGAAAATCTTTGTCACAAATTTTCTATTCACACTTCCCTGTGTGTCCAGGAATAACCATTTCATAATGAGCATGTGTATAGTCAGCATTTCAAATACCCAACATCAAATAGTTGCAGTAAGTTACTTGTAAGGTTCAAAGATAAAGGATTGCTCTTAGAAAATACTTGGTTAATAATGTTAAATAAGATACATGAAACACACAAAAAATATTCTGTTATAAATAATTTAGAAAGAGCAAGAAGAGAAATCCAAGATTATTCTTCAGCGGTGTAACTAAGCACATGCCTAACTTTACACACAAGATTAGTCCCACTGTAGTCCAGGCTAAATTATTTTTTAAATGTGTTTCATGTTGGGATTTCTTCTCTTAGGAAGACTCCTTTCAAATAAGAAACATAGGGTCTAGAGGCGCATGGTACCCATGTAGTCAGTGTGTACACCAGTGTAAATAAGGCATGGACATGCATATTAGGCCTGTGCAAATTGGCTAGTATTCACGTCAGATTCGGGGGTCTGACGGTGACGTGCCACCAGCAGCGACACCAGGAAAGAAGGAGGAGGGTCACTGGAGACCGGCAGACCCTACAGGGGACCCCGAGACGACCCACTTACCGCCCGGAGGGTTGACAGTGCCGGAATGAGGAACAGGGCGGCAGTAGCCGCCGCCGCCATTACAGCCACGTGAGCCGCTGCTGCGTCGGGCTTTAAGACGGCTGTTCCCAGCAAGGGGAGCAGCGGAGCCAATCGCGGCAGCCGGTGTGGCCGCCGTGAGAAAGTTTAAAAGCGCCAGCAAGCCTTGCGACAGGGGAGAGAGAGAGAAAGGAGGAGCAGGCAGGCAGCACGCGGAGAGTGCTGCAGCTCCTCAAGAGGCTGTCTCCCTGACAGGCAACACTCTCGCAGCCCAGAAGCTGAATCCTCTACTTAAAGCTCCGAGTCCTCCGGAGGAATTTATCTCCAGGGTTTGCCTGGATCAGCACTCAGCCCCAAGAAGTCCCTCGGGGGCTGAGGAATATTTCTTCTAAGGGACCAGAAGTAAAGAAGTACCACAATAATAAGAAATACGGCCAGGTCTGGGGTGTGCGGACAGGGTACCAGGATCAGCTCGAACCCCTGGACCAACGGGCCCCAATTGACCGACGGACCTGGGTCCTTCATTGTGACCCCATCAAACTAGCATGTGACCAGTTGGCGAGTGGACGAGGTGTAGGGGTGGCGGAGCCTCCTGGAACATCGGACTTCGCAGTCGTGAGTACCCCTCGGTGGGAATCCACTCTAGTGATTAAGATCTCCACTGAACACCTCCTTCAAATAATTAATTTCCATCAAAGTCATGGCAGGCAAGACGAGGGAGAGTGGTGACCCATGGGGGGGTATCATCGAGGGTGACCCACGGACGCCACGGGGACTGTGATTTGATTTGGTGATTTGAATCACTGTCCCAAATTAATTTGTCCAAATCTGATTCGGAGGTTTGGCCACCGCCAAATCAGCCAAATCTCCAAATTGACCCCATCCCCCACCCACTCTTCCAGCCCTGTCAATGGCTGCCCTGACCAACCCCAACTCCTGGCTCTTTAAAAAAAAGAAAAAAATGCCCAGCACTCACCAGCTGATCCCTACTGCCCTGCGCTGCATGGGAGGCTCTATCATGAGCCCCCATCCCGCACCCTCTCTCTCAGCCCTAGCTCCCAGCTCTAAAAAAAAAAAAAAAAAAGAAAGAAAAAAAGCCCCTGCTCACCAGCTGCTGCCAGGCAGGAGGCAATTCCCACTGCCCCCCTCTGCCCCATGCTACATGGGGGGGGCTCTGTGATGAGTCTCCTGATCCCTGCAACAGCGAATGGGGACTGCCAGAATCTCCAAAACTCTGAATCTTTTCCAAACTGATTTCAGAGAGCTTCAAATCACTTCAAACCTTCAATTGGTCTCCTGATTCAATGTAGATTTGGAGATTCAACCATTGAATTGGACCAAATCTCCTCCAAATCAAATCAGCACCCAAAGCTTTGCACAGCTCTAGTGTATATTATACCGATTTTCTATATTTTACTTGTGTAATTTACTTGACTCAGGTATAGATTTACCTCAGGAACTACCAGTAGTAAGTAGTACTCTGGTGCAGATTACATGTCATCTATCTGCATCTTATCCCAAGGTAACTATTGGCTCAAGTAAACAGATTATTGCCTAGTACTCCACAACCTAGGCTGTTTATAGATGTTACTTTTTTGAGATTTAATCTAGACTAAAGCCATCAATATGTACATGGACATCAGTAGTCTAAATTAAAATTGGCTCCAGTCTGAATTAATGAATGCAGATTAAAGTTAATGCAGAGTAGGGCAGTCCGAACTAGGCAATTTAAATTGTATGAATTAACATTTTACATATGCGGCAGTTATCTAGAACTTACTGTTGCTCATGCCAACCACCAGGTGTAGCAACTGAGTGCAGTTTTGTGGCCTTGATTGTGAGTGGTGAGCAGTGTCCAGTGCCCCCTGCCATCTCTGCTGCAGAAGTGCAGAAATGAATAAAAACTTCCCTGATGGTCAATGATTGCTTCTGAACCTTACATTTGAACTGAAATTTAATTTGAACTGTGTGATCCAAATCAGTTACCACAGTTTAGAAAGTGGTGCGCATGCCTACAAATTACCCTAGTGAAAAGGTACTTTAATAAAACTTTACTGTAAGCAGTTACTGTAAAATGTCTCTCTGAGTGTCCTGCTGTATTTTGTATTGGTATAATTTATACCAGTTTGTGCCAGTTTAAACATCCTATCTGTCCAAGCTTACAGTCACTTTGAACTTGGAAAAAAAAAAGAAAAAACAAGTTACAATAAAAGATTATGAATAAGTGTAATTTATACTTCAAATTTCACACAGAAAACAATTTTAAATATGCCATTTGCTCTAATTTAAGTTCAGAAGCAATGCAAAATTATTAACCCCACTTAGGAACCCACAAGAGTGGGTAGCAGAACCAAATTAATATGGTCTTTTTCTTCCATACCTAATGAAGTAATAAACTGAGGCTCCTGACCAACATTGGCTTAAAATATGCTTAACTGGTTAATCAATTCTAAAGTAGTGACCTGGACACATGTTCAGTGGCATTACATAAAGAGTGTGCGAAACAGGGGGCCTTCCTGGGGTGAGAGCTTGAGTTAGCCCACCTACTTGCCTAAGGCAGTTTGCCCTAACTCCCTTCCATGATTTAAATGTTGTGATATTATATTAAGAGGGGGCTTCCCATTCATTGCCCCAATGCCAAAGGGTGCTATCCGCAGCTCTGTGCCTTTCCTACACCATGGTCCATGCCTTGTAGATGGCACACATGAATTCTTAATGGTTCTGGGCCCCATAACACTCTAATCTGCACCTCAACTAGATCCCTCCTAATCAGGCAGCCTACTCTGCCCTCATACTGGACTGCCAAAAGCCCTGAACTCATCTCCCTCAGCAGTGGCCCCCTTTCTGTGACCTTTGGCCACACAGGCTCTAGCCTTGCCTCCTAGGCCAGTTGGAACCCCAGGCCCCCTGGCTCTGGGTATTCCTCACAGTGAACACTCCAGCCCTTTTTGACCCTTCTGGTCCTGGCCCTAGTCTTGACCAGTTAACTGGCCTGGTATTTCTGGGGGACTATCCCACCATGGGCAGCCTCATCAGACCATCCTTTTCTAGCAAGGTGCAGTTTCAGGTCATGACCAGGACCAGGAGCCTCCTGCCATCCTCATAGCACCTGCTCTTACGTCCAAGATGTTCCAGGAGCAGTAGTTCAGCCAGCTGATGTTACTTCATCAGCTGCTAGCAGCAGACTTCTGCCTCAGCTTGTATGTGTTGGGTCCTAAAATGGTCATCCTAATCAAGCACCTACCGGCTGCCTGCATCCAGCCCTTAAAGTGGCAGGCACCCAAAGGTGCACTGCCACAGTGTATAACTTTGTGGCTGGTTCCTAACGCTTCTTTAATTGAACATGTGACCAATGCCTAGCTTCTGGAGAAGACAGGAGCCTTGTAAGATTCCTGTGCACTCCAGAGGCTATGAGTTCTCAGCTGAAGGGGCTCACAACTGGAGGACACAGAGAACGAAGCTTGCTACTTCTTGATGCATGGGGACCCTTGCACTGGCAATATGGTACAATGTGATCCCAGCAGCCCACAACTGCACCTCCTGCCATACAGGCAGGACAGGCCAGAAGTATGATTCTTGGGATCCCACCTCAGATCCCATCGTGCCTTTACTTCAATATCTGTCAGGGACCTGATATAATCTAAATATTATTTTGCTACCTAATACTGAAGCAATAGTTCCATGTCTGGGGCATTTTGGTATTACAACAATACAACTGCACTACACATTTTTAAAAGGGATGTAAAGAGTTAGAGACAGTCCAGATGCAGGCAGCAAAGATGATAAAAGGCATAGAAAGCAAGTTATATGAGGAAAAGCATGCTCAGCTTGTGGAAAAGGCACTTAAGACCAGAGCTGGCCTTAGGGCTGGGTGATGTGGTGACTGCCCAGGGCACCATAGTCAGGTAAGCACTGTCCCCCTACACACATAAGCAGCCCGTACTCACAACAGCATTCCCCCTACCACTCCAACCCACCTCAGGGAGCAGCAGTGCCCAGACTAGCCCCACCTCTCAGCTGAATTTACTGAGCCAGGCAGTGTGGGCAGTAGTTACACAGCAGCAGTGCCTTTGACTGGGGTATGCCAATGCTACTGCTGGGACAAAAGGTAGAGGCTCATGACTAGCGGGTCTTGCCCCTCCACTCAGGATCAGACCAATCACCATATCTGGTGTCAGGAAGGAATTTTATCCCATGGTCAGACTGGTACAAACTCTGGGTTTTTTTACCTTCCTCTGAAGCAGGGGATGTGGCCCTCCTTCCCAGGACATCTTGAGCATGTATTGACAACATTTCATAGAAGCAAGACATTGGCAGCCATAGTTCCCCAGCTTTACCTCTAGCAGGTTAGGATGTTAGGTCTGTATTATTTCAGGGTTGATGGTATCTTATGTATCATTTAGATTATGCATTGTATAAGATGGTTTGGATAGGGATGATCCTGCTTCAAGCAAATGGTTGAACTAGATGATTTCTAGAGATCCCTTTCAGTCTTACTTCTCTATGATCCTATGATTCTATGAAATAATCATAACTAATTATAACTACAATTGTGGAAAAAATAAGAAACTAAAAAGACAAAAGGATTATCAATATGGTATTGCCTTTTTAACTCAATAAACATATTGCTAACTGCCAAAATGAAAAATGTTCTAAATGCAATAAATAAATCAAATTATATTTTAAAAAATAAAAATATTTTGTCATTGAAGAGGGAAGGATTGAGAGAGGCATAAGATACAACACAAGTTAATTACAAACTATTGCAAAGATTGCACTCTGGAACAATATAAAGCTAAGATGTGTCATGATAACATTGTTGATGCTACAGATTGCACATTTAGTACAAAGACAGACATCTTGCAACAGTGCTCTTGGCAACAGAGACTGAGAAATCTATATCACATGCCTGCAGTCACATCCTATAACTATTAGCATGAAAGAAAGGGCAGCAGAAAATAAAGAATTGTCAGATGACTCCTGCCACAGTTCACATCTTACAAACAGAGATGTTCCCTGATGTTACACTGAATCACTTGTAAGAAGGAGGATTAGTGCCACCATGCAAGCTGAAACCTCTTTAATCAATATGTTGTTTCCACTCTTTCTTTGGTCAGTATGTTTCCCTGTTCAGTGGCCATGGCAGTCTATGAATAGGATTTTCCCCTTGACTTCAGTGGATTTTGGATTGAATTCACAATGTTTAAGCATTGATTATGGCGAATGTATCTTCCAAACTAAAACATGAATTTCAGTATTAGCTGTCTGACAAATCACCTGCAAAGCATTAAACATAACATTTCAGTTACTACTAGAACAGATTAGTTAAATGTAGATATCCATGGCCAGATGCTCAGTTAACATAAATCTGCATGGGCCAGTTTCCTTCAGCATATGAAAGTAGTAACAGAAATAGAAACCACACAAGTCAAAATTTGCATTGGGAATAGAAGTTTGTTCATATGTACTGAATTGTACTAATGTTCTGATTCAAAGAGTTCTTCACAAAATGTCCTTAACAACTTTCATCCTCAATTTCTATTTGTTCTTCTCAGCATTTTATATTCATCCCTTGCGCTTTACTTTTCTCCCAGTTAAGTAATAATATCATATTCCTAAAGGCCTTAATCCTTTTGTCATCTCGTTGTTTTCAAAACCTGACATTCTTTTTCCTAGCTACAGAAACTGGCAAAAATCAGTAGAGTATATACCAGCCCAACCTTTATGTCAGATGCCTTTTAATTGTTATTTATTCATGGGCATAACAATTAAGACATGGCAATGAATTGTATCTCATGCTCCTGTCACCTTTAGCTTCTTTCTCCCTCATCTCATGATAGTTCTAAATGTCAAGTCTGGGAGCTTAAGTTTCCCAAAGTACATTTTCTTTTTGGTATTTATTTTTCCTTTCTTTATACCCAGCCCTAAGAGCTGGGGTGGCGTGGGTGCTAAAGTGTACAAAGGACAGCCTAGAGAGTTACAGGTTTGAGGCCACAGCAAATGTCTCATAGCACAGCCCTGTCAGATTCCAACAAATCTACAAATTCTGCTATTTACCTTTCCACAAGGACAAGGGAAAAGAATGCCCAAACCTATAAAGCCTACTTATTCTATGTCTTATCAAAGGAAGAAGGATCCCAGTTTGCATATCTGAAGTGTACACTTCCTAAGATATCAGTATCTTCCTTTAAGTTCTTAGGAATCCTTCCCAACAGCTTCAAATCCCATGGTTATCATTTATGACAGTGTGAAGCTATACATCTGTAGGAAGACAAGAATGGCATTTAGTACATATGTAATACAGCTCCATGTACTGTGCAGCAAGCTTAAAGCAATGAATGTTCTAATTTTATCACCACTACTGCCAGTAGCAAGCTAAACTGAAATGACCTCACTTAGAAAAGTTGCCTAGAATAAACTCATCTCTCAGAAAAGTGTTTATTCATGGTATATTTATAAGAGAAATTGTTTATGGGTGCAGTGTGCTAGTCAATAGGACCCCCCAATAATAAGTAAGCATTATATCAGTGAGCCAGCACTTGTAATGATAATTTCCAAAATGTTTTTTTACATAATTATTTCCATATTGTCCTATATATTGTGCTGAAATATATGTATATTGATTTACATAAAGAAAGGCAAGATGTAGAGAAAAACTAAATGAAAGGAGAAAGCATGCACACAAAAGAAGATAAATTCTAAAGAGAGTTTGGTTTGAGAAGAAGCAGCAGCAAATTATTCAAAATCTGTAATAGAAATATAATGCATGAGAGAACACTGACTCTGATGAATTTAAACTATCCACTATGGAGGGAACGATCTTGACATGATACTTAAATTCAAGTAGAGAGAAGAGCAGGAGGAAGATTAGGGGAGATGAAGTCAAGTAGCCCTAAGGGCAGTAAATTTATGATAAAATTAGATCTGACATACAGTATCTGCTCTGTAGGCTGAGGTTATTCAAAGTGCAAGCCAGGACAGTAACAGAACAGAAAATGTAACACTGAAACTCCATATATATGCATTAAACACTGGGCCTCAAAGGTTGTTCAAAAACCCAGTTCTTCCTTCCATACAGTTTGTACACATATCCAGAGAAACAACACAACAAAATCCAAAAAGTGAAATCTAGTTTTTTTTAAGAAAACTAGGGAAGTTCACGGTGTTTATACACGTGCTCTAGCAGTGAAGGGGGGGGGTGCTTTAATTAGAGCATGCACCACTAATTACAGTGCCCAGAGTATCTCATGTATCACCATTCCTGGACTGAAAAATGGCAGCAGGGGAACTTTATCTAGAGCTCATCGAATGGGATTTAATTAAAGCACCCCTGCTGCCATTTTTAAGCAGGGGAATGCTGATGTACAAGATGCTGGAGTCTGCTGGAGCATGGTAATCAAGTCTGTTCTGACATACTGTAATTACAGAGCATCAGAAGAAATATGAGCAGAAAGAAATAACTCTCTGCTCATGTATAGGTACCCTCAAAGACCATATTTCTTTACACTTAAATGGAAATTGAATGCTTCCCTACACTCAGGTACTTTGAGAACACCAGACAAATTTCCCAAGGTGAAAAAATATATAGGGTTCAAACAGCCACACAATTCCTCCTTGGAATTCTGCAGTCCTACAGTCAATCCCCTGCAGCTCACCAATGCAAGCCTCTTGTATAGGGAGAGGGTAGACCTCAGTATCAATGGAAAATGGATAGAAATAAGTTATTATTATGTATATGATCATAATTTTGTTACCAACTTGCCTGTACCTTTACTAAGTTATAAGAAATACACATAAATACTGTTAGATGTGATGTATGGCGAATAAAATAATTTACATTCTTATATTTTTGCCTTTCATATTATTAAGTGATCTGTGTAGCAGAGAGATACAGGAAGTTTCTGTTTACTTTCACCCTGGGGCAGGTCAGGGGGTTAGACATTTACATATGTTCAGTAAACAACAATTGTGTGTACTCAGTTGCTAAAATGCAGTGTTTAGAATGTCTTTATTACTTTAATTTCCTATACTATTTCCTATGAGACAAAACAATGCAAATATATATTTGGAAATATTGTGAGCTGTGATTAGTATGAAATATTAATTAGAATTCCTTAGTTCCAGGGACCAAATGTCCTGAAACTGTTAGATTGCAGATCAGTTGGTAAAAAGTCAACCAAACCACATGGGTCTAAATTAAAGAACAGAATACTTATATAAGTCATCAGTTAACATAGATACAATCGTACCTATAGAAAAACACTTTGTTATGTTTGTACAAAGTTCATGTTTCAGAAAAGCTACAGGTATAGGAACACTCCAGTCAAGATCATTCAAAGAGAAGTAGTACTTATGAGAAGTTATCAGAAACTAAGGCTAGGTTCAGTCTTTGAACCTATCATGCATTAATTGCCCAGAAGGCACTCTAAAGCCATAATTAAACATTCATGGCTCTTAAAGCACTTTAGAAAGGGCAGATTATGCTCTGTTAACCCTTGATGAATGAGGTATTAGACTAAATTGCTTTTTGTTAGAGCATTTCAAGCAAACGTAGGTACCCGATCCCATTGAGGGTTAATTTAGAGTGCAATGGCTGCCACACAGACTGTATTGCACAGGACTACACTCTAGCCCTGGTCAGAGTTCATTTGCTGTGTGCAAGCCCTGGCCTGGCCCCACCTTGCTGGCTGTCACTGGCTTGAGTCAATAACAGCCTCCGATTCCAGCCCTGCTTCCTCCCTCTGACCAGCTGTGAGCCACAGCCTGGAGGGAGTATGGTAGATGGTTCTCTCTTCCTGCAGCTGTCCTGGTCCTCTGGCAAGCTACTACCTACCTGAAGTCAGGGGGAGGGCCTGCAGGAGAAAGGGGTCTGGGCTCTGTTCCCCTGCAGCAGCCCCACTCCCAGAGCTTACTGCAGCCTAACAGATGGTGCAGCCAAAAGCTGAAGCATGGTGCTGCTTGTTGTATTGGCAACACATAGGGGGTGTACACAGGTGCACGTGCACCCCTTGAAATTGGCCCTGCAGCCCCTGGAAATGCCAGCCGCAAAACCAGAAGTGCCAGCAGAAGTGCACTTCCAGTTTTGCTGTTGGTGATTTTGGACTTGGTGATTGGCTGCAGGGGGACCCCCTACCCCCGGTTGGTGATGAGCCACTGGGGGATCCCCGATCAGTGATCTGGTGTCCCCCCAGACTCAGGAGGCACCAGTCACCCATGGCTTGTCCTGCACTGGGAACTCTGGTGGGGTGGGGGAGGTCTGGAAAAGGAGCCCCTCTACCAGGTAGGCCCCCACCAACTTCCCTGCTCAGGTCTTGGTGAGGACATGTTTTAAATGTGGGGCCCAGTTATACTGTGGTAACACCACAAGGTCCTAATCAGGGCTGAGCTAGGAGTGGCAGCATGGCTCCACTTTTTGCTGCACTGGGAACTGGTCTCTTCCAGCCCTGCTTCTCTGTGATTCCTGTCACTGACAGCACAGGAAAGGGAGGGGTGGGGCGGGACTGCTCCCGTGTGCTAGGCAGCCAATCAGGGATAGCTTGCTCATTCAACTGTACTTGGCAGGGCGTATTGATAAGTGTGGGAGACTTCCCCCTACCTGGTGACCTTGGACAGTGTGAGCCCTCCCCATTGAATGGCAAACATTTGTCCTGTTCAAATGCTCTCTAACTTGTAACACTTTAAGGAAAGTGCAATAGTTAGAGTGCTTTCGCCATAGATTTTATAAATGTCTGTACTTAGCCTAAAAAAACAAAAATGCAGCCTTCTTCCCTCTTTTTTTATTCAAGTCCTGATCAGCAGGGAAGCTAAAACTGCAGTTTTAAACACAGCACCATTTTTGCCTCCCCACTAGTCAGCAGCAAACAGCAGGGCTGTCCAGGACCCCTCAGTCAATTGGTGGCAAGAGGCAAAAACAGTGCCATATTTAAAACCATAGTGTTCTTCTGTCCACTGATCAGACACAAGCTGCAAGCAGGGTCACTCCACCAATTAGTGGGGGTAGGAGTTTTTGGGGGAACCTGCAAGATTAAAGGAGCTATAGCACACCCCACTTCTGTAATGAATTTGGTAGGTCCCTTAAAATAAGTGTAATAATTATTTTTATTAATTGGGAAACTAATTATGTATCTGGCAATGCTTAAGCAGCTTCTTCAGCAATTGCAGAAAGGCAAAAGCCACATCTCCAAAGACGATTAAGAAGAGAGATTATGTCTCCTCAAATAGATATTTAAAGACACTACTTAGAAATTAAGTTTTAAAAGACTATGCTACTTTGAGAACAAGAAGACATTTCTACAAAGGCAAAGGTGTTCACACTTACATGAGACATAAGTCAAATCCTATTTAAAACTTTAAGAAGCTATAGGGAATTCTTAGAAAATGAGCTAACTAAAAGCAAAACTTTTCATTCTAATTTTAAAGATGTTCTCAGAATTTCCTAACAGAAAGACCAAGGCAACATAACTATCAAGTTGAGAAAATAATTACAACTCATGGTATATATGACAGCATATCACATATTAAGAAGCTGAAGATAGATCAGTAAAAAAAAACATGCAAGGTGTTGGGCCAAAGAAAAGATGACAACAGCTAATTTTGAATCCAGCCAAACTTGCAGGATGCAAGCTTTTCTTTTTCTATGTATTTTAAAGAAATAGAAGGATCTATCTTAACTGAACAACAAGCAGCCTACTCTGCTGTCTGACAACTTTATAGCATCATCATAGCATATTCTGAAAGCCAACAGCAGACAGAACAAAGACAGAAAGAAACTACAACTTAGAACCAAAGTAGCAGGAACTGTCTAAGGCCCCAACTGCATGTTCCACATACGGCATGATTAACTAGTTAACCATGCCTTAAGTGGTCTCCTGGCCACACATCCAATCAATTAATGAGTGATTAAAAAGAGGAATAATCTACAAAGTTATTCCACATGATGCGTGTAATAACTTTTTAGCTGCTTCCAATTAAGCCAATAATTTAACATGTGGCCAGGGCCCCCTGTGCCTGGGACCCCCAACAACTGATCCAAGATCTCAGTTGGGGAGCCCTATATGCACCCAGCTGACAGAGTTCCCAGCTATGGGGGAGTGGAGGGGAGGGAAAACTCATGCCCCACTATGGCTGAGACCACAGGTCATGCAACCTCCCAGCCACAGGTGTGCACAAAGCAGGCTGCCAGCCATGGGAGTTTGTGTTTTGCCCATGCAGTGGGAGCCTGGGATCAGACACTACCTGCACCATCAATAAGGCATGATGGAATCTAATTTGCAATCCCATAATCTTGTCTCTTGCTATGCTTATGTGGTATGGCAGGAAGCATGATTGCATGGATCACACCTTTACCTGCACATGTAGAGGGGCCCTAAGACTGCATTATCATTGGCAAAACAAAGTTAGCCAAAGCGCTGACAAGGAATTAGATCTGAATCCTACTTTCTAGTGATTTTAGTGTTCAGTCAATGTCTAGTATGCCCTTTTCCTGCAATTGTCCCCCATTGTTTTCTCAGTGATATGCCTATAGTCATTGTGTTGCATTCCTGTTTGTTTTTCCAACAGTCCCCCTATTATGCTAGATCAATATAGTCAAAAAAGTAAGTCTTATAACCCAATATACAATGATCGCCTCAGTGACCACATTATATGTAGCTTTTATAAAATTATAACTTTTGTCACAGCTGTGCTGCTACCCAGTGCATCCACAGGTAGCAGATAATATGAAGACTTTCAGGGAAGCAGGAGTAACTCTGATGAATAAGCAGCTGTGGACCAAACAGCAGCATCACCATGGGGATAATGTGGGGACAACTTTCCTTCCTAAAAAGCCACATATATCATCTGATGGAGCTGTGACATGGCAAGTGCAGGTCACCACTATAAGCCTGCCCAGCCCCCAGCCAGGGGTGTACAAGTCCTCAACAGAAGTGCAGGTAGAAGAAGATGTTAGAAGCAAAATGGCTGCAAAGGTGAATGAAGGCTGCAGTGGAATGAGATTCCAATCATCTCGGCCTCTTTGCAATTGGATCAAGGTTCCATTCCATCGAAAACTACATGGAAGCTAATGAACAGCAGCTTCTCCACAGTAAAAGAAATCACACACAAATGTGTTCCATAAAAATGGTTTTAACACATTTTTCAAGCCAGTTGTGATGGTGGGACAAGGAACGTGAGGCCTGGAAGGTCCTGGTCGTGAGCTAGTTACAAGAAGCTCCTAGTTACAAGAAGGTCATCTTGAACTTGGATAGGACAAGAGTATGATTTGGCAGCTGTAACTGTGATTGAGTAGCCCTCTTTAGGATCCACTTTGCTCACCCCACATGGGAAAGGCATTAGAAAAGGCACCCTAAATATAGTCTACCTTCCTTTTTCCTGAATGGATAACTACATCTAGTGGGATGACTTTACTACAGTCAAAATCAACAGACATACAATCAATTTTGGGACCTGGAATATCAAGACATACATAGACAATCCTAATAGTGAATGTCTAGAGGGCAGCACTGCAATCCTGCCTCAAGAACTCAAGCAACACAGTATTGATGTTGCTGCAGAGGTGGACAAAATAGAGCCTGTGGGCCACATCTGACCTGCCAAATGACTGGATCTAGTCCTCAGGCAGGCATCTGCCACTTGATTGTATCCAGCGCATGGCTTCCCCTATGACACTCCGCGTGGGGGCAAACCCCACCCACTCCCTCCCAGGGCAGCCCACACCTGCCAGTGGTCCCATGCCTGGTCAGCACATGCAGCTTCCTGGTAGGCTACTCCCAGTGTGGCTGCAGACACTTGGGTGCTGCTCAGTTCTCTCCAACTCCAGAAGCTCCTCCTTCTGCCCCTGCTGAACCACTCCACACAGCAGACAGCATGAGGAACAACAGGTATGAGACCCTTGCACCACTGGTGGAGGAAGGACTGGTGGCACTTGCTCCAGAGGAGGAAAGGAGTCAAGCTCCTGTCTACACAAGGAGACATAGGTTGGAGGTAGTGGATAGCTTGTTCCTGAGGGGGACGGAAGATGCCATCTGCTGGCCAAATCCCTTTGCATAGAAAATCTGCTGCCTTCCAGAGGCCCGTATGTGGGATGTGATGGAGAGGATTATAAAACTCATCCAGCCCTCCAACTACTAACCCATACTTCTCACCCATGCAGGCATGAATGACACAGCCAGGAACAAATTTAGGTGGCTCAAGAGTGACTACAGAGCTCTGGGGACTGGGCTCAAGGGGTTGGGGGCACAGGTGGTTTTATCTTCTGTCCTCCCAGTCAGGGGTCATGGCACCTAGAGGGACAGTTGTACTGAGAAGGTCAATTAGAGGGTCAGGAGATGTTGCCATGGCTAGGACTTTATGATCATGGAACACTGTTCCAGGATAGAGACTTGTTGGGAAGAGATGGCATCCACCTCATGCTAAGTGGGAAGAGATTGTTTTCTTCCTGGATGGCCGACTTGCTGAAGAGGGCTTTAAACTAGGTGTGTTAGGGGATGGGTGTGCAGACAGGAATCCAACCGGGGGACAGCCAAGCAGCAAGGGCATAGAGAGGGTGGTTAGGAAGGTGTCTAGAGGCTGGAATGATGTCAGAGTTGTGGGGAACTGGGGTTTACCAAGGCAGGACTTAAGTGTCTATACACAGGGAATACACAGGAGGAACTGGTGCTCCTGCTAGCAAACAGGGAATATGATCTCATCAGAATACTGGAGACCTGGTGGGTTACCAAGCATTACTGGGCTGTGTGAATAGAGGGCTACAGGCTTCACAGAAAGGGTCAGGTGGGAAAGAAAGGAGGTATAGCTCTCTATATAAGAGCAGTATAAGGAGCAGTATGCCTTCCTGGAGACCCAAATTGGTTTGAGAGAGGGGTGAGACCCTACGGGTTGACATGCAGGGAGGATGAAGAGAAGAGGACTTGATGGTAGGTGTCTACTACAGACTGCCACACCAGGAGGAAGAGCCAGATCTGGAATTTTCCAGAGAATTTATGGAGGCTGCACATACAAGGGACATAGTTGTTATGGGGGACCTCAATTACTCTGACATCTGCTGGGAGGACCACTCAGCCAGAGCTGACCAGTCGTGTAGGTTTTTGACCTGTGTGAAAGAACTTTATTTAGTACAGGACATGAACAGGCCAACCAGGGTGAAGGTTTATTGGATTTGGTTCAAGCCAAAAGGGACAACCTGGTAGAAGATCTGAGGATTGAGGGTAATCTGGGAGACAGTGATCATGAGATGATATTACTATCCATCGTAGGGCAGGGAAGTCAGCCAGTAGGGCAGAGATGCTTGACTTCAGGAAGGCTGGCTTCAAAGACCTTAGGAAAATAGTGGGCAAGACCCTGTGGAAAGAAGGGAGGGGAAGGGAATTCAAGAAGGGAGGTTGTTCGTCAAAGGAGTGATCCTCACAGTGAAGAAAAAGTCCATTCCTGTATGCAGAAAAGGTGGTAAAGAGGCCAAAAAGACCTCTTGGTTGCCAGCGGAGTTAAGGAGAGCTGAAAAAAGAAAAAGAAAGCTTACAGACAGTGGAAGCAAGGGGTAGTCAGCAAGAAGCAATACATAAATATAGCCTGTATTTGTAGAAAAAGGATAAGGAAGGCAAGGGTGGCAAGATCTGGTTCACAATTGTAACCAAGGACAATAAAAAGTCCTTCTTTGAGTATATAGGGAGCAGGAGGAAGATGAAGGGAAATGTGGGGTGCTCTGGAGATGGGACAGGATAGCTGATAACAGACAGTCAGGAGAAAACTTAACTCTTTAATGAATACTTTACATTGGTGTTTCTGCATACAAGTGGTGGTCACCCACCTGGTCAGACACTGAACAGATTGTGGGGGGGAGCTGGGGCAGGCAGGCAATTGCCAACTGATGGTCAGTGTCAAACTGGTCAGGGAGCACTCAGAGCCACTGAATGTCTTCAAGTTCACAGGACTGGATGGACTACACCCAAGAGTGCTGAGGGAATTGATTAGAGTCATTGTGGGACCATTGGCAAAGGTATTTCAAGACTCATGGTACTTAGTAGCATGATCCTGGAAGACTGGAAAAGGGCCAGTGTGCTGCCTATCTAAGACAGGGAGGAGGGAGGATCTGGAAAACTATAGGCCAGTCACTTTGACCTCAATATTGGGTAGAATTTTGGAAAAAATTATCAAGAAGTCCATTTGTGGGAGCCTAGCATAAGGTATGATGCTGAGGGATAGCCAACATGGTTTCATTGTGGTCAGGTTGTGTCTGACCAACCTTGTCTCCTTCTATGAAGTAGTAACAAACTGCTTAGATGTGGGAGTCATGGTTGATGTCATATACTTGGATTTTAAAAAGCCCCTTGATGTGGTCTCCCATGATGCTCAGATAAAAAAAAAAAAAAAAAAACAAACCACAAACAAACAAACACACACAAAATAAAACTGGAGGATTGTAGGCTGGCAACGTCCAGTAAGGTAGGTTGGGAACTGGCTAAGGGGTCAAACCCAGAGAGGAGTATATGTACTCTTGGAAGGAGGCGGCCAGTAGTGTCCTGCAGGTTTTGGTTTTTGGCCCCATGCTGTTCAACATCTTTTTCAGTGATTTAGATGAGGATGTGGAAAGCATGCTAGTATTTATCCTTATGGAAATACACCCGGTTCCCCTCCACCCACCTCTCCAGCTTGTCCAGATCTGCTTGAATCTGCATCTTATCCCCTAGCATAACTGCTTTTCCTCATAACTTAGTATCATCTGCAGACTTGGCAGTAGTTTTGTTGGTTTTTGCTGGCTTACTTTTTGATTTGTTTGCCATCTAAGGACTGTGTTGCTTATGAGTGCAACAGGGAGGGCTCCCCAGGGCCGCTCTCTATGCTCTACGGCCTGCCTGCCTGTCTCGATAGGCTAACCACCCTATTCTCGCCCGCCACTATCAGTGCTGCTTCCACTAATGGCCTCCAATGGGATGTTGTAATTCATCTGCCTGCTTGCTACCTGGAGCATTCTCTTTTCTGCCTCCAAGGCCAGGATCTGCTGGCTTAAGGCTTGCATTTGATGTAATGCCTACTCCCTCTCATTGTTAGTCAATGCCTCGTTAGCCGCACCATCCTCCAGGAGGGTTTTAAGGTTTTGTACCTGTTCCTCCAGCTGGGCTTTTCTAGTCTCCACTTTCTGTAGCTGAGACTGTAGCCTACTGATCTCTTTTGTTCCAGCCTCTAACTCCCTTTCAAGGAACAGGTTTCGCTCCTGCAAGGCCTCATAATTGGCCATGTATTCTTTTACCTTTTCCATCTCTTGTGCGAGCACCTATCCCTTTTCTTCGATCAGCGCCTGGTTTTCATGCAGGGTGTTCCACAGTATTTGGATTAGTTGTTCTGCACCCGTATACTTCTGCTGCCATTTCTCCACCTCATCCTGCAATATCTGTACGTGATCTTCTTGGCCGCGGACTTGTTTCTGAAGGACATCAATTGCACCTTTCGAGACCTCCAACCTCTGTAGTATTTCCTTCTGTTCCCTTGCCTGGGTTGTGCAGGTTGCAGTGGACTTCTCCCTCAAAGTTGCCATCTCCTTCTGCATCTTCTGAAGCTTCTCTTCCCTCACCCGGCTCTTTCGGGCCCCACTCACAATAAGCTGCTCTAGGGCATGAGTTCTTTCCACTTCCGCCGCTATCACGCGCCTGAATTCTTTCCTTTTTCCTGTCTGGGCCCGCTGTTCTAACCCAGCGGCCCTTGCCTCCACTTGCTCCCTTTGAAAGTGGGCCACCTGCAGCTCCCACTCCAGCTGTTCCAATTTTTCCTCTAACTCCTCTATTCGTAATAGCCTGTCCAAATTCTCCTGTCTCAGGCTCTCCACGTCTTCTATTCCGGCCATGGTTCTGCTCTCGTCCTAGCCTGAACCCAATGTCTTTCTTTCTATCTTTTTTTAACAGCAGTCTCTTCTTTGACCTGGGCTCGTCTCCTACAGCCCCCCCCCCCCAGTCTCACTGCCTTGCCTATCTACAATAGCCCTAAGATTTGGTCTCCAATGCACAGCCTCCCTTTCCCAGCCAATGCACCACTGTGACAGGGAGGGCTCCCAGGGCTGCTCTCTATGCTCTACGGCCCACCCACCTGTCTCGATGGGCCAACTGCTGCCTATTCTCACCCGCCACGACTTGATCTTAATTGGTTCGTAGTAGATTTTCCGTAAGCAGGAGGCTGCCCATTTGCACCCCAATGCCAAGGGGTGTTCTCTGCAGCTTCTTCTACCCCAATACCGCAGCCCAAGCCTCGCTGATGTAGTAGACGTTGGTATGTCAAGCATTGCCTGACTCTCCCGGGCTTCTCCCAGTGCTGCCCCTTCTCTGAGGCTTACTGTGCCCCCACTGGGGCTCTCAAGCACTGCCCGCTCTCTGGAGCTTCTCCCAGCACTGCTCCCTCTCTGGAGCTTGCTGCGCTCCCGCTGGGGCTCTTGAGCACTGCTCCTCTCTCTCTCTTTGACTTCTCAAGCGCCGCCTGCCGCTCGGGCTTCTCAGCAATCCTGCCCCCTCTCTGGGGCTTGCTGCACCCTCACTGGGGCTCTCAAGCGCTGCCCGTCTCTCTCTCAGGCTCCTCAATAATCCTGCCCTTCTCTCAGGCTTCTCAGAGGTTGCCCCCTCTCTGGGGCATGCTGCACCCCTGCTGGGGCTCTTCCTATGCCCCTCTCCAGGGCTGGGGTCCACACACCCTGCTAGCTGCACCCTCACTGGCACCTGGATCCCCACACTACAGTGGGTCTCCTATGAGGCCTCCTCCATCCCCTCACAGCCTCACCCAAACCACCAGTATAATACAATCACTAACAACACAAAACATAAGCCTCCTGGCTATAACTTAACTCCAGGCCATCTGACTATAACAAAACCCACAGCCCACCAGCCCAAGCAACATTCACTCCTACCAGGGACCCTTCCATTCTCTGCTGCAGCCTCTGCATCCCATTCCCTCTCTCCCTGGGCAGAGAGCTCTTTTATTTTAGGTAGCTGGCAGGGAACTGCCCGTCTGGTCTTGGCTCTAGGCTTTATAAGAGCCAGGCCCTGCTCCTTAGAATCAGCTGGCACTCCTTAGTTGCCCTGGCAACTTGCAGCTGTGCTTATTATCTCTGCTGGGCAGAGCAGTGCAGAGCAGGTACCCCCCAGTGCCCTGTTGTGATCTGTACAAGTGGTGGGCACCTACAGTGCCCTGCCACAATGAGGACTGGCTGAGGTGCTCATAAGGGAGCATAGCCACCTGCTGAAGCTGACAGGCTAGGAATCCCACATACAAACCTGAGGTAAGTCACTTGATGCCCAAAAGCTTGTTAAACAGCTCTCCCGACTATTCAGCTAATCCAGTTAAAAATAGCACAAAAAATCCTTGCCTTTCTTGCCAAAATGGAAGAGGCATTGGAGATACTGGATTTGGTAGACGTGATACTTTACTAAGTAGGCAAACCGCACACGAGTTTGAGGGCCTTTTTACATGTTGCACTTTAAGACGCTCAAATGTTGATTGGTGTTAGTGTTAGCTCAAGTTTGGAATAGTTGCACCTTAAACATTAAAACCTGACTGCCCCCCACCTCCACAGCTGTGACTTGCAACTAGAGGGCTCATAAGCAGAGGCCTGACTAGTAGCTACAGCTAAGAGTTGCCTGTACAAGGCTGGCGAACCAGGGCAGGCTTCTATCCCTGCTCTAGGTGGAGTTCCATGACAGCCAAGATGGGAAAGAGTAATGAAATGGGTGGTGGAAAGCAAATGGGAGAAGGGGGAGGTGGATGAAAGAAGTCATCCACTGAACAATAAAATAAAGGTAGTAAGAAGATTAAAAAGAAATAAAGAAGTAAATTAAACAATGTCTCATGGTTTGATAAATTGGGATTTGGGATTGGAGCACACAGAACACTGGTCATGCTTCCCAGGGTGGCTGGAAGGTGGGGAGTGGTGAGGGGAGCTTTTGGGGGAGCTACTGCTCCTGCCTCATCAAAGAAGCCCTAGCTCATGAGGACCCAATCTGACCACTCCCCCACCCCTCCTAAACCCCACTCTAGAACCTGTACATGCCCTATGACTTCACTAGCTGACACATGCTCTGCAGGCTGTCTGCATTGGGTTGCATCCCTCGGGGTGGGAAGGTCACACCTTCAGGGGTATGGGAGGGAATTGGCATGGGGCCATAACCGCCCCTTAGGCAGGGGGTGGAAAGTTCAGGGGTTGGAAAGTTTGTTCACACAGAACAAGAGCATGGACTGCAAAGTTGGCAGTGCATCTGTGGAGAATGGCCACATTAATGGAACACAAGCTGGGTAATATCAATCAGAGATAGTTATGTCTCACAAGGGCAGGTTTATAAGCTGCCTAAAGTGTACTTAAAACTAATTTCAGGTGTTAATGTGTGGACAATCCCAGGGTTAAGAGCTCCAGGAGCCACCTAAAGTTTGTGTGTAACAAGGCAATGAGAAAAATTTCTAAAAGATTTTACAAACGGTGAACTCGCACAGATTCGGCTACCTCAGTTGTTTGGCTGATACTAAGGCTGAATAAACCAAAAGCATCCTAAACATATCTGTTATACCCTAGAAAGGGAAGGGCCTTACATCCAAGCATGTCTATTGTACTATATTGATTACAAAGGATGCCTGGGTTTAAAGTGATATAAAAAAAACAAAAAAACAAACAATTCAAGTTCAATTAATAAAAATTCCAAAACCCCAAACTTCAAGTTCTCCAAACTTGACTTATATTTGTTGACAGCATTGAAAGTCATTGAAACCTCAAAATCAGGCCAAGTTTGAAGAATGTATGCACTCTTTTATAACCCCTGATTGATGAGAAGGTGAGGCGCACAGAAGAGATTCCCTCCAACCTGTTCTTAAGCTCTATACCTATTATTCCATGAAGTCACAGCAGGTAACACCCCAAGTATTTGCCTAGTTGGACAGGCAGACAAGTGGAAGTGACCCCACAAGGGAAACAACTGAACTCAAGGGTCCCACTGAACAGACTGTCACAACAGTCAGGTGCAAAAGAGAGATGGTCAATTTTTCATTTTTTCCCCAGCCTTGACAAGAACTCCTATAATGTGTTGACTCATGGATGAATTTTTATTTGTTAATCTTCAAATTACTCAGGATATAAGCAGAGGACATGACTTAAATACAAAAAGCAGATCTAAGGTTTAGATTTCAGACTTACCTCTAGATTTCCTCAAGTATGAGTTCTAATTTCTCAGTCCTAATAGTGTATGAACAGACATTTTCACATGAAATAGAACATTCTATAATACTGTATGCAGTTCAAGTTAGATTAATAAACCAAATCAACATTCTTCTATTTTCAGGTACTCTATGTCTCTTATAATTGTGAACCTGAGCAGTATCCAGCCTTTCATGTCCTTTTAGACCCAGGACTAGAGAGAGCACAAAACATGTTTGGCTAGTTTCTATATTTTTATGAAACAGCACTTAAGATCATTCAAACGAAAGACAGGAATTCTATGAATAGTGGGCTAGAATTAGTTTTATATAGGAACACAAGAACATACATCAAAGTTCATCTAGTCTAGTGTCAGGTCTCCAACACTGATCAGCATCAGAAAAGAGGTGTAAATCCCAAATTAGGCATATATTAAATCGTTTGACTCCCATATTATGTCTCATCTTAATCTTTACCAATAAGTGGCTGAGCCTCTGAGGCATGAAGGTTAATATTCTTTAAAAAAAATAATTTCAGCTTTGCATATTTTTTTTTAAAGAAGCATCTTATCCCTTTACAAATCTTGCTAAAATAATGATTGTAATGACAGCCTCCCCCCGCTCTCCGCCCCATTGTACATTGGAGATGGATGTAAAGTTACTGCCTAATACTTTGCTTTTGTGGCCCCATCATTTCAGGTGTTCCAGAAACCCCAAAAGAAGATGATCATTTTCAGAGAAGCTTATAATCCAGTTATTAGACACAACAGTGTTTTGTGGAGCTATTCAAGATGTTTAAATGTAGACACAGCTGGAATATTGAGATCTAGCTATATGGTCAGTTCAAAGATAATATCCAAGTTACAGCATTGTATTAAAAAAAGGGAGAGGTGTTGTCTAGATACAATTTCTAGTGGAGCCAGTTCAGCTTTCATGTGTAGGCAAAAATCTTAAACTGAAAACTTACCAGCATAGGGACCTTTCTGTTTTCATGTGACAAGTTTTTAAGCACTTTTTGATGTTATATTAATAATAATTAGGGACCTACTGAATTCACATTTGCACAATTTTTGTGAAAGCAACAAAGCTGGGCGGGCGTCACAAAAAACAGCAGGCTCCATGAAAAGTGGCAGGCTTGTTGCAAACACTTATCAACAAGTTTGGTAGGCATTCAGCAAGCCCACCAAAATTGGAGCCCACCGCTTGGGCATGGCGTGAACCATGGCTTACTTACTCTGATTAAACCTGGGGAAGCCATTAATTTATGCATGGATTAATGGTTTCCCCAGGCTTAATCAAGGTAATTAAGCTGCAGTGTCAATCCATGTGGCAATCTGCAGGGAGAAGCAGGACTGCCAGGGCCCCTCAGCCAAAGGAATGGGAGGCCCCACCACAATGCCTGCAAAAATGGTGGCTGGCTCTAGGATCTGCCTGTGAAATCAGCCAACCACCCTTAAGGTTAGTAGACTCCTAACTGTAATAAGCAACATTAAAATATGAATTAACTTAATTATCTATTGTGCAGTATAATGGGAGGCCTGTGGCCCCACTACAGAGTAAGAAAGAAAAAGAGTATGTGTAGACTAGGCCCCAGTCCTCCCCTGGCTAAATAAACCTGCATCAAGATATGTTGGTCAGTTGCCCTTGGAGCAGCCTGGCAGAAGGAGCCTGAAGAAGGGCTGAGAGGGATGCTGTCAGGTACTTGAGGATAAAAGGTTCTGGGTTATGCAGGAAAGGCTAAAAAAAGATTTGTAATGTGGGCAGGAGCCCTGTAAGTGGACTATTTATACAGAGGGCAAGGATCTCAGAGAAAGAATTGTTTTTGGAGACTAGTCCAAGAGCCCCAAAAGAGGAACCTTAAGATGCCCTGTGATATAAGAAGGAGAGATACCCAGAAAAGATGACCTTCAACCTGTTCTTAGGGTCTATACCAATTATTCCATCAAGTCATGGCAGATAAAAACCCCAGGTATTCTCACATTTGAAGAGGCAGACGAGTCTTAGTGATCCCTAGGTGGAAAGACTGAGCCCAGGGGTCTCACTGGACAGATTGGAAGCTTGTACATGTGACAGATGTCACAATCTGCAAGTGACAAAAATTTAATTTATGTGGAATAATGGCATCATGCATTATATGTGCACCAGTTTTGGAGGTTTAAAATGACTTTGCATCATTGAAAACTAAATTATACCTGGATGTAGTTTATTCTGCAGTGTTGCAAACTGTCGCAGGCACCTGCTGAAGGCAAAAGTGCCGAGGGGACCAATCCTTTTCCCCATGCCCTTCTCCCATGGAGCCTGCCTGGCTCTTCTGCAGCTGGGGGGTAAGCTGCCAGCAGGGGTAGCAGCTCCCAATTCCCCTCCTCCCCTCCCCCAGCCATGGGAGAGGCAGGCAGGCTCTGCCAAAAAAAACAACAAC
>JAGPOW010001338.1:42152573-42164994 GCA_030014935.1 Caiman crocodilus
GGGGGGTAAGATGCCAGCAGGGGTAGCAGCACCCAATTCCCCCCCACCCCACCCCCAGCCATGGGTGAGGCAGGAAGGCACTCCCAAAAAAAAAAACAACCCCCCCCCCCCCCCCAAAAGGATTGGTCCCCTTGCCACTTCTGCCTTCAGCAAATGACTACTGAAGGCAGTTAGGGGCCCAATTCATCTTCTTTTTTTAAAATATGTAGATTAATGAATATATTCCATAACTAAAACAGCATTAGCCTCAGGATACCTTGAGTAGCATTCCAGGAATGAAAAAAGAAGTTATGGAATGCGTTATATTGTATCTTAACATTATTTTAAAAGTAGATTCAGTTCCAGCCTGTTATGATATCATCAACCCAGGGTTCATTTAAGACATCACTGAGACTGACAGCTTTGTTACATCCCATAGTCTTGTAATCTCCTTTGGTTAGATGTGTGTGACAGATCACCTAACTTTCTGTCACCCTTTATAAATTAGCTGTAAACCATTCAAATGTTCATGATAGCCAAGAATTGAAGGATCCAGTGATTTTTTTTTTCTCCCCTAAAACTGATCCCTTTATGAGTATTTTCTGACAAGGGTGAATTCCAGTTAAAATTTGCTTCAAAGAATAATATGTTCACTATACATATTCTGACTTTTCTATTTAGTAAATAGTTGTTTATTTCAATTTAGAAAGTTTCCTCTTCTTTTCATAGGACAATTATTTTGTTTACTAGTTGTTGCTATAATTCAAAGGTAAATATCCGCTGAAAACTCCAATTCTAAGATACATCTGCACAAACATAAGTAAAAATACTAAACAAAATATCTCACATGGTGGATCAAATGGTACATGGACATATGCCCTGTGCAACTCTGGGGATTGGAATGGATTATACAGGCTGCAAGAATTTGACACACTTTTATAGCAAATACAGTTAAAGCATTTCAGCAAGTCATGATATGCCTACTAGTCACTGCCTAGGTAAAATATGGATGTGAGATTCTTTCAATAGGCTTCTGGAACTCCCTGAGACTGCACAGGCCACAGCTTAATTATTACAGTAGATTTCTCATTAAAAAAAATCATGAACCTTGGAAATATTGTTCTCTACTTTAATTGTAATACTTATGATACAGTAACTTCAAGTGCACCGGGAAAACTGTGCATCTGTTATCAGTTGGCCAATAAGTACTATTTGCCTAGAAGAAATCTCTACTGCTTGTTGGTAAGTGGGACCTACCGTCATATTTCACTTTGAGGTAAGGCAGCTTTCTAAGTAACTATGTTAAAAATATTTGCCTTCTCAGAACAGTAGAGTTCAAAATATCCTAGTCAAGCCCCCAACTTTGAACAGCTTAACCTTATTAGCCAATCAGACTATGGAAGACCCTGTGCTTCCAAGGACATTGACACAGTATACTGCAGATTCAGTCAGTTAAGGTAGATATTTCAAATATCTTATGAAAACAATTTAAGCTTTTAGTAACAAGGCTTGGACTGAGGTCCACATCCAAGAGAAATAGTAGTTATTTTCTGATCAGAGGTAGTAACATAAAGACTGTCCCAGTCACTGCATCTGGGCATAACAGTTGCGAATCTAATGTTAACTTGAAGAGTGAACAGAGAGTAACATAGGCTCACACCTGAATTGGGATGTCTATTTTATATAGTTAAAATACGTTCCTTATTTCTTTTATTTATTGTTCTTTCCACATTCTCAGGAATTCCTTGAGCCACATATAACTTGTTCTTTAGCAGCCTGAATAGTGTTGATAGTAAATAAAGTACATTTGTTTGCTCTCTGATTTAAAGTTACTAAGACAGGCAGGAAAGTAACAAATGCCATTGGTAACCCTGGAGTGCTTTCATGCAACAAACTAGTATCACCCTTTTATTTCCAGTAGACACTTTGTTGACTCTCCCTTTCATGTTAATATAGTGTCTATTCTGCTTAGAAAAATGTATCCTTAGACTGCTCTGAAGCCACTGTCAATTTGTGTGTTTTAATTATTTGCTTTCAAATAAAACTCATTATGAGTGAACCTCGAACATGGCAGCAGAAGCCGATTCCATGAATGATAGCTCACCAAAGAGATGGACTGGAAAAAGTGGCTCTTGAAACCCATATATATGTGGGTTTCATTTAAAATTACTGAGAGATTATCGCTTTGTAAACATAAGAGAAAATAAATGAACTGAGAATAAAGGCTTGTGGTTTAAATGAAGGAGCTGAAACAGGATGAATATATTTCTAGAGATTAAATATCAGTTCATTCTCAAAAGAAAGAAGCTTTTTTTTTTTTTTTAAATGAAGAGAGGTATGTGAGTTGCTCCAAGACTATGGGATGTCTTTTTAGAAGGACATCATTAAAATTCTGGCCACATCAAGAAGCACCCATTCCAATTAACTATTTTAACCTAGTTTACTTCATAATGCCTTGCACAGTATAAGATATGTTCCCACAAGGAGATGCATGCTGTTTTCTTACTACTGGGACAATGGAAAACTGGAGTCTTTGTCCTTTTCTCAGGGAAGAAGCCAATATTTGAATCAATCCAAGTGGAAAAATTATTAGTACAGGGAAAAAAAAAAAAAGAGATCTGATTTGATATAATTGAAAAAGGAGTAATCCCATCTGGGCCAACAGAGTTTCTTTAATCTAAAGTAGGTGATAGGACCAAAGAAATGACTATGAAATAAAATAAAGGTCAGCCTACAAAAATGAAACCATCTGCAGCTTGGAAAAGCACAGATCTAGATATAGGTATATTTATGTGGACTGGGTAAGCAATCTATCTTGCTAAGAAAGGATTAGACAGCCCAATCTATTTATGCTTACTATGATTGTTTTTGTTTTAAAAAGAGTTATTCTGGGCAATATGTAAAGTCAAAACACCATAGACTAAAGATAAAATAATTCCCCTTTATATAGTCTGGAGTTTTCTGCTTCTAAAATGAAATACATCATGTAGAGTACAAGCCAGTCACACTTTGAAAATTATATTAAATCCTCAGATATGAATGTTCTCGGTTAAGACCTGTCATGAAAACTCTGCTGAGTGATATGTATAATATTTAATATGTACTTTAATGCAATTGTTTTTGTTACCTTATATTTAGTCTATGGCAATGCACTTGGTATGAGGTTACACTTCAAATGGTTCAGAATATTCTATTAGGGTGAGATCCAGACCATACTGAGGTCAATGGCAAAACTCCCAGTGATTTTAAGAGAGGCAGTATTTTATCTTTTAGATAGAAAGCAGTGTTTTAGAGAAGGTTTTACCATTGGGTGTCCATAAGCTATAATATGTGGTCAATTGGATTTTAAACGATCGCATTTTATTCAAAAAACCTTAAATTGTTAGTTTTTTCTTACCAGAAGACCTCCCTTCTTACATGGAAGCTTCAGTTAGTAGAGAAACTGAACTTGGGGGAAATTAGTTCTCAAGTTGAAGACACCATGGGTGCATCCCCCTGGCTCCTCCTGGATCTGCAGCTAGGGGGAGCTAGAACCTGGGACCACCACCTGTGATGTCCCCAGCAGTATAAAAAGCTGCCCTGGCAAGTAGCTCAGGGCTACTAGCAATCAGGAGCTTCTGGAGCCCAGCCAATTGATACCTGGGGATACTACCCCGTGTGCCAGCTCGACTGCTGAAGAAGCCCTGAGAGTTCCCTGTACCCTCTAACCACAGCAGCAGTCTGGCAGTGGGGGCTGCTGCCTGGCTGTGACCGGCTCTGCACCTGCCAGACCTAGATGAGGACTACACAGCCAGTAGAGGCATATGCCCCTCTGCGCCAGCTGCCAGTGGACTGTGGTTGCAGGGTTGGCCTCTGTGCAGCACTACTGCCATGCGTCCCCCCTACCCGGCCATCTGGGCAGCTGTCACCCGGAAGATGTTCCAGGTGTAGTGGCCTGCTTTGAACTGTCAAAGCATGTCCTCCTGGCCCCATTTGGCCAGAAGGTCAGCCACAGCCAGCTGGGTCTAAGGTGCCAGCTCTGAGCAGGCAGGGTCCTGCCACTGGCCTCCCTAGCAGGAATTCTAGTGTCCCATATTGGAAAACTGAAAAACCCCTGATAAAAAAAAAATCCCAAAGTCACTCTGTAATATACCCGCAAATCCATGTTCCTCCACAAGTAAAACAAAAGGCCACTTGTCACGATGCGGGGTCCTGCAGGATGGCCGTGATCTCCCCAAGGCCCCCTTCTTGTGCCAAGGTGGCCCAAAGGGCACCCTTGATTCTCGCCCACCACATCTTTGTTGGTAAATATATTAGGGAGACTGCCTTTACATCTTCTTCAACACAGTTTTGCTGTACTCTGACCCCATGGACTCCTGGACCCCTTGTGGGTCCCATTCTGCAATGAGTGTTTCAGGGCACCGTAGCCTTATGGGCTATGCGTGGCTCCAACCATCCCTTTACCACATCCCAAGCCTTGCAGATGGAACTGAAATTGTTCGGTCTGGGTCTTGTTATAATTTGGTCCCCTTGTCCTCCATGGGCCCTCCACAGCCCTGTCTCACACTGCACCTTCACTGGCGCCAGGGTCAGTGCACCCCAAATGCTGCACCCTCTCTGGCACCAGGGTCCTCACACTGCTGTGGGTCCCCTATGAGGCCTCCTCCTTCCCCTAATAACCTCACCCAAGCCACCAGTCTTAAACAGCAAACCCAAAACACAAGCCCCTGGGCTATAACATAAATCCAAGCCACCCAGCTGTAACATCATTCAAGCCACCCCAAGGGTGCTCCATCCCTCCCCAGTATCAGAGGATGTACCTGTAGTCAGGCCTCTCTCCTTTTCTTGCTCTGGGAAAGTTCCTTCCCCCTTCACTGCTGGCAGGGAACTGCCGTCCTGGAGGTTTATATGTGGGCCAGGCCCTGTCCCCTTCCAGTCAGCTGATCTCTGGCAGGCGTGGGCCACTATCTCCCTCTGGTTGCCCTGGAACCAGCAGCTGGGGCTCCCCACTCACTACTAGGACTCTTTCCCTTCCCCCTCTTTATAGGAGCAGGGCACCTAAGTGCTCTGCAAGACCACTGTAAAGAGAGAGAGAGCAAGACAGAGACAGCAATCAGTTGGACAATGTTTAATTAATATATATATTATAGTGTTAAAGCAAGTCTCTTATCATAATAATAAAGTGAAGTCTAAATGCATGTTTCATGAATTCATGAATACATATTTTACTGCCCTTCCATAGGGGCGATGGCTCCCACACAAGGGGTTCATCTCCCCCAACAGGGGAATTGGTCCCCCCAACAGGGGATTCAGCTCTGACACAAGGACACAAGGAATTTGCCTCCCCCAACAGGGGAATGGCCCCACACAAGGGGTTCATCCTCCCAACAGGGGGTTCAGCACCCTACAGGGGATTCAGCCCTCCAACAGGGACCTCAACCCCCAACAGGGGATTTGGCCCCCACATGGGGTATGGCCCCCAAATGGGGGCCAAATGGCCCCCACAGGGCCTACCACCCCACTTGCAAGGCCCACATGCCTCATCCCAGTCCCCTGATTGCTGTCCCACTTGGCCCCATCCCCCACCAGCTGCTGAAGTCCCTCCCCAAATCTTTGTCCCATCCAGCTCCACCCCCCACTCCTCCAGACCCCCAATGGCTGCCCCACCCAGCCTCACCCCGCAACTTGACCCCCAGGCCCTCATGGCTACCCCCACAACCCCAGACACCATCACTTTTAAAAAATAAAACAAAAAAAACAGAAAAAAATGGGGAAAAAAAGCCTCTGCTTACCTTAGAAGCAGGGGTGAGGGGACTCCAAAGCCTCCTGGCAGAGCCCCCTGGACAGCTGAGGCTGTCACCCTGCCCCACACTATGCGAGTGGGGCCCCAGTCAGCCAGACAGCAGGTAAGTGCTGGGGGTTTTTTGTTTTTTAAAACTATGGGGTAGGGGAGCAGGGACTGGGGGGGCTTGGGGCTTGGGGGAGCAAGCGGGGCCATCAGGGGTCCCCCTATGGTCACCTCCCCAGCACTGGAGCCCTGGTGCTGAAACATGCAGCCTGGCCCACCATGTGTTTCAGCAACAGGGCAAGGGGCCAACCATAGAGATACTTTGGCAGCCAGAGTGTCTCCATGGAGGACCCAGCTTCCGGTTGCCTGAGGGCATGGTCCAGTATCGTGCCCTGCTCTGCTTTTCTAAACTTCAATTTTTTCAGACCCCTGGATAACCAGAGGTCTAATTTTCTCCCTGCACTGCAAGTTTTCAGCATGGGGAACATTTTTTCATTCCCTCACATGCCTGTTGCCCCACCTCAAAGGGGTTTGAGGAGAGGCAAGAGGCACGTAAGAGCTCATATGGACACGCCCCATGAGTCCACTGACAGCTAGAACTTGATTTTCAAGACACACTCAAGATTCATCAATTGATTAGACAATTCCAGAAAGACTTATCTCAGGGGCATGGGTAGGTTCAATGTGGGTATTATTTATGGTGGGCTGATAAAGGGATGATCCATTAAACTATATGATTAGCCTGGGGAAGGTGATAATAAATTGGATTAAAAAGAGCTGTACTGTTAATTTTTTGTATTTTAATATCTACACTTTTGAATAAAAAGCATAAATATGAAAGTGATAAGTAAACAAAAGTAATTCAGGGGACAACAAGAAGATAACCAAGAACAGAGCAAGATTAACCTAAAGGGTTTTATCTCTCAAAAAGAGAGGAGAAATGTGAAACTGAGTATAACTAAAGTGCTTAGAAAAGCACAAAATGAACAAAATGGAAAAAATATTTTTCCCCCACTCCTCACACAGATAGTCATTTTAAATACTCCTAGTAACAGCAGCAAGTAAGGACAATTCAGACAGGCATGAGATTAAGTCAACAGTATTCTTTTAACATTAAAAGAGAGCATCAAGCTTTGAAACCTTTTTCTGACCTTTTGGCTCTGGTATCTCAAAATATGTCATGCTCCCTCCTTCACTCAGAGTCAGCTATTTATAAACAAAACCTCAGGCAGTGTATCTGAATGAGGAAGAAAATAGAAAATTCTCTCTCTTACTTGAGACTTCCTCTTACAATAATACCCTTTCGCTTGACTTCGAGTTGAATCATATCAGCAATTCACATTCCTGACTCAGGCAAGACAGTGACATGTTTCTTAAAGGAAAAGGGCTAATAGGAAGTGACATCCCTCCTCCTTTTGGATAATTCAATTTTTATTCCCTCTAAGAATCTGCTAATCCATTTGCTTCTGACTTAACTTGCACATTTCTCAGATTTATACCTTAGCTTCCACCTGTATTGAGTGCAATATATAAGTACCCATGTGGTGACCTTGCAATGGTGTAGTCAGATTCAAAAGAAGGCCTATATAAGCCTAGGCAGTATCCTCACACCTGAAAGACAGGATTCTGTTTATATTCTCTCTGTGCCCATGAGAAGCATCTGTCATGACATCATCCTTTTGACTGACTTCTAGCATGTAAAACCTTTACCACCACATGAATTTTCTTGTCCGTTTTCAGCACTGGTTCTGAAGACCTTGTATAGCTAAAAACTGTGTGCACACTTACTTAACTTCCTGTTAGGTTCACATCTCAAAGCCTCAGGAATACTGAGAGTAGAAAAGACACTGCATTAACATTAGTGCAGTCATTGGCTGTGTGTACATGAAATGGGAGTCCTAAATTGAATTGGCAGGTTTTAAAAAAAACACTACTTCAATTTAGGCCTGATTAAACTCCCATGTCATGTACACACCCTTCTGACTTACCTGCCTCTCCAGCAGGGAGGGGAAGGCAAGCTGCCAGCAGGTGGAGTAGTCTCTGGACTGTGGAGGGGGGTAGGAGACTGGTACTTCTCTTTGTGGTAGCGGCAGCCCTCCGGCACAAGCATTACCCACCCAAACGCACCTGGCTTGGGTGGTCCCAGGAGGCACCGCAGCTGTGGAAGGGTACCCATGCAGCTCAAGCAGGCAGGCTTTGAGAGGGTGGCAGAAAGAAAGATCAGGCTTGCCACTTTTCTTGGGTGAAGCCTGCTTTCCCAGGTTGGTGCCAGGCTGCCTACAGGGCTTTCTGCAGAGCCATGGAGCTACACGGAGCCCGGTGCTTCACTCTGCAGCTGTAGGGGCAGCAAATTAAAACTCCTCAAAGGAGTTTTAGTTTGCTGTACCCCCAAGTCATTTAAGGTGCATTACGCCACTGAATTTCCTACAGCACCTAGAATTAATGTGCAATATGCCACCAAGGCATGCAAACACTGAAACCATTAAAGTGGTGCAGAAACATTTAGCCCACTTTAAAGTGTTGTGCACACATACCTCTCGTTTTGTCTACACACTTGACTGTACTTGTTTTTTTGACAATTCCTTTTTTCTGCTCCTGTCATCTCTTTTCATCAGCAAGTATAACCCCATTGTTCTTCATGCCAAGATCTTATAGTGTACTCTCCAAGCCACTTTGGAGGTCTACGATGATAATTATAGAGTACTCAGCAGCGAAAGGCTGCACCCACTGAAATAAGTGGAAGTCTTATCATTGACTGAACTGACTTCAGAGGCAGTGAATTTAGGCCAAAACCAAAAGTCAAATATCTATACAAAGCTAATGACCCTTTTGGCCAGCATGGTAAAACTATTAAAAATACCACTTTCTATAGCCAATGTCACTCAAGAGTGTGATGTGACTAGCATATCTGGCCAACTTTTGTCTTCCTAGTCTGAATAACTGGGTAACTTGGTCAACTGGAGGCAGCTTTCAGCACAAGTCAAGGAGGGCAGGGAGGTTGAATATATGTTTCTGGAGCTGAAGCAGCACACCTAGGCTGCAGAGACAGAAGTGCAGTGCCCAGGTCTAACTCATGGAAATTCATAGAAAACATCATGGCTTATACCATCCTCCTGACCCAGGTGACATTAGTTGTTGGATTGGGAGGGTAGAGGGTTGGCTCCAATTTGTAGCCAATCCAGGAAGAGAGGCTGTGTCTGTTCAATCTCTCCCCCTAGCCACCACCACTCCCCCTTCCCCACAATTCCACTGCTGTCTCTGAATAGAAGGGAGGAGTAGGCAGGGGAAGGTGTTCTGTTCTGCGGTTCTCAGCTCCACTGGAATGGGATGTGCTTTGCTTTGGAACAGCTTCATTTGACCCCTCATATAATGAGGTTTAAATTGTCACACAATCGAAGCACTCTGCAGCTGCGCTCTTCTGTTTGGGTATGGCTTTAGAGCACTTTTGAGGGGCTGTTCATGCAACAAATGTCATTTGTCTGTGCCCCTAATGTGTTCTGACACTATGCATCCAACCAGCCTTGAGAATTCATCACACAGTATGCATCAGAAGTGCTTTCATGGATGATTGAGTATTCAATGCAAATTTATATGACCATGCTCCCATTGATTTCTGTGAGAAATTATGCTTCTATATTCATTTGAGAAACTAAACTTAAAAGTCCAAAGATATTTGAAAATCCAATTGATATTCTCACAAGTAAACTAGAGAAATGTGGGCTAGATAGGACTGCTGTTAGGTGCTCTGCTTGAGTTTCCATAATCACAAGCAGAGAGTAGCTATAAAATCGATCAATGTCAGACTGGCAGGAGGTTTCAGGTGGGATTCCACAGGGACCTGTTCTGAGTCAGGTGCTGAAATTTTTATTAATGATGTGAACACAAGAAGAAAGCTTTCTGAACAAGTTTGCAAATATGGAACTGAGAAGCTCTGCTAAAACCTAAAAAGACAAATGTAAGTTGCTACATAAAAGGGAGGGCAGGGAATCAAATCTATAAATACAGAAAGGGTGATGTCTAGCTATCTATAGCATTGCTGAGAAGGATATGGGGATTCTGAAAGAACAGACTGAGCACAAGACAGCAATAGGATGCAGCTACCAAACAAAGCAAATTGAAGTTTGGGTCTCATTGGCTAACTCCAGACGAGCACAGATGTTTGGTTCCCCAGAGACAAGAAGCAGTACTACTTGTCCCTGGGTAACACCCATGCCATGCACCCTCTGGCACACAGCAGGTTACCTCAGTTGGGGTAGGGGAGATTGGGGCCAGCAATTGTGCTGGTTCCGGCACACTTACTTTGGGTACTAAAGATTGGAGAAAATGCAACCATGGCTCCAGCAAGCCAGGCTCCAGTTTTGGGTGACACGTGTTGCAGCTATGTGAACAACCCCACTTTTTCTTTTCCACACTTTTTTTTTACCCTGGGATCTCCCAGGACCATGCTCACCTGGATGTAGCCATTAACAGTATTGCATGTCAGACAAGGGATGCTATAGGAGTACTGTTTTCAGTTCTAGGCTCTACAACTTAAGAAGGATATGAAAAAAACTGAAGAGGATCCAGGGGTGAGTGACAAAAGATGATAAAGGGACTAGAATGTAAGCATATGAGGAACAGTTGAGAGAAACAGATGTAATTTTAGTGAAAAAGAGATTAAGGGGATGGGGGAGAGAGACATCATAGTAGTTTCCAAATATTTGAAAAGCTGCCAGAAAGAAGAGGGAGAGGATATAACTGCATAACTGCAAAGGGCAGGATATGAAGCAATGGGTCTAAACTGTAGAAAATCATATTTACATTAAAATCACAGAAGAAACTTCATTAGTACCAGAATAGTAGGACAGCAGAACAAGCTGCCTGGGAAGATATGGAATCTCATTGCCTGGAAGTTTTCAATAGAAGTCTGGGATAGTATAGGAGTAAGACATCCTCTATTTGGGCAGGATTTTAGATTCCTTGACCCTTGCAGTTCCTTCTAACCCTATGATATTCAGTGAGATTTGGGTACACAATTAGGCTTTTTTGTAAATCTTAGCCACCAATTTGTCCTTAATGAAGATGATGGAGCTCAGAATTATTAGTTCATTAGCAGAGATGGCTTAAAAGTTCCATTAAAATTGGTTTTCATCTGAAAACTGGATTTCCATACCCTTTTAAAATTATTTTAATGACACTTCTTGGTTGAAAGTGTGGCAATATTGCCTAAGTTCCATGAAAAACTTTAAGTTGTGTGGTTTTGCCTGAAGACTAAAATATTCCTGATGAAAACCAAGAATTTCCTGAAAAAAACAAAATGTGTCAGTTTGGCTATACCACCAGGGTTTATAGAAGCTGTAGTCCAGTCGCCTAATGGGAATCTTCTTCTAAAAGGTGGGCTTCCCAAGTGGACTTCATCTCCCCCAATGCATCAGTTATGGAATTTCCATGCACAGATACTAGGGTAGGAAGGGACCTCAATAAATCACTGAGTCTGACCCCCTGCCCATGGCAGGAAAAAGTGCTGGGGTCATGTGACCCCAGGCAGGTGCTTGTCCAGTCTCTTCTTGAAGACCCCCAAGGTAGGGGAGAGCACCACCTCCCTTGGAAGCCAGTTCCAGATTCTGGCAACCATAACTGTGAAGAAGTTCTAACCTAAATCTACTCTATATCAATTTGTGGCCATTGTTCCTGGTTATTCCAAGGGGTGCCCTGGTAAAAAAAGCATCTCCTATTCCCTGCTGCTACCCTCCCCCCAGTGAATTTGTATGCTCCCACAAGATTCCCCCCTCAGCCTTCTCTTGTGGAGACTGAAAAGGTACAGTCCCTCAGCCTTTCCTCATAGGGCCTTCCCTGCAGGCCTAAGCCATACAAGTGGCCCTCCTTGGGACCCTCTCCACCCTATCTACCCAGACATCTGCTGGGAGACCCAGACAGCAAAGTCCCACCGTTCACACAGGTTTCTAACCTGTGTACAGGACCTCCACCTGACACAGGAGGTACACGGTCCCACTAGAGGGAATGCCTTACTAGATCTGGTATTGGAAATGGGGGATGACATGGCAGGGGACCTACAGATTGGTAGCCATCTGGGGGACAGTGATCACCTAATAATAGAATTCTTCATAAGACATCGAGTGGGTAAGGTAACTAGTCGGGTGAAAGTGCTAGACTTTAGGAAAGCTGATTTCTATGAACTCAGGCGATTAGTCAAAGACACACTGCAGAGTAGGAGTTTTGAAGTGATGGGAGCCCAAGAAGGGTGGCTGTGTCTTAAGGAAATGATCCTTCAGGCACAAAAGGAGATGATTCCGATGTGAGGAAAAAGAGGGAAAGGGGCCAGGAGGCATCCTTGGCTGACCAGAGGAATCCAGGGCAGACTACGGGCCAAAAGGGGAGCACATAAAAAGTGGAAACGGAGAGATCACCAAAGATGAGTATACCTCCTCTGCTCGCGCTTGTAGGGAGGCAGTTAGACGGGCCAAAGCTACCATGGAGATGAGGATGGCATCCCAAGTAAAGGATAACAAAAAATTGTTTTTTAGATACATAGGGAGTAAAACAAAGACCCAGGGAGGAATAGGACCCCTACTAAATGGCAGAAGCAATTGGTGATGGACAGGGGGGACAAGGCTGAACTCCTCAATGAGTTCTTTGCCTCAGTGTTCCTAAGAGAGGGGCAAGACAAGTCTCTCA
>JAGPOW010001338.1:42165094-42198400 GCA_030014935.1 Caiman crocodilus
GCTAGCAGAGAGCAGATTTAGACTGGACATTAGGAAGAACTTCTTCACAGTTAGAGTGGCCAAGGTCTGGAATGGGCTCCCAAGAGAGGTGGTGCTCTCTCCTATCCTGGGGGTCTTCAAGAGGAGGTTAGATAGACATCTAGCTGGGGTCATCTAGACCCATCACTCTTTCTTGCCTATGCAGGGGGTTGGACTCGATGATCTATTGAGGTCCCTTCCGACCCTAACATCTATGAATCTATGAATCTACCGAAATTGTCCACATCTCTCTTGAACTGCAGCACCCAAAATTGAATGCAGTAACTCCAGTTGCAGGCTAACCAGTGCTGCATAGATGGGAAGCATCACCTCCTTGGACCAGTTCGTGATACACCTACTAATGCATGATGAAGTGAAATTAGCTCTACTACATTGACAACTCATATTCATCTTGGAGACAACAATGACTCCAAGATCTTTCTGCCACTGTACTGCTGAGAAGGTCATCCCCCAGCCTATAAGTGTGCTGGTGATTCCCTTTCCCTAGGTGCAGCACTTTGCACTTGTCCTTGTTGAACTGCATCCTCTTGTTCTCTGCCCACTTCTCTAACCTGTCCAGATCCACCTGGATTCAGTTTCTTCCCAAAAGTGGGTTTATTTCACTCCATCTGCATTGTGTCATCTGCAAATTTGGACGGAGTTCTTTCCATGCCCTCATCTAGGTTGCTGACCCCACTGCCCACATCTTTCCAGGTTGATACCAACCTATCCACAACCACTCTCTGCATATGACCCTTAAGCCAATGTGCTACCCATATAACCAAGTAATCATCTATGGTACAGCCATTCAATTTGTTTGTGAGAATAGGATGGGATACTGTGTTGAAGACCTTCTTAAAGTCCAAGTAGCTGACATCTACCTTGACTCCTGTATCTAAGCATTTAATGCCCTGTTCATAGAAAGAAACAAGGTTAGTCAGGCAGGATCTACCTGCTATGAACCCATGCTGGTTGCCGTTCAGCATTATATTACCCACTGGAGTCCTACAAATGTGACCCTTGATAATTTTTTCAAGAGTTTTCTCAAGGATAGAGGTGAGACTAACCAGTCTGTAGTTACCCATATCCTCCTTCCTCCTCTTCTTGAAAATAGGGACTATATTGGCCTTTTTCCAGTTCTCTGGGACCTTACCTGAGCACTATGAGTGCTGTGATGGCCAGAACCAAAAGGGTTAATGAGCAACTTATAGCAAAAAAGAAATCTTTTGTTAGAGAGTATCTGATAAAGGCACATAATAAATATTGGCTAAAATAGAGCTTATGAAACTGCCTCCTGCAAATGCTTCCTGTCTGTCTGTTGTATAACCGCAACATTATATGTAACTGTTTATACCAGTCATGAGACTGACATAAGTTTTAAAAGCAGAACTAAAGAATGAAACTGCAGACTTAGTTGATTTAATAAATGTTTGCTTAAGGTCAGTAAGATTAACAAACATAACCACAAAGTATAATTAACAGATCTTAAAAATTTTAAGTAGGATGGATTTGGGCAGGAAAAATGCTAATCTCAGACTCCAAAGTAATGAGGTGTGATTTGCTTATTGGGTAAACCCAAGCTTGGGCAGCAACCTATTATAATAATTTCTAACACCTTTTAACCCCACAGGGTAACAGCTATAGGGTAAGATTGTAAGTGGCTCTAAAGCCAACAGATTAGCATAAAATGGGATATAAAAGAACACGCACGTTAACTGACCAGCAGAAAGGGCAGAAAAGAATGGTCATTGCTGTCCCATGCCCCCGGATCCCTTACTCCCCATGTGAGCTAGGACCAGATCCTGACTGAGGGATATTCACTGGTATTTCCTCCAACAGCATGGATCATGGGACGCCTGACTTCGCTGAATCAACTTGGCACATACCCGATACTGAGGGACTATTGATAAGTTGCTAACCAAGTGGGAACTTTTTATCAATTTGTTTGTCTGTTTTTATTATCACTGCCAATTTTTAACTTTTATTGTTATGTTGTTTGTTGATTAGCTTAGCCGTTTTATTAATTGTTATAAGTAAAACTTGTCATTGCTTCACTCCCAACTCCACCTCCTCAATCCTGAACCAAACAGCCCAGTGACTGATACAGTTGCAGCACATGGTCAGCCAACAATTAAATTGATACACTCACAGTTTCCAGCTGGCCTGTGACAGTGCTCAAACAGTCATGCCAGAGGTTCTGTTATGACACTGGCTAACTCTTTCAGCACCTTGATGAAGCTCATCCAGTCCCGCTGACTTAAACACATCCAGCCCCTCCATTGTGCCTGATCCATCAGAGTAAGATCATGGTGCAATCATGGGTTCTGTTGTCTGACCAAAGAACCCAGGCCATAAAAAATGTCCCAAAACATAAATCTCCTTGAGGCACAAAAATAGAATTTTTAATTAAAATGTTTCAGCCTCTCACCAGAAGGAAAAAATTTCTCGGACAAAACAAAACATTTTCCAATCAGCTTATGGGTACACTTGAAATCAGGTCTGAATCCTGGCCATGCATTCAAAGGCATAGTTTTGTCTTGTCTCTTTAGTGTGATGAGTAGTTAAAGCTAAATAGTAGCAAGAATGAGGCTTTATTCTGACAGCTCTGACTCATCTGAAATCATTCATTCCACTGGATAGAGTGAATAAGTTCCTGGAATATTTTGCAATTTGACCATCTAGTAAGTTGATAAGAGGGACAGCTACAAGCATAAACAGCACTACCAAATACCTAGAAGTAAGAAAATGCCAAGATAGTAATGGCATTAGTACTGCCACAAATAATTCTCAGGTATCCCCCAAACTCCTGAGTGATCCTAAACACAACTGAAATAATTTGAAGAATGGGCAAACACCTGTGGGTTTTACCAGTCTGGTAATGAAGAAGCCATGAGAGAAAAAGCCAATCAGCATCTTAGATGATAGTGTTTTCACTGGAGCTGGCACTCATCAAGATAATAATTGCTGGAAGACAGAAAATGAATAGGGTATGAAAGTAGCACAGGACCCAGCTTCCAAATATTTTGATCTGGAATTATCTTCATTAGGTCATATGCTGCCCTAGGTTTTCACTCCGAACTCTGAAAAAAAAGGACTTTGGGAAAAAGAAGACCATTTGGGTGGAGAAAAATATAGGTTCTGGAGGAAAAGATCAACAACAGATTTGTTATTTGGTACAAGACAGGTGATTGAAGATATTTCAGAGCATAAAAAGTCATACTCTCTTTCAGATATTGAAAAGTTTTTATAGTGATTTATCATAAGGAAAGGTAGAGGAAGGTTAAAACTGAGTAAAGCTTATGTGGACTAATTTAAAGACTGTACAAAGTCAATGAATATCATGTGGACACAAGGTTTGAGAAGATGTAATGATTTCATGTGGAGCATGATTTGACTCAGGGTCTTGTGCTGGGTCTCATACTTTAATGTGGTTATGGAAGAAATGTCTTGAGGGAGAAAGAGAAGCTCATGAAAGGAAATGAAGATCTTGTTGTTCACTAAGGATTTGGAATGGAAGTAGTACAGAAGTGCAATATCTTCTTGATTGGTAGAGTCTGGGCACAGAAGAATTTGGGTTGAAGGCCAGTAAAGATAACTGTAAAATATGGTTGTAACAAGGAGAGATACATTGTAAATAGAAGTGTTGCAGGGGCAGAGAGGAGAAATTAATGTATTTAAGGGATTTGAATATTTTGACTCAGTGATCCTAAGTGATAAAGAAAAACTGAAAAGAAAGTTGCAGGAAGTTTTTATAGAAGTGTTACATGGCTAATGTAAGACAGAAAATTCCCTATGGAAGCCAAGTTAGTGGTGTGCAGGATTTATTACATCTTAATTGTGTTGCATGGATGAGAGACCTGGATCTCAACAGGGTGATTTCAGCGCATTGCAAGCTACAAAACTAAGGGTAATTACTGGGAAGTTGAGACAAGATTGAGTGAAGAACAATTTGAAAGACGCCAACAAAAATTCAGAAGAGGTGGAAGCCTCAAAATGAAAAGACAAAGGCTGATGTTTGGACATTTCAAAATAATCCATGATGAGAAAAGATAGTTCACGAAATGCTGTGAATGCATAATGAGGGCAGGAGGATAATGGGAAGACCACTGGAGTTAGGATGTTGCCAGACCCAGGAAATCAGCCACTGATAAAGATAAACAACAGCTAAAATAACATGTGTTGCATTCCATATTTATGTCAACATGGAATATGTATGTACTTAAACATAAGTACTAATTCTCATTGGCTCAGGACTATGGCTGCAAGGCTGAAGGGGTCCAGGGCTCAGGTTGTATTCTCTTTGATCAAGGGAAAGGGCCTACGCAGAAATGAGTGCATCCTGAAGATTAATACCTGGCTGCTCAAGTTGTCTTGCCAGCAAGGATTTGGGTTCTTTGACCATGGAAATTTGTTCCAAAAAGAAGGATTACTGGGAAGAGGTTGGCTCCACCTGACAAAGTGGGAAGAGCATCTTCACAGACAGGCTTGCTAAACTAATCAGGAGGACTTTAAACTAGGTTTGGTGGGGGGTGAAGACCAAAGCCCTGAGGTAAATGGGGAAGCGGGACACCTGGAGGAAGAGCAAGCAGGATGGGGCAACAAGGGAGGTGTTCTCATACTTCCTGAAAAATCAGGGCAATCAACTAATTACCTTAGGTGCCTGTATAAGAATGCATGGAGCCTGGGAAACAAGCAGGAAGAATTGGAAGTCCTTGCACAGGTCATGGAACTATGATGTGACTGGAATAACAGACTTGGTGGGATCTCGCATGATTATAATACCGTCATGGATGGGTATAAACTGTTTAAGAAGGACAGGCAAGGGAAAAGATGAGAAGTTGCACTTTATGTAAAAGATCTGTATGATTGCTCAGAGCTCCAGTATGAAACTGAAGATAGGCCTGCTGAAAGTCTCTGGGCGAAGGTTAGAGGAGAGAGAAATAAGGGTGATGTCATGATGTAGACCACCAGACCCAGAGGAAGTGGTGGATGTGGTTTTCTTCAAACAGCTAACAGAAGTTTCCCCAATCACAAGCCCTGGTTTTCATAGGGGACTTCAATTACCCTGACATCTGCTGGGAGGGAAATACAGCAGTATACAGGCAATCCAGGAAGTTTTTTGAGTGTACTAGGGACAAATTCCTGGTGTAAGTGCTAGAGTGGCCAACTAGGGGTCATGCTCTTCTTGATCTGCTGCTCACAAAAAGGGAAGAATGTGTACGGAGCATAGTAATGGATGGCAACTTGGGCACCAGCAACCATGAGATCCTGAGGAAAGGAAGGATGGAGAGCAGCAGAGTAAGGACCCAGGGCTTCAGAAAAACAGACTTTGACTCACTCAGGGAACTTACGGGCAAAATCCCCTGGGAAGCCAAGTCTCTGGGAGAGAAGAGGCCAGGACAGCTGGCTGTACTTTAAAAAAGCCTTACTGAGAGTACAGGAACAAACCATCCCAATGTGCAGGAAGATGAACAATTATGACAGAAGACCAGCTTGGCTTAGTTTACTGAAGAGTTCCATGCTAAATTACAAAAAGTGGACATTTGGACAAAGAAATAGGGAAGAGACAAAGAAATAGGGAAGAGTATAAGAGCATTGCTCAGTCATGCAGGGATGAAGTCAGGAAGGCCAAAGCACAACTGGAGTTGCAGCTAGCAGGGGACATGAAGGGTAACAAGAAGGGTTCCTACAAGTATATCAGTAGCAAGTGGAGGATCAGGGGTAGATTCCTTACTGAATGCAGGGGGAGGAGGGACAATCTTGTGGCAATGGAGGTAGACAAGGCTAAAGTGCTCAATGTCTTCTTCACCTTGGCCTTCACAGGCAAGGTCAGCTTCCAGACTACTGCACCAGGCAGCACAGTTTGGGGAGGAGGTGAGCAGCCAACAGTTGTGAAAGAACAGGTTAAGGACTATTTAGAAAAGCTAGACATACATGGGGCCAGACGGGATGCACCTGAGAGTGCTGAGGGAGTTGGATGATGAGTTTCCAGAGCCACTGGTCATCATCTTCAAAAACTCATGGCAATCAGGAGATGTCCCAGATGATTGAAAAAGGGCAAACATAGTACCCATATTTAAGAAAGGGGAAAATGAAGAGCCACAGAACTACAGACCAGTCAGCCTCACCTCAGACCCTGGAAAAATCATGGAGAAAATCCTCAAGGAATTAATCTCAAAGCACTTGGAGTAGAAGATGATTAGGAACAGTCAGCATGGATTCATGAAGGGCAAGTCATGCCTGACCAACTTGATTGCCTCCTATGACAAGGTCACTGGCTCTGTAGATGTGGGGAGACCAGTGAATATCATATATCTTGATTTTAGTAAGGCTTAATACGTACAGTCTCCAACAACATTCTTGCAAGCAAGCTAAGGAAGTATGGGCTGGATGAATGGACAGTAAGCTGGATAGAAAACTGGCTGGAACATTGGTCTAAGAGAGTAGTAATCAATGGCTCAATATGTAGTTGGCAGCCAGTATCAAGTGAAGTGCCCCAGAGGTCGGTTCTGGGGCCAGTTTTGTTCAATGTCTTCATCAATGACCTGGAAGGATGGCATAGGGTGCATCCTCAGCAAGTTTGCAGATTTCACCAAGCTAGGGGGTGTAGCAGATATGGGTACCAGGGTAAAGATAGGATTCAGAGTAACCTAGACAAATTGGAGAATTGGGCCAAAAGGAATCACATGAGGTTCAACAAGGACAAGTGCAAAGTCCAGAACTGAGATGGAACAACCCCATACATTAGTACAGGCTGGCAGCTGACTGGCTGGGCAGCAGCTCTGCAGAAAAAAACCTTAGAGTTACAGTGGACAGTAGGCTGAATATATGAGCCAAAAGTATGCCCTTGTTGCAAAGAAGTATAACAGTATAGTGGGCTGCATTGGTAGTGTTGCCAGCAAGTTAAGGGAAGTGATTATTCCCCTCTATTCAGCACTGTTGAGGAAACCACCAGGGTACTATGTTCAGTTTTGGGCCCCCACTACAGAACAGATGTAGACAAATTGGAGCAAGTCTAGCAGAGGTGAACAAAACTGGTGAAGGGGCAAGGGGACAGAATGAATGAGGAGAGGCTGAGGGAACTGGGCTTATTTAGTCTAGAGAAGAGGAGACTGAGGGGTTTTAATAGCATCCTTCAATTACCTGCAGAGAGGTTCAAAAGGGGATGGAGCTAGACTGTTCTCAGTGGCAGCAGATGACAGAACAAGGAACAATAGTCTCAAGTTGCAGCAATGGAAGTTTAGGTTAGATATTAGGAAGAATTTTCTTACTAGAAGGATAGTAAAACACTGGAACCCAGTGAGGAGGTGGACCCTTTGTCCTCAGAGGATTTTAAGATCCAGCTAGACAAAGCTTTGGCTGAGATGATCCAGTTAGGGATGATCCTGCTCTGAGCAGAGAGTTGGATTGGATGACCTCCAGAGGTCCCTTCCATGTCTAATTTTCTATTATTCTATGAGTCTATGATTCATTGGAACCAACTATTAACTACTTTGGCCACACTGTAAACATTCTTGTCAGGAGGCATGTCTACATGTGCATTTAAGCACAAATAAATTTAATGCTCTTTAAGCAATTTTGGCAGGTATCTACACATACAAAGACTTGGCACCGGCACCCAAATTAGTGCACTTGGCACCAAATTTAGTGCCAAGTCCCTGCAGCCCTGCCATGTGCCCCTGGTGGCTGGATAGACTCAGCTCTAAAGTTAGTGCTGGGTCATGTCAACATGTGTGTTAATGCACTTTAATTAATCACACCTCAGTTTGATACCTCCATTTGCAGATATCAAATTTAGGCATGATTAGCCTAATTTTTTAATTTTTAATGTGCTTTGTAGATGCATGCCCGTAATGCATATTAAATTAGGCTAATATACATTAATACATCTTGTGTAGATCTGACCAAGATGACTTATATGTGAAAAATCCTTTCCAAAGGAAGTTAATTTTAGAGTTATACTGTCAGCTCATCTACATGAGACAATCTACTGTGCAGTACAGTATAGCTAATTACTGTGTAGTAAGCGTCACCTTCTAAATGTGCTGACATTTACTGCTTAGTTATTTTCTCTAATCATGTATAAATTTGCTACCTGTGAATACAAGTAGCAAATTTACTTCTGAGCAGTTACTGTGTAGTACAGCATGTGTAGATGGCCAGCCGAGAGCAAATCTGCTCCCCATCAGCCAGGCAGTAGGGAGTGAAAGATTGCCCCGTGACCCCAGGAGCTACCTGTTGCTGGGGCAAGCTCTGCCACTGAAGCCTGGGTGGGGACAATGTTTCCCTGCCCCAGCAGCAGGGATCTCCCAGCTATGGTCATGAAGTCAGGGCTGGGAACATGCTGGAGAGCAGGCCTTGCCCATGGCTGGCTGGGAACTGTCCCTGTCAATGGCAGCTCCCAGCCAATTGGAGACCAGGCAGGGAACTTTTCCCTTTCCAGGGAAAGTTCCCTGCCTAGTCCCCAGCTCCTCTCAGCCCATGTATTGTGATCAGGACTGCCGAGCTGGGGCTGGGGAGACTATTCCCAGCCCTAGCACTGTGATCACGAAGTGAGGGCTGGGAACAGGCTGGGGAGCCCCCATTCTACCATATCTTGTTCCCAGCTCCCACTCTGCCATATTAGATGCCCATCGCAGAGTGGGGGCTTGGAACAAGTCTCTTCCCCAGGTTCCCCAGCCTGTTCCCAGCCCCAGCACCATGATCACAATCTCCCAAACCCCACCTCTGCAATCACAATAGCAGAGTGGGAGCTCCCTACATGGGAAGAGTTCCTCACCCAGCCTGGAACTGGCTGGGACCTCTCACTGACCAGGACAGTTCCTGGTCATCCCTAGGCTGTATGGGAACTCTGCATGTGCAGAGAAACTGTCCCATTTCAGGCAGTCCCCAGTCAGATCCAGGCTGCATATGTACACTTGCCCATGCAGCCCAGGCTGGCCAGGAACTGTGCAGGTTTGAAGTAGACCACAACCCCATGCCCTGATCAGATAATTGAGGTGCAGGGCTTGGAATGAGATGCAGGGGAGAGGCAAGATTAAGCCCTCCACCCCATCTGCCAGTGAGACAGCTAGCAGCAAGTCCCAGCTAGGTGGAGGATTCCCGCACAGCTAAGGGCTCACTGCTAGCTGCCCCACCAGTGAATCAAGGCAGGGGGCTGAGACCTGCCCCTCCCCTGAAGCTCTTTCCAAGCCCCCTATCCCCACTTGGGGAACCAAGGTCAGGAGCTCCCTACTGCCAGGGCAGGGGAACATTGACCCTGCCTGTGCTCTGGTGGCAGAGCCTGCCCCAACAACAGGCAGCAATCTCCAAGCCCCTGCCAAGAAACAACTGTCTCCTGGCCCTGTGCTCCCTGCCAGCCCCTGGGCTAGCACCCAGGGGAAATCTAGAGCTCCCCCTGGCTGCGGGGGGAGGGGGGAGGAGCAGACTGTTGCCAGGAACAGCAAATTTGCCCCCACATCCTCACTCATGTAGATGCCTGCCCAGGTGCGTTTACTCTAGTGTAATTTACTTTCTAGAGTAAAACCACCCTTCAGCATTTGCATGTGTAGACACACCCAGTATATATTACAGTGAAATAAATACTGAGGAACTGAATAAATTGGTGACAAATTAAAACCTAACTTACAAAAGATCTCTTAAGCACTTTTCTTTTGTACGTCATGGCACTGTGCCTAGAAGACCAGCATATACGTCATACTTAACAGTACAAGTGCATTATCTCTAGGTCCCTATTTCTCCTTTGGTTGTGCTATAATATCCCTCCATTATCCCTGCTATGTTTTAACAAGAGCATGCTCATAAAATTGAAATAAGGTTCAGATCTCCTCCAACTCTCTTTTTCATTCCTTCATTGTCTTTCAGAATCATCACATCACAGGATAATCTGATCAGTGACAAAAAATGTCTTCTTACATCATAAACTCATCAATAATTCCTGCAGGAAATAAATTTCCTGATCCAGTTTCTTAGATGCATTCCAATAGCATGTATTGTGCAGAAGTATTGCACCATATCAACTGCATTGCCCTTCACAGGCGGACGATAACTGTTGTCTTTGTACTCAAAGTATGGACTGATTGTGATGTAATGTGCTTTCAGAGCAATGTGAATAGGTATCTTGGGTATACTCAGGTGCAGTGAGGGATAGAAGTACAAATTGCCCACATCTTCCAGTCTCGCATTGCCTCGTAGTTAAATATGTTGGATGCCCTCCAATAATGTAAATGAATATTTAGTTAGATCATTGTCCCAATCAGGCTAAACCACCTAACTTGGCTATTTGTTGTCAGTGGAGAGAATTCCTATCTATGTGAAGGTGGCATGTACTGCTTTATTTTATTTTAAAATAGCATTCTAAAAATCTCTACTGCTGTATCTGTCCTAAATGAAGAGAGAGACAGAAGAAAAAATAGTCTTTTTTCCAAAATTACTAAGACTGTATAACCAGAACTATATCAGAATTAATGTTTTATTATATATTAGTATAGAACTGTGAAAATGCTTTCTGATTTCTTTTCTTCATCCAATACTAATGCAAATAAGTAAAAAAAAAACTTCAAGGAGTTTTGGATATAACTCTTTATTTTCCCAGAAGCATAATGTTATTTTTTTAAATATAATTTCCTCTAATATGGCAATGAATGAAGACAGAATAAAGACAAGATTACATGAAATGGAAATAATTTTAAATGTAGCAACTCAAATCTTGCTTCGTTCTGTCTGAAAATTCACCTTGTATCAGTTCAGCCTAGATGTTATTCAAATGTTGCTATCTTGTACCTTGCCATAAGAAAGCACTTACAAAGCTTTGATGGAGTAACGTCAGCATATTTTCTTTCCAGTGCACATATACATAACTTAATTTTACGGTAGAAAAAATAAGTAACATGAAAGTTTTACTGTGGTTTTGGACATAGTTTGGCAGTAGCAAGAGAACAGTCTGCCAACTAATTCCTCCTTTGATCCCAAGCATAGCATGGCAAATTTAATTGCTGCTGCTGTTAATTAGCTTTCAAATGATTTTATGGTCAAATCCAAAACTATATCCTTGTTTTTCACTGACTCCATTGGGAGTAGCTGTTAATTTAAAGGATTACATTTTACATTTTATGCATCTATATGATGGACCATGCATATTTAGCAGATGCTGTTTGGAATCTTTCATATACTTGCCCAAACATAAATTTCTATTTACAAAGAACTTTAAAAAAAAATCAAATGCAAAAACCATTTTAATTAGAAGTATACTTAAAGAGAAACATGTTACTGGTTTAGATAAGATTAAAGTGTTTTCTAATTACATTTTTGGCAGTGGTACAAACCAAAATGTTTCAGGAGGAAAAACCAGTTCTGGGCAATGAGAGGTTAGCATACCTCTGCTTTTGTCTGCAGTTGCATGCAAATTTATCACCATGTTGTTGTCTTTGTCAGTTTTATAGATTGCTGCTTTTTGTTTGTAGAAAGTAAATTCAGTGTTGTGTTCATCAATAGTTTTTCTGGCTGCTCTGCTTGAAAAGTCAATAAAATGAGAACAAGCGCAATGTGTAACTTCAGAAATACTCTATTCGAACTAGTCTCTGGAGCTTTAAGAGATCAGAGTTTGGCATACTTTCCTATATATGTACTGACTTGAAGATGATCAGATAATCAAATGGGTCAGGTGCTTTTATTTATCAAACATATGCTCAATTCCCAAGGGGTTTATATTCAGTTCCACTTTATAAAGCTCTTTGCACTCCATCACTGGTTCCCTGCTCTTCTTTCTGTACATTTTTCTTGGTCCATGATCTCATTCATAAACACATATTCAATTATTATATCCTTGTTGATGATACACAGATCTACCACCCTCCTATAGACCTGTCTCCAGTCCAAACTAAAACTGTGACCATATCCTAGCCTCTCATCATGGAAGACCACTTAATAGCAATATTAGAAAAACAGAACTTCTAATTTTTTTGGACCTTCCCTCAGTCTCATTTCGCAAGGAATAATTCACTAAATAATTCATTAAAAGAAAATATCAACTCTGTTAGGATGCAAATACCAGAAGGTACCTAAATTCTGCCTAAGACCCCAGGTTCCTTAGCTGCTGTGAAAGCATACTTAGCAACTGCTGTGTTCTGAAAGAGTGCATGTAAGAGAAAGAAGAGGTAGTGCACACCTTTTGTCTACTAGTTTAGTACAAGCGTAGGCATCTTTTTTCTAGCTTTGGGCCAGAATAACGCACCCTGGGTCACAGATGGGCAGTCAGGTGCTAGGAACCATATGCTGCTACTTGTCCATGCAGTTACACAGAAAGAGTGCTAGCAGTCAAAGCTCCCTTCTGCCAAATTGTGTGTACCAATCCCTGTGTACCAAACTGCACAAGAGCCAAAAGGAGGATTCCCAAATTTGTATGGGTGATTTGGGGGGGGAATAGGGTCATAGGCCAATGAGCTAAGGAGATTGGGAAAAACACAGATGAGCAAACACTTACCTAACCTAGGCATAAAATATACATGTATTTTGATTCATTAACTACCTACCAATAATGGAAACATTACTGTAGGCTACTTGTGGCATATTATAAACATTACTATAAACTATTAATGGTAAACTATAACCTGCCTGCCATACGTTAGCCCTAGGTAACTTCTCTAGATTTACCAGCTACACTCTATCACCAGGTCAACACATTTTCCCCCTTTCCCCACCTTTCCCCCACCCCTCCACCTTTTCTCCTATCCTCTCTGATCTTTCCTACCATGCATTTGCATTTTCACATACCTGCATTTTGCATATTGGCTTATGCTTCTATTCTACCCAGGAGAACATATAACACCAGCAGACTTTCACTATGCCTGAAGAAGGGTGTTTCTGCCTGAAAGCTTGAAAAGAACAATTGTTCCAACTATTTAGTTGGTCTAATAAAAGATATCACATTTACCCAAAGAACTTTGTCTGCCTACAAACTAGTTGTACATCTTATTCTGTTTGTTTCTTAACTGCAAAAAGCACTCAAAGGCTGAGTCCAGACAAGCAAGCACATGCCTGTTCAAAGTGGGCCACTCTAACAAGCACATCTACATGATAGCTGCCCAGATGGCAGAGCAGGAGTACCAGAAGACATGACAGCCATTCCACATGAAGGCCACCTCTGTGGCCACGGCCCACTGGCAGCTGGCCCAGAGATGCAAGAGGCTCTGGTGCAGTGCCTATACCACAGCTTGGGTGGCCATGCAGTCCCCACTTGGGCCTGGCAGGCACGCAGCCATGGGGCCACAGGTCCAAGGGGCAGATGCTGTCACAGGTGGCACATCATAGATAGGCAGCAGCCCCCACTGCCAGACTGCTCCTGTGGGTAGAAGGTGTAAGGACCACTCCAGGTTAGGGCTGCTTTAGCAGTCCAGCTGGCACAATGACTAGTCTCCCCAGATACCAATGGCTTAGACATTCCTGTCTATTTGCATCTTCCAGAGATCCTGGGCCTTAAGACCAACCTAGTTAACTAATAGACCTCACTGTGTGGGTTAAACTTTGAAAGATACAACTGATAATTTTTATTTATTTATTTATTGGTGGGACAACTACGGAAGAAAAGGGCAAGAGTGATGTGGGGGTCACAGGTTCAAAATGTGAAAAGAAATTTTCTGGAGGGGGACATCAAGAAGAGCCCCTCGGGCCATACCCACCAGTCCTCAAAGGCATCCAAGGAGATTGTGGACACTGCCCACTGGTGCCCTGCCCAGAAACATGCACAGACAAGGGAGAGAAAATCAGCCCCACAGTCTCCGTGTACCTTCCTGGCCAGAGCCTCCTTCCTGGTCATGTACAGAGCCCACTTAGCCAGGGCTAGGAGGACATTGACCAGGAGGTCCCATGACTTAGTGGGTAGGGTGACCAAACACAAAAGGGTGGGGGGGCAAATTCAACCATAACCTCAGGAGGAGGTTCCAAAGGTAGAGGTGGAGGAACTGCAGCCTGGTGCACTTGAGGGTCATGTGCACTAGGGTCTCCCTCTGCCCACAGAAGGGGCAGAAGACCGAGGTGTCCATGAAGATTGCTACATACATGCCTGTGGCAATGGCTCCATGGAGGAGCTGCCAGCTGAGGTCCCCAGTGGCTTGTGGGATGAGGGTGAAGAACAGATTCAGCCACTGTGGTGCACCAGCCACACGCTCACCAAACAGGTCCCCCACATGGTGTCTTGGTGGGACATGAGGGCAGCATGATGGATCACGCAATGCACAAGCATGTAGAGGTGGCAGTGATGGACAGTGCTTTTATTCCCCACTTCAACCTGTCCTATTCTTTTTCTTAACTATGCTTTTCATCTGAGAGCTGAAATTTTGGGGGGAGTAAAGAAGGCATTAAACATTTCAATCTTATTTGCACTATCCATTATTAGGTTTCCCCTTCCCAATCAGTAAGGGACCAATTACTTGTTTTGGTCTTGCTCTTACACATACAAAGTATTTTTGTTAACTTGTATGACCCTTTCCAGCTGTATCTCAATTTGTATCTTGGCCATTCTGGGTTTTTTTCTGCCTACATACCTATAATATACAACTGTACTCATCCTTAGTAATATGGTCAAGTTTCCACCTGTGAGATTCCTTTTTAAAATTACAAATCATGGGGAAGTTCACTGTTTAAGCAAAGCTTGTCTCTTGCTGTTCTTTGCCTTCACATTGGGAACTGTCTTGGATGATTTTTCCCCTTAGATTTGTCTTACATGGAGTCCTGTCTACCAATTTTAATTTGGTGAAAGGTGTGTTTTTTCAATAGTTCCATGTTTTTATTTTGCTCTACTCCTTCCTTTCCCAGGATGAAGTCTAACATTTCATAATTGCAGTCACCCAAAGTGTCTTCCTCTTTTGAGATTCTCATCCAGTTCCTCCACGTTAGCAGCAAACTGAGAAGGACTTTCATCCCAGCTGGTTTCTTCTATCCCAAAAATTCTCCCCAGCACTCCCAAAAAATTTGCTTGGCTGTTTGTTAACAATCTAGTATGGTCTATATAATATAGACTGTTAACATGTCAGCTCCCACCTCTACTCTGTATTACCATCCTAGTAGATATCACAATAACTTAAGACCCCCTCTGTAACTGGTACTTCCATGATTTGGGTATATTTTTTTAAACCTTCCATTTGTTGATGTGGTGCTCTATAGTAGATTATTACACTTTTAGACCTTCAAGCTTCCTTCCACATTGCCCCTCGTTTATGGAAGGACCTACACATAAACATCTACAAGGCTACCTTGTATACCCTAAAATTCATGTTTTAAATTTTTTTCTTTGCTATGATACCTACAAAAAATTGATACTAGTGAGGCAGCTGATGTGTTGAGACTGCTGTCTTATGTTTAACAGCTCACATGACAAACACTATCTATTTCTTTGCATACATCCCTCTGTCTGTCAGCACCATGCATTGTCTTCTGTCAGAAGAGATATCTTGCTACAGCACAACATGGCTAAGGTGCATGACTTATATACTTTGTGCAGTACAAATCAATAATGTCTATTCAGTATGGTTGCATTCTATGCTTCATTTGTATGAGGTTTTATGGTTGCCCTTGTTGTACATGGCAGATATTTTATGGCCTTTTGGCCATAAAAGCTACAAGATGGTTATCTAGTAGTTTTGACACTTGTTGGAAAATTAACTGAGTATTATACAACATTATCTTTGAGATCTCTTGACAGTTTTAGGTAGGGAAGCATGCATTTACTTAGTTGTGCTAGAAGCATGGTACATATTCTACCTGTTCTCTCACATTTGCAGTAGCTTCCAGTTTACTTCTCGTGAAATCAAAGTGTCTGTTTACACAAAGCCTTAAATATTCTGATTCTCAGATATCTCAAATTCTAATCTTGCAAAAGAATCTATATGTAATTATTTTTATGATCATAAGGAATTTCATTGAAGTCACTCCCTATGCAAGTGAGACCTTGCTATCATTTGGTATGCTTGTATTAAGGGTCTCTGGGTTTGGAGCTGAGTCACAGCAGCTCTTGCAGAAGAGTTCTTACATCCATACTTTGCTCCTTTTAAGCCTGCTGACTTTTTCAGCATGTGAGTTCAGAGAAGGGGTAAATTTTGCTTGAGAAGTCAGTGTGATATATATCAAAGTATTTTCAATGGAGCTTATTTTCCTTGCTGCTTCTTCTGAATAGTCCTGCAAATTTATTAATGCCCAGATTATTTTATGTAGTACACATGCAATTTAATTATTAAATAGAAAACTAAAGAGAGAGATCTCTTTTAAAGAAAAAAAGGAGGTTGTAACTTGCTTTTCTAAAAAGTGACTCTTTTCCACCCTGACCTCCTTGCATCTGAGAAAGCCTGTATTCCTCAGCCTGAGGAAAGGAAGGAGTAGAGCAAAATAAAAACATCACAGATTTGTTCTATTTTTCTTTTCCCCTCCTCCTCCTCCCTTTGTCCTACTGATGACAGATGTGACATCCCTTCTATGGGCTGGCTAGCAATGAAATGCCGTGAAGTAAAGCATGGCAAGGAGAAATATATTTACATTTTTTAATATTTTTAGAATGCACAAAATTAGAACATGGGGCTTTCATAGAAACAAGACCAGATGCCTAGGGGTAAAAAGGATGAGAATATATCATAATAGGTAATCCAAATCAACATTCTGCTTTTTCTTGAAATTCTTTTTAAGGCAATTTAATTTTAAAAAATGTAGATAAAATTTCTGAGGAGAAATATATGAGATTTATTGTTGCATGAATCCCTCTCTCTCCCTTCTCTGGCCAAATATCATTGAACAAGTGTTCAGGGTTCTTGGAGAGCTTGTACTTAAGTTAATAGTCCATGGTGAAGCCAGTTCCTTGACCACTTCATTGCTAATGTTACCAGTCCTAGCTAATATTAAAGGTCGCATTGGTATGGCTATCTATTTTGTAGTCAAAATCTTATTTTCTGCTTGATCGTTCCCTTACACAAAAATATGGCTGTAAGATTTTTATGATCGATTGTTCTAAACTGGCATTTTCCTCAGTGGCTGCTACCCATTTCCTGTGCTACATCTTACATTTTAAGAGCCTTATACAGATACAGTAATCTATTACAGCTTTGGCCAGTATAAAAGCTATAGTTAATGCTGCCTATTCTTCTCCTGAAGCTATTTTTAAATCCACTTACCTGAACCTGTACATTACTCATCATTTATGAGATCCCCAACAGGCGTTACGCTAAAATGAGATTTTGTTCTGTATTGAATTATTATCTTGCATGAAATGCAATGCAAAATCACAATGTATTTTTTGTTAACTGAACTAAATAATGTAATTTGGAAGTGACACTGCAAGCATGTTTGACATGAATATGGTGGGTGGAAGAGGGGTCTCTATCCATGGTGTGGGGAGGAGGGGTGTCTGTCTGTCTTCAAACTTAGATGGAGTATGATGGTAAAAGGTCAAATCTGGTCTGCTAAAACAAAATCCTCAAGGCTCCTCTTCAAACTGAGTGTAAGGATCTACTTCCCACCCCCAAAAATAAAGTTAAGATCATCGTGACCCATTTGGGTTTTGTTTCTCAATAGACCACAGAAATACTTTGAAGTATTGTGGACTTCTGGGAATTTAGGGAAACTTAGATTGACACAAAATTGCTATTATCTCAATGGCATAGTACAACTTGTGTAACTTGCTATCTTGCATGCATTGATAGGATTTATTTTTCCATGACACTGAGCATTTTTTCAGCGAAAATAAGATATATATTTGCTAAAGAAAAAGGTTTTTGGAAACCAGCTGCAGCAATGCACCTAAGTAATCCAGAGGGGCTTTAAAGGGATTTGCTATGAGATGTATACATTTCTCTCCATATATCAGAGTATCTGTGCTGCATACCACTTGCCCCTTCTAAATAGCTGAAATGAGACAAAAAATGGACTGAACGCCATACATTTTTCTTATACATGTTTTCTATTAATTAGGATATTAATATCCTTCTGACATACATTAAGGTGAAAAGAGTTGAATTCAGGTTCATCTGGAATTCCAAATTGTCACTAATACTGTCACAAAATGCTTTTCTTGCTGTTCTGAGGTACTTTGGTCCCCTTGGTTAGGGCAATATAAAACTATTCTGTGAAGAACACAACAATCATACTTCTCCTTTGCAAAGACCTAGCAGAAGAGTTAAGATAGTTGTGAAGCTGAGATATTATTCCCAACTTTCCTATAGACAAGATTAAAATGTATCAGATATCTGTCATCCACATATCCCAAAAGTTTGTATTAATAATTCAAAATGGCAAATTGCAACAAACACTAATTTTGCACTTATAGGTAATGCTTTTTCTCTGCTTCTCAAAGCACCTTGCCTATCAAATTGATAATTGCAAAGCAATTGCAAGGCAATTGACTTGAAGTCAGTAGTTACTGGATTGCATTATTGAAGGCTTAGAGACCAATTTTCAGAAGCATACTTACTAACTGCCCATTGAGAGTCACTGAGACTGACTCAAGGGTACATGCAGACATCCCCAGGACCTGATCTATGATCATACTGCTTACTTTTTTGTTTGTTTGTTTGTTTCATAGTTTCATAGTTGGTAGGGTTGTAAGGGACCCGAGCAGATCATCAAGTACAACCCCCTGCCATGGCAGGAAAGAGTACTGGGGTCAAACAATCCCAGCAAGGTGTTCATCTAGCCTCCTCTTAAAGACCCCCAGGTAGGAACCAGCACCACTTCTCTTGAAAGTTGGTTCCAGATCCTAGCTGCCCTGACTGTGAAGTAGTGCCTCCTGAATGTGAATCTAGCCTGAATGTACCCTCTGCCAGCTTGTTACTGTTATTTCTTGTCACTCCTGGGAGTGGTTGGGGGAACAGGGACTCCCCCAATGCCTGCTGGTCTGCTCTAACTAGTTTGTAAATGGCCACTAGATCCCCCTTCAGCCTTTTCTTGTAGAGGCTGAACAGGTTCAGGTCCCTTAGCCTCTCCTTATAGGGCCTGCCCTGCTGCCCCCTGATCATGTGGGTGGCTGTCCTCTGGACCTTCTCCATGTTGTCCACATCCCTCTTGAAGTGCAGTGCCCAGAACTGGACACAGTACTCCAACTGTGGCCTGACCAGTGTCACATAGACAGGGTTCATTTTGGCATCAATAATGACTCCAAGATCCTTTTCTGCCTCTGCACTGACAAGAAGGGAGTTCCCCAGCCTGTAGGTATGCTGCTGGTTCTTTCTTCCCAGGTGCAGTACCTTGCACTTGTCAGTGTTGAAACCCATCGTGTTTTTTCATCCGCCCACCCCTAGAACGTGTCTAGGTCTGATTGCAGCCTATTCCTCCCTTCTAGCATGCCCACTTCCCCCCATATCTTAGTGTCGTCTGCCAATTTGAACAGGGTGCTTTTTATCCCCTTGTCCAAGTTGCTGATGAAGATGTTGAACAGTGCAGGCCCACAGACTGAGCCCTGGGATACCCCACTGCCCACATCCCTCCAGGTCAAAAATGACCCATCCAACACCAGTCTCTGGAAGTGGCACTCCAGCCAGTTAGTGACCCATTTGACTGTGTAGGTGTCAGTGCCACAGTTCCCAATTTTATAATGAGAATAGAGTGAGACACAGTGTCAAAGGCCTTCCTAAAGTCCAAAAAGACTATGTTCACTGCTACCCCTGAGTCTAAGGATTTTGTGACCTGAATTTTGTGACCTGTGACCCGTAACTGGTGTAATTGTAGATTGGGTCCCTCAAGTGCCAGGAATCATGCCACGACAGGAATCTCAGTTTATGAGGGTGGGATTGGGGGGGGCTACATGTCTGAGGGGGTGTTGGGCAAACCTATGGGGCAAGGAAGAAGCATTGCTGGGTTGAAGACAAGTTTGCCCATCTGGTGGGAAGGTCAAGGAGGCTAAAAATATCCCGGTGTGGGGAAAAAAGAGGTGAGGGGAAAGAGTAAGAAAAGCAGAGCCCTAGGGCTGGTGCATGTAGCTGGGGTTAGCCCCAAGATTGTCTTCTGGACATGTACAGATGTTCAGTATATTAAGCTTAAGTGGGAACAAGGTGCCTAGGTGTCTGATCCAGGTCATTTCTAAAAATACACAATATGGCAAGTTTATATTGTTAGATATCTTTTTAAAGCAATGTGGTCATACCAAATGAATCTAAGTGCTTAAATGTTTTTGTGGCCAATGGGTACTTCTGCACGAGATGCTAACTATTAAGTAGCCTAATAATGCTGTACAGTAGTACGCTATGCAAAACCTCTGTTAATACACTACTTCACAGTAGTATTAGGCTACTGAACCGTTAGCATCTAAAAAAACCCATGCACCAGCTCATGGCGTGTGGGGGGAAGGAGGCAGTGAATTAATGAATGTGTAGATGCACCCAATGTGTAAGATTAATTAGAATCACATTTGTAATTTAGGGGGAAACCTAGGTGCTTGAATCCTGTTTGACCACCTATAAATCCAGTTAGAATTCAGTTTCCCTAGGGCACTTCAGTGAAATCATATATAATAACTACCATATTGTGGCTGCTGACTGAAAACAAAAAACAACAACGAGAAGCAAAAAACAGAACTGGATATTTCACAGTATAAGATGTTGTCTGAATTCTTGGTAGAAAATACCAGAAACAAAAGTAAGATACAAAATAGGTGCATCTCATATTCAAACAAGTCATATCCAGTGTTTCCAAATCACTTGTATAAATTGTGGCTTCTACGGAGGACATCTTTCCTCTGTTTTTTCCCCATGAAATCTTACATTTTTCTTCTGAGACTATGCTTTGAACTAATCACATTTGAGGTAAATAAAACAGCACAGCAGGTAGTCAGGTAGCCTGAGACTGAGTTAGAAGTGTTAGAAAATAAAAAACCTAGGATTCTGGACTAGCCTAAGGGATTGACACGACACCTAGTTTGATGAGTGACAGAAAGGTTTTATTTACTACAAGTATTCAAAGTCAAATGAGCCCAAACCAAAGCAGTCCAGTAATCAGCTATATGGTGATGGTTTCTCACCAAACAGGCCATAAGAGAGAGAGTCTGTTTCTTCCAGCTTCTTGAGATGACTGGGGTGCAGCAGTAGTTGGTGTCAGAGAGATTTCTCACTCTTGAAGCGCACACTGTTAGCCATTTTCACTTCATTCTTATACCCTTAGACCAGCATCTTCAAGGCATTCTTTTAGTTGAATAAATCAAGGAAGAGTCCCAAGCAGTAACTGCCAGGAAAATCCTGTTAATCAAACTGCTCATTACTCGTTATCAGAAAGTTCCAATTTAAATGAATTACCTTCCTCAGCGACAAGAGTTTATCCATTTCTATTAAGTCTGGAACATATTAAGAAACTTATTAACAACCAGGGAAAACACAAGGTTTGGAGGACTGTCCTGGGATCAGGGGGTGGAAATCAAGGAAATCACTAACCAAAACAGAAGTAAATCAGGAGGCGATACCAATCACATATGGAGAATGACCCTTCCTGTCCATAACATGAGTTAATTGCAAGAGAAATATTTACCATACTAATTAATCAAAGATATACGTTTCACATGGTTACATACCAGACAACTGGGAGCCTGCTTAAAATCATCATGAATACAATAAAATAAGCTGGAAGGCATACCTTATTATTTCTTCTTAGATGGCTTAGCCTTTAACTCACATTCTCTTGCACTATGCAGTTAGCATTAGTATTTGGTATTTTAACTTTTGTAAGCCACAGTTTAGCATGAGTTTGAGAATCAAAGTGTTGTTGAATAGTCATCTTTTATTGACTGCATCTCTAAGCAAATATTTGAAACGTCACAAATTGTTTGAGATTATGAATCCCGAGCTACTATAAAAGAATTCACAGAGTAAGCCTTCCCAAGGAAAATATGATGCGCTAGCACAGAGGCACATTAATTCCAGCCAGGACTAATCTTCTAACATAGAAAGACTGAGCTAGGTGATTTAACACTAGTGCACCTGCACATTGTGGTTTCAGCTCAATCATTAAATCACCGTTTCATTCTTCAGTTAATACAAGGTATTAAAAAGGACACATTTCATTTTCCTCTCCCTCAAAAAGTGATTGAGAATGACAGGCTGATATTTGAAGCAATGCTTTATGTTACTGCTACCTTTAAGTGCTCTTGAACAAATACTTTATTGAAAATGTTGAAACAAGCTTTTATTAATGGAGGTAGGCAATCTTTTCTATAACTGATTATAAACTACTAAGTAATGGCAAGTGTTGCCCTTTCACTTTGGTGAGGTACTACAATGTCATATCACACATGCAGTTATCATCTTATTGCCAACAGTAGAAAGTTGAGTACCAATTTTCTGATCAAATAAAATTTGATTGATTTTTTGTCTTGATTAACTTTAATGCCTGGTGAATAATGTGTCAGAGCTAATGGTAAATCCACTGAGTGGACCCATTTGCTTTTCAATCCTTTTCCTATTTCTCTCTTTTTAGTGGATACCATCTGAAGCCTTTGTTTAAATGGCCTAAGGCTTTTACAAGCCAACTCCAGTCAGAATTGGAGTGTACTGAAGGACAAAAATAAAACAGAAGAATTTTGTAATCATCGGTCAGAGGTTTCTGAGCACAGGAACATAGTTATGTGATGAGAATTGCAGAAAAGATGTAAGACCTTGCTCTTGAAAGTAATATAGGAATAAGGAAAATCATTTTAAATCCCAAAAAATGTACAAATAGATTTCATTGTTAATGCTGCTAACAATAAGACTGTTTATAGTAAAGGACTGAATTCTCACCCCACTTTGAAGTCACCTTAGAAAAAAACTCCCAGTAATAACATGAAAGCTTGTAACTTGCTATAAACAGTGTCAGCAGAGGCCACTGGAACTGGGATGAGTGCCATAATCAAATAAGACACCTGCAGTATGCTCATGTGTCTGGTTCATCCATGCCAACTCTTTTGCTCTTCTATTATTTCATCTGTAATTTATCTGATATGATCATTAAAAAAAAAAAGCCAGTTCAGATGCCAAGAACTGACCAATATAGAAGCTACACATTGACATGCACTGCCAGCCTTTTTAATGATATAACTAAGTGGGGCATCATTGATCTGATTTAATGCATGTTTCACTACAGTACTGGAATAATTAAATCCCAAATATAGCAAGCATTATATTTCAGCACATGCTAGTATAGAATTCCTGGAGTGTATGAGATTGTGATAATTAAGCCTGTGCCAAAGGTGAGCACCAGCTCCCAGGATCTAGTGCCGTTTTGGCACTAACTGGCCTTAATAATACTACACAAATAGCATTTCACTTAAGAAAGCTTAAAACTCCCCATGAGCTAGCTAGATATTATTGTTCTGACTTAAAGAGGAAAACTGAGGCCAAAAAATGATGTACCTCATATATAGCAATCATGTTTCATCATTTTATAGATGTTAGGGTTGAAAGGGGCCTATTAGATCATTGAGTCCAAACCCCTGCCCTGGGCAGGAAAGAGTGCTGGGGTCAAATGGGTCAGCGTCTGTTCAGTCTTCTTTTAAACATCTCCAAGGAATGGGACAGCACCACCCCCTTGGAAGCTTATTCCACACTTTGGCAATGCTCACTGTAAAGAATTTTTTCCTGATGTCCAATCTGAATTTATTCTTCCAGTTTGTGGCCATGATTTCTAGTTACCCCAACAGACACCCCGGTAAACATTGTATCCCCTATTTCTTGCTGCGCCCCTCTACATTCTTGCTGCCCCCCCGAGTAAACATTGTATCCCTCTATTTCTTGCTCCCCACCCTACAAAATGAGTTTGTAGGTGACCACAAGATCACCTCTCAGCCTTCTCTTGCGGAAGCTGAAGAGGTTCAGGTATCCCAATATGTGGCATATACAAAGGTGTAGCAGATTCAGGGTTATGCTTAATTTAAGTGGTCTTTAAACTTCACATGGACCTGAGTTTTCTGGGCACGCTCACCTCTCAGGAACATCATAGATGTGTATGAGAACTCTATAACACATTTTACAGGATGCACTCACTGTCCTGAGTCATCACCAGCTCCTGAAAAGGTGCCTCTGGCTCTCAGAGCCACTCTAATTAAAGTACCCTTCCCCATACTAAAAATATGTAGCATTGTTAGCTTAATATTTTAACATTGGTGTAATCTTTAAGGGAATTGATTACCAGTCTAATCTTGGAAGAAATTTAAAGTGATTTATAAAAGCATTGTTGATAAATTAATATTGAAGAACTATTTCCACAACAGGCATGCTTTGCAGAATGAGAAATGAACTAATCTATTCAGACTAGAAATAACTGTGATTTCAGTGCAGTCATCATTTAAACAATACGGTAGTTTCTCAGACCAACATTTCATAGAAGGTTTCATTGTGCAGTATGATATATCATAATAATATTCAACAGGTCTGCAATTATTAACTTTGTTTTCTTCACAAAACTCTTATTGAAATTTGCAAGTAGGTTATAGAATCACAGCAGAAATATGAATGTCAATTTTAAGGTCCTGGTTTTACAACAGTAAAGCTTTTCCTAGGAGCATGAAAAATTCTTGTGTCCTCTTCAGATTGTGCTTTCTGAATTACTGAGTATCAATTACTTTTACAGGCTGAATATCTCCCTCAGCAAGCATTTGTACATTATTTATAGCTGACTTGTTTTGGCCTGCCAGATGTAGAGCTTACTCCTATGTAAATTCAGGTAACAGTCTTTCACAAATCTATACATTATGGGTCTTTTCCAATAACTGGCCACAGAGGATATAGTATTCCAAATTTACATGCACCTACCAAAAGACAGAGTGTGGCCATGTATTGGGCTATGAAATACTTGACACGCTCAGAAAACGTACACACTGATACAGAGGGAAGCTCAAGTTCTTAATAATCTTTTCTTTTCCTACCTCTTGCTGTCTAGAGTTAAGACTTCCAATCTATGTGCTAAATGGAGCTTTCCTCTCTTGTACCACAAGTTTCATGCTTGATGATGACTGATCAGCAGCCACTCACCTTCACTCTAGACCACCTCCCTTAATGCTCAACCAACATGCCTTGATGTTCAAAAGAAGAAAGAGAATAAGGAGAGGAGAAGTGTTTGTTACCACTTGTGAGTAGGATGGCTCATGATCGCCCTGCACAGGGCTCTGCCTCCCCTACACCCTGCCTTTACCACATCTATATAGGCACCAGCATGTGACCAGCCTCTTGGGCTCATCCTCCCATGGACAGTGTATTTAGACCTGGTAACCAGTCAGTCATCTTCTTAGCAATTACCCAGTTTTATTCTTATTTTAATTGATTAGGGTCACAACATCAATTTCCAACTGAGCTATATCAATCAACTAAGGTCCCCACCTATTGACTGCATGCTGTCACATCAATTCATTTCTTTTATCCATCCCCTAGATTCTTGGTTATAAAGTCTATCAGCATTCCATTAATCAATTCCCCAACAGTCCAGTCAACTAACTGGCTTACTTGCTGCAACTAATTAATTTTGCTCATCAATTCATTACATCCACTGAGAGCTGGTTTCTTCTTTAAATCTATGGGACAGGAGGCCCTCACTCACTTGTCCTTATCTATTACCCAAGTTGAATGTCCCAGGCATAAAACCCTTTAAATGTCCATCTTACCGGTCTGGGTCCCACTTTTCCTTCACTGTGGCTTTAAGAGTCATCTTGCCTGTGGATGACTGCAGGCTTTTGGTGTCCTACTTAGCTTCACTTCATCTCTAGTCCATTGGTCCAGCTTCTTTTATCAGTTTCACACCTCTGCATGGTTTGCACAAGTTCTGCCTTGCTTGTGCTCCCCTTCTCCAGGGAAACTTTGCTAGGGCCAGCACAGACTTATCTTCCAGCCAAGCTCCTCCTGGCCAAGAAATGCTGGCTCTGGGGTCCCATGACCTGGCTCCTCCACATGTCAGGCACAGAGGCTACCATGTTTGCCCCAGATGTCATAGTCTCAGCTTCCTCTGCCACGCTGTTGGCCCTTTCCCTCCCAGTAGGCTCCTGGTGTGGCTGGGTCTGGTGAGGTTCTCCAGATCATACCAGGGCCCAAGGCCTCAGCAAGGCAAAGGGAAGGGGAGAATTCCTGCTTAGCAAGGAGTGGGGCTCTGTTACATACCACAGACTCCTGACAGTCCTGTTCCATATCTTCCAAACAGTCCACTTAAATCATTCTCATCCAGGTAGGGGGACACTCACTGTTTTACAAAGGTCAGCATATTGAGGACAAGTCTATGAAATGGCAGCAACAATTCAGTTTATCTTTTTTAAAAACTTGTTCATATGGAGGAAATTATTAAATCTAAAACTGGGTGATGTGCAGTTTGAGAGGGATGCATTGTCCCTAATAGGCCAACAATCAGAAATACAAGTACTCTGGGATCTGGGATGTAGTGACTATGTTTATCTTTGGAATAAAATTAGTTTTCAGTGTAGTGGGATCATCAGCATATGTGCTTTACTACAGAGTTGGCAAATTAGCTCCTCAATAAAGTGTCACCATCCACACCTGTAGCCCTATTAGGCTGTGTAGACAGTGACCAGAGCCAGCTGGGGCATGAGGTTAGCCCCATCCTGTAGCACTTTTGTGCACCAGCAAGCCTCTCAGCAGTACATTAAGCTGGGGCCGAGCAGCTCTGGGCTGGCAGGCTGCCCCCCCCTGCCAGCTGGGGATGCACTGCCCTGGCTCAGTGTGCTGGTGGTCTCGGGCACACATGTAAATTTACATGCATATTTACATGTGTGCCCGAGACCGCCAGCACAGTGAGCCAGGGTGGTGCATCCCCAGCTAGCAGGGGGCCAGCCTGCCAGCCCAGAGCTACTCTGCCCCATCTTAATGTCATATCTGGTTAGGTATTAAAAAGTATAGTTGAGATACTGTATCAGCCCATTCTTGCACAACAGAATCAGACTTACAGAAGATAATTCTGAAATACCATTATCTATAATTTAAAATAAACTAGCACAAGCAGCAGAGTCATAGCTGTAGATACTGTCATCAGCAATTTGTAGTCCCCAAAAGTGCTAAGAAAAGCAAAGCCAGATGGCACTGATACCACCAATATGGAACTACAGTACAGTTCTTAGAATACCTACAGTTATTTATACCAGCATTGATTTTTGGGGCTTCAGTGAAACATGTTTGAATTAGCTATTGAATCAATTACAATTATTGCAGAACAGAGCTATCTTATTCATGAGTTATACTGCAAGTAGTAGAGCACTATGTCAACTTTTCCTATCGGGAATTTCCAGGGTACTTTTATCATAAACATTGCATTGAATACTAACTAAATTAGGGCAGCTGAATCAATCCACTGAACATAAAATTTTTCATAGCAATTTGAGTACATGGTAACAGTGTATCCCCTCAAATAGTTAAGATAATTATGAATAACCTGTAAACCAATTTTCCATGAATATTATTCATCGTTCAGTATTCTTCTCAAATGTATTTAATATAATCTTTTCTGGTGCTTTGTCCTGCTGTGAACTATCCAATCCAACTACAGCTGAAAAGAAGATATTAATTCAAGACTTAGGGCCTATATATACTAGCTTGCCCATTTGCTCTTGCTTTGGTGCTTGCCAAAATATGTCATGTAGTTCTTTTTTTTGGCACATACCCAGATGTCTTTAAGATCTGTATCACACATATTCCCAAGATTGGTGCAACACATTCCCAGCACCACACCACAATTTTTTTAATATACAACACATTCAGAGCATAAGAAAGTATCCAGGGCTTGTTTTTGATAGCAATCTCAAAATTACTATGGAGATATGAGACCTACTAAGTATGCTTTTAAAAACACACCATCTAATTCAATCTGACATCATGCCCTTGCTGCTGGGATCATTTAGTTCTTGTTAGAAAATGCTACTTTGTTGAGTCCAAAATATTTTATCCCAAACACCTTAAGCTTGGCAAGCTTGTATCAAACCCAAGGTAGGGTTCCAATTTTTCTTGGATCCAGGATTCATAGGCTCTGGGACAGATTACCATGCCAGAGTTTCCAGGGTTCCTACCATGGAGCTGGGAATGTCCTGGCTCAAATCAGAGTCATAGATAGTAGTTCAGTGAAAGCAACACTTTCATGTAAAACATAAAAATGCCCTAGCTGCTTCAAGACCCACTTTATAACAGTTTTCCCAGTATTTCATATGGTCCTCCATAAAGGGAGAGCCTAAAAAAGGACAGATCTCTTCAGTTTAGAAGGAAGAAGGCTGAGGGAGGGGTGGGGGGATATTATAGAGGTCTTTAAAATCGTGAAGAGTAAATTAGACTAAGTGTCCAGGGAACTGCTGATCACCAAGTACCAGAATACTAGAACTGGAGGACACCAGCTGAAATTAGTAAATGACAGGTTTAAAACTAACAAACCTATAATGGTAGATTCCAGGGAGGGTATCAACTCAGGGATAGATCACTCCAGAGATATCCAGTTCAATACCCTCCCTCTATAGCATCCACTTCTGTCACTGTCAGAGAAAGGATATTAGGCTAGATGGACCTTTGGTCTGACCCAATATAGCACTTCTTACATTTTTAAGGGTAAGATCCCACCGGACCTTTCAGTAATTGGCTTCCCAGGAGCCACTTAAGCAGTTAATGAGCTTGGGGGAATCAGGCTACCTTGAAGGCTGATTCTAAAGAAAAGAGGTTTCAAAAGAGAGAATTCTCTAGTGATTAGTGCAAGGGAACCCTTAGGGAAAAAGCTTAGAAAGGACATCCTAGATGGTTACTGGAAGCCCAGGCCTTGAAGGGTAGGGACAGACATTCAAAAAGCCTAAGCCTGAATTGATTCAATTTTTGCAGGTTAATCTAACCTGCCCAAGCTAAATCAGTTTTGTAACTGGACATACATCCCAGAAATGAAGATACATGCCTGCAGTGGCTCAGGCTGGAAGCTGGGGGGTGCTGAAGCAACCCTCCCTTTCTTTCAGAGCACTGAGCTGAGGGGGACATGGCCAGGCTCCAGCAGGACACTATGATTAGTCACTCAGGGAAGTCATAACAGTGTTTATCACCCTCTAACTCAGGTTTTATGACCCCATTAGAGGGACATTACCAGCTACTTGTTAATTTTGCCTGTTCATAGATTCAAATATTGTGAGGCCAGAAAGGACCTTGCAAGATCACTGGGTCCAGCCCCCTGCAGCAAGCAGGAAAGATAACTGGGAGTCAGGTGACTCCAACAAGGCGAGTGTCTAGTCTCCTCTTGAGTAGGTGATTGCACCACCTCTGGAGGGAGTTTATTATACAGTCTAGACACCCTGACTGTGAAAAAGTTGTTCCTAATATTGAGCCTGAGTTGCTCTTCCAGGAATTTGTGGCCATTATTCCTGGCTTTCCCCTTGGGTGCCCTGGTGAACAGTTGCTCATTGAGCCCTTGATGTACTCTTTTAGTGTAGCGGTAAACTGCTACTAGGTCCACTCTCAGCATTCCTTTTTTCAGGCTGAAGAGCCCCAGATCCCTCAGCCTTTCCTCGTATGGTATGCTATGTAAGACTCTGATCATATGGGTTGCTCTTCTTTGGCCTCTCAAGCTTGTCCATGTCCTTCTGAAAGAGTGGTGCCCAGAACTCGACGCAGTACTCCAGCTGTGGTCTCACCAGTGCTGAGTACAGTGGAAGAATCACCTCCTTGGTTTTGCTGAAGATGCACTAATTGATGCATACCAGAGTATTATTTGCCCTACTGGCTACAGCATCATGCTGCTGGCTCATATTCATACTCAGGTCTATTATTACCCCCAGATCCCTTTCATTCGTGGTGCTACTCAGTTTGGTGCCACCAAATCTGTAAGTGTGTTGGGAGTTGCTCACCCCAAGGCAGAGGACTTTACAGTTCTAGATGTTGAACTTCATCAAATTTCAACCCGCCCAACTTGCCAGTCTGTTTAGGTTCTCCTGTATCTGCAGCCTATTTTCAAGTGTGACCATGCTTCCCCATAACTTGGTGTCATCTGTGAACTTGGCCAGTGAGCTCTTCACCCCCAAATCCAAATCATTAATAAAGATGTTGAAAAGTAGAAAGAGGGAAAGGGCAAGGAGTGGTGAGGGGAAGGGGGAAGCAGCCCACAGTCTCTGGAGCTGCAGCCAGGGAGCAGAGGGGAGAGGCCACCTCTGCTGTGAAACAGAGAGCCCCAACCTGCCCAGGGATGCTGGGGTGCCTGGTTTACCTTAAACCAACAAGGGATCTGGAACAGACATTGTATAAGCCGGTGTGATGGCGGCGTGCCGCCGTCACGGGCGCAGGTAGGGCAAGAGGAGGGTCACAGGGGAGCGGCAGGCTCACAAGAACACCCTGAGACGACCTGCTTACTTGCTGGAGGGTTGGCAACGCTGGACCTGGGAACACGGCAGCAGCAGCGGCCGCCATTACAGCTGCACAAGCCAGTGTTATGCTGACTGTTTAAACAGCTGTTCCTGGCAAGGGGAACAGCTGAGCCGATCATGGCAGCCATAACAGCTGCCGTGGGAAAGTTTAAAAGCCCCGGCAAGCCCCACGGTGAGGAGTCAGGAGAGCGGGGAGCAGGTACGCAGCATGCCAGCGTAGCTGTAGCTCCCCTTACGGCTGCCTCTCAGGCAGGCAGTCTTCTCTCAGCCCAGCAGCTGGGGCGGGCAACAGGAGCCTGGGAAGGAGTGGAGGGTTTTGTCCCTGGGAATTGCCCGGACCAACACATTGCTCAGGGAAGCCTCTCCACTGTAGAGGAATACTATTTCTGATTCAGAGAAAGGAAGAGGCCCTACAATAGTGGTGAATGCAGCCAGGTCTGAAGGCATGCTGACTTAGAGCAAGCATCGGCTCCAACTCAGGGAGCAGTTCTATCGACTGGCTGACGGACCGGTGTCTAACATCAAGGTCCCATTTAACCAACAAGTGACCGGTTGGCAAGTGGATGGGGTGTAAGGGTGGCAGAGCCCCGTGGAACATCGGAGACCCCAACCGTGAGTACCCCCTCGTCGGGAGAACCCCTCCAGTACTAGATCTCCACTGAACCCCTCCTTTGAATACCTCATACCATCAAAGTCATGGCAGGCGAGATGAGGGGGAGGGGCTACCTACAAGGGGTGTCATCGGATGAGGTCCACCAACATCACAGCCGGTTTGACCCAAATCAGTTAAGTCTGATTCTACATTCAACCAGGTTAATCTTAAACCAGTTTCGGCCATTTTGAAACTGGTTCATGTGTCCCGAGACTCTGTTCTCTGTTCAGGTTCAGGTTTAAACCAGTTTCTCATCACTTAAACAAGTTTATGTAAAATATCTGTCCCTAGTGGAAGAGATGGGCACTTCTTTGAGAGGAGCTAAATTTGGTAGGGATTCCCTGTAGAGTTCCATGGTCAGGGTGATAGCATCCCTAAATAAAGAGTTAAGATGTTGGACTGAATTTAGATGGAGTTTTCACCTCTGCTAAGAAGTCTGGGTAAAGACTTTCTTGTGATTTTGCTGAGTATTCTGTCAGTAAATGAGATTGTCTGAATGAAATACTGCCAATATCTAAAAGCCTCACTAGACTTAAAATCCATTTGGGAAATTAAAACAGATTACACATGCAGTATCCTGCCTGATCACAAGATAGAGAGGTAAAAAAGGATAGAAACTGTCTGTGACATCTGAACTGGCAAACCTGATCTTTGGCCAGCTTTATTCAGGTCAGAGCCAAACAAGGCCATACAATTATTGCAATGATTTTGCTTGGCCGTGAGCTACAGAAAGTGGTTTTGTAGTTACTGTACTGAACTGGGACTCAGAAAAACCGGAACAAGCCAAATATTGTAACTTATGCCTTAGCTCCCTAGATATATAATAGAGACAATACGGCCATATGGAATATAGGTGCTGCAAGAAGAAATCTAGTAATCATTGAAGCAAATTGAGCTGAACTATAAAATGAATTACTCTCTCTCTCTCTTTGTCTGTTACTAATATCACTATTACATTTTACAATTTTTTTTTTTGGTGAATGCATCTAGAAAAAAACCTTCATGGAAGGTAAATAAACGTACCTATCTCATTAAGCCAACAGCTCCTGAATATTAAGTAAGTTGGTTATGGGGAAATATCATGAATCTTCATGCAGGCAATATGCTTAATAATGTTAAGGATGTAACTTCTTTTCCTGGTGAGACCATTGCTATTTATAAGAATAATTTATCAAGTAAGTTTTAAAAGATTAAAATGGCAAAAGAAAAAGAGACTTAGAAAAGAACCATATGACTGAAGTTGTGATGATACAATAAGTTATAAGAAAAGATATGGTGAAAGGGTAGCTGGCAAGCTGCCCGAGCCATTATAGATCAGCTTTTGTTCCTGTTTCATCTTCAGGATCACTGCAGGCTTGTAATATATTTGTTTATTTTCACATAGAACTACCTATGCAAGGTTCTGGTATATTAGCAACAACATTATAAGTAAAATGATATGAAACCCCTTTCCAAATAAATCCCTATATAACAGAAAGAATTACATCTTACTTCTCCAAGAGACCAAAGTAAATTTGTTAGACTTGCTGCATTCTCTGAAGGTCAAACTCATAACTACAAAAATCACCTACCTCACCTGATACTAGGCTTATATTTAGCCCCTCTAATTAACCTGTTCCCTGCTACCTTCTACATCAAATTCAGGTTTTTATGTTTCTCTCTCCATCACCTTCCAGCTACTCAGATAACTATCTCACCTTTCTCCCTATGTCCTAGCATGCCTGCCTCTAGATTTTCTTTCTTTCCTTTGTTTAGAGCAGTGGACTTAAGAACATAAGTGCCAAACTGGGTTAGAACAATGGTCCATCTAGCACAGTAGTCTGTCTCCAACACTGGCAGGTGTGGATCCTTTGGAACAATGATTCTTAACCAAAATGCTGCAGCCCCTGAGGTGCCACCAGTTCCTTTAAAGGTTGCTGGGACATATGAGGAGATAAGTAAATAAGGGCAGTCTCAAGTTTATCTCTGCCTGGCCAATCTGCTATCTCTACTGTCAGACCCCTTTCCAAAGAAGTAAACACTGTAAAATATAAATTAGTTTTTGAAACTGGCTGTCACTCAAATCACAACAGTTGTGGAAGGGTGTCTCAAGTCCAGTGAGGATGCTTCAAGTCCAAAAAGGTTGAGAACCACTGCTTTAGTGGGAGATCACTAAGCCAGATATATCTAAAATGACTACCCTCCCCAGGACCAGATTAATCCTTTAGTGGGTGTGACTTCGGCCAGTCCCCCATTCGTTGGTACCTCCTGCAGGTTGCCCCTTAACCCCTCATCTCGCCCGCCACGACTTTGATGAAATCCAGATATCTGAAGGGAGGGTGTTCAGTGCTGT
>JAGPOW010001338.1:42198500-42232351 GCA_030014935.1 Caiman crocodilus
TTCCCCCTGCTCCCACTTCCCTGGTAAGTTTCTTTCGCCTCCTCTTGACCCCAGGGGTCCCTCTCGTGCCCCTAGTGACGGCCCGACGCCGTCACAGTGGGCCCTAGGCAACCAAACTCATGGCACTGCTGCCTACAGAGAACAGGGCTCAGAGCTGCCACTAGGCAGTGGCAGTAAGGCCAGCAGAGGGGAAGGGAAAGGAGGCCAACGGGGCCATTTGCACCACTGGCATGGAGGGAAGGACTAGCCTCCCCCCACACGCATACACCTCCCCCCACAGCTCAGGGCCTTAGAAATGTGCTTAGTTTGCCTATCCATGGATCTGGCCCTGACCATCCCCAGCATTCACCATTATTGGTTAAAGATGCCAGAAGAAACATCTCCAACCATTCTATTCAGTAGCTATTAATAGATCTAATATCCATTAATTTTTCTCATCCTTTTTTAAACCTGGCTATGTTATCTGCTTCCATTACCTCTGTTGGCAATGACGTCCACAAGTTAACTACACTCCGCATAAAAAGAACTTTTTCTTGTTAGCTTTGAACTTGTCTCCTACTAATTTAGTGGGCATCCCCTAGTTCTAGTATTATAGGAGTTGGTGAACAACAGTTTCCTGTTTCCTTGGTCAGCATCCTCAATGACTGTATAGACCTCAATCATAACTCACCTCATCCTTCTCCTTTCCAAACTGAGGAGTACTAGCCTTTGTAGTCTCTCCTGGCACGGTAAGTGCTCCCTAATCATTTTGGTCACCATTCTCTGCACCTTTTCTAATTCTATTATATTTTTGGAGAGGTGGAGAGCAGAACAGTACACAGCATTCAACATGTGGGCATACCATGGACTTGTATAATGACATGATGATGTTCTTTGTCTTGTTTTCAATTCCCTTCTTAATGATGCCCAACATTTTATTGGCTTCTTTGGTTGCCACTGCACATTAAGATGATATTTTTAGTCAACTACAATGACTCCAAGGTCTCTTTCCTTGCACTGTCAACATTGAAGTCATGTACTTTTTTTTTTCCACACTCATTTAGCTTTGTCAGTTCTTTCTGCAGCTCCTCTCTATCAGATTGGGATTTGACTATCCAGAATAATTTAGAATCATCTACAACAGTGATCACCAACTGGTTGATTGTGATCAACCTGTCGATCACAGAGCCTCTTTAGGCCAATCTGAGGCTGGGGAGGACTGACAGCATACGTGCATGTGTGCACCCCCTACCCCCCTCAGCCCAGCAGATCAATCTGTGAGGCAGGAAAGGGACAAGGGCCAGATCGAGGCCCCTACAGTGAGGGACAGAGTGCAGCAGAGGCAGAATGAGGGGTAAGGTAAAGGGGGCCCCAGCCAGGTGGGTAGTGGGAGGATCAAGCCCAGGTGGCTTGTGCAGGGGAGCAGGAGGCTCCCACCACTGTACGCACTCTGGTGGAGGCCGCATGGGACAGGTGCCACCCCCCACAATCTGTGTACAGCAGAAGTGGCTGCCATTGTGGGCTGGACTTTGCTCTCTGAGCCCCACTGCAGCTGGCCCAGGAGCAGCTCAATGCCACATGCATCCTGCCGCTGGGCTGAGCCTTATCCCCTGCCTGCCCCGAGGCAGGTGCACATGGCAAGCCCATGTCGAACAGCACCAGCCCCAGGGAAGACCCCTGTGGGACTCCACTTGAAACCTGCTATTCTGACATGGACTTGTTTATAACTGCCTTTTGCTTGCAGCTATTGAGCCCATGGCCTATCCACCTCACAGTTATTTTGTTTAACTGACATTTTCCCAATTTGTTTAAAAGAAGGTCTGTATCAGGACGATGTCCCATGAATGGTCATGATGCCTCCTGGTGGCCAAATGGCTCCTGCCCTGCTCTGCCTTTAAACTGCTCTCTCTTTTGCTCTCGCCTACCATGCTTTGATAGTCTTAATAACGTTGGATAAGGGATGTTGACCAAGAACCCTACAGTGAGCTTAGGTCTGTCTGTTTGCCAGCAAATCCCCATTTAAAACCTGCTGCTCTCAATCTTGCTTTCACATTCAGTGGGCCTTCCTGGCCTGTACATGTCTCCACCCTGCACATATCTCACCTTATAGGCTATTCACAGCATCAGACCTCCCCTACAGCTATGCCCATGTTTCACAGGTGGTAAGCATGAATCATCTCATTGGGCCATTTGGGCTCAAACTTATCATGTCGCTTGTGGCCTCTTTGCCTTTCTTAATCTCTGCCCATCTTTAGCTATGGGCACCTGGCCCTTGTCTCTGCCCCTCCTGAGATACAGGTCCCTGAACCTTGTTTCCACCTCTTTCCTAAGCTAGGCCCCTGACTCTGTCTTACTTTTCTCTCTTGCTGGACTCCTAGCCCTGATCTTTACCCCACTCAGGCACAGGGCTCTCTAGCCCCAACTCTGTCCTGTTCAGTGGCTCAGACGAAACCTCCACTCACCCCTAATAATCCCATCCCACACTGCCAATGAAAACTCAAACAGAACATAAACCCTCTGGTTATAACACAAAATCCCAGCTCACTGGCTGAGTACTAAAATATCTCCATTCTGAGTCTCAGTTCCCAGCAGCCCTTAAATCCTTACTCATTCTCAAGCTTGGCAGCATCTCTGCAAGTCAGCCAACAACAATCATCTCCCAGCAGAGCTCTTTCTCCTTCAGTCTTCATGGACAAACTGACTGCCCTGCCCTGGTTTATGTGATTCCCAGGCCCTCCCCCTTTCCAGTCAGGTGACTTCTCTGAGCTGGCTACTGGTGCATTCAGATTAGGCTTGTGACTGGTCTACAGGGTAGCTTACTGCTGCTGGCCACTACTATAGTGCTATCTTATCTCCTATGCAGGGTCCTCTATTGCCCTACTGCTAAGCTGCCAGGACTGCAGTAGGGTTTCCACTGCCCATACCTGCTCTGTGTGTCTATGACAAGAGACAGGTGTGTCATACCTGCTCTGTGTGTCACTTACAGCCTATAACTATCTCTGGTAGCCAGTTCTACTGCCACCCCTGACATGGAATCTTCCCCATCTGGGGACATCCCTGGGTGGTTTCTCCCTGAAAGTAACAGGAGCCCTATCAGAATATCCACAGCATTCTCTTTGTCTATCCACTTACTTTGTCAGAAAAGGAGATCAAATTTGTTGACACTATTTTTTTTTTCATAAATCCATGCTGGATGCTTGTGATTAGTGTTTTGTCCTCCAGATGCTTGCAAACGGCCTTTGAAGTGATACTAACTGGTCTTTAGCTCCCCAGGCACTCATTTTTGCTGTTTTTAAAGAGGGGCACTACAAGTGCCACTTTGCAGTGCTCTGGTACTTGGACCATCTTCTACAATTTCTCGAAGATCATTGTCAAGGGCTCCAAAATCTCCTCTTCCAGTTCCTTTGGGACCCTGCTGTCTTGATTACATGGAGTTTTTAAAAGTGGATTTTTGCTCCTGAATGCATATGTATGTTTCTACACACAGTAGATCTATAATACTAGATATGCAACATTTCAAGAACAGAGGAGACAAACCAGTGGCATGGGTGCCACAAGTAGCACAGGCAGCTTCTCTATGTAGCATGTAGCAGACTGGGAAAGTGGCAGGTAGCATGACAACAGATAGGGCAGTCAGCAGAAAGAAGAGCACTAGATTAAATAGGGAGCACAGGGCAAAAAGAAGAAAGGAAAGCAGCAGATTGGGAAGGGGAACGGGTTTGGGGTGGTACTTGGGGAAGGTCCTATGCGTAATTTGTGACACACCTGCCAAAAAGGTTGGCCCCCACTACCCTGGAGTACTGTTTAACTCAGTAATATCTGTCTCCCACAAAAAAATAGAATTTCCTGTCTTTCTGTCTAAATCAGTGCTGTTAGTTGACCAAATGACCACTCAATTCAAGAATGAGATAAGCCTGTTAAGTATCAATAAAGTGATACCATGACAAGATGGTTACAAATATATGTGTTCCTGTAATTAATGATTGCCCATTTTAAAGTCATCCTAATATAAATTTCCTCAACTTCTGTTTCATAAAGTACTGATAATGACAGGGAACAAGCACCTTTCTATACTAAGATTCACACTCTTGAAACATTTAATTACAATACTGGAGCAGGTGCTGCATGTGAGAACAAGGATTGGAATTTATTTTCAATAATTTTGCATCTGATAACTCGATAGAATGCTAAAAAGTCTATTAAAATGCAAGGAAACCTGTCAAAAGAAAACTTATGCTCAACATACTAATGAAAAGCTATACATTTTATTTGATGATTTATTTCTACACTGACTTGCAGGTATGCACATTAACTCCCTATGCTTTCTTTAAAGGATATTAAACAGATATTGCCACTTGGCATAGCAGTGAAGAGCACAGCTATATCAGTGACAGGTGTTCTGGAAGTATTCCAGGTTGGAGGGGAAGGAATGGAAAGCAGGGCAGTAAATGAAAATGTCCCTATCAAGGAGATGATAAGTGAAAAGAAACTAGTCTGTTTTTTTATGTAGCCAGGGGGAGGTGGGGAGCTCGGGGGGCAGGGGGAGTGTATGTGTAGATCTATGGCACCCAGATGCCAGAGTTTTACAATGAGGCAATTAAAAGTGATGGCAGTTGAAAATTTGAAGGTCTTTATCTGAGATCTTGTACGTTGAAGTGAAGGAGAATAGACGAAGAAGAGGGAAAGACGGAAGAAGGAATATAAAGAATATAATAGCAAACATAGTCAAAAGAAAGTTTTCTAAAGGAGATTTAGAAGAAAAATGTAAGTATCTGTTAGGGTGCACCAGCAGAGATACCCAGATTACAAAAGTAATTTAATTGCAAAGGACATTGCAATGAACTGCTTGCTTTGCACTTGAGTATATAATTAAATTTAAAATTAAGTGTTATCTTAACTTGAAACCACGCAAATATACTCACTCGCAGTACCTTTTCTTTTCAGTTCACTAAGTGTGGGTAGTGGTCTTGTTTCACCTACAATAGTATGTCTAGAAGTACTAAGAATATGACATTCTCTCCACTGCTCAGCATTATTTAAGAATAGGGTACATGTGGTCAGAAAGTGGTACTCTAGATAAGTGATTCTCAAACAGGGTGCCACTGCAACCTGGGATGCCATGAGATGTTTTTAAGGATGCCACACAATAGTAGTTGTGCAAACACTTACATATGATTCACAAGATAAACCCAGAGATTTCAAATAGGAATCCATAGTATCAAAAACATTCTGTCTTGTTGTGAGATCTTTGCAACAGAAGACTTGTTTTTCTGTAGTCAAGGACTAATTAAGAACTGGCATTTGCTGAGGTGTGCCTCGAGTCTAACTTGGGGTTCCTTGAGTCTGAAAAGGTTGAGAACCAATATACAACTTTAGGAAGGGAAATTACACAGGCACAAGGAAATTAGTTAGAAAGAAGTTAAAAGGAGCACTCAAAACACTATATGTTCCAGCCTCAGCCCTCAGTGGCAGCCCACCCTGCCCCCAGGCCTTTGGGGGTAAGGGGCTGGGGGAGGAAAAGGCTGTGCGCCAGGTTCTTCCCGGTGGGGCTTGGTAGGCTGTGCTGCACTCAGGGGAAGTGGGGAGAAGCAGTGGCAACACTGGGAAGGGATTGGGGGGCTACAGCAAATATTTGGGTGCCTGCAGCGCCCACCCCATAGCCCTGCTCCCAGCACCACTGCCACTGCCACCACCTGGCCTGAACACAGTGCGATGCAATACCTAAGCCAGAAAGCCCAATACAGTCCTGTCCCCAGCATGCCTACTCTGCCCCACATGCAGATGCAGGGGCACATGCCCACTATGCCCTGCCAGGCTACTTGCCCCCTCTCCCTGCACTCCCCAAACAAGCTTCTTGCAGCTCCATCCCATGCCCTGCCCCAGCTGTGCAAGGCCTTCCCCACTCCCTCCTTCACCACTACTGCAGCCGCCCATGCTGCCCCCCCAACATTTGTGGGAGGGCACAAGTATCCTCCCATGGTGGATGCACAGCATGTTTATTAATTATCTGGATGCTGACATAAAAAGCTTCTTGAGCAAATCTGCAGATGACATGAAACTGGGAGGGACTGAGAATACATTGCAGGACTCAAGCACAATTTAGAAGGATCTCAACAGATTAGAAAGTTGGGTTAGAGTTAACAGGACACATGTTCAATATGGACACATGCAAGGTACTACACCTTGGGAGGAATAATAAAAAACACAAATATATAAAATGGGTAACACCTGGCTGGATGGCAGCACCATGCAAAAGGATTTGGGAGTTTTGATAGATCAATGGTAGTAGTACTCACCACTAGGGATCCTGGTTTTCCACTTCCCATGGGGAAAAGGGAGAAAAACACAGATTTTCCCCTTTCATAGACTTCATAGACATTAGGGCTGGAAGGGATCTTGGAAGATCATTGAGTCCAGCCCCCTGCCCAAAGGGCAGGAAGTCAGCTAGGGTCAAAGGATTCCAGCGTCCACACACTTGATAAAGATGTTAAAGAGAACAGGTCCAAGGACGGAGCTCTGGAGACACCACTGGTCATGGAGCACCATGGTGATTCACTTCTGTTGACCACCATTCTCTGAGTCTGGCCTTGGAGCCAATTCCCCAGCCAGACTATGATGTAGGTGAGGCCACAAGTTGGTCAATTTTTCCAAGAGGAGATAGTGGGACACCAGATCAAAGGCTTTTATAAAGCCCAGATATATGATGTCAATCTCTTCTCCCTTGTCCAGGCGATATGTCACCTGGTCATAGAAGGAAATGAGATTGGTCAGGCAAGTCCTAACTGCAACAAACTCATGCTAGCTGTCCCTCAGGATGTTGCCATCAGCTAGCTTGTCAAGAATGGTCTCTCTGATAATTTTTTCCAGAATCTTTCCAGGGACTGAGGTCAAGCTGATTAGCCTGTAGTCCCCTGGATCTACTTTCCTCCCTTTCTTGAAGATGCGCACCACATTGGCCTTCTTCCAATCGTCAGCTACTTCACCTGAATGTCAGGAGTTTTTTAATATCTTTGCCAGTGACTGGGCTATGACTCCTGCCAGCTCCTTATGTACTCTGGGGTGCAATCTGTCAGGATCCTCTGACTTGAAGATGTCCAGCCTCTCAAGGTGTTTCTTTATAAGGTCTACACTAATGCTGGGTATAAATTCACCCTCACCCTGGCCGTCCCGCATCATCCTGGGCAGGACAGTCCCTTTGGGTTGATGAAATACTGATGCAATGAAAAAACACTGATTTTCCTTTACCAGAGGAAAACATGGATTTCTCACTTTAATGAAGAAACCAAAAGATTTTTTCAGTTTTGCAAGAGCTCTGTGCAGACTGGCAGAGTTCTAGCCTGCAAGAATAGGTGGGGTGGAGTGGGAGAAGGGCAGTCAGGCAGAAGGTACTATATGCATACATATGCATATGACTGCCAGGCAGCCTGGAGAGCAGCTCCCATAGGAATCCCCCATAGGAAGGGAGGGAGTTTGGCAGGGCTGGGGTTGCTGCCCAACTGGGTAGTGTGTGGGGCTTGGGGCCTGGGGCCACAATGTGTGGCCACAGGGCCCCAGCGGGGAGCAGGATGGGGCTACAGGCAGCTCATCTGTGGGGTGGGGTGGTGGTGCCGTTTCTGTATGCACTTCCAGGAGGGCAAGGGGGGACCCATGCCCCCCCCGCATATCTGTGCTCAGGGTGGGGGTTGGCATGGGCTGCCTACTTACTGTGGGCTCAGCCTCTCACCCTGCTGTTCTCCCTTGGGGCCTCCACAGCCCAGTGAGTGGAACCCATCACTGCAGGGAACAGCAGGGCAGCATGGGGATCTCCTTGCTGCTGTGAGCTCTGTGCTGCCCTGGTAAAATGTCCTCTGCCCAAGAGGCAGCAGTCAGGGGCATAACCCCACGCTGCCACCCCTGCCGCTGCCATGCACACAGAAGATGCCTTGACAGAGCAGCACAGAGTTCACAGCAGCAAAGAGATCACTATATGGCCAAGTCCCACCCTTGGGACTGCAGAGGCCCAGGGTGAGGACAGCCGGGCTGGAGCCCAAGGCTGCAGTGGGCAGCTGCATACAGATCTGGGGGCACAGATCCCCCTCACCCCCTGGGAGTGTTTGTAACAGTGGTGAGCTGCCTCCTCCACCTGAGCCCACAGCAGGCTGGGGGAAGCTAGGCTTTGATCTGCTGCAGCAGTCAATGACTGCTGTCAGGGGCAGGGGGCTTTGGACTTAGGTCCCTGGCCCCATAGCTCTGGCAACTGGAGGCCCCCTCTGGGAGGGCTGCGGGAAGTCAGGGGCATTAGCAGGGCCAGGGAGCTGTGTGGGGGAGTGAGGAGCACCAGCAAGGTCAGGGGAACTATGAGGGGAGTGAAGGGCCTTTCAATTTTAAATAACGGATTTGGGGGGTTTTATCAGAGAATCTGCAATTTGTCACCAGGGAAATCCAGGATCCCTGTTCATCATTTTCAGTATGAGTCTGCAGTGTGATGCAGCCATAAAAAATGTGAATGTAGTTTTGGAATGCATCAATAGCATTAGGTGCAGGACATATGAGATAATAGTGCCTCTCTACTCAGCACTGGTTAGGCCTCATCTGGAGTGCTGTAGCAAGGAGTCAAGGCTTGACACAGACACACATATCCTCCCTGACAACCTACAAGAGACAGAAGGAGAGAAACTCCAGATGCAAGTAAACCATGAGTAAGAAACAAAGCTCTTGATGGGAAGAAGAGATACAGGTGGGGAATGTCAAGGGCATTAGTTCCTGGCTTGAAGTTGGGCATGAGCAAGGAAGCAGCCTGAGTTCTGACTAAGATTGTGCATTGACTGAAGCTGTGGTCACTGTCAGCCAAGTGGACTCTCACCCAGTAAAAGCATTAGGGCCAATGGGGCCTGAATGTCCTAGGAGTGGGTAAAAACCCGAGCCCAGCGGCCCTCTAAGGCTGGAGTCCACAAAAGCAGGGGTGACCCATGGGAATCAACCAAGGACTGGCGGAGTCATGCCTGTGATCTTTTGTTTATCCTAATTTAATTTGTGAATATAAGGCCAGAAGACCCTGTGGATAATGTAATGAGGGTCCACTGAGTTCAGAAGGCCCTAAAAAAGGGAAGGGACTGAGAGTATCAGCTTGCCCACCCCGGGTTGTTACACTTATTTTTCAATTTATATGACTTTGGGTGTGGAGCAAATGAACTGGCACTAGCTATGTCCCAATCCTGATTGGGACATACTGGATATATGAAAGAGAGAAAGAGCATAGGACTGTAACTATCTATTTGATAGCCAATATTGTCAAGATCAGTGGGTGAGAAACAGACCAGGGTATGGAGAAGCCCTGGGTGGCGGCAGTGGCACCACATGCAACACACTTGATCAGTTGTTCTAAGATATAGCTTTTCTCCAGCCTCCTATAGAATCATCAAGACATGGTAGGAAAGATGCACAGCGTTGGAGCAAGATTTAGGGTCTGAGAATGAAGAAATGCCAATGCCAATAGCACCCTATGACAAGTATTGTGTGATGTTCTGGGTTCGACATTTAAAAAAGACATGGAGAAGTTAGAGAGGGTCCAGAAGTGGACAAAAAAAGATGATCAAGGGCTTGGAAAGCAAGTCATATGAGGAGAGGCTGAAGGAGCCAGGCATGTTCAGCTTGTGAAAAAGCAGTTTAAGAGGAGACTGGATAGCAGTCTTCAAATATTTGAGGGGCTGCCATATGAAAGAGGCAAAACGCCTTTTTTGTCTTGCTGCAGAGAGAAGGATGCAGACCAAAGACATGAAGTTTCAGTAAAGTAAGTTTAAACTGGATATTCAGAAAAACTTCACTGTTAGAATAGTGACGCAGTGAAATAGACTGCCTAGTAAAGTTGTGGACTTTCCATCATGGGAGGTGTTCAAGAAGAGGTTGGACAGACATTGGTTGGAATGATCTGAGAACAGCTATGTCTATGTTCTACTACTGGTATTTCCCATGCTTCAGGGCTTTGCAGTTGTTTCTGTGCTCTCCACTCCCCATTCCCCTTTCTGCTGCATGTGTTGGGGTGATGCTAAGCCTTCCTCACAGGCATTGGGTGTTGTCTACAGCCTAGGCTGGAGGCTGACTGAGGTGTGCCAATGCACCTGCTGGGACCAGTGCTAGAGGTTTCTGGCTAGAAGGTCTTGCCCCTTCACCCAGGGTGAGATTGGTAGCCACATTTGGGGCCCAGGAGGAATTTTGGTATGGACTGTGGGAGGTTTTGCTTTCCTCTGTAGTGCGGGATGTGCTCCTCTTCCTAGGATCTCTTGAGCATATATTGACAACATTTCACAGAAGCAGGACCCTAGCCACCATGGTTCCCCTACTTATGGCAGGTTACTGTGTTACATTTATATGGTGTCAGGGTTTATGGTAATCTTGTGTAGAGCTTAAATTATGGTTTGTACGGGGTGGCTTGGATAGAGATGATCCTGACTCAGGCAGGAGGTTGGACTAGATAACCTCTGGAGGTCTCTTCTAGCCCTATTTCTCTATGATTCTACTACCCCCTTCCTAGAAAAATCTTGCAGTTACGTTAATTACTTTCAGAACTTCATCTGGCTGAGACTGGGCCTAGACACACTAGTATTTTGTCCTTATGAAGGAGGCAGGATTGTGTCCTTCAGACCAAACTGATACTGAGAAACTGAAAGGAATCATGGTCCCAGCCAACATACCTTTCCTGAATGCTTACCCTCACATGTGCTACTCTGACCTTCTCACACGATGCTGTAATTGGTTTCCCTATCACCATGTACAAACTAGGAAGAGGCCTAAAACTCTTACATTAAAGTAGCAGAGTAAGACATAGACTCATAGAATCACAGAAGTAGAGTTGGAAGGGACCTTGTAGATCTTCAAGTCCAAGCCCCTGCCCGGGCAGGAAGAAAACTGGGCTCAAGTGACCCCAGCCAGGTAGGCAACAAGCTGCTTCTTAAAGATGCCCAGGGTAGGAGCCAGCACCACTTCCCTTGGAAGTTGGTTCCAGATCCTAGCCACCCTAACTGTGAAGTAGTTCTTACGGATGTCTAACTTAAACCTACTCTCCAACAACTTGTGGCCATTATTCCTTGTTATCCCGGGGGACACTAGGGGAAACAAGGTCTCCCCAAACCCTTCTGGTCCCCCCTAGTGAGTTTATAGACAGTCATCAAGTGCCCCCTCAGCCTTCTCTTGTGAAGGCTGAACAGGTTCAGGTCCCATAGTCTCTCACTGTAGGGTCTGCCTTGCTGTCCCCAGATCATGCGGGTGGCCCTCCTCTGGACCCTCTCAATGTTGTTCACATCCCTCTTGAAGTGGGGTGCCCAGAAATGGATACAGTACTCTAGCTGTGGCCTGACCAGTGTCACATGGGGGTGGGGATCATTTCCTTGGACCTACTTGAGATGCACTTGTGGATGCATAATAAGGGCCAGTTAGCCCTGCCGACCGTGACTTCTCATTGTCGGCACATGTTCATCCTGGAGTCAATGATGACTCCAAGATCCCTTTCTGCCTCCGTGCTCTCAAAAAGGGAGTTTCCCATCTTATAAGTGTGCTGCCGGTTACTGCTGCCCAACTGCAGCACCTTGCACTTGTCAGTATTGAAACGCATCCTGTTTTTGTTAGCCCACCCCTGCAACCTATCCAGGTCTTTTTGCAGTCTTTTCCTCCCTACTAACGTGCCCACCTCACCCCAAATTTTGGTATCATCAGCAAATTTGAACAGGTTGCTTTTCACCCCATCATCCAAGTCACTAATAAAGAAATTGAACAGTGCGGGCCCAAGAACCGAGCCCTGGGAGACTCCGCTGCTCACTTCCCCCAGGTTGAATGTGACCCGTCCACCACCATCCTCTGAGTACTACCCTTCAGCCAATTTGCAATCCATCTGTGTAGGCATCGATGCCACAGTCGCCTAACTTTTTAATGACAATGGGGTGGTCAACACTATCAAAGGCCTTGCTGAAGTCCAGAAAGACTACATCTACGGCAACACCTGCATCCAATGCTTTTGTGACCTGATCGTAAAAGGCAATCAGGTTGGTCTGACATGACCTGCCCCTAATGAAACCATGTTGGTTGCCCTTGAGAATCATCCCCGATGCTGGCCCATCACAGATGTGCTCCTTAATGATCTTCTCAAAGAGTTTCCCAAGGATTGAGGCAAGACTGACAGGCCTATAGTTGCCCGGGTCCTCCCTCCTCCCTTAAGATAGGGACCACAGTGGTTATCCTCCAATCATCTGGCACCTGGCCCGAGCACCACAAGCGCTCGTAAAGCCATGCCAACGGCCCTGCAATAACCCCTGCTAGCTCCCTCAACACCCTGGGGTGGAGAGTATCTGGACCTGCTAATTTGAACACATCTAGCTCCTCCAGAAGCACTCTAATCCAGTCCTCTTCAACATTAGGTCTTGAGGCATCCCCCTCGAGTCCGTCTTGAATCACGGTGCGGGAGTCCCGGTCCCTGAACAAGAAAATGGAGGTGAAGAATTTGTTAAAGAGGTCTGCCTTCTCCTCTGGTGCAACCACTAGCTTGCCCAACGTATCTTGCAGGGGCCCCCACATTTCCCAGCACCTTCTTCATCCTCCATATATATTTGAAAAAGGACTTTTTATTATCTTCAATCTTGGACGCTAGTCCTAGCTCTATGTCTGCCTTAGCTTTGCTAACAGCCCCGCTACAGGCCCGAGCAGTGGAGGTATACTCTTCTTTGGAAATAGCCCCGCTCTTCCACCAGGCGCACACCGCCTTTTTGGCAACCAGGCATTCCTGGACATACATTTACCTGCATTTTATAGATGGTTATGGCTACAGGGAAATTTAGTACTGCATTCAAATTACCTGATGAAGCTGATCATTTTGAACATGCTGAGTTTATGAGAGCCTTCTGATAGCTCACAGGTACACACCACTGCCATTTTTGCATCCTTATTCCTTTCTAATCTCTTCTCCCAAATCACATATTTTTAAAGGAAAGCCTGTTATTACCAAGTTCTTTCTGAATGTTCCCTAATCAAGCTGTGCTAAATTAGGGGTAGTATTTTACCTAATGTTTTATATATACATCATGAAAACAAAATTTGGTCACCAACTTCCTTTATGATCAGCTTTTACTCATAAGCCTGACAAAAATTTACCTTGTTGTCTCCTACCATTTTCACCATCCTGTTTTATTCACCTCAAATTGATTTATTTGTAAATTATCCAACTATGTAAAGTAGTAATTTTTTAATTTTTTACCCCTCAACCTTTCCTCATGTTAACACAACTCTTCTTACAACAGAATGTTAACTGAAGTTCTGCACTGTGAATTAATTGCTTAACATGGCAGGGACACAGTGTTACAGTCCCACATCAAATTCCAGCTAGGATTTGAAGAACACTAGGTTATGCAGAATGCTATAAGACCAACCTGAGCACATATTCTTCAGAATCAAGAGAAAAAAAAAGTTACCCAGATTTTCTTTCACATTTATCACAAGACTCCTATTCCTTGGCACTCCAGCTATTAACATATACATACTACAGTTTTGCACTATCAAGTTATGTATTCACCTCTAATAGTAGACTAAAGCCAATTTTTAAGAGTACTTATTCTTTGGATGCCTCAGCTCTTGGTTGTAAAATTTGGTATATTTGTCCTTGAATTTCAAGGTGCCAGGCACTTGTCACCTTGTTCAGGTGTCCCTCAGTCTTTCTGAAAAATCAGCCTCAAGGTGTTCCATATGTTGCACCCAAAGAAATCACTAGCTGGTTCTAGCAGCTACACTGCTCATAATTTTATCCCACAGAGGACACACCTTAGTTGCCTTTAGCATGTACACCACTTAAAGACTCTTGTACTTTTCCACAGCTAGCAAAAAATATACTGGAAGTAGGTATGAAGGGTTTTTTCTAAAACTATATCCAGCTATTTCTGACAGGTGAGCTATTTTGTGGTTTTGACATGCTGTGATACAAGTTAAGATACAAGTTTTTCACAAGGATTTCTACATATCTAGATACACTATAACTTCTTTTTTCCACATAAGAATTTCATCATGAAGTCTGTGAATGGTAAAGCGGACTCTTAATTTGGGCAACTTGCCAAGCAGTGAAATCTCTCTTATTCAGTAAAACTAATGGTTGCCTCCATTACCTCTTCCCTTCAATTATTTAGGCTTCCCACACACTTAGACTGGCTTCCTGCTGACAGCACTGTGGACTATGTCTATTAATCATTTGATGTCATTGTGCTTTAAAAAAAGATTGCTTGGGAACCAAAATAGTACATTCTATTTTTTTTTCTGATGAATAAGTGACAACTATGTGCTACAGGGCTTTACATTGTCTTCATATGTGACTTCTTCTGTTCCAGGGAAAAATGAGGATTCTAGAGAAACCAACCAAACAGGTTTCCACAAAAAGAGTCTTTCAGCTTGTGTTACAAGAAGTTGCACTTTCCTATTATATCAGATGGTATGCCATTGTCTCTGTTGCAAAGAGTGGCAACTCCCTGGCCTTTTTAGGCTTAACAGCCTCTTGGCACTACCAAACTAAAATAACTCATAGAGAGCTAACCTTTAAAAACTGAGCCTAGGCTCTGAAACCACTTGGAAGTAATCTGTCCTAAAGCAAAGCTTACCCATCTTCAGCATTTCCAAGGGTTACTTCCTACAGTACTCGTTTCTAGTCAGATATTCTTCCCAGGCCTTTCCCAGACATTACTTTGTCATGTTGCTTCCCTGTCACATGTTCTTCTCCATATAGCAAAGGCACAGAGGCATAGCAAAGGTTATCCCTGGTTGCTTTCAGGAGTTCACCAGCAGGCTCTAATTCTACCTTTTCACTCAACAGTTATAGCTTTTATATCCTGTTTTTTCAACAGGCTTTAGTCAATCTCAGTCACACATTCTTTTTCTTGGGAACTAGAGAGCTCCTGAAGGTGTGTTCTTAAAGGGATTAATACCTCATAAAAATAGTACTACCTTTACAGACAATACAACTTATTGTGTTAATTTAAAAAAATAACAGTTCACTGGATCTTCCAAATCCATATATATAATTACTCCTCCATAATGCCATGTGTATTTTCCCTTAAAATTTGAATATTTACAATAAGCAAGAAATCATAATAAACTGCTTATGTTCACTGCACAGCAACCTGAACATCTAATAAATCCTTGCCATAAAACTTGACCTTACTGAACCCATTAATAATATCTGGCAGGCCTTGCACTGATCCTCCCCCAAGGTCTCTAGAAAAAAACATAAGTCCCATGAAGCGTTGGACACTAGCAGAAAACATCATTACATTTAAAGATGTGTACTTCCTGACAAAGAAGTTTTGATTTAATTAACCATCATATTCTTAGGTAGGAATTAATTAACTATTGTAACTATGCTATGAATTAGCATACATCTTAACGGGGATTTCCATTACTATGTTCTTTTTTCCCCAGAAAATAAACAATCTTAATGAGACACAAGGGCCAAAACCTCAGTTGCTGAAAGTTGGTGCACTGAATTCAGTAGAGCTGCATACACTGAAACATTAAAGTCAGTGGGCTTTGGCTCAAGACGCATCTGAGGGTCTCACAGTCCCATGAAGATCAACCATTTTCAAATTCACTTACTATAAACATTATGCTCTGTATAATATCTATAATATATAATATTGTATTATAGAAAAGCCAAATTTTATAGGGTGCAAAAATAGAAAAGTTTAAGAAAGACACTTCAAGATACACACACATCATTCCAAAAACACCAAGCAGCAGAACAAACTGAACACAAACTGTGGATCTAGGAAAAAGAATGTCATTCATGACTAAATACATTAGCAAAAGCAGCAAAGGGAAAAGACATGCCAAATGTATATGTAACTGATAAAAGGGGTTAGAATTGATGGTAGAGTTCAACCCTTACAGCATCATCTGCTACCAGTACCCATGTGCATGTGTGATGTACTCAGTACATGTATGAGTAAATGCATGTATCTACACATTAATAGATATATGTACATACACATACATACATATATATACACACACACACACACACACATATATACATATATATACACACATGCACGCAAATGTACATTTTATCTCTAGGCATTTCTATGGTACTTATCACAATTATACTTAGAGGAAGATGAGAGTTTGCACAGCTGTTTTGAATGGAAGCTTTTTTTACATAATTTTTCATTACAAGTGGTTTCATTTTCAATGAAGCATATAAAGCAGAAAAACAAATTTAGACAAGTAAAAGGAACTAAAGACAAGAAAGACAATGCAATGCAATGGTTGCGTCTCCCAATACAGAACTGATGATACAGCAGTATTAAAAAAAAAACCCAAACCTGAGCAGCATACTAATTGCTTCCTCACATGCACACAAGGTTATTTGGGTCTGACTATGGCCTTAGTCCAACATGTCTACAACCTATGCCCCTTCCTCATGTACATACCACTGAAATTTAACTACTTAAAAATCCAAACCAGTATAAGGAAATAATGTTGATATTTAAATAATCATTATTGACCTCAAGGATATTAAGCTCTATGAATGATTGGATATTAAGCTCTATCAGGCAAATATGAATGATTGAAAGCTCTCTTGGTTTAGCTACTAGTTAGTGACTTTCTCTCCATTTTTCTTCCCTAAAAGATCATTATCAGGAAATGATCAAAAGTATAGCAGTATAGTGTTACCTTATGCTATCCTAGAGGTGCTTGCACTTCTCTTATGATAATGGATTGGTTATAAAAATGATCAAAGATCCCTGATCAAAGTATTGATCAAAGTATTTCCTGTCCCATTCCCATATTTATTTACTTGTTCATTGTAACATGATTGTTTTCTGGAAACAAAACCTTAAAGCATAGTCATTAAGAAACTAATTAAATCATACCATAGGTACGATAGCTAATTAATTCCTACCTAAGGAAATGATAGTTAATTCACTCAGAATTTGTCTGGAATACATATAAAATCAAATTTATCAAAATAAGAAAAAAATCTTTCTATTACCATTTTATAGTAAAAACACAATAAAAACCTGGAATAGAACAGCTGCGGCATCAGACATGTCTGCACTATTGCACAAAAGCACTCAGGTATACAGTACATTAGCAAATAGCTATGTTTATTTAACTGCAATAAATATTTCACTTATGAATAATATTTGGATTGTATAATTTCTAGTCACTTTCAGTAACATTTTGTCAATCGCCATGGTAGCATTGCCTTATAACCTTAGCTGAGAGGGTATAACAAGCTGTTTGCTCAATGGATCACTTGGCAGCGAACACTGTCTGAGCAGTTCAGCTAGTTTCCTTCCCTGGAGATGAAGTAAACAACCTCCATGACATCCGTAGTCTGAAGAGTGAGACTTTAATTCATTCCTAAACACAAGTTTCCTGCCTGTCATGGGACAGAGAACCTCCAAATTGCCAATTTGCCATAGTAGGGCCAAACTGGGATCATATTACACAAATGGTTGCATTCAAGTTAAAAAGATAATTTGTGTGAATAAATAGATCAAAGCTGGGCTCATAATATGGTATTTTTTCACATATACCCCCTGTATATAATATTCACTTTGTTCTGGAAGGACAACCTGAAGAAAAAGAGATCTTCCTTTCCAGTTAGTGAGCAGAAGGAGCTTGGAAGCCAAGCCTGCTCCCATGCTTGCTGCCAGGGCACACAGTGGACAGGGCCTGTGGACTGGGGCTGTGGTGAGTCCAACCCCGTGTGCTGGCTCTGGTGAGCCAAGTCCAGGGCTCCATGTCATGACTGAGGCTGGCTCTGGGATCACATATGGAGTCTGACGTGGCTCACTGAGTCCAGAACTGCACACTGGAACTGGGGTCATCTGTTGACCACATACCAGTTCAGACCTGGTGCACTGGCCCCAGGGCCATGAGCTGGATCCAACCCCATGCATTGGATCTGGGGCCTTGAGCTGGCTCTATGGCCACATGATCGGTTAGACCCAGAGTGCCAGATCCAGGGCTGCATACTGAGTCAAGCTAAGCACCAACCCTGCATGTTAGCCTGATCAAGCACATATCATCTATCCAAGGGGCTTCCTATGGGTCTGGAAATTCAGCAGCGGGGGACCAGTGGCAGCAATAATTGCTGTAGCTCCCCAATACCAATTTTCCTTTTATTCATGGGCATCCCTTTTACCAGCTGGTTTGGGGGCCAGAGTGGGGGAGGGGCGGGGGGAGGTGAGGGTCATATACAAGAACATATGGTATTTTACTGTCTGATGTCTGTTTCTTATAAAAACAATGGTGACAAGAAATGTTTAATTTAAGACTTGTGTGCACAACCAAAAATAAAAAAGGGCAAGCAGGCAAGCAAACATAATACTCCAGGCAGTGTTCTTGTAAGAGATCAGTGGCTAAGCTGAGTTATAATTCCTTGGTAACTGAATAGGAAACCCCAAAAGAGAAACCGAGAGGTGGAAACAAACTACAAATTAAGTATGGAGAGCGGAGACCCATTGGTGCTTTTCTTCTTTCAGTCAGCACTAAACCAATCCTGTGGCATAAAGTTAGCACCTTTGTCTGGTTAGAGGAGAAAGACTAAGCTAAGATTTATACAGTAGAATACCTATAGTACTAAGGTCATTTTTGTAAGTCTACTGTAGTCGACACATTTTAACATGCTAAGTTAGATTCTTAGTTGCTTAATTAAAGGATCCTTCTACATGTTATTTCTATTGCACAATTACCTTGTTTATTGCACAATAAATGTATACTAGCTATATGTGCACTTAACACATCATGGCTTAAAAAAGGTCCAACCAGCTACAAAGCCTGAAAATGTGTAATAACTTTATAGCTGATTACTATCCAGCTTCTATTGGTATGTGTAGGCAGTCCTGCAACTGGGAGACTGCAGCTGCTGTAATATCCCCAGCCACCGGGGATCCCAACATAACCCAGGGCTGCTAGATCACAACCAAGGTGGTCTCCCAGCTGCAGAGGTACCAGACAGCTCCAGGCAGCAGCTTGGAGATTGCAGCTGCTGAGATCTCCCATCCATTGCAACTTCTTAGCCTTGCTCCATGCACCCGTACAGCTAGAAGACTTCAGCAGCAACCCATGGCTGCAGGGGGGGGGCAGGGCTGAGAGTCCCAGCTGTACACACAAACCCAGACCAAAAATCCCTCTCAGTCCTGGCTGCACATGTGGCTGAGCCAGGACTGAGAGGCCTATCAGCTGGAGGGATTCTCTGCCTTCATTGCAGGCATGGTTCAGCCAGAAGCAAGAGTCCCTTCAGGTATTGGACTCTCAGTTCTGGCTGTATATGGTCCCCATGGTTGGGAGCCATATCTGGGAGCCCCATCAGCAAATCCCATCAGAATTGGGCTCTCCTTGCATCAGCAATAAGGAGCAATTGGATTTAATGCATGATCCAACAATCATGCCTCCCATTGTGCATGTGTGGCTTGGCAGGAGGCACCATTGTGTAGATCATGCATTAGATCCAATCACACCTTTACCTGCACATGTAGGGGGGCCCAGTCTACCGTCATAAAGGTTAGAGCCAATTTCTATTGAAATCAGCAGGAGATACTGCCATTGAGTCTGAAAGAAACAGAGTTCTAGCTCTTTAGGATTAAAGGAGAAGTAACCCACATCTAATTGCAAAAGGTGGGCCAGGGTGCAACAAAGAATGCAAGATTTATGGGGCCAGGAAAGAAACCAAAAAGAATCCTGGCTCTGTAACTTAGTAGTTGGGGCACCCAGCTGGGAGAGGAGACTCCTGGAGCCCTCTCAGGTTCTTCTCAGTTTTAGCCAATGACTGTTAATGTAAAATGCAAGAAGAATCCAGATATCAGGGCCTGGAACTCCAGCCTCCCCACCTCATACCTTAGTTTCCTGATCTTTAAGCTACCTCTCTCACCGACTCTTTTTCATTTTCTCACCTTCTATTCCCATGAATGTCTAATTATGTTCTGACCAATAGCCAGCTTCAGTAGCTGGGTGGGAATACTCCCATCCAATCTAGCCTAGACTATACCCTGATAATTAAGGGTGCCTATACATGAGCATGGAAGCTGCTCCAATGTGCTGTAATTACAGCACATCAGAGCAGACTCAATTAATTGCGTCTGTTAAAGTGTGTTAATTACTGTGCTCTAGCAGCCTTCTGTGTCTCGTGTATCAGTGTCTGTGCACTTCAAAATGGCAGCAGGGGTGCTTGAACTAAAGCTCATTGAATGAGCTTTAGTTCAAGTGCCTCCATTGTCATTTTGAAGTGCAAGGATGCTGATAGCACAGGATGCTGTGGAGCTTTAATTAGAGCCATTCTCATTCTAATTAAAATACTGCCTCCACCAGTCCCACAGCACATGTAAAAATGCCCTAAGCCATTGTCTGGGGTGTAGGAAATGTAATCCTGAAATTCCCTAGGCTGAAAAGGGTCCAAAAGCCTGGTTTTCTTGGCCAAGTGCTCTAACAATTGTGTCATTATATAAAAGATAGTAGGTGCTGGTATTAGCACTACCATTTTTTAATCTAGCTACAGAATGGCAGTGTGCTTCTACCAAACTCAGGGATGGAGGGCGTGAAGATCACTCCTCAGCCATATATATCCCCTGTAGTCAGCACTGAGCCATGACTGGGAAAAAAAATTCTTCATTCTGCCTTCCCAAAACCAGGTGTGTGTCTTATTTGGGGCATGTGGTTTCTGAGAAAATACAGTGTTTAGTCCAGTTAAAAATCAATGGAATTATTCATGTTCTTAAAAGTCAAACACACACTGGAGCACTGGTCCCAAATATGAATATTGTAATCTTTATCACATGCTTATGTGCTTTCCTGAATCAAAGTCCTACCTGGAAATGACAACTTAACCCAAGAGCTGGACTTTCTCCTGTAAAACTGTTCTAAACTCAGGGTAAGTCATTGACATAGGATTTGAAAGTTGGAGTGGGGGTGAGGGGATAGCACATCTTCTCAGCTCTGCACAAGGCTTTGGGTGAACTTGCTTGAAGCTTATTTCTATCTCATTCCTCCATCAAACCTCCACCTGTAGTTTAACACCAAAGAAAAGCCAATAGATAACCATTCTGCTACAACTGCCTTCATGTACAGGAAGTACTGGACAGGTTTTAGTTTTCTTGCTAGCAAATGTCCCCCTGCCCCAGCAACAGGAAGCTCCCAGCCCCAGCTCCTTGATTGGGGCAGGGGACTTGGAAAGAGCTGCGGGGTTGGGGCAGGTCCCATCCTCCTGCCCTGATCTGCTGGTGGGGGATTCACTACTAGCTGTCGCACAAGCGGACAGAGCAGGGGGCTGGGACCTGCCCCATCCCTGCATCTCTTTCCAAGCCCTGCACTTCACTTGCCCTATCAGGGTGCAGAGCTGGGATATGTCCGTGACCAGCAGAGTTCCCAGCCCCCACTACCCGCAGGGGACAGTACTATCTTATGGTGGAGCAATTAACTGAAATTAAAACACACCTGTAGATGCTGACTGCAGGCATAAATTGTGTCCCATCAACTCAGTCAGCAGGGGGCCAGACTCCCGCCTGCCATCTAACCATACAGCTCCACATTTTCAGAGCCCTCATTCTTCTGCCCATAGCTGGAGCCCAAGGCAGAGTAGTGCAGGTGCAGCCCTGGTGTGAATTGCTCTGCCCCAACTCAAATTGCTGCTATCCTGGGCACATATGTAGATGCTGTGCCCAGGAGCAATTTACTCCAACTCAAATTACTCCAGAGTTTATTGCTTTGAATTAATTGCATGTGTAGATTTTAGTGCTGAATTTAAGTGGTAAAAAAACAAAAATGACTGAGGCAATTTTTACCAATCTCAGCTCTTCATAATTCTCCAGTGAATGAGTTTATATTTGGGCTATCTCATTACACTTCAGAATGTAGCACTATGCAACTGAGGCACAGCAATGGTTACAAAATATACCCATGATGGTACTGGATAATAAGGTATGGCATGCCCCATCAACTTAAAGAAATCACTATCAGACACAGTAGACTAGAGACAGAAATCCCTGACATCATTTTTGCTATAGACTAACTAGATTCATATAGTAAAATTCCCTTATGCTCTCAATACTTGTCTCCAAGATTTAGTATTTTGTTCTAGATTTGGAACAGGTGGAGAGCTTTATTTTCCCCCAGCACAGCTGTAGTATCAGTGTATGAGCTGGACAAAAAAATGATTACACACACTAAATGAGACTAAAAAATTGACAGCTGTTCCTTTAGAACCCCTGCAGGTGAAACAAAGCTTAGCATGTCTTTTCTTTTTTCACCCTAGCACAGAATAGACAAATCATTGTTACTATCTCACCCTTCTGGGACCTCTTATTTCTAAAATAAACTTGCAGGTGGATCACACTAAAAGTGCAATGCAAATGCTGTTCAAGTTTTCTGGTTAACACAAGCAAATCAGGGGGCAGTGACTTTATTTTTCATTTACTGTGCCCAAATACATTTTGAAAAATACGAACGTTGGGCTAAGCTCACCAACAATCTTGCAGCACAGGTATCTTGGCTTTTCTATTTCAGATTTAATTACCACATGTACAGCAGGTGTTGCTCACTTACTGGAGAAAAACAGTGATAATATTCTGCACAGTAGATGGCTCCCTCTTAACTTTACTGCAGGCATGCAACCTACTTTACTGAGTAGGTTCAGCATCTCTCTAATTGTTGTTTCAAATCCTATTCCAGGATTATTTGCCATAACAATTTATGCAATAGCAATGACAGAAAAAATTGGATTGACACATACAGAAACATCTCAACCTTTTTTTCTTTTTCTGTTATTTCTCCTGCTTTTATTTTCTTTGTTTTTTGTTTCCTCAGAGACAGTGTTATCACTAAAATAGCACACAAAATGCTGCTATAAGCATTGTCCAGACCTAGTACCTATGTGGTAGATCTGAAAATTTCTACTTTGGGGAGATATTTTAGTGTCTGTTACTACTCTGAATATGGCTTCTGGACCCGTGCACTTTGATTATTTTCATAGATCAAGGCCTATTATTATTCTCTAGTTAGGATAGTCTGTAACTTCCTCATTTGGATATAGCAGCTGATACGGATACAGCTGCCAGAAACAAAGTAGCCTCAAATTTTGTATGCTGAAATTAGACAACATAACAGAGCTTGATTTGGAGAGGGTAGGATCTCATTAATTTTATATAATCAAGATCCTTTTTATAGCATCTCAAGTTGGACAACCAAAAATCAAAGTGTTATAGAGCTACTGAATTTTTCCTAGTGGAACCAGTCTGTTGTAATTACCCCCAGACCTTGTGCTTTTAAGCCTGCTGGATCTGGATCAAATCTAGTCACTATTTTTTGTTCTAACCTCTAATGCACCACACCATGGATGAGGAGCCAGGAATGGGAAAGTAACAGGATTGGGACTGAGACAGGTCTTTTTTTTTTCCTTTTTTTTTTTTTTTTAAACACATGGGACTGTGGGCCCCTAACAGAAACCGCTAGCTGCCTGTGTTGTTAGAAAGGGCTATTAAGTATACAACAACTGAATACTTGGGGCAGCCAAAGTACAAGCAAAGATGGGATGGGACAGGGACAAGTTAGGGCAGAAAGAGTCATACTTGGGAGAGGGAACAGGCAGAGGAGCCTGTACTCACCACAGTACGCTTCCATACAAATCCTAAACAGGAGCCCAAGCTACCTGAGTCTCACCATACTTCCACTGTGAGCACATATTTGTAAAGTCCACTGGCAAAGTGTTCCCCATTTCTGACCCTTTACCCCTCACCAATGCTGGTTCTCACAGAAGATAACAACATGCTGTTGTTATTACTTACTCCACTGGAAACATATGGAAAAGTCCAGTGATAGAGTTGCTTCTTTTCACAAACTGAAGGAATTACACATGTGCACATGCACACACAAATACACACACACACACACACACCCAAATCTATGTTTAAAGAATAGAATTCAAGAGAAACAAGTGAAAGCTGGGAAATGATAGAATTGAAATTGTTTCAGCAATTGTGTATATACCATATAGCAGTATTTAATTCCATGCTTACACATGAATTTTTTCATGGAGCTCCTGACTCTTTCAAAGTGCAGGATGTGGGGATTAATCCAGGTTATGTAGCAGAGGAGATTCATTTTATTGCAGGAGTTGGACAGTATATGAGGCAAAGGGTGGCAGAAAAAAAGGATACTCACAGCTAAAGAAATGAATGAATTCTGGCCTGCAAAAATGCAATCTATCCCTGCCTCTGTCACCAAATTCCTGTACGATATTAACTCACTTACACAGAAACTTTCATAGGTGGTCATTAATTACATGCTCCCTGGTTTCTGGATGTCAGATTTGATACCCTAAACTTTGATTTACTGAAGCACTGAGCACTCACAACTGTAATGGAAATCACCTGGAATACTGTTTTGCTGTATAAAGTGATATGTAATCTGAAACACCAGGTCCTAGGACTCTCAAATCAGACTTCTGAAGTTAATAGAAATGTTTATCTAAGTCTCCCTATGTTTGAGATCTTCATCAGTAAAACGGGGATAATAATGTGCCCTCATCCAAGGGAGGTCTAGAGGATGCAGTGACATAGGCACACCTGCTTTTCACTCAATAGCATGGAAGCAGCAATCAGGAACTTTTTTTAAATTCCCAAAAGGAAGAATCCTGCCCCCCTATGCCCTTCATGGCACATCCCATCCCCTTCCCTCCTCCCCACTTCTGCTGTCCCTGCTGACCTGGGGGTGGGGACTCCACAGTCACTTCTACTCCAGTCAGGGCCCATGCCTGAAGGCCTGAGGAACAAAAGCAGTGGCAGGTGGGGTTGGGGAGGGAAGGGTGTGGGGGAGGGAATCTGCCACTCAGTGCACAGGGGAAAGGAGGGATAGCAGAAGGTGGATGCAAGGGGGGCTTTAAAAAATCCTCCTGCTGTGGGGTCTGCCTACCTGGTGGAGGGGACAAGCTGGGTGCCGTCCCCTACAGTGCCGGTGGCTTCTCCTGTACCCTACTTTACAAATTCCTAGATCTACCCATGCTCTCATCTCATAGCAATGCTGTGAAAATAAAATCATTAATATTTGTAAAGGTCAGATGCTGTTGTGATAAGCATCATAGAAAAGCTCAGGAGGAAATTAATAATTTTATCTTTTGAGCAGGACTTGAATAGTGGTCAGTAAGGCAGGCATGGAGCCACATACTGAACAACAGTAGAATGACAGCTTATTAAGTGAGCACTATCTATTCTTTGCACTGAATAATACAAAGGTACAAAAGAATAAATAGTATGTCATCATTTAATTAGAGACAGTATCATAATGCATAACCACAAAAAGGATGAATTATGGTTGCACAGGCAACTTCTGAGTGCTTGACTTTGCCACCTTATTAACACATGCTTTTTCTGTGTAATTTTAGTGTGTGTGTGTGTGTGTGTGTGTGTGTGTGTGTGTGTTTATTCAAGACAAAGAGAACAATTTTTCAAGCCTCCAATAGGCAATTAGAAAAAGGAAGACAACAATTATTTATTTGTTTTGATTGTACTCTTTAAAGATGGAAAGAAGTTTTCAAGGAAGTGAAGGAGGAGTTAAAGATAATGTGGTGGATCCACCTAGTCTTATCATTGTAAGTTAAAATCATGAGCTTTTGCTTACATAGCTACAAGGATGAATTGAAAATTTCTCCACAAGCCTCTAAAAACCTTGTGTTTTAAATATTAACAAGACTGTTGCCATTAGAGAAGATAAGACAAGTTATTTTTTTTAATCTTGAAGACAAAGTAACATTCCTTGTACCAATACCAGCTAGCATTGATCTTGAAGATGTCAAGATCTTGGAGATAAGTGTGTGACATCCTATTTTGCTTACATGCAGTAGTAGTCAGTTTGGAATAATTTCTCTATTTTCTAAAATATAAAATAGCTTAAATAATATGTTTGCAATTGTACTATTTGACAGCTCCATAGAACAAAATTTTTTGTTCATGTAGGGAGGGTACTTTCTTGCATTCCTTTTTTTTTTTCCTGATTTCTTCAAAAGCTATGGGATTTGGAGTCTGAATTATGGATGTCCACTTCTGTAGCATAGTACTGGAACATAAATGGATAGAATCCACAAGGAAATATAGGCATCTATGAAGCAGATAATATATTTCTTCCTGAAGAGAAGGCATCTCATGGTGCCACCATTACAGGATCTAGAATGTTTTGCAACTCAGTGATCAGAAAGCCTAATTATAATTCTTGAATCAAAATTCTTCCTAATCCCCTTTACAGAATTTACCCCTGGTTTCCTTGTTTCTATGTGGCATTTATATTAATGCCAAAATCTAAATGCATCACAATTTATAGAGGGAAGCCATTAATAATCAAATTGGGTAGACCTCACACAACATGCAAAGGAGGCCTATTACTGTCACTCTAAGCTGCAGGGTGAGATTCCAGGGAAATCTCTCACTGACTGGAAAGGTTTAATTTAATTAGAGACTATATCATAATGCATAATCACTAAAAGGATGAATTATGGTTGCACAGGCAACTTCTGAGTGCTTGACTTTGCCACCTTATTAATACATAGTTCAAGGAGCATTTTACAGAACATTTATATTAATATGTTTTCTTTTTCACTTCAATCACTGTAAAGTTCCAGTTTTACAAAGCAAGAATCAGTTTCAAATAAAATAAGAACGGACTCAGAACTTTGTGCCATGTTAGACATTAATATGAAGTGGATCCTGGAGCTGTTAACCCCTGGGTTGTCTACACATTAACAACTGAAACTAGTTTTAAGCATACTTTAAGCAGCTTAAAGTTATGCCACTCCAGAGCAGATTTCTCTGATCCATGTTAACGAGCTCATGTTCCATTAACGTGTGGCCATTCCCCACAGATGAGCTGCCCAAGTTGCAGTCTTCCAGAATCCCAGGATGCAAGGTTCCCTCTCAAACCCTCCCGTTCTTTGTGGGCAGACTTTCCATCCCCTGATCTCTACTGGCCAAAGGAGGGGTTTCGCACCAAGCCAACCCCCACTCATGCCCCTGGTGGTATGACCTGCCCACCCCTGGGGCACAACTCCATGCAAGCAGCCTACAGGGCACATGCCAGCTAACTAGGTTGCAAGTCACAGCTAGGTCCAGGAGTCAGGTCTAGAGAAGCTGATAGGAGAACAGGGTATGGGGCCAGATTAAGTCCACATGAGTCCAATCCCGTTCCTTCCCAGGGCAGAGGTAGTAGCTCCCCAAAAAGCATCTTCCCTCAGCAGTCCCACCTTCCAGCCACCCTGGAAAGCATGATCAGCATTCCCAATCCCAAATCGCAGCTTATTAAAACATGAGACCATTTCTAACCACTTGGAGAAAAAAAATGGTGATTAGAACAGTCAGCATGGATTCACCAAGGGCAAGTCATGCTTCACCAACTGCCTTCTACGATGAGCTGAGTAGCTCTGTTGGTTATGAGGAGACCAGTGGATATAATATACCTTGATTTTAGCAAGGCTTTTGATATGGTCTCCCAAAACATTCTCACGGGCAAATTAAGGAAGTACAGGCTAGAAGAATGGACTGTAAGGTGGATAGAAAACTGACTGGAGCATTGGGCTCAGAGGATAGTAATCTATGGCTCTATGTCTAGTTGGCAGCTGGTTTCAAGTGGAATAGTCAGTTCTGGGGCTAGTTTTGTTCAATGTCTTCATCAACGACTTGGAAGATGGCATGGAGTGCACCCTCAGCAAGTTTGTAGATGACACCAAGCTGGGGTGAGTAGTAGATATATTCAAGGTAGGCCTAGAATTCAGGGTGACCTAGACAAATTGGAGAATTGGGCCAAAAAAAAAAAAAATCTCATGAGGTTCAACAAGGAGAGATGCAAAATCTTGTACTTAGAATGGAAGAATCCCATGCACTGGCCCAGGGTGGGGGCTGACTGGGTATGCCACAGCTCTACAGAAAAGGGTCTGGAGGTTACAGTGGACAATAAGCTGAATATGAGCCAACAGTGTGCCCTTGTTGCCAACAAGGCTAACAGCATCCTGGGCTGCATTAGTAAGTGTGTTTCCAGCAGGTCAAGGGAAGTGATTATTCCTCTCTATTCAGCACTAGTGAAGCCACATATGGGGTACTGTATTCAGTTTTGGGCCCCCTACTACAGAAAGGATGTGGACAAATTGAAGAAAGTCTGGCAACAAAAATGGTTCAGAGGCTGGGACACATGACTTATGAGAAGAGATTGAGGGAACTGTGCTTATTTAGTCTACAGAAGAGAAGACTAAGAGTGGATTTAATAGTAGCCCTCAAGTAGCTGAAGAGGGGTTCAAAAGAGGATGGAGCTAGACTGTTCTCAGTGGTAGCAGATGACAGAACGAGGAGCCATGGTCTCCTTGCAGCAAGGAAAATTTAGGTTAGATAGTAGGAGGAATTTTCTCACTAGGAGGCAGTAAAACACTGGAACAGGTTACCCAGAGAGGTGATGGAATCTCCATCCTTGGAGGTTTTAAGACCTGGGTAGACAAAGCATTGGCTGGGATGATGTAGTTGGGATGGTTCTGTTTTGAGCAGGGGGTTGGACTAGATGACCTACTGAGGTCCCTTCCAACACTAATTTTCTGATTCTATGTTTTTACAAGACTTTCTTTTTAATTTACTTCTGATTTCTTTTTAATTGTTAACTTTCTATTTTATCCATTGGGGGCTGACTTCCTTCATTTCATCACCCTGTACCCACTCCATCTTTTCCTTTCTATCTTTCATTTCATTACGCACTCCCATCCCATTGACTCTCCACCTCCCAGCTTCATGTTCCTACCCCCTCCTCCCTCCAACCCATCGCTCACATACCCCAGCCCTGTAGTGGCAACTCATAGGGCTGAGGTGCGTTAGGGCCTGACCAGGGCTGTAGCTCAAAGTCAGGACCTTCTTCAATAGCCCTCTGGTGGCAAGTCACAGTTATGCAGGTGGGAGACAGAAGTTTTTTAGCCTTAAGGTGCAACTGCTCCAAACTCGAGCTAGCACTTATATTGATCAATGTGTGAACAACCAAAACTGTGATGTGCAACAAGGTCCTTTGACACTTAAAATGAACCTAAAACATTTCAAAGGTTTGAAATACAGTACTTTGTACAACTCTTTTATTATCCAAGGGTAGTTCTATAATAATACCATAATAGGTATGGTAAAATCTATTTATAATATGTATGGTAACACATTTTACTTCTACAACTCTTTTTGATTCACCTGGATATACTGGTTATAAATTAACTTATTCCTCATTAGCTTTCTCATATATGAACATGGCAAAATATCATGAAAAGCAAAACTGAAAATAAAAAAAATGAGAAATCAATGCAAAATCTTATCATAAGTCATTCAGTCCACAGCCCTGATTCAAAATCTCCTTAAGTCATTTTGAGTCTTTTTCCCCTTAACATCAAAGAACTCTGGCTTAAGACCTAATTCTATGGAATGAAAAGGGAGGAAGTGAAAAGTTGTAAAAAGTTATATATCTCTTAAAGATTCTTACACTCTAGTGACAGCCTTACTCTGTTTTGAGCTAGATGAGAAGAAATTATCCAGGCTAAAGCCTAGTTATGGAGACTGTATACTCACTTACTGAAGTCAATTAAGTTAATGAGGCCAGGATCTTCCCCAAACTTTCTGGTTCAGGTACAGATGGTTGTATTTGTTCATAAAAGATATAACATTTTACATAAGAACTCTGGGCTGGGTCCATCACCACTTTCTCACTTAGTCCAAAATCTTACTTGAGTAGCTACCACTGGTGTGATAACTAATGCCCAATTCTGTAAAGCTTTAGGCTTTATAAACTTTGAAAAGGTTTCTGTTACAGATTCTAAAGACACTCATAAGCATTACATTTTGGGCCTAAAGGAAGAGGGGTAATATTTTCCCTTGAAGATCCATAATAGTTTGAGATCAGTTTTATTTCCCCAACACTCCTCGGAAAGGCACTTTCCCTGATGGGCTAGGGAACATCCAGATACATACAGAATCAGACCCAGGGTCCAGCTAGTCCAGTGTCCCATCTCCTATACCAGCCAACACCAAAACCTTCAAAGAAAGGTGTAATAAATTTCTAATAATCAGTTCTGGGACAATCTCCCCCACCCTTAATCTAATCTAGTTAGAGCCCTGAAGAACAAGGTTTAATATTCCAATTTTTTTCTCCCTAATTATGACAACTGTGGATACTTTGTTATCCATATAAGTTTCCAATCCCTTTATGAATCTTGTTAAATGACTTCCTGAGCCAGTGTAACAATGTCTGCAGATTTTATGTCACATAAACTTCCTAAATGTGGACCGGTTTAGTGACATCTCTCAATTCTTGCAGGCAGCTGTAAAGATTCTGCTGCTACTCACTGCCCTTCCAAGCAGAAGTAGAGTGAAATTAAGAGAACTCTAGATAGTTTCAGTGTTACTATTCATAACAGTTGGCAGTGCTACTGATAAGAATGATGTAAATTACAGTCATCAGCAGAAGCAGACATTAAAACTGCTCATCAGGATGGAAGACAAAAATGGAGAAGAATAAAGAAGTTGAGCTGATTGCAGTAGCCAGGAAACTGTAGCAATAAAGTAATGAATCTGGGAATTGCAGAACAGAGGGAAAAAAGAGGGAAGGATGTTGTTTTTCAATAAAGGCAAGGGTGAGAGCTTCATATATATCTGACCCACAAAAGTTAGAAACCCATATGAAAGATGGAATCCTTGATAGGAATTCAGGAACATGATTTTGTTAAGATTCATGGGCCACGTCCAGATGTGCCCAGATGTGCACGTCAACTGTGAACATTTGGTTCCCCAGGGACAACTAGCGGTGGCACAAAGTGTGCCACCGCTAGTTGTCCCAAGGAAATACCCATGTCACACACACTCTGATGTGTAGCAAGTTTCCGCAAGTGGAGTAAGGGAGTCTGGCCCCAGCAGCCTTAGCTGGGGTCTTGGAGGCCTTCTGGGACAGCAACCATGTCATTCCTGCCACACAGATTCTGGCTAGCAGCAGGGTGCAGCTCCAGTCGGCCAGGCTCCAACTTTGGGTGGCATACACTCCCTCTGTGTGCACTGGTCCCTTTTTTGGCAGTTTTTTTACCCCTGGGGGTCAAGAAAACTCTCTTCTCTGCTCCCTTGTAGTGCAGAGAACAGAACATGTGGTATGGAGCACTGCAGACTTGTTTGCCATGCCATATACCATATGGTAACACTCATCTGGACGCAGCTATAGAGGCCAATGATACTCCCTTTTAATAGTGAAATATAAAATCTGGCAGCATTTGCAGTCAGATTTAAATCCAAAATGTGTATATGTGACAATGAAAGGGAAGAATATTAATTTGATGAAAGGATGACTCGGGAATAATATAGTGATTTGCATCTTTTAACCTCAAAGGGCAATGGCTGAAATTTTACCTATTTTGGTTATTACCTGATATCTAAGGACTTGATCCAAAGCTCACTGAAATAAATGGAAAGACTCATGCCTTACGTAAAATAATCTGACGGAATGAGTCCAGTTCTTCATTAGAATAGGTCAGTGGTTCTCAGTCAGGGTGCCACAGTACCATGCTATGAGACCCTTTTAGGGATGCTGTGGTGCAGGTGCTAGTGTCACGACTAACCAAGCAAAAGTGACCTACATGCCTCAAACTGCCAGACTGGGAACAGTTGCAGTATGCACATGTGATCCTGCCTCCATTATATTTATCTGATGAGCTTAAAACAGGCAGGAGCACCTTGCTCTTGCCCCAGCAGTTCCTGGCTCACCCCCACACCACATGCTCATCCTGCAAACAGAGGAGTGCAGGACAGTTTCACCTGCCCTACATACCTGCCTCTGTTTCCAGGAGACACCATGCAGGACTGGACCATGAAGGGCTGCAGCTGCAATGGGCTCTCCTGCCTGCTTTAGATTTTCCTGATAACTTTAATGGAGGGAATATGCACCTGTGCTGCAGCCTTCCCTGGTCTGGCAGTGCACAAGGTGTAAGGGGCATGTTACCTTGCAGCAATAGCAGCATCATTCCCGGTTGAGAAACAGAGGTAAGCTGAGGCTTACTTTACCTTTACCAGGGTACTGCTAAATTCAAAGCATTGTCAAAGAGCGCCCTATATCTATAAACCACTGGAACAGGTGCTCTCACAAGTGCACTTAACTGATCCCAGGGGCACACAGCAGGTAAGGCAGGGATGAAATGAGTTAGATTATACTAAAGACTATAAACCTGCCATACAATTGCAAGAATTGCACTGCCTCTGCAAGTGACTTACTAGCAGTGCTCAATGAGCGAGTATTTTGCTCCACATAGGCTTAACTGGGATCTTTTCCTTCCACATGAAAGGAGGGACAGAAGGTGCTTTGCTACCTCTGCAATTCTGTTCACTGCTAAGAACACTTGGGGCAGAAATCTATTACCTTTTATGTACCCAAATAGCACTTACCCAGCTGTCTAAGTGTCATATTTGGCACTTAGAGTTTGCAATTCTATTAGACATCCCAAGAGGCTAGAAAATATCCAACCTGTAATGCAGAAACTTGAGCACTATCCTGGGAAAAGAGTTGCAGGTTCAAACCCCTCTCTGGTGGACGGGGTAAATCACCCGGCTCTGCTGCTTCCTAAGTGAGTGCCCTAACACTTAACACAAGCTGTCCTCTGTTGCATAATACCTAATAGTCATGGATTTTTGCCAGGAAGAATTTTGTGTCTTACACATGCCCAGTGCACACATGTATATATCTACCTAGCCAGTGCACATTTAGTAGGTATCCACATCCACATTGAAGGGTATTAGAATCACAAATTGTGCATAAATCCAAAAAATGCCATTTACATAGCTGGGTAAGTGCCATTTACAGCAAAAAAGGATAACAGAACTTGACCCTCAGTGACCCCAGCATTTTAGTTGGACAACAGGACTTTCGAACCTATACACCCCCTGAGAGCACCGGTACACCTTCTGACTGGCTGCACTCACTGCTTAGGCAATGGGCGGGGGGTGGGGGCAGGTGGGAGTGCCAGTGCCCCTCCCCGTACCCCCCGCAAGCACCAGCTGACTGCTGTGATCACTGCCGCCACTTCTGGGAGCAGCTGCAGTAATTGGCTGTCATGCGATTGCCCGCAGTGAACCGCCACCTGCCCTCTAGTCCACAGGGTCACCCACAGGGGACCCCCCCTCCCCAGTTGGTGGGATCTGGTCGAAGGGAGGGCATGTGCCCCCCTGACTAAGGCGGCACCAGTACCCCATGGCTAACACCTGATAGAAGCAGGCTCCTAAATCAATGTAGACTATCGTTATGTAGCTGTATTTAGCAGACAGTATGTTTGCTTGGAGGACACCATACAAATTCAGATATTATTTAAAACTTGCAAATGTTACTCCACTGCATATATGAAGTGGGATTTATTAATAGTACTCAATGGGTGCATCTACAAGAGATGTTTTACTCGAGATTAGAGCAAAGTACTTTGCAGTAAGCATCACCATCTACATGTGCAGATGCTTACTATGCAGTAATTTGCTCTATTCACAAATAAATTTGCTTCCTGGAAATACAAGTAGTGAATTTACTCATAGTTTCATAGTAGCTAGGGTCAAGAAGGACCTGAACAGATCATCTAGCCTGACCCCGTGCCAAAGGCAGAAATGAATGCTGGGTTCACAAGACCACAGACAGGTGATCATCCAACCTCCTCTTGAATTTGCCCAAAGTGTGAGCAAGGAACACTTCCCTGGGAAGCTGATTCCAGATTTTGGCTACCCTAACTGTAAAATATTGCCTTCTGATCTCTAAACTAAACATATTCTCCATCAGCTTATTACCATTGTTCCTTGTCACCCCAGGTGGTGCTGGGGAGAAAAGGGCTCTGCCTATTTGCTGTTGATCTCCCCTGATGAGCT
>JAGPOW010001338.1:42232451-42242840 GCA_030014935.1 Caiman crocodilus
TTCTCCATCAGCTTATTACCATTGTTCCTTGTCACCCCAGGTGGTGCTGGGGAGAAAAGGGCTCTGCCTATTTGCTGTTGATCTCCCCTGATGAGCTTGAAGGCAGCCACTAGGTGCCCCCTCAGTCTCCTCTTGCTGAAGCTGAACAGGTTCAGGGCCTTCAGTCTCTCCTCGTAGGGCCTGTCCTGCTGCCCTCTCACCAAGTGGCCCTCCTCTGAACCCTCTCCAGGCTGGCCACATCCCTTTTGAAGTGCGGTGCCCAGTACTAGATGCAGTACTCCAACTGTAGCCTGACCAAAGTTGCATAGAGGGGGAGTATCACATCTCTGGACCGGCTTGAGATGCACCTTTGGATGCATGACAAGGTAGGGCTGGCCTTGCTGGCTGCAGTCTGGCATTGGTGGCTCATGTTGATCTTGGAGTGAATAATGACTTCAAGATCCCTTTCCACCTCTGTGCTTTCAAGAAGGGAACTCCCCAGCCTGTATGTATGCTGTGGATTCCTTCTCCCAAGACGCAGCACCCTGCATTTGTCTACGTTGAACCCCATCCTAGTCTCATCTGCCCACTTTTGTAGTCTGTCTAAATCTAGTTGCAGCCTATCTCTCCCTTCAAGTGTGTTCACCTCAACCCACGTCTTAGCTTCATCAGCAAATTTGGACAGCGTGCTTTCCACCCCCTCATCCAAGTCGCTGATGAAGATGTTAAACAGTGCAGGCCCAAGGACTGAGCCCTGGGGTACCCTACTGCTCACATCTCACCAGGTTGAGTACAACCCATCCACCACTACTTTCTGGGTGTGCCCCATCAGCCAATTTTTTACCCATTCAACTGTGCAGGCATCAGTGCTGTAGTCACTTAATTTATTGATGAGGATGAGGTGAGAGACAGTGTCAAAGGCCTTCTTAAAGTCTAGAAAGACTATGTCCACAGCAACACCATCATCCAAGGATTTAGTTACTTGGTCATAAAAAGTTACTTACCACATATTCAGGTAAGTAACTTGCATGTACAATCCCACTACTCAATGCCCATTCATATGAATAAATGCTAACTCACTGCGTATGTTATTTTTCAGGTTAATGCTCACAAATATACCTCTTTATAGGAAGCCACTTACAGAGTAAGGGTCTATCTTTATTTCTATTGAATACAAAGCAACAAATCATCTGTTAACTTAAACGATGGAGGACTGGATAGTAAAAGTCTGACCTATGAAATCTGTCAATGAAATCCATCCACTGTACATAAAGAACTCCATGAGAGCAGACCCCTGCATTAATATGGAAACTCTTCCATGTAGCATGTCTAAAGCATAAAGATATAGCTTTGTTCTAAAACCTCAGTTGTAAAAAATGAAATATTGTTACATTGTTACATTTACTAGATTTGTTATTCACCAATTCTGATTTATACAAAAATGTTGATAAAGGCTTCATACCAAACACAAATGTACCTGATTTATAATCTGTATTTCAATTACTGGATGTCCTTTGCTATGCTGCTCCTGATTTTGGGAGCTTAACATATTAAGCCTTATATTAGTTAAGAACAGTTCACTATGTCAACTAAAACATGTTTTAATACTGGTAAATTCTAACATAAATAACTCCTTTCTCCCTCTTTTCTCTTCATAATATTGTATTATTTCAACTATTATTTAACTTCAACCAGGATGGATCAAATTGAAATCAAATCAATTTAAATTCTGAATTAAAGCACTGGTCAAGAAGCCTCAATTTAAGCATTGTTTTCTACAAAAAGTGCATTTTTGTTGTTTGATACAACTAATACATATTTCACAACTCAGAGATAGGTGTAGGTCATTTTTAGTAAGTACACACTATACATTGTAAAGTAGTGATTTATTTTGATGATTTCAGACTAATTTTGCAGCTACATCAGGAAACTGAATTATGATTTGGTTATTTTATTTACCAAAGCTGATTAAAGCAGACACTTGTGAAGTCATTGGGAGGTGAACTATCTCCAATTTGCAAGATTAAACATGGGGGCGCTTGAACTAAAACTCATGCGATGAGCTTTAGTTAAAGCACCCCTGTGGTCATTTTGAAGTGTGGGGATACTAAGACACGAGGCACGAAGGCTGACTAGAGTGCAATAATTGCAGCACATTGGAGCAGCTCTGCAGCATGTCTACAGGTACTTAACAGAGAATAATAGTCATTTAAATACAAGGGATATGAAAAGGGGGAAAATAGGTGAGGTATAGCTGAGAGAGGCAAAGGCATCCTTTGAGATTGGGGAGGGGCTGCCTGTAGGCCAAGATAGGCCTAACCCAAAGGCTATCCTAAAACGGTCATAATTTTCCAGAAGTGATTACAGGGGGTTAATGGTGTATCCAAGGTGTTCAAACCAGGATCTGTAGGTTAACTGCTTTGTCCATCCATCTCTAGCTCAGCTTCACCATTCAGCCATGTCCCCTCCTTCCCTCTCCATTTTTCTATCCCTTATAGTTAAATGACCACATTCCTTTCTGTTTAGTACCCCTGCTCTCTGCAAGTCCCTTTATAGCTTCTGAGGAGTGGACTGTAGCCTACAAAAGCTCATGCTTCTCTGAGAGAGTTAATCTATAAAGTGCCACAATGCTCTGCCTTCTGCATAATAAGGTAAAGCAAGGGTCATCTGCCCCCACTGTTATCAGAATAATCACAACTTGAGCTTGACAGGTGCAAGCCTGAGGAAAAGCAAAGGATACAGTTCAGCTAAATATTAGCTTCCGTAAAATGCATGAGACACAGCTCCAGTTGCTTAATAAATCACCTCTCTCATACGTTCACTGAGCTGTCAGCAGCCTCAAGGAACCACTTCTAGGCTTGAAGTACACTGGAAAAATGACTTGTTGATGACAGCAGGAGCCAGCCATGTGTACAACAGACCCACCAAGAAACTTGGCTACACAAAACCTAGGCCAAGTTGAGAGAGGGAAAGAAAAGCCTGCTCAAAAAAATTTCAGGAACTAACCAAGTTAGGACTTCAGTTGCAAAAAAAAAAAAAAAAAAAAAAAGGATAACCCCCCACCCCGCAAGTGCAGCTGCCTTTGCCTCCACTGGCAGCCAAACTAATTCCCAACGCGAGGTCAGCTTCACCCCTGGCTGGCGGGACAATTTTTCCAGCTTCAGATTGCAGAGGGAGGATCAGGAGGCCTGGTACTCGGGGGGAGGGGGGGCACAAACTCGTCACGGGAACCCCCTGGCATCACAAAGCAGCTGTGTGCACAGCAAGGCTGGCTGCAGCAGCTTGTGTCACGTCGCGGGGCAGAGGTGGCCGGTGCGCGCATGCTGCACGGGTCCCCGCAAGGCCGTGCCCTGCGGAGCTCCCCCGCCTCCCCGAGGCCCTGGCCGACCCTCCCCCACCGCGATGCCAGGCGCCCGCCCGCCTACCCGGCGGCTTCCTCAGGTCCCCGTCTCGGCCGCCGCCGCCGCCCCCGCTGCGTGCTCGCCCGCCTCCCTCCCTCCCGGCCCGGCCTCGCTAGGTGGTTCACGGGCGCCGCCCGCCGGGCGCCCCGCCGCGGCGCTGGGAAGAGCGGGCGCGGCGCGGCGGGGTGCTGCCCGGGGGCGGCGGCGGCGGAGCGGCCCCGGCCGCACTTGGCCGTGTCGCGCTCCGATAAGAGGCGGAGAACGGGGCCGCCCGAGCCAGCAGCGCCTCTTCGCCCGCACCGGCCCCGGCCCCGGCCCCGGCCTCGGCCTCGCCGGGGTCACCCTGAGCCGCGACCGCCGGAGGACGGCCCCGCTCCGCCCCGCTCCGCCCCGCACGCGAAGTTTGCCGCCACCGCCAAGGATGCGGGCAGCCCGCAGAGCGCTGTGAGCGGGCGGGCGGGGCGCTGCAGCGCCGCCGGGATCCTCCAGCCCCGCGCGGCGGCGGCGGCGGCGGGGCGATGTGGCCGGCCGGGGCGGGCGGGAGGCTGCCCTGCCCGCGGGACTCGGCGCTGCGGCGGGCGGCTTTCTGCGGGAACCTGGCGGCGCTGCCCTCGCACCTGGTGTCCGGCGGCCGCAGCGTCCGCGTCTTCATCAGCGCCAACCCCGAAGGTGAGTGGCCGGCGGCCCCCGCGGCGTCCCAGCCCGGCTCCTGCTGCCCTCACGGCGCAGGGCGGGCAGCCACGGGGTGCCTCCTGCTGCTCCGCCGGGGAGAGCCCCTGCAACCCGGGGCTGGGGGGAAGGGGACGTCCCTGCACGGAGCGGACACTGCAGCGGCCCGGTTGCCCCGACGCGGGCGCGGAGCGCTTCAGTCCCGCGGTGCCGCTCCGAGCCAGGGCTCGGGCTTCCCCCGCAGGCGCTCAACACGGTTCTGCCTCTGCCTCTGCCTGGATGTGGTCTCCGCCAGTGCGTGCTTTAGCTGCCGATGCGTTGCAATAAAGCTGTTTCGCTTCATTGGAATCTTACAGCGAAGCCCTGCGGGAATCGCCCGACGGCACGGGAAAAAAAATTAAATGCAATAGGGGTCTTCTATGAATGGATAGAGCAGAATTTCCCGCCCCCCCCCCCATATTATATGGGGATCTTGGATCATGTTCGTCTAACCAAGGTCATCCTAGTCTGTGTAAAATGCATCTGGTACAAAGGGGTTACAATCAGTTCTCATTTTAAGGTAGGATTTCCTAGAACGGGAGAGAAGCCAGGCGGGAAGGGACCTCTGGAGGTCTAGTGTAGGTTCTCAACCTTTTTTGTACCAGGGCCCATTTGCAAACATTAATGATCAGTCCTGACCCAGTGTCCCTCTTTCCCAACCTGCTGCCCCATGGGTGGGGCAGAGGGGCCCCAAGTAGCCCCAACTTCTGCCAGCCTGCATGGGGAAAAGCAATGGTTTCCCACATTTTTTCTCTTTTAAGTGAGGATCCATTTTTAAAGTGTGTTTATCCATGTTTGTTTGCAACCCTTTCGTGTATTCTTGTGACCCGCTTTTGGGTCACAACTTGCAAGTTAAGAAACCCTGATCTAGTGAGTCCAACCCAGACAAGGCTTGTCTTTACCCAAACCAGCTCATGCAAACTATAGTCTGCATATGACTAAAAGAAACTTTATTTTTTCACCTCTCTGAAGCTATTTTGGAGAAGAGCACAGGTAACAGGATCACTTGATCCTGAGCAGTTTATTCGTAGGAAGAGGGTCATTGAGGTCTACAGTGTTGGGTTAATGAAACATAGGAGCAGTAGACTTATTTAGAACAACTAAGCAGCCTCTAATCAAAACTTTTAAAATATTTTTGAAGTTCTGCCTGTTGAGCTGAGAAATATAGTATACTTTCAGGAGGCAGTTATTCCTACTCATAAAACTTGGCTAACTTTGAGTTTGAGGTGCTTAATATTAAATACTGAATTTAAGAAAAATAAATAAATAAAAGATTGGTAATATTAACACATTACCTGATCTGGGAGAATGGGTCCCCTATCTTCATAATACCCACTTATACCTTTAATCCCCACCCATGCACTTATTTAAATTTTTCATAATACTGTCACTCTCAGTGCAAACAGTAAAATTAAAAATATATATAATTCCTAAAAATAAAAACTAGGGGGGAAGGGGTGTTTGTTTTTTAAAGCAGTGATCAGTGTAAAGAGATTTGTGATGTTGACCAACAGAGTTTATAAATACAAAACTAGCATAGTAGTAGTTTGTTTTTTTTAATCTTCCATGTTTATGCTTTTCAATGGTTCTAAGTCAGTTTTCGGTTCTAAGTCAGTTTTCTGTTCTAAGACTTACAAAATGCTGTTCCTACAAGGTAATATAGATAAGGTACATTTACCAAAAACATTCAAAGGTAGTTATTCCAAAATAGAATGCATAACTTTTCTAAATAATTTAATGTAAATGTAAAGAATATTTTATTCTGTATTGCAAGAAGGTGTGCTGTAAAATTCAGAAAATACCTGCCTTTGCAAAAGATTTAAGCCTTGCTTTAATATAAATGGCATTATGATCTTGACTATGGAGCCACTAAGACGCTCAGTGCTGTTTGTCATATAATTAGTTGTGAACTAGTATAACAAGCTAATGTTAAGAACCAATTGGCATGAAGTCATTTTAAGAAGTCAATTTTGAGAATCGCATTGAGATAAACTGGAGCAGCTCATCTCTCTCAGAGCTATTTCTTCAGGCTGTTTGGAGACAAAGACAAAACTGCATTGTTTTACGCTTGGTTCACATTGCCAAAAATTACTTTGACTATAATGGCTAGATACATTATATATTTTTAAAAGAAAGCTTGGGGCATAATTTTCCAAAATGACTGGTGATTTTTGAGTACCTAAAAAGATGTCTAAATTGTTTAAATGTCTGTATCAGCTTCAAAGGATTTTCAAAGAATCCCAACCCATCTAAGTCTTTTAGACAATTAATTGGTCACTATTGAAAATGGTGGCCTTAGAAGCCAGAGTATTGATCTGATCCATCCATGCATATATTTGTTAATAGTCCTGATGACAGATGTGGCTGTCACTGCTAGTGGTATATGTTCAAAAGAAATGCATAAAGCCATATTGGTAAACTGGAGGGGTGGGGAAAGACCCTCTGCTTTGTATTTAACTCTAACCGAGAAATTAGCAGCTTTTTAAATCTTGAAAATCAGGGGTTTATTAGTCTAATAGCTTTTAATTATTTTAAAATACAAGAAGAATGCTTAAAGAAGAGCATTTGAAAAGAGCACACTCTTTAAAAATCTGTTGAATTGATTAATTAACACATTTAAGTCCTGAATCAATATGAGTAAGTGTTTGCAGGATGAAGATCTTACTTGTCAATTTTCAGAATATCCCTTTGGGCACTGATGAGTAGATCTTGTTAGTTGCACCAGACACCAAGTGCCCTCGATCCCCTTTGACTTCAGGAGGAGTAAAGCTGTTCAGCATCTAATAGCACCCTGCAGGATTCGTCTGTCAAAGAAATTTAGGGCCACTTCCTTTAAGATATTGAGTACTCGGGGGGGGGGGGCAAATCCAGTGATGACCTTGGCTTAAAGTACATAAGTAGTCCTTTTGAAATAATACATTTTTGTTATCTATATGCTTAAGTACTCTTCTGAGCCTGTTTTTTTAACTCTTTAAGTGCAAATACAAAAAAACTTAACTATGGAACTTCTATGGCACTTCCATAATACAGTTGTTGTTTTTATTATACAGAAAAGGAAAATGCAGTCTCTTATTTTTCCAACTTCAGAGAAATAAAATCTCTTCCCTGCCCCCCCCATAGCAGTTAGTGGCAATAGTGGCTCCTTTTTGGGAAATGGTTGGTATTCTCTCAACTATTTAGGTAGTCCAATAAAAGATACTACCCAAAATCTCATACTTCTCAAATAATGAATCAAACACTTTTCAATTTAATTAAAAATGGCTGCTTTCCAATAAAAAAAAAAAAGAAGTTTCTTATTTGAATAGGAAAAAAGCATCCTAGTTCCAAATAAACCATTACGTATCTTAAAATAATTTTAAAAGTCTGGGTTATAATCAAAGCGGCTAACATTTTCTTTACCCAATTAGAAATTTGGAGGGTTGGGGGTTTGTTTGGATTTTTTTAGAAAAAAATACTTTAGATGAACTTAATTTTTGCGTGGTTCAAAGCAATATGGAAGCAGGTTATTTTTTCCAAATATTTCTAGTAAATTCTTATATTGCTTTATATAGAAGAAATCTGTGCAAACTAAATTTTATTACTGTAGGCTCAGCTTTTATTTATGTAAGCACTATTAATTCACATGCATCTTCTACCTTTTAACATACTTTTGCTATAATTTATTAGCTGTAAGGTGTAAACTGTCGCACAATCCGACTGAACTGGGCTGTAACATCATCATGTTTCATATGTTAAGCATTTTAAGTAGGCCTTGTCAGTGTTTAGCTGACAAGCATTCAGTATGAAACCTATGCACTTTTAGAAATTGTGTTAGTAGCATAGTATTTGGTAAGGAGTCCTGCTTGAGCATAAAGTTAGGAATTTTTCTTTTCTGAAGGTGACATTTTGGATGAGAACATAAAATTAGAAATTCTGACAGCTTGTCATAATTGTAAAACCTGTAGCATGTTTGAAAGTGGGGAAGTTAAGAGCTAATGCTTTTAGTTTTTGCCTAAGTAATTTTATTATTTCTATTGTTTTAAGGTATTTTTAATTTTTTAGTGTAAATGACAGTGTAGCTTTGTTTTGATGCATCTCCTGCCTAGAACAGCTGTATTTCAATAGTGAATAAAGTAAAGCAAATAAGCAGGAACATAGCTGAAGTCGAAGCCTGTTTTACTTCATACATATTAGCAGTCCTATTGAAGACAACATCATGATCTTTATAGAGCTCCTATGTGTGTTGTGACATTGAAAGTGTCAATCAGTCTTAACTGAGGATTTCAGTTGGACTTCAGTTGTGTCCAGGATTCAAGTGGCCTTCTACATAAGGTTGAAGTTCATCTTTAGTGCCCACTTTCTACTCCTCCTACTCCTTTCTGGAGGATTCATGAGGATGCTGTAAAGGTTTAACACATATATATTTTTATTCATATTTTAATGGTTAACACTTATAAAGCAGTTTGACAACTGTAGTGTTTCATGCTAGTTTCTGTAGATTAACGGAAGCAATTGTGACAAATGGATTGAGCAAACTTTTAAAAAAAAATGTTTAAGAATAAAGAAGTGAGCCTCTGTATAAGTGTTCTGTTGACTTGATAGCTGTGTAACTTAAAAAAAACCATTAATAAGTTAAAAAAAAATGAAAGATCAGCTTTAATTTATTTGAACTCTTAAACTAGGCCTTGATCCAGAAAAGCCTGTAAATCAATGTAGAGTTTAGAAGACTGTGTAAAGCTTTATATTATGACTGTATGGGATGGTTTAGATAGGGATGATCCTGTATCTGGATGTAACCTTTTAACCCTAGTTTTCTATGACTGAGACAGTGCGTGTGTCTACTTGAGCTGTTTACTGCAGTTGCCTAATTAGCTCCTCAGTAAACATCTCCCATCAACACTGCAGCCCAATTAGGCCACAAACTAATTAACTCCACAGCAAGGTAATGATTGTATTTACAAGTACTACCCTGCTGCAGAGCTTTTTTACTCTGCCACGCCACACGTGTAGATACTGATGCAGCTGGCTATGGTACAAGGGTGCTTCAGTGCAGGGGCTGCCTGCTTTCTAGCCCCCAGAGCAGAGCACCCTACAGCCCCAGCCACCCCTTCTGTAGCACTTTGAGCCAGGTCAGAGCAGCTCCAGGCTGGCAGGCTAACCCCTGCCTCTTCCCCCCGACCCTGTGCAAGCTGGAGCTGCTCTGACCTGGCTCAGCATGACGCAGTCCTGGGCGCGTGTGTAAGCGTGGTGCCTGGGAGCAATAAATTGTGGTGTGATAAGTGTCAGAGTTTATTGCTTTGCCTTTAGTAGCATGTGTAGACACACCCAGTGGTTACTACCCAGATGCTTAACATTGGACATTTGCTTACAAACTTTTCTGAGCTGAGTTAGTTCTAGATAAATGAAGTCTTTTATTACAGTACTAGTACAGTTAGAAGAAATTGCACAGTTTTGTTATGGTAGCCATTGGGGGGGTTGTTTTTTGTTTTATCTCCAGCAAGAATATTAAATTGCACTGGTTTGAAAAAAATCCGAGTGTAATCCAGCGTGGAACAATTCCAAGTCTTAACTATGGAGCTGTAACGAATGCATATAGCAGTAATAGATAAGTCATCATTAAATATAACAAACTAGGTCTCTGAGGATAATTTTGGTAATATTTTTTTCCATGTTTTCTTGCATACAACACACTTTTTCTCCAAACCACACCTCCCCTCCAAAAAAAACCCCTCCCAGTTAAGGCAAAAGTGAAAGTAAAATCTGCACTGAATTCACAAGGAGCAGAATAATGAACAGGCTCTGCTCCTTAGCTGCTGCTATTCAGTTACCTTTTTCATGTAACTTTAGTTTTTTCATTCTGTCTTTCAAAAAACAAGGTGAAAATGATATTCTGGGGTATGTTGTATATGAGAAAATATGGCATTGCCACTGCACTGTTTTATCTAGGAACCTTAGAACTGAGCCATAGCCCTATTAAGATGTATTAATAAAAAAAAAAAAAATCAAACTAAAATAACTAAATTTCCAACTTTCCTTACCTGTTGTACAGGTATTTTTTTTTATGACATTCTAGAATTATTCAACTTTTCTCATGAAGACTAAACTGAAAATATCTTTTTAAGGGGGGGGACGAGGGAACATTCTATTCTAATAAGGTACATAGTGCATCTTTGCTTATAGTATTTATTTATAAATTAGTCTCAGTGGGTGCATCTACATATGCAATTATCATAGTATCATAGTAGCTAGAGTCGGAAGGGACCTGGGCAGATCATCTAGTCCGACCCCCTGCCCCGGCAGGAAAGAGCACCGGGGTCAGACG
>JAGPOW010001338.1:42242940-42323334 GCA_030014935.1 Caiman crocodilus
CACTACCACCCTCTGGGTGCGGCCCTCTAACCAGTTGGCCACCCATCTGACTGTGTGGGCATCGACACCACAGTCTCCCAGCTTTTTGATGAGAACAGGATGAGAAACAGTGTCGATTTATGCACCTGAATTTTCGGCGCAGAAAATTTAGTCTGATTAAAGTATTCCCTGGCACACATACACATGTGCTTCCTTGGGTGTGTCTATACAAGATGCTACGCTGCTGTAGTGACAAGCTACAATAACATAATATTGGCAGAGACAAACCGTGATGCTGACGCTACTGCACAGTAATGTCAGAAATGAAACATGGCACCAGAACCATGCAATGTCAACAGTTACTCTCTTTGGTGCTTAGTAAAGTACAAAATGACTACACAGTAACACCAGCACAGTCTAGTTCATGTCTAGATGTGCCTTGTTGGGAATAAATTGAGCCTGACAAATTGAGTCCAAGATTGCTCCTGCCCTGCTCTGCCACCCTGGAACAGGCAGAAGGAGCTCCAGCCTCCCCAAGGAGCCAACCTTAGCCTAGCAGCTGGAATAGTTCTCTTAGCCATGTAGCACTCAAGACAAGTTGATCCCAATATCCACATGGTTGGAAGATAACTGTCCTGCAGCCGGGACAGCTCTTCCCGCCCCTTGCTGCCTAGTCTGGCCAGGAGCAATTTGTTCCGGGTCAGCATCTACATGTGTGATATGGTGCATTAATTAATCTGCCACTTTTCCAGTACCTGTATCTACGGGTACTAGAAAAGAGTGCCTTAGGCAAATATATAGTGCAGTAATTGCTGCATACATGTAGACTGTGATGCTTCATTGCATATTAGATTAGTCTAATGAGCAGTAAACTGTCTTGTGTGGACACATTCAGTGAGTACAATTGGCTTATTCCTGTGATTTAAAGCTTGCAGAAATGTGTCCTACTACCAGTATTATTACATTTAGAGTTAGTTTTTGTCTGCTGTTTTGCAGGAATTGGGAAGGGGGGGAATGAGAAGGAGAAAAATAAATTTTATATGTTGAAAGATCAAAAGTGAAATAAAGTATGCATTTTTATGGACATGCCAACAGTAGTGTAAATTTGGTAACTATCAAAATGATGGAGTATGATTGCTCTAATTATGGTGTTCTTGCCATATGTGATGAGAGAGAACTTTTTCCTGTCCTGCAGCATATTTTCATTATGTTATATTTACTTGAAAGATGGATTTTTCTGGGAGGAAAATAACATTAATGAAATGTCAATTTGGAAAAATAAACATATAGAAGTCAGGAAAATGATTAGTTAACTCTAGTCCATTATATCCTTCCCTAAAATACCATATGGTCTTTCCTTCTATCAGCTGCATTGCATTAAGATAATTTTATGTAATCTGGGAGGAATTTATTTCTTAGCTAAAGGAAAACACAGATGTTCAAGTACATGAAATTGTAAGGGAGGTGTTGCGGGGATGTGGCGACAAATAACTCCAAGACTTTTTTTGTTAAGTGTTAGTTTTTGTTACCTAACTTTGCATCTATCTATAGTTTTATGTGACGCGCATCATTACAGTGTCTAAATGCCACAAAACATTTTACATTTTGAAGAACTGTTCAGTACTTATACAATTATGACACAGTGCAGTGAATTAAGAGTGGTAAGTTCCAAAAATATTCAATTTTTAAAATAATCTATGGTTTGAAACCACATATTGGTTTCACATAGCTTAACTTAGATCAGCAGGGTCTAGTGTTGAATCCAAGTAATAAACAATGTACAATGAAAAAGATTCAACTTTCAACCTTCAGGATTTTTAGTTTCTGTGTCCTACCTGGCAGTAGCATTAATACAAGTCTGCTGTGTGGATGGGTGTGGGCAGAAAAGTTCAAAAATGTGTTTAGAACCTAGCTTCATTTATGCCTTAAGATTCCTGCATCAAAGAGCAGGAAGCACTGAATCAGAAGTGTTTAAAAAATAAACTTTCTTCCTTGGGAGAGCCATTCAGTTGAAACAGGAATAACAACATTAACCTGAAAACCTCCTGTCAGCAACATTTACAGTGTAACAAACCAACCAACAAGAATACAGGAATTCTAAACAGAGGCTTGATCCTGAAAAGTATGATGAGCCAGAGACTTCATGTGAAATGTCCTTATTGTACATTATAACAGTGGTATGGAGTAGCAGTATAAAATCTCCTGGTAGACTATTTCAATAGTATTCTTTTTGAGAGGCAGAATATTTCTAAGATTTTAAAACAATAATTAAGTTACCAAGTTCCAACATTATGCTTGAAAATGTTAAGATTTCAAGGTTAACATGCCAATAGAGGTGTCCCATTAACAGCATGAAAGGCCATGCTATAGTAGACTTTTAAAAAGTATTGAAACTTGAATATTTATGATCATAGGATCTCCCTCAGTTTTACTTTCAGCACTTTTAGTACAAAAGGTAGGCATGAAATGCACAAAATTGGGCTCCAGCCCCAAACTTCTGCAACATCATAAGAATCTCTGAGGGTCTGGTCTTGTTTCAGTCTGTTACAGAAGTATGGAGGAGCATGGATTTGTATGTGAAATAAACTACTCCAAAAGTCAAGTTTGTTTAGATCTGTTGCTTTTGTTCAGGCACATGTTGTTACAGTCAGAGAGAAAATTACAACATGGCAGAGCATGTCATTTTCTTTCTTGCCTTAATGATCACTTAAATGTTGTTGTGTATGTTAAATAAGAATTTTCTGTGAGGGTGGTTAAGCACTAGAACAAATGGACTGCAGAGGTTATAGAATTGCCATCCTTGGCAGTCTTTAAAAGCAGGTTAGAGAAACACTTGGCTGTAGTTTAGACAAGAATGATCCTGTCTTGAGCAGTGGAGCCCTTCTGGCCCTATTTCTTTTATTCTGTTTCCAAACATATTTGCAGACCAATAACGATTCCTGGTATTCTGGTTATTATACGCGTGAGCATATAGATCATTGTTAGTGTTGAGGAATTTAGTGTAGCCAGATGGATATTATACCAGTCTGCCCTGTTATTTAAAATTACTATCCATTTTTCTGAACTGTAGGAAAGGTTTCTAATATGATTCAGGAATATGAGATTCCCAAGTATGCATTCAAGACTGTATTCATGCCACAAACTTTGTTCAGAACGATACAAAGTTATAATCATATTGATTACAATTCCTCTTACCTTATTCTTTGGGGTTTCAAAGAATGCAACAGTAAAATCTTTCCTGTACAGCCACAACATATTTAGCAATCAGAAATGGACTTATTACAAGCAGTCAAGTCTGCATTGGGAAAGCCCTCATCTTAAGTCTTTTTTTTCATAAGAGTGTGTGTTGGTGGCCTAGGAATTGGGCTCTGTCCCATACAAAAAAAAATGTAGCCTCAGTGGAGCATGAAGACCCATATGGGTGAAAGATGGGTACAATACACAATGACATAAACACTCATCCCTGCACAGTATTAATAACTTCTTTCCTAATTTGGTTTTCAGCAGAAAGGTCAATCCACCATAGAATAGTTGGCCTACCTCACCGCCAACTAATGAGGCTTTCTAAGGCTTGTGTCCCCCCAGAAACCTCTAAATATACTTATCTGACAGAGTTTGTTTTCAGAAACTGCAAGGTTCTCAGCCCAATGTGCTACAATTTGGAGAGTTTATATGAATTTGTCTTGCTCTTGTATTTGTATCAGGTTGAATGAATTGTAAAGGAAAAATCAGCCTCTAATCTCTGCAGTTAGCTGCTGCAAAGTAATTCTTCTTAGTAACTTTACAGATATCTCTAGCTACAAAAAACTTGCTACATTAAATACAATTAAGTTTTGTATCTAGATTTTTTTGAAGTATTGGGCATGGAAAGAAATCTTTGGAACTAGAGGTAATTGTACTTTTTAATGTGAGGATGGTACATGAATAACTGACTTTAACATGAAATTATTTCTTTAAGGTTTGTTTTGGGTTTTTTTTGGTTTTTTTTTTACTCTATGCTGGAAAATATGCTCCATATTTAGGCTTAACACTTGTATTTGCAGAGATATGGGGCGGAAAATTTTCCAGTGCTTTATTTTTCCATGGAAAATTTTCCATTACTAAAAATTCATTGTTTCATAAAATTCATTAGTATGAATGGATGCCAGTACAATATTAGGCACACTTGGCAGCTTCAAAGTTATAATTAATGTTTTTCATGTGATTATCCCTAGGAAGTGTGTGAGAGGGTACGTATTTGTTTTATTGATTTGTAAATCGGAGAGTAAATACACTTACATACCAGCATTTTTGGTTTGGATTATTATGAATTCACCTAGTTGGCTGTGCAGGTCAAATCAAAGCCAAATGAATGCACCACTAAGCTTGTTTCTATTTCTCAGAATATCTTGCTTCTGGAGAATCAGTCAGAAGCACAGTTAGTGAAGAAGATGCAGTGCGGCAATTAGTTGCCTTTGCCCATAGGCTCATTGGTAAAACCATCCTTCAGCAAAAGAGAATGTGGGTCAAGTAGTTTTGAATCGGATTTACTTCAGTCTGATTCTGAAATGGAAGTAATAAGTAGTGCAAGTGATTCTACAGATAGTGAAACTAGAGGTGCCGCAATGACCTCAGTGGAAGAGAATTAAACTCTGTTGAAGTAGATGAGTGGGCAACCACAGCATATGCACAATTCTTTGGGTGCGCTATAAGTAGTATCAACAGTTTTCAGTGCCTCTTGGGTTTTTTTTTTCTTAGGTTTAAACAGTGTAAGGGAAGTACATGCTATTGTGTATTGTCTTTATATTTTTAGAAATATTCTGATTAAAACAATTCCTTTCTACATAAAGCTTTGAATGTGTTTGAATATAACATTTAAACCACACATTAAGTGTGCTCTTTTTAATTTGTTTTCCTAATTCTCTTGGTGTTGGGACATAACTAAAAAAGTATCCCCATGTTAATTTTGTGTTTACTAAATAAGTCAAATAAACATGTTAAATCAGATCATAGTCTACTTAGGGCTTTGGAAAATTTTCCAATTCAAAGTTTTCCAGAAAGTCCACATCTCTGTGCATTTTTAAAGTATAAGTTATGGTAGTTGGCAGCCATCCATTTTTTTAAGGATCATGGCTTGGTGGCAACAATTTGCCTTGCACCATGGCCAAAAGGGACCTAGGAGTAGTGATCAACCATCTCATGAACATGAGCTGGCAGTGTGATGCTGTTGCCAGCAGGGCAAACTACACACTGGCATGCATTAACCGCTGCATCTCATGCAAAACTAAGGAAGTGATACTCCCACTGTACTCCACACTGGTGAGACCACAGCTGAAGCACTGTGTCCCGTTCTGGGTACTGCACTTCAACAAGAATGTAGAAAAACTTTAGAGGGTCCAGAGTAGAGCACCCCTATGATCAGGGACTTGCAAGACAAGCCATATAAGGAGATGCTGAAGGACTTGGGCCTCTTCAGCCTACACAAGAGATGGCTGAGTGGGGTCTTGGTAGTGGCTTACTGCTACATCAAGAACTCATTGAACAGGTGTTCACAAGGGCAGCTCTGGAGAAGACCAGGAGCAATGGTTTCAAGCTCCTGGAAGGCCACTTCAGGCTCAATTCCAGGAAAAACTCCTTCACAGTCATGGTGTCCAGACTGTGGAATAAACTCTCCCTAGTGGTGGTGCAGTCACCTACCCTGGAAATCTTCAGCAGGAGACCGGACAGTCAACAATTGTTTATGTGAAGTCCAGCAAACAGCAGGATTTATTTGGCAATACCTTTATTAGATTTAATATAACAGGAGGGATGTTGTATATTCTTTTGGGCACAAAATGCCCATCTTCAGGTCTGAGGAAAAAGTGGGTGCAGCCTAAGCTAAATGCAGGATAGAATCCTTGGTTTTGTTTAACCCCCAAATAAAAATGGTCTCCTTAAGAAAAGAAGCAAACAGTAAACCTATGAAACACAGAGAAATTAGCAGAGGGGGCAGAAAAATTGTGATGAGCTGTAAAAAAAAAAAATAAAATAAAATAAAAAAAATCAAAAAAAAATCTCTAAGTTCATAATTTAAGCATCCTGTAAAGTTATGAATTTTTGTTATTCTTTGAAAAATGTTCTTCTGCCAGTGCCTCGGTGGCTCTGTCCTAATCCTTTCTGTGAGTTCACCCTGGACAACGGGAGCAACATTGTGTTATATACGAGAGAAATATATGGAAAGATTCCTGTATTCTAGGACCCTGTTCCTACTAACAGTTAAACTTATAAATAGCCATGAGTATCATCATGCACAAAGAATCTCAATGATTTAGGTAATCATTATATTGCTTAGATTAATATTTTTAAAAGATTTAGAGCCCACAAGTAGTTAGCCTCTGTAATCAAGTTCATTGATTGTTGAAATCATTAAAAAATGTTGGACTAGTCAGTTATGGGACGTTATAAACTTTCTTACAGGATCAAGACATAAAATTAGGACATTATTCATCAAATACATGTGGGGGCGGAAAACAAAATGGGGGGGGAAAAAGGAAGATGAAATTAAGGATACGTTAAAATGGTCATCAAAGCAGCCAGGCTGGCTAGTTGCTTTGATTCTGCATCATTTTAGAATATTCAGCCAGATTTTCAGCTGATGTATACTACAAATCTACACATTTTAACACCAGATCTACTTGAGTACTCATGTACTTAAGTAATGTTATTTGGGTCAGTACTCTGGATTAATTCAACTTTTTGGCTGAATTAATTTCTCCATTTGGTCACGTGTGTGAAACATTTGCAGAATACATTGTATAGTAAGCCAAAGAAAAAGAACCTTAGAAGCTGTTTGAACTACCTGCAATTTGACACTAAACTTGTGGATCTATATACATACAGTTAAGAAAGCTTCAGTAAAATAAGATTTATAAAAATGGCAACAGTAATGAGTAAAACCTGGTAAGCAATTAAATATATGTTAAACATAAGCTGTCTGTTTTCAAGTAATATGCATCACAGTGTTTATCATTAACTAGGTAAATAGATGGTACTGAAAATGAGTCAGAATTTTTTCCTTGGGATGATCCTGCAAAAAAAAAAATGCATTCATTTCTCTCACTACCTTTGTTAAGTGCCTGGAGAGATTTACCTACTTTTAGAAATGCAACAAAAAGAAACAAACATTTCCATTGGTATAAAATCATTCCTGTTTATTTCCTGTTATGATTCTATGATGACAAGCAAATCAGTGGGTTTATAGGATTTTATTAAAAATTATGTAATGATTCACTTTCAGACTATACAAAGAACTTTAAGTTTTGTAACAGTATTGTTCAGAGTTGCCAAATCCTTTTTACCTTGTTTAAATTAAGGTCCCACTAACTTCAATGAGAGCCTTCTTTAAGAAACAAGCAGATTAATCCAAAAGAAAAATAAATAAATAGTAGTAGATGTCTTCAGCATACATATCAGGCTGAGGTGCTATATAAAGTAAGTTTTAACAACAAAGTAGTCACACCCATCAAGTCAGATGCAATAATTCATTTGAGTTCAAACTAGTAGTTCTGGCTATCTGCTGTGTGTTTTATTAATGCAGAGCCAAACCAATTGATAAGAATAGACAATCTTGAAATTACTTTAATTTTTCTTTCATAAGAGTACTCCTTGGTGGTTTCTTACCAGTATGATGGATTTTGAGGATCTTGATAGATAACAGTAATGAACTTCTTGGCCATTCTCAAATATTATAAACAAATATTTTCTATTTACAATGCATTTCCTTAAAAAGGGATACCACTAGCTGGAAAATCTTTTAGGTACTGATTCAGTTAGATTCCTATTTGGTAAGGGTGTCACCTGCCTCTAGAACACAGGAACAACTATTGGTACATTTTAGAAAAATGGCAAAGAAACATTGTTTACCAGTAATGCTCTTTGATTACTTCTAGAGATATTGCCTAAATTTAGGTGAGATACAAATTGGTAAGACTTGCTTAAAATCTCAGGTCCAGCTTGTGAATATAGTGGCCCATCATGGTGAGGGCCACCACTTATTTAATTTTTTTTTCTTCTTTTTGGCAGTGTCCCTCTCCCCTTCCCTCCCACCCCATGCTCCCAAGTTGGCTTAGGGGGCAGGTTTAGGACCATCTGGCTGGCTGAGCCCAGCCCCCAGTGCCAGGTTGAGCGCAGGGATCTGGAGTGTCCAGCAGGGCAATAAAGGGTTGCAAGGTAGGCAGCAGAGTTAGTGTGGGCAACATCACTCGCACAGGGGGGCAGCTCCCTGCCACTGCCCCAGCCCTGCCCCTAGCTCCACTACAAACACAGGAGCCCTGCTGGGGCAGCGCTGAATACTTCCCTCCTGCTGGCCACTTCTGACCTGCACTGCTGCTGTTGCAAGGAAATGCTATGGAAATAGCTATGTGGTGGGAACTCCCCAGCAAGCAGCTATATCGTGGCATTTCTTTGCAAATCACATTTTTTTGTGAAAATCACTTAATTGTATGTGGGGTTTTTTTGTTTGTTTTAGTGAAAAACGTGAAACTGCGACTTAAACCGGGCCCTACAGATAGATGTAATAGTGTTGCAGTCAGTGGAAGCATATTTGTTTATACTGTGTAAAATCTGCTCGGTAAATAACTAGGAAAATACTGAGATGATGTCATAAACCTGTCTATCAGGTACCCCTTGAGCCCCAAATTTATCCCCACTGTCCTGCTGCTTGTCCAAAAAATAGACCAAGGTTTGCACTGGAATCACTGGGACCTTATCCTTGCAAGCTTTAGCTCCATTACCCTTATACTTGACTTCACAACTGCATTAGGCAAATATCTGCCAACTCCAGGTGCCTCCCTTTGGGTTGCTAAAAAATTTTAGGCTCCACTTTGTTGAATGAGCTAGCCTGGAATAACGTTTGCTCTGCAGTCGTTCTGTACTACAGTCAGTTAATAAATCCTCTTTTGTTTTGTCTTCTTACTATATAGGAGGTTTATTATATTGAAGCATATATGTTGTTGTTTTTAAACCAACCATGTAGTCTGAACACAGAGTAAAGAGACAAGTAAAGATTCTTATTCTGTATCTGACTATGGCCTATTCCTTCAGAGAGACCTGCCAGTGTTTTCAGAGATCAGCCTTCCTGCTGATCCTGCTAGCCCTGATCACTAGAGATCTGGACTCCCCCCAGGCCTGAGATCATTCAGAAACCCTGATTGACTTTCTAAATAGCCTCTGAAATACTGCCAAACCAGGACCTGAATTTCATATTTTTCCCCCCTGCCCCAGCCAGCCCTCTGCATCAACATTGCCCTCCTTGTTTGTGAGTAGGGATGATCACAGAGGAAGTACCTCCCTGTAATGTTTCCTTTAATATTTTTCATTTTGCCATTTTCCTGCCCCCGGCCCTGATTGACACAGAGGTCCTGTCAGCCCAAGGCTGGTTGCCAGGGAAGTGAAAACTGCAGTTTTAAATTTGCCATCTTTGCGCCTCTGCTGCTGATTGGCAGAGGGGGCCCAGTGGCCAGGATGCTTACTGCTGATTAGTGGGGATATTTAAAACTGCAGTTTCCACTTCCCTGGCAGTCAGTGGCAAAGAGCCCAGCTGGGGGACTACTGTGCCATTCAGAGCTGGGGAGGGGGGCAAGTGGCAAAACAAAACAAAAAATGACATGGAGCTTCTGCAAAGATCTTCCTCCACAATTTATGGAGATCCCTACTCATGAGTCTCGGAAACCTCCAGAAATTTCCCTCCTTGGGGCATCTGGAATTCCTTTAGCTAATAACCTCCTAATATAAGATGCCTTCCCTATTAAAGGGTTGTATTTCTCATTACAGGCAGACAAAACCTAGGGTGCCCATCCCAATAATAGCCCCTTCTGCCTGTGTTTAAGAGCAGCAGTTGTTCCTGACCTTGTAACACAATGGCAAGGGATTGTTTACTCCTTTTTTTTCATAAGTATGCATCCCTCATCTACATTAACTCAATGGTGTCCAAAATCAAAAGATATATACAGAAAGCATAACACTGTTGCTTTTATCTCAATGCATATAAATGGACATGGTAAGCCATTGGCTTTCCAACAAGATCACACACGCCATATCAAAAAAGCCAACAAGAACCTTCACAATACCTTAAGAAAACTCCAAAATTTAGTGGGGGTGACAGGTGATATTAAGTTACTAGTACAAAAATATCAGAAGGGGCTTAGAAACTAGTAAGCATTTTGTGCAGTCAAAAGTGAGTGTAAATTTATCTAAATAAAGGGGATATACCTGGCCAAAATGGGAATCAGAAGGATTTTCAATTAAGCCTGTATTATTATCATGCAAACAATTCCAGTGCAGGTAGTCAGTAGGTATATAATAAAGTAACCCTCAATACACTTTTAAAAACCCTGCCCCAGAAGTAACATGGTCAGCTCTTCCAGCAGTGTAAGCAGAAACCAATGAAAGTATTCTGTCAAACACCTATCAATTCGGTGAGCCAAGATTGAGATTGAGAATGTTGTTAAAAACAAATCTTAAAGAAAACTCATCCACAACATGTTCCTTAGCCAGGATGGATTTGCAGCAGGGACCTCTAGGAAATCTTGTCATTTAAGGCTTGATCAGGATGCCTGGCTTTCTGGCTGTTTTTCTAGTTTTCAGGGTGAAAACTATCTGAGCAGTCGGGCAATTTAAAAGCATATCCATCTAAAACATGATGTAAAAAAATGTCCAAGTAACCATAAGACTGTCTATATACAATCAAAGATACCTTTTTATTTATACTTAATTTTGGAAAGTGTGAAAAATAACTCATTTCCAATTAAATTGTCTTGCATTCTCTTGTGAAGTAATATTCAAATGTACATTATCTATATTGCATGTGCAGTGTCAGATTTGCTGTAATATGCTTTAACAGCCATTTCAATACAAATCCCAAAGTACTTATTTACAGTAAAATGAATAGTAGCATGAAAAAGGGAAGACACAGCTATGGTCCCTGATGAGATCTGAAGGTATATAATGCTGCTATTGATGCTCAGTTAAAAAATTAAATAAGTTTGCACCAATAAAGATTTTCTTAGCTGATACCAATGGCCAATGCTGGAGGAGCAGATCAAAGCCCCACAGTGGCGGAAGGAGAGGGGCAGGAGGAGACACTGCCCAGCCAGGGCAGTGAATGAGACCTCAGGAGTGAGACAGAGCCATGGGCAGCTCATCTGGGAGGTGGAGGAGCTCCCCATTGCTGTGCACACCTGTGAGGAAGGCATGGGGGGCATGTACACCCCCCCCCTTGCATTTGTGCATGGGGCAAGGGTAGACTGCCCAATGCGAGCCTGGGGCCAGGGACTGCACCGGCCTCCTCCTGGCAGGGGGGCTGGACTGGAGCTGCACTTTGCAGTGGGCAGGAGCTATGGGGAATTTTGGATTGGCTATAACTCACCCAGTAGCAGCACAGCCCCTGGCCCAGAGCCTACTCCCTCATCTTATGCACAAATCTGGGAGGCACATGCCCCCCGTGCCTCTCCTGGGGGGTGCATATAGCAGCGCAGCAGGGAGCTGCCCCCCAGATGAGCCACATGCAGCTCTGTCCTGCTCCTACCCAGTTCTCTCACCGTGAGAACCTCTATCTGCCCACCCCACATCCCTTCCTGCCCACAGATTTACTGGCCAGACACTGCTCTTCAAGCTGCTCGGCTACATTACTTTGTGCATGTTGCAGCTGTGCACATGCACAAAGCACTTATCAATGACCATTATCAGGTACACCGGCCAAAAAAAGCAAATTGCTGATAAAGTTCATTTTCCTTTTAACCGTGCCAATCCAATATGCTGCCAATATATCGGTGAACCTCTAATTGATGCTTAAAACCCAATCGTGGGTGGGAATGATGTCAGGTCCTGTCTGCAATATCTAATAAACCATAACAGCATGAGGGGAGAACATGGCTGTTCTAAGACAGTGGCTGTTGAAGCTCCATGTCTGGCATGTACTGGCTGCTTAGAAGCCAGTTGAATGAGTCTCTCCAATCACAGTAAATCAATATACTTTATTGTAAAGATGATGGATCCTGATTGGGCTGATCCCAAGAAACAGCCTCTGCACACATGCTCCAACCTCAGAAATGTGTTGTTAATGCGCTTCCAGGGTGGTCCCCAACAGCTGCTCTCGAGTATCCCAGAGACTTGAGATAGTCAAGGGTGACCACAAAGGGACTCCTCCAAGCATCTAATTGGATGTACAGCATTAGCAGGAGTGAGTGTGTGGGTAGAGACATGCTGTCACTTGCCCTATGCTTCTGGATGCTCCTACTAGTACAAAACCAGTGAGAGTCTTTCTATCCACAAAGATCTTGATTAAGATTCTCCATGCATCATCTTTCTACACATCTTGCTTGATGTCTACTGTGATCTTACAGTTCATCAGATTGTGTATGCTGAATGAAACTCGAGTTCAAATAAAATTAATTCTTGGGTGGTTAATAGAAAGCTTGATTTAATTTTTTTTTAACTTTAAAAAGTTTCTTCAAAGGTAACATATAATGTACTGTGTGCTATATTCTGATTACGTTATAATGTTAAGTATACGTTTTTCAAATATAATCCTATTATTGTATAACCAAAGCCTAAAATGATGACATAGGGGAGTTTTTCAAAGGCAGAAACAGAAAAGGGACATCCACTGCCTGTGAACTTTTTATGGAGACTTGCGTATCTAACCCCACTTGGTCCCTTCATACATCTATCCCACATGTTTACAATAAGCAAAAAATGGAATGAAAACTCCACATACTATTAACTGCTGAACGCTGCACTGCAAGAACAGTAGTTAATATTTGCATTTTTATTATGTTAATGAAAAGAGAGCACTGTGGAAGGAAGTAAAAATGACTCATGGTTACATTTAGCAGCAATGTAGAAAGGCATTTAAAAATATTAGACAATTTGGAAAAGATACTGTAATTAAGTCACTGATGAACTGAACGGGTATTCCAGGGGTTGGAAATTCTTCAAATATTTTATCCTCTGTAGCATTTGTGCATGGCAATTAGCTAGTTGTCAGAAATGACACTCAAGTGTTTCAGCTGCATCTGTTTCTCAAAAGTAGCAAGTAGTTCGTAGTCCAGAATCTGTAAGACTTGCTATCAGCTACCCAAAGATTGCTAAAATCAACAGACATACTGGTTCTCTAAATGCACACAGGAGCATCTACACGAGCTACTGACTGAGCAGTAGCCAAAATACCGCTTAGTAGCGCATCACAGCAAGGACAGCACTAATACACTACATGCAGTATTAGGCCACCGTGCAGTAGCATCACCTCAAGACGTTCACCAGTGCTACTGTGCAGTAACCCCAGTTACTGCACATTATTTACTAATAAAAGTATCAAATAAAACGCACAATAACAACTGCATAGTAGTGTCTCATGTAGATGCGCCCACAGTGTCAGATACAGTTAGCAAGCGATGTTAAGTAATAGGTAAATTGAAAAACAGCTAAAAATACGGTAAAACCAAACTAGCATGACAAGAAAGGCTGCAAATGCATACAATCAAATGCATTTGAAAACATGTAAAAGTAGCTTTGTTTAGGTGGATTACAGTTTTTAAAAAATGGTCTCATAAAGAACAAAAAAAATAGAGAAAGTTAGAGAAAATGGAGGAAATAAATCACTCCTTTGTCCATTGTTACAGTTTTTCTTTGAGGCATTACATAATCCATCAAAATAGGCCAATTTTGCCAATTTATTTGGTCTTGCTTAATGATTTTTAGCTCAGTCACCATCTGGAATCTTCCCTTCTGGGTTTTGAGAAATATTATACTGCTATACCTACATGTGGGTGGTTACAGCTAGCTAGAACTTGACTATAGATGTGTGAAGTAATTGTACAAATAGACAACTGTGCTTCTTTTATTTAGATCAGGCAAGTTTGGATTTCTGGCTCCCCTCCCTTTATGTATTCTTGCTCTTCTGGGCTGTTTGCCCTGTTGCAGCTGCTCTCCATTGCAGTGAGTGCCATTTAGTTCTTAGTCTTCGATAATTCAGTAGAAGTTTTATTATGCAATGATATAATTCAGTAGCTTTTTCAGTTTAGTATTAAAATGAGAAACCAGCAGAAATGAAAATTGCTGTTTTGTGGCTGTAGGAATACCTGCTTCCCTTCCTGAGAGTTGTCCTTTTTAGCCAGAAGATAGTCTTTAAAACTAAAGGTAGTTCACACACTGCCCCTTCACAATTTTATGTTTACAAAAGGTTGGCTTCACTTGAGCCATTATTTCCTTTTCTGCTTCTCTTCCCTAGCAGCTCACCAATTAGACTGAACCAATATAATATCCACATAACAAACACTACAAAATAGTAAGAAAAGCTTATAGGGCTAGGGTGGTGCAGCCCTAGAGGTTGCAAGTTTAAGGCCATAGTAGAAGCACTCGGAGCATGGCCCTGTCAGATTCCAGCAAATCTTTAAATTCTGCTAAATACCTTTTCTCACACACACAAAAAGGAAGGAAGAAATGTTTATAAAGTACCTCCACTTCCATCATAATTAATATAGTGCATTGCCTAGAAAAATGGCTAAGCTCTTCAATGGGGAAATAGTAGAAAGGGACTAAAACACCACCATAGCAGTAGTAACACAAGAAAAATGGAAACTTGTCATTTACACCCAGCAAAGACCACTGTTATATTGGAGAAGCATCATCAAACTACCAGCCCCCTAGATCTGATGACCCTTTTAAAGAATATAAGCTTTGACCCAGTTTGATGGATGTTTCCTATTGCTTAAGGAAAAACTGGAAACCATAAAGCTAGATGCTTCCATTCATAGGAAAAATTCACATCTGAATCAAAACTCAGTACTTTGGGAGATTTGTTCAAGCAAAACTTGTTTGGTGACTAAATGGAGAATTGGAGCTCCCCAAATCATTAGTCTAGCTTCTTGTATAAGTACTGAATTAACTAGTGTGAAACTATGCACAAAATGGAAGGGGTGACATTTTTGTATTAAAGACCATGTGAATTTTTCCAGTCACTCAGGATTCTAAGGCCACTGGGATTGTATTTTTTCCATCCTAGCCCATGGAAAGCGCACACTTCTCCCTTGGGCACTATGAGACTATTTAGGGGTACTGACCAATGAAATCAGGCATGGGTAGATCCAGAATTTTTGTAAAGTGGTATACATGTGTGTAGGAGCAGGCATCAGTAGAGCAGAGGTGGAAGCATCCCTGCTCCTGGCTCTCCCCTTCTCTTCCTGCCCCCCACCTCAAGTAGCAGGCATACCTGCAGCAGGAGTAGCAGTGGGGGGCCCTTCCACACTCTCAACTTCTCCTTCCCCTTGTCCCCTTTGTGTGCAGCAACATATCCCCCTTGCCTGCTGTTGCTACTGCCACTGTCCCCAGCTGTTTTAGAGGCTATACGAAGCTCCAGAGCTGCTTCTGCCCTTTCCAGCAAATCTGTACACTGAACTGGAATTGGCTTAGGTTCCCTTCTCCTGTGCTTGCTCCCGGGCTAGCAGGGAACAAACGTTCAGGAAGCAAGGAGGACTAACCTGTTTGCCACTGTTGCTGTTCCCAACTGAGCCAAACTCACCACACACCGAATTGGAGTGCAGCAGGAGTGACTATGGAGCCCTCTTGCACCTGGGTTAGCAGGGACAACAGCGGCAGGAGGTGGGGAGGGGGGACATGAGGGGACAAGATGTACCATGGAGTTGCAAGAAGCATGGAATTCTTATTCCCTTTGGGAACCTAAAAAAAATGTCTCTGACCACTGCTCCCACAGCATAAACTGAAAGAGGTTGCACGTGTACCACTAGGCCCTGTTGGAACCACTCCTGAAGTCATAGACAAATATGTAGACAAATGCTAGGAACAGGCATTATTCACAAACTCATTTAAACTTGTAACAGAACAGACATTTAGCATACATAAAGCAGTTTCATAATGGCTGAAACTGTTTTAAGATAAACCTGGTTAAATGTAGTATCAGACTTAACTGATTTGGGTCAAACCAGTTTATGCAATGTCTGTCCCAAGCCACTACCTGGTTTAAGTTAAACCAGAGTCCCCCAGCATCCCAGCTTGCTCCTGGGCTAGGCTGTGGTCTCTACAGAGAGCTTAGGATGGCCCTGCCCCTCTGCTCTCTAGCCAGGGGCAAGGGTGCAGCCAGACGGGAACAGAAATTGGGTTTATTCCCCCTCTTCCCTCTCCCACTGGGGCACCACAGCTGAGGTCTGGCCATGGTGTAACAGCCCATCAGTATTTGTCATCCCCACCCTGCTCCACGGACAGGGGCACTGCCATCTGCCTGCCTCACTGGCAGCTGTAGGGCTAAGCTGGGTCAACCCATGGAAGGCCAGGCCCTTGGCTCAAAGTGGGGGCCACAGGCTGCTTGGCCCACCTTGGATACGCCAATGGGGCCAGAGCCTGACAGCAGCCCACTGCATGGCTCATAGCCTCTGCTGGGCCCCTCTCCTATACAGCATCCACCCCACAGACTGCATGCCTTGCCTTCAGCTGCCACTGCCACCACCCCTCAGCTCTGGGTGGGTGGGGGGGAAGCTTCAAACTGGCAGCTTCTGCCCAGTGCACAGAGCTCAGGCTCCAGCTCCAGCTGCTTTCCACTTGGGCTTCCGCAGAGGCTGCTTATTGTGCCAGGCCAGACGGATGGACAGAAAGCGGCTGGAGCTAGAGCCCGAGTTCCAGGTGCTGGGCAGAAGCTGCTGGGCTGAAGCTCCCCCACCCCAAACAGCGCTGTGAGGCAGGGCAGGAGCAGGAGCCACAGTTAAAAGTTGAGGGTAAGAGAACAGCCCTGCTGAGCCCAGCCAGCTTCCCCTCACCTCTGGCAGCTACTCCCGGTCCCCTTCCTGCCCTTGCCACGCTGATCTGGGGTGGGGAGGGGTGTTGCTTCAGCTCAGACCATGGAGCTCTGGCTCCAGCTGCCTTCTTCAGCCTGCCTGGCTTGATGAGCAGCCCCTGTGAGGGGAGTAGGTGGAAAGCAGCTAGAGCTGGAGCCAGAGATCTGTGTTCTGAGCAGAAGCTGCCAGGCTGAAGCTACTCCTTGCCTCCCCTGCTCAGAGCAGCTTGGCAGGAGCAGAAGGGGGTGGGGAAGCTCTGTGCTAGCTGGGCTCATCAGGGCTGTTCTCCTCCGTCAACCTCCAGCTGTGGCTCTTACTCTGCCATGCAGCAGCGCTTGGGGAGAGAGTAGCAGCTCTGGCTCCAGCTGCTTTCCGCCCGCTCTGATGGCCTGGCACAATGAGCAGCCCCTGTAGAGCTGCACTGGAGCTGGAGCCAGAGCTGTACATACTGGGTAGGGAGGATGGTTATTACCCTCTCCCTCCAGCATCTGGCAAAGGGGACAGAGAAGTTTATCCCACCACTTGCCCCATGCAGGGAGCAACTGGCGGCAGCCTGGGCAGGCAGACCTTGGCTGCAGTCCCCCCAGGGTAAAGAGGAAAATAACCCCCCTCCCTGTCCCCTCTGCCTCTGGGTGCTACACCAGCTGATATCTGGCTATGTCCCTGGCCCTGCTGCTGCCACAGTGAGGGGGGACTGCCTGGTGGACCACAACTCCAGTCCGTGGGACAGGTAGGGGGAAATTAAACCCCTTCCTGGTCAATTCACTCCAGGCTAGTGCCTGGGCTGGTCATGCCCCCTTTCCCTCACAGCTTCCCTGCAGCCTAGGGCTGGTCTAGCACTCCTCCCCCCCCCCCCCGCCCCCACACGCTCTTGGCCTGAGCCACTGTCGGCACATGCCTGCATTTTATGAATGTCTATCCACTTGCACATTTGGTTCTATCAGGCAGGTTAGACTAACCTGCAAAGATTGAAACAATTCAAGCTCCAGCTTTTTTAATGTCTGTCCCTAGCCAAAATGGCTTTCTAGCATAGAAACTCAGTTGTGTATAATCTTGAAAAATATGTGGATTCCTTAAGACTTTAAAATATACAGGAGTCCAGAGCACTATGATGGTCTCAGTTTTTATTTGAAATGCTAGGCAGATGCATTCATAGAATGATTCTGTGTAAGTGGAAAGGATCACTATACTGTTTAGATTTTGTGAGCATGACATAGGTGATAATGGAGTTTTCAGGAGGAAACAATTTGCCTGTAGACTCTTCTTTTATATAGTTTACTTGTTTTAACAACTTATTTTATGTTCTAATATATCTTAGAACATTTTGATAGTTGTCAATCACCATACTCAGTGTATTATATTTGTGGTTTTATGAACCCTAAGTTTATTTTCATGTAGTTCATATGGTTCTGCTATGCTCAGTGAATCCAGCAAAATACACTCTACTGCTTCTACTACTTTGATATGCAGCTTAGAAAGGAGACAAAATGTCTACGATATCCTGTTGTTTTATTGATCATCACTGATTCAGTGCCCCTAGTGGTTTAGTAACATGTCCTGTTTTTTTTTTTCTTTGTTCTAATGGTGCCAGAAAAACTGCTAGTATTGCAGTATATGCATGACAACTATAAAAAATGTTTTACCTTTTTCATCATTTTCCAAGTGTAATTCCTTAACTTTTTTTTTAAATATGGATTAATAGTAATTAATTTATTTGCCTACATCTGCTTTATAGCTGTAAGCTTGCTCCTAATTATAATTCTTACTTTCTTTTTTTCTCAAATTACTCAGGAAACCTACTCTAGATGCAATAAGAATTAATTCTTTCAAATTAATTTTGATTTCAGATACACATTTGTGTCCTTGTAGGTTTTGCTGTTTGCCAGTGTTTAACTGCAATAGGCTTTGGTATTCTGTGCAGCTAATTTTCAGACTTATTTTAGTGTCTCCTAAATGTGCTTTGTCTACAGCTTCTTCCCTCCCATCAGTTAACAATTTTACAAACAATTGTCGTCATACAATTATACTTTCATGGCTTTTGCTAGTTTGTGAATAAAAGAATTATATTTTAATTGAATTCTGCTGTTTCTGTAGTTTATAAATGAAATTCTCCCACCTTCAGAGATTTTACTCCTGACTTGACATCCAGGGAGGAAGAAAATCCTCCACCGCTCCTCTGGACCCATTATCCCCAAGTCCAAATATAAGGCGTACAAAAGATAGAACTGAAAGGGACCACAAGTCCAGTTTCATGTATTGGCTCCTTAGCGAAAATGGTTAGCTACTCATTCACAGCTGTATTTACTTGGCACAAATCTACACCTTCTGCAAGATTATTTTTACCACTGCCACTATACCCTTTGTTGACAGAAGGTAGTGATCTTGAAGTATGTGATAGAGTTAAATTATATGGCCCAATTTAAAATCTACTGAAGTTGAGAGGAATCTTTCCATTTTCTTCCATAGGCTTTGGATCATGTCCTAAATTTGCATGGTATGAATGTATTATCCTTATGTTGAACTTTCAGAAAAGAGTTGTTTTAGTTTGGATACCCAACATGCTTGACATAATGCACCACACAACGTGGCTCTTACAACAGAATTTCACTCTAAATTATGTTATGTGGACAGATGACAGTCTTTTCATCTCTCTGTCATGCAGTTATATACTGATATAACTTCTAAAATGCAAAGGTCTGTATTTTAACACAGTACATAAGGTTCCATCCTCTCTCTTTCTGTGTGCTCATATGCTTATGTGTACAGTATAAAATGTAATAGGCAAAAGCAGAGAGCTGGCCCCACCCCTGAATGAGCCTTCTGCAGCCCTGTACCACTTCCTGCTGGGGCCCTGCAGATGCGTATTACAGCCCTGGGTCTCAAGACCCAAGCACTGCCCAGCTGGGCAACAGCCCCAGCCCCTGCCCTACTCAACTCTCTCCCTCTCTGCCTATGGGAGCCTCAATTTCCTCCCTGCCTCCCTCCCCAGTTACCTACCGGAGCTGGTCTCTCCAGGCTGCCTGGCAGCCATGTGCATATATGTGCACATGGAGCCTCCTGTCTCCAGCTGCAGCCTTACTAAGGCTGAGTAAAGCGGGAGGATGACATCCCTAATTTTACTTTAAATGCATTAGTGGATGCATACCAGCATTTGGTTGGCTTTGCCAGCCACAAAATTGCATTGGTGGCTCATGTTCATTTTATGGTTAATCAAGACTACCATGTCTCTTTCAGTCACAGTGTTAGCATGTGTAGTACCACTGAGCCTGTAGGTATGATGCTGGGGTTTTTTCTCCCAAGTTGGAGTACCCTGCATATCTCTACGTTGAATGCCATCAAGTTTTGGTTCACCCACTTTGCAAGTGTGTCCAGGTCAGCCTGTATCCCCAGCCAATGTGACTGCTATCCCCCATAGTTTAGTGTCGTCCATGAACTTTGCTAGTCTGTGTTTGATGCTGAAATCCAGATCATTAAGGAAGAGTACTGGTCCAAGCACTGAGCCCTGGGGGACTCTACTGGTAACCTAGCACCATGTTGATTTGTTCCAATCAACTAGTACCCTTTGAGTCTGACTATAGAGCCAGTTCCCCAGCCATCAGACTGAGATGGTCAAAGCCACAGTTCCTCAGCTTGGTTATGAGGACATCATGGGGAGACCAAGTCAAAGGCCTTTTTGAAATCCAGATAAATGACATCAACCTCATCTCCCTTGTCCAGGCAATGTATCACCAGGTCATAGAAGGAGATGAGGTTGGTCAGGCAAGACCTTCCAGTAATAAAACCATATTGGCTGGCATTCAGTACGTTGCCTTCTGTTAGCCTGTTGCAGATGGATCCCTTAATAACTTTCTCCAAGATCTTTCCAGGGATGGATGTCAAATTGATAGGTTTATAATTCCCTGGATCTTTCTTCCCTTTCTTGAAGATTGGGACCACATTGGCTCTTTTCCAGTCTTCTGGTACATCACCCAAGCACCACAAGCTTTCAAATAGCATGTCTTATGGCCAAGATATGATGTCTGCCAGGTCTTTTAAGACTCTTGGGTGCAATCTGTCTGGGCCCATGGACTTATGGATGTCAAGCCTCTCAGGGTGTTCTCTCACTTGATCTACATCAATTGTGGGCCCATCTCCCGAGCCCTGGATATTTTGCATCATGTCTGACAGCGTGACCCCTTTGGGCAGGTGGTAAACTGATGCAAAATAATTGTTTAGGAAATTGGCCTTTTCTTGGGCATCAGAAGTCAGCTGCCCCACTTGATCTCACAGGGGCCCAATGTTGCTTTTGTTTTTCCTCTGACTTCCCACATATCTGAAGAACGACTTTTTGTTATCCTTGATTCTGTTGGCTAGCCTGAGTTCAGTTGCAGCCTTTGTTTTTTCGGACTGCTCCCTACAGGTACGGGCTAGTGCTGAGTAGCCTTCCTTGGTGATGATTCCAGTTTTCCATCTGGTGTCGGCTTCTCCTTTTGGTTTCAGGAGACCCAGAAGTTCCCTGTTGAGCCAAGGGGGCTTCCCTGCCCTCTCACTACATTTCTTGCAGGACAGGATGGACTTCCCTTGCACTTTGAGGATTGAATTCTTTATGAATAACCATTCCTCATGGGCTCCCTTTTCTAGGGGGCCGTGGTCCCTTAGTACCTGAGTTTTTGTGGAAGTCAGCCTTCCCAAAGTTGAGGATTTCTTTTTTACTGAGGGATTTGCCTACCCTGCGTTGGACAGAGAAAATAGTCAGATCATGGGTACTGTGACCAAGCTTGCCCTAGGTCCTCAGATCACTCACCAGATCATCCCCCTTGGCCAGAACCAGATCCAACAGTACCTGTCCCCTAGCTGGCCTGTAGACCTCTTGTCTCAGTTACAGGTTGTCAGTGCAGGCAAGGAAGTTACGTGTGCTCTTTTCACAAGATGTCAGGGAGGTTGAAGTCTCCCATGACAATCGTACATCGGGAACATGCAACCTCAGTCAGTTGCCTATTGAATTAGAGATCCAGTTGTTCTTCTTGGCTAGGAGGTCTGAATAGACTTCTACAAGTATATCCCCTTCCCCATGCTCTCCCTGTATTTTAACCCAGAGGGTCTCAAGATTAATGAATGTAGTTTGAAGGGAAGTGTACTGCTCCTTGATGGAAAGAGAACTACATTCCCACCCCTCTTCCCATGACCTCTCTTGTAGAGGGTATAGCCTTCTATACCTACTGACCAGTCATAGGAGGACTCCCAACAGGTCTCTATTATCCCTATGAAGTCATAATCTTTATCGGTTAGGAGAAGAGCCAGCTTCTTTTCCTTGTTACCCAAGCTCCTGGCATTTGTTTACAGGCAGTTGTCTGCCATGAGAAGCTCTAGGCTTCCTTATGTGATTGGATGTGAGCTTTCCTTGGGCTCTCGTCGAAGTGGGTTCCCTTGGGCTACCTAAGCTGTACTACTGTGATGAGCATGACCTGGGCTAGAACTGTTGATTGACTGCCTGTCCCCCAGTGATCTTAGTTTAAAGCCCTGTCAGGTAGGTTTTTGACTGGCTGTACTTGGCTATGGTGATGGCCTGAAGTCCTGAGGGCCACTTGCCACACAGGCAGGCTCCTCAGTTCTACACAGGCAGCCTAGTAGGTCCCCTCTGACCAGTGCTGTATTTGGGTAGCCCAGCTTCTTCCCCTCTGCCCAGCCATACAGGTAACCTGACTCCCCTCCACCATATGTGCAGTACCTCTTTCCCCTTCCCTCCTGTCATAGCCATGTGCATGGCCACCTGTAGTGTAGACAGCCTGGCTCCTGCCTTCGTTGTTTGCAGCATGTATAGCACAGGCACCCTAATCCTCCCACTATACAGAGCTCAAGTACCACAGTCCCCTCCCCTCCCCTCTCCTGCTTTGCCCTGCACCCAGGACCAGAAGTAGAAAGTAGAGGCCTGAGCAGGGTGAGGAAATCAAAAGACCCCTGCTGCTAAAGCCAAAATAATGGTAGAAGACAGGGGTCACAGTGGTATTTGGGCAGGAGCCCATGGGCCATATGCTATAAGCCACCAAGCATCCACATTCTGCCCAGCTGGACAGCCCTGGTGAAACTGATATATAGTGCTGGTTAACAATGTTAACACATCTGCAGAAGGTACAAACCAATCATTTCAAAATATGATTTGCTGTAAAACATGGGAATGCATAGCAATTATAAAACTTTGAGTGTAATATTTATTGTTATATTAAGTTATAATGAGCAGTAGGACCTATTATTTTAAACCCTTTGGTGTTTGTATCATTTAAAGTAGGTAATTACTTTTAAGATGTTTTATTTCTTAAAATATTAAAGATTTTGTCTGAAAAAACATAATTTTTGTTCTTGATAGGAGGTAAACCTAACCAGCACAAATAGAAATGTTAGGCTTAGATCTATGACCCACATTTTGAATTCAGTGCTAGAGGAGATGGTTTAAATGTTTTGAAGAAGCATAGGCAGGCAAGGTTCTTTGAGCAGATGTGATATCTTTTGTTAGACCAACTGAGTACTTGGGAAAAAGTTCTTAGCAAGCTTTCAGGCATGATCACCATTCTTCAGGCAATACACATTTATTGAAGAGGCATACACATTTATATCCATATCTTGTCATCAGAATTTTGTGAAAACCTTCCCAAACACTTTTGTCAGAGATTTATCAGACCTATTTTAGCTATATGATTTTTCTTTACTTTTAAATAATAGTCAAGTGGTTAAATTAGAATTTGAAATCAAATGTCAAACAAGCTCAGAGTTTTCTTTGGATCATTCTTTATGAACATTGGGTATTCTGTTGAAGTTTCTCAAAGGAGCATCCTTTGTTAATCCTGTTGTTCTGGTTGGATTCAAGTTTGATTGAATAAATTCTGCCTGACATCTGTCCTATAGACTCAGTTTGGTATAGTATGTGTTACTGTCTTTCCAATGCACTATAAATGCTGCCATGTTTTCTTAATCAATGATATAATGATATGACTGTGTGTGTGTTCACCTAATTCACAGTTGTGTTTTAGCTTAATTAGTTGGGTAATCATCCATGTACTATCCAGATTCCAAACTGCCTTTCCTGTTGTAGGGCCAATACAGACCTGAAAGTGGGTGTTACTGATTGAAAAGAGGATACAGGAGCGAGGATGGGGAATAAGCCGATTCACTGATTCCCTTTAACTACCCAAAAGGGGCTTTTACAGAACTTGGGATACTAATTCCAGCTGCTCTCTGCTTGCACCCCCAAAAGAGGAATATAACAGCAACAAGGTAGCCTTCCTTATGAGTGATTTTTTTTTTCTCTGAGGACCCAAGGGTCCCAGGTACCATGAGACAATATGATTTTCACTCTATATTTTAGTTTCTGGGACTCAAGCCTTATATTTGTAATGTGCTTTGAGATTCCCATATAAAAGGAGCTGTAGAAATGCAAATTAATGTAATTATGGTATTATATGCATAGACAAAGATTGCATGATATTTAAGGATTAAGAACATTATATTCCTATTATTATGCAAAAGCTCTTAGTTATGAGTAACATAGAGTGGCATAGTGCAACATTAGTAAGGTAGTCTTATGTTACCAGCGTCTTGCTGTTACCAGGTTTGCCAATAATTTCCTTATTCAGTCTTGCTTTTTTATGTAGTGTTTGCTATTATTTTCATCACATTCTATAATTCTAGTACACAGACTATAATTGTAATAACTAAGGTATTTATGTAGATGGTGGAAACAAAATGAACATAAATCTTAATGTTGCTTGTATAAAAAAAACTCCATGGCGGATGCATCTAAGTTCTTTTGCCCTATTCATCTGGGAGTGGCTATGCATTTAAGGGTAAATCTGCAGTTGTTTTTTTTGCTCCCAGGACTGAGGTCCTGGGATGGAAATTGCCTCTTTTTTGAACATGACAGTAGCAATCCCTACATTTTCTGTGCTCCAAAGATCTTGGGTACTATGTTTGCCCGCTGATCTGGTAGAGAGAGGTAGCAAAAAGGAAATAGTCTTTGGAAAAGACAAAACCATGGCATCTGCAGTTCTTTACTCCTACTCATTGTACCAGCTGGCACACCAAGCATAAAGGAACAACATAATGAATTATTTTTCTATGTACACAAGGAACAGCTCTGGAATGATTCACGGGGTTAATCCTATTCTGGACAGTCTGTGGAACACCATGTGGCAGAGGTCACCAACCTGGAGCATGCACGTCACAACTGTGTGTTGCATTTGGCAGATAGAGAAGGGGTAAGGCAGCACAGGGGCATGTACTTCTCATCCATTCTACCTGTCTGGCCTTGAACATCTTGTACCGGGCAGTTTTGGTCTGGATGTATGCTGATGTTCGCCGTGTTATCCCAGGTGGTCCTTCGAGTCATTGTTTACTCCTGACACGGTCCTCCCCTGTCTCGCCTGCCATGACTTTGAATCTTAATACAGTGTAGGGGGTTTGGGACAACTCAGATTCCCTCGCAGGTGCCCTGTTTCTCTAGCAGTCTTCTGCGAGGCTCCACCTCCGCTCTTCCTCGCCCTTATACCCAGCCTGGCGGGCCCTGTTGTTCCTGCGGCCAAATTCCCAAACAATGGACTCTTAGCGTCTCCCCGATTTTCGGGCACACTGATGTTCTTTGCTGTTAAGCCCGATCCTGAGGCTCATGCAACCACTGGTTTTCCTCGTGTTCCCTTATACTCAACCCCTCCAGATGTGGGAAACATAAAATATGTTAGAACAAATCTCCAAAAGAAAAGAGTGTTCCTACCACAGCCCAAAATACCCCTTGATACTCTCATCTGGCCCATAAGGCCCAATCTTACACTACCAGTACCCCCCTGACCTTTAGGAGCTTATCTTAGGTTTCCCACATAGTTGTGGGACCCTGGGGCTTTCCCTGGGCTTTCTCCCCCTCAGCTCTCTGGCTCCTGATATTGCTGCCTTCTCCTCAGGAACTCCTCAATGAAGCTGTCCCCTATCTGGGGCTTCTCACCAATGCCACTCTCCCTGGGGCATGTCTTTGGGCCCCCTGAGTCCCTTCACCATCCCACCTGGTCGGAGGCTGATGGTGGGTCAGTGCCTCCCCCTTCTCCACAGTGACTGCTGGGCTTGGGGTCTCTCCAGTCTCTGCCTTCCTGTCCTTCTGCTCCTAGTGCGGTTTTGTCTTCTCCACCATCAGCAGCTCCTGCCTTGCCACGTGAGGCATCGGATCCTCTCCCAGTGGGGAACTTCGCTTCCGGCCCTGCTAACTCCACTCAGAGCCTCCTGGAGACTCTTCCGGCTGGGGTTTCTCCCAGCATCTGTCCCCCCGTCTCTTTGCTGGCCATCCTCTTTATTTCTGCCGACCGGTGATCGCTGCTGACATAACCGCCCGACTGCAGCTGTATGAAGGCGCAGCTGATGATTTGCACGGATTCCTCCCGGCGTTTCCGCTTCACCACGGGTCTCGCTGCAGGTGAGTGTTCTCCTTCATCTTTGCTTCTTTCCCTCTGTTCTTCCACCTACTTCTGCTCCCGGGGTTTCCCCCTTGCCCTTTTGGGTCCTCCCTTTTGTCTCTCCCTGCAACAAAGTAAAAAGTAGAGTAGCTTATCAGGCAGGGATCAGAAAGCAGAGCAGCAGATCTTGCAGAAGGGAATCAGAATGTCACTCAGGGATGGCACAGGGCTCAATTGGTGCCTGCCACAAAGGGTGGTCCCCAATGCTGTAGGCCTTTGCATTAAGTAATGGCCTGAACAGTATCAAAGGCTACTTTTTCTTTCTCCCTTGGCTCCTCCAGATTTGATTTGCCTAATAGTATCAACACTTGAGACCGTCAGTCAACAGCTTCATGGCTGGCCTCTGGAAGCTGAGTAGTGCAACACCTTCCCCTGTCAGTCATAGAAATCCTAGAAAATTTGTGTTTTCATAGATTCATAGATGTTAGGGTCAGAAGGGACCTCAATAGATCCGACCCCCTCAATAGGCAGGATTCATCAATATGTTACTCGAGTCCGACCCCCTGCATAGGCAGGAAAGAGTGCTGGGTTTAAATGACCCCAGCTCTAGATGCTTATCTAACCTCCTCTTGAAGACCCTCAGGGTAGGGGAGAGCACCACCTCCCTTGGGAGTCCGTTCCAGACCTTGGCCATTCTAACTGTGAAGATGTTCCTCCTAATGTCCCATCTAAATCTGCTCTCTGCTATCTTGTGGCCATTATTTCTTGAAATCCCCGGGGGCACCTTGGTGATTAAAACCTCACCAATTCCCTTCTGTGTCCACGTGATGAACTTATAGGCAGCCACAAGGTCGCCTCTCAGCCTTCTCTTGTGGAGGCTGAAGAGGTCCAGGTGCCCTAGTCTCTCCTCATACGGCTTGGCCTGCAAGCCCTTAACCATAGGAGTGGCCCTTCTCTGGACCCTCTCCAGGTTATCCGCATCCCTCTTGAAATGTGGCTCCCAAAACTGCACACAGTATTCCAACTGCGGTCTGACCAGTGCCCGATAGAGGGGAAGTATCAGCTCCTTGGATCTGTTCGTCATGCATCTGCTGATGCACGACAAAGTGCCATTAGCTTTTCTGATGGCTTCATCACACTGCCGACTCATGTTCATCTTGGAGTCCACTAGAACTCCAAGATCCCTTTCCGCTTCCGTTCCACCAAGCAGGTTATTTCCTAGGCAGTAGGTCTGCTGGACATTTTTCCTCCCTAGGTGCAGCACTTTGCATTTCTCCTTGTTGAATTGTATTCTGTTGTTTTCCGCCCATATGTCCAACCTGTCCAGGTCAGCTTGTAGTTGTTCCCTGCCCTCCAGCGTGTCCACTTCTCCTCGCCGTTTTGTGTCATTCGCAAACTTGGACAGAGTACACTTCACTCCCTCATCCAAGTCGCTGATGAAGATATTGGAGAGCATCGGTCCAAGGACCGAGCCCTGCGGGACTGCACTGCTCATACCCTTCCAGGTTGATACCGGCCCATCCACCACGACTCTCTGGCTGCGACCCTCTAGCCAATTTGCCACCCACTGTACTGTGTAGTCATCTAAGTCACAGCCTCTTAACTTGTTTACCAGTATGGTGTGGGATACCATATCGAAGGCCTTCCTGAAGTCTAAGTATACGACATCAACCCCTACTCCTGTGTCCAGGCATTTTGTAAGCTGGTCATAGAAAGAGACTAGATTAGTCAGGCATGATCTTCCTGCTACGAACCCGTGCTGGTTTCCCCTCAGCATAATTTGTCCTGCTGGGCTCTCGCAAATGTGAGCCTTGATAATTTTTTCAAAGACTTTGCCTAGGATGGAGGTGAGACTGACAAGTTAGAAGGGACCTCAAGAGATTATCTAGTCCAACCTCCTACTCAAAGCAGAACTATCAGCAATCATATTGCCCTGGGCCATATACTTGCTGTGCTTGGGACTTTAAACCACTTCAGATTCTAGCTTACAATAACTTGTATAGCTGTAGTTATTATTCATGTGGCTACTATCATGAACAGGCTATAGTTGCAGGTTTTACACCAATTTGGATTTGTAAACCAATTTGATTACACATTTGGGTTTGTAGACAATTCAAACTTTCAAGATTCACAGTTTCTCATAATCATAGCTGAATTAGGTCCACTGCAGCTGCTGGTATGTTCTAGCCCTAAAACATGGAGAATCGCTGTTATGGGAGAAGTGCTAGTGATTTCAAGTGTTTGATTACCAAGGCTTTCCTTATTAATTGTCTGTTTTCATATATATAGGTCTTCTCAAGAGAGCTGTATTTTTCTATATCTTATTTGTCTATCCAAATGGTGGATGTTTTTGGAACGTGTAAGCAAATAGATTTTCATTTTCAAGTACAAGAATAAAAATTCTCACTTCCTATTGTAAATAATAAAAAAAAGAATTTTAGCAACAAAACAGCTTGTGCTTGAAGCTTAGACTTTGACATGGAAATAGCCAACATAGAAGTAAAATTCTTGGCTTCTAATGAAAAATAGTGGTTTTTTCACTGAAATACAAGTCTTCAGAAATTATACCTCCCATAATTTATAATGGATCACCTGCATTTCAATGAGTACCTATCATAGGGTTGCATGTAGATTTGACTAATGTACGCATGGTCAAAATTTTACTGATGATATATATATTAAATGAGGAAGAGCTCCACAAGCATCTTGCATTATTCAGCTTGCCTCTTCAAAACTATGCATTAGGATTTTGCGTTATGCATAACACTTATAGAGCATGTTGATGGCTTTATTCACAAACCACTGTTGTCAGTGGAAGGGTTTCTGTTTATAACAGTGAGTTTGGACTTAAGCAAGACAATCGTCAGTGGTTAATGAAGTTCACTGGGGGCTGTGATACATGTGCATAGCTGCAGAGCACTTTTAAAGTAGCTGATTGCACAACACATTTAACCCTCATCAAATGAGAGATCAGATGAAGAACCTCCATGTTGGCTTGTCTTCCCTGACTTAATTTGTGGCGTGATCAGGGCTCAGCTTATGCAGCCCAGCCCTGTCCCTGTGGCTGTTTGCAGGAAGAGATGGGGGATAGGGGAGGGAGAGTGAGCTTCTGGCTGGGGTTTGCCCGGCCTGAGCTGGAGGGGGGTGGGTGGATTGAAGCCTCCCCTACCTCCTTCCAGCTAAGTGGGGTAACCCCCAGCTGGCAGCTTGCTTCCCATCCCTTCTTGCAGACAGCCCTGGAGTGGGGATGAGGGGGGAAGCAGGGCTGGGAGAGAGAGGTGGCTCCTTGACTGCAGGCAGGCTCCTCCCCTCCTCCCCCGACCCACCAGGCAAATACCTGTTTTGTGAGGGTGCTCTAACTCATGGTGCTTTATGTAAAAGCACCATGAGTTAGTGGGGGGGGGTCTACATGTTTGTCAGTGCCCCCAGTTTTCTATGAAGATTGATGCTTAAAAGAAATCTCTGCAGTCTGACAGATACTGATATACATAGAACAGGATGTTCTCATGATTTGATATATGTACTGCATGTGAGGTTTTAAAAAAAGAATTAATCCTCCAATTTGCAAATACAAATTTAAATCCATCTTTGAATATGGATTCAACCTATTATTTGGACTTCTGAGAACCTGATGAATATTAGAACATTATTTAAAACTTGTTCCACTATGACTGCCTCGTTTTGGCAGCCAGAAGAATGCTATTTAAGTAGTCTCTTCATCTGCAGCAGCCTGTAAATTAAAATTTGCCTGTGACATTCCTGCTTTTAGGAACTGCCAACCTCACAGACTTTCTGTCAATCTGAATCAGGTTAGATTTTATTTAATTAAACCAGCATATCTGTCATCCATTCCAGTTACTCCAGTCCAATTTAATTATATGCCATTCCATTTCTGTAAATACATGTGTCATAAAACTAATGCAAATACCAAAATTCTTAATTCGTTTATGAGTGTCAGAACACAATTTCAATTAGTTAAACAAATGCCTGTTTTTTCCATTAGATGTGTATGTTGCATACCTTCTTCCAGAGCCAGAAGATAACTAGTTAGAAACATGCTTTATTTCCTTCTGTTTGACCCCCATTTTGTCTTGGGTTCTGACCCCTGTACAAAAGATGGACATCAACACCACCGTTTGCAGCAAAAGCTTAAGTAAGTGCTTTAATGAGCACTGGACTAAGTGCTGCTGTTGGTATGTGTGTCATGCTTCCCTGCTGGGCACACAGGATTTTCACATCATCCACAGTACCTATACTGTGCAGCCTTGGCACTGAAAACAGGCAACTGGCTTAGTTTGCATTTGAGCATCTTGTCAGTCTAAAGTCTGGGGCTTACTGCTGTTCATTGTCCTACTTCAAGTACATGTGAATTATTTGAATTAATACTTTCACCTAGGAACAATCATAGCTAATTCAACTTAATTGCCATTTAAGCATAGCAGGTAAATAGCTGAGGCCCACCAATTTTGATGTCAGTCATGTCCTAGACCCCATCAAACCTGTGTGGTTTTAGCCTGAGCTAGCATTCAGACACACTCCAGTGCCTAATGCTTCCTATTGATTTGATCTAGGAATCTCCCTGACTAACTGCTCTACGCTACCCTTTTCCCTTAACTCTTTCCACTAACCACCTGAGAATACAGAAGTCATAACCTTGATTAAGATAACCCTCCTTGGGCAAAGAACCTTTTTGATTTTTTTGTTTGTTTGTTTTAAAAGTATGACAATGACTAAATAGACATGCTTATGATAACAATTTGGATCTTGGCCTTTACTTGCCTGTGGTAAAGCATGGAATTGAATCAGAGTTCACAAGTCCCCAGACCTGCACCATTGGACCATTCTCTCCCTCTATAATATGTTTGAATATATTAAACATTTATTTATTATTCTTAAATATATTTGAAGTATATATAATTACACATAGAAAGATATTCTATGTAACATATTTTAAGTATAAATTTTCTGTCTTTTAGACAGCTATGCAGAAGGAATTTGTAGGTAGCTGGGTTTATCATGGAGATATATATTTCAAACCTTTATAGAACCTCTTTCCCATCTTGGTGCAAGTTTCGTAGAGAATGAAGGTGACTTGCCACTTTTAGGCCTCTTCTACATGTGAAGCTAAAGGTGTGATGGGATCTAATGCACAATTCACACCATCGTGCCTCCTGCCTTCAACAAATGCATGTCAAGAGGCGTGATTGTAGGATCACACACGAGGTCCCATCACTCCTTATTAATTGTGCAGGGGGAACTCAATCCCAGGTCCCCCCTGCAATGGCAAACTTGCACAGCTAGGAGCCCCATGCACCTCAGTTGAGGTGCTCCCAGCCACAGGGGTGTCCCTGGGTAATCACAGTTCCCACCGTCCCCAGGGCTCAGGGGTGCAGGAAACCCCCAGGCCCTGGGGATTGCAGTTGCTGGGATCCCTAGGGCTTGGGGGTTTTTACACTGGTCGTAGTGTACTTCTCCACCTCGGAGTCCCATTATCTGACAGGGCTCCCAGCCACAGAGGAGACAATGCCACATGTGCAGATTAATGCTCAGTAGCAATCAGCTGTAAAGTTAGTTCACATTTATGAAGTCTAGCTTTTTAGCTGGTTGGTTTTAGCTGGTTGGTGTGTGATAAAGCTACTTTGCACATGTAGCATGGGCTAATTGTGTGTAACACCTGTACTGTGTAGTGGGGGCCTCATAGTGAAGAGGTAATAAAGGAGTAAAGAAAGAGGAAGGGAATTGGACTATCCTGATTTTAATCCAATTGTACCTATTCAGACCAGGGCAGATCCAGGAGGCGTTCAGTCATGTGTACTGCATTCAGGACTTTGAGTGTGTAGCACACACAGGGCTTATTATCATGGCATCTTAACCCAGGGGATCTAGAGAAGAGAAGACTGAGAGGGGATGTAATAGCAGCCTTCAACTACCTGATGTGGAGTTCAAAAGTGGATGGAGGTAGTCTGTTTTCAGTGGTGGCAGATGACCAAACGGGGAGCAGTGGTCTCAAGTTGCAGTAAGAGAAGTTTAAGTTAGCTATTAAGAAGAATTTTCTCACTAGGAGGGTAGTAAAACACTGAAACAGGTTACCTAGAACGGTGGATTTCAGGACCTGACTAGACAAAGCCTTGGCTGGGATGATCTAGTTGGGGATGGTCCTTATCTGAGCAAAGGGCTGAACTAAATGACCTCCTGAGGTCCCTTTCAAACCTAATTTTCTATGAATGTTGCGGCTACGTAATTTCCTATCCATACACATCCTTGTCGGCCAATGAATTTGGGGTCTTTGGATGGCTCTGGCAGCTATACTGACAAGCTGCCAGCCTCTGCCAGAGGTGGGTTGCCCAACCTTTGAAAAGTCTTGTGATCTGGATTTGGTCAATGGGGCCAAAGGAGTTGGACACACCACCGTCTGCACCCCTGTTTTAAAATCCTAGATCTGCTTCTATTTATACCATATTTTAATTCTAGTTCATCATCTCTAAAGGAATAACAGCAAATGGTTGCCATTGTTCGCTATAAGAAATTTTCCTGTAAAAATATTTTTCACAGAGTAAGCAGCAGAATGATTAATTCATAGTCTATAATAAATAAAACTAACCATTGAATGACATTAACATTTATCTGTAAGAAGATTATAGTACTTAGCATAAATTTACATAGCATTTCAGAGTTCTTTGTGAACATTACCTTCTTAAACTAAATGATAAAGTCCAAACTCTCCAAGAACTGTCACAGAATCTAGAAAAGTTTAAATCTCTGTCCATGATTGTACAAATGGACATCAGAATCAGCTTATGTATGACATTTGTGGCATCGGTAAACACAGCATATTTTTCGATTTGCAGGGACATCTGTAGCTTGCAACAATAAGGGGATTGGATAAATCAATTTTTAAACTGGCTCCTTCATGTCAATGCAGAGACAGATAGTTATTGCTCTAACTGTTGTAGCTGTACTTTGTTTTTCATATATGGATGTTCTGTTACTTTTCATTAAGTGAAACACCAACTCGTGGTGTATAATATTTTGTTTCTAATAATAAGTTTGTACTGATGTAATCCCTTTGTGCATTTCTGAACCAGTTCTGACCCCAAAACAAACCTATCTGTAAAACTGCATGTTTTGATGTTAGATTGAGAGGCTTAAAAAGATTACCCATGTAGCTCCTTACTGGTGAACAATCTAATTTAGCTCCAATATATCAGTTGTTCCTTTAGTAATTATTAACTCATAAGTGTATCCAAATTTACTTGGGACACCTAGAACTTTTCGTAACAACTTGGTGTCTTTCTTACCTGTTAATGTTTTTTATTATCAAAACATTTTCCCCAGATATTTGCATAGGAAGAGATGTGCAACATGTGAGAGGATTAGTGCATTTTTTTAATAGCAAAAAATCAGGTAAATTGTAAAATAGGCAAAAAAAATGTTAAATTTCATCCCTTCTCCTCTTAAGATAATAAAGAAGCCTAGCAATATGCTTGTACTATTTGGCTCTTAATTCAATAAAACTGATTTGTATGTGAATTTTTTTTAATTTAGACTACAATCTCTCTCTGGGTACATACAGATGTTTCAGGAGGTTAATCTGCCACCTGATCTTAGTTCATCTAGGTATGGATTTTATACTTGGATCCCTAGTTAGGTCAATCTAAGTACAAACTGTACACCAGTTCAGGAAAGTTAGATGGGTCTGAAAATGACCAGCCTGCTCTAAGTTAACTGAACCTCAAACATAGTTTGACTTCGTTTACATCTGGCAAGCAAGGTCCATCTAACTGAACTTCTGTACAGTTCCCAGTACTAGAACTAGGAAGGCCCAACTGCTGGCCACAGCCCTGGGACTGCTCTCTTCCTATCCACCCTATTTTTAGCCCCACAACCTTGTGTCCCACCCCCAGATGGACAACCTCCATCCCTATAGCCCAGCCACTCCCCTCCGCAAGCTTTCCATCCTGCAAGCCTCTCCTGATGCAGGTTTTACTCATGTTGACCCATGTTGGGAGTTGACCAAAGTAAGTCAGGGTGGGTAGGATCAGGAAGAACTGATTTACCAGAGTCACTATTTGTCTGAGGAGAGGACTTGGGGGGGATTAAAAATAGCCCCTGGTCCTGAGTGATGTGGAGGGAACCCCACTTGCCCCCCAAATCCTGCCAAGCCCTCCCAGATTTCATCCACCCTGTCTGCCTACCTAACCCCCACCACAGAGCCTGCTTCTCCCCACCCCAGTCTCTCCCAAAGTCCCCTGCTAGTATTCCCAGAGCTGCCCCCACCATCTGCCACATGGACCCTGCTTGCTCCCCAAGCCCTCCAACTAGCCCCTCCATCCCAGCTCACCTTTGATTGGGTGCCTGTTTTAAACTCCCATAATGTACCTGAATATCTGTACATACTCTGTTCTATAGATGTTGCTGTCAACCAAAATTCAGCTCCCTGAAAGTGAAATAGAAGTCCAGTTGACATACTCATGTTTATTGAAATATACTATATTACTAAAAATGTATTCAGCTCTGTATTAAGTATCATAATCATATGTTTACATTAAACATAGTGTACAAAAACATAAAGCTTGGAAATTTAAACTCCTTCACCAGATTTTCACTCAAGTGCAGATTGTTTAAAATATATAAAGCTTTCTTTAGGAAATCTACATATTGGTTTAAAAGAATAGAGTTAATTCAAATATTGTTAACAACACCTTTTTCTTTTTCCTACCACAGACACTATAGCTGAAAGAAATGCACTAAGAGAACATGTGTATCCAAAACTGAGAGAATTCTGCAGGGAAAACTACGGGCTGGAATTTCAGGTAGATTGAGATGTAATCTTCTATTATGATAAATTTTCAAAAATAGCATGGTTAGTTATGTTTAAAAAGTATGTAATGATTTATTTTTATTTAGAAAAATTGTAAGGTTGATTTAAACATTGACAAAATACAAGCATATGCAAAATAAGTAACATGCATTTAATATTAGAAATTTGTCAACTTGAAGTGGTCAAAACATCTTGAGTAAAGTCAGCTGGTATTAATAAAAAGACGCATAAGAAAAAAATGCTGAGTGTTCTAGAATTTTTTTTTGGCTGGGAACCTGGAGCAGACAGACAACATTTGCTCTTCTAAGATATGTATACAACCCAGTGATAACACTTGAAAATAGTAAACTATTAATAAATGGTAACTATTATTATCAGTTTTACTTTGATCAGCATGAACTTACAGTATCTGCATAGTACATACAATAGTTGCAACCACGTTTTTAAAAATAATTCTTCCAGCAAACAATAAATGGTATTTGAGAGGAACAGTAGTGGAGTCTTGATTACTAATGAAATAAATATAGAATATTTTGTAAATATACCCAGAGTTCTTGAATGATCATGTCCAGATTTGGAGAGCCATGATATGAAATCCTGACTTTATTTCAAGTTGATGGCAAAGTTCTCAACATTAATTTACAGGGGCCAGGACTTCATTCCTTCTCTCTGTATCTTAAAAGTGGCTTTTCTTCCCCTCTTGTATAACAGCAGTGAATTAGATCTGATCTGAAAAGGAGAAGTTAAAGTCACTAGGATTACTTAGTTGAAGTTAGGTATGGGTTGTACCTTGCTGAGCCATTAGCCATAAGTCTTGAGCCAATAGTCTTTTGAAGTCATAGCTAAAGATCATATTTACAATGGCAAGACTTCTTGTTAGAAACTTGTTACCCAGACATAGGAATTCATTCTTTAAGACGCTGAATCTTTAGCACCCAATTAATAAACAGGTGTTGACAAAAAGGCCAAGTATTGTATAATAAATAAACAATGGAATAAAATAAACAAAATAGAAATTAAATAAAAGAAGCCAAAGGTTACATAAATGATCAGCTCTTAAAAACAGACTAAACGAAAAATGTAAACCCATTTCAAACTTTGAGAGGCCAGCAACCTTTAGCTCAGGACTGGGCAAAATACGGTCTGCACGCCATTCAATCCAGCCTGCAGGGCCCTTAAAAAATTTAGAAAATTTTAATATTTTATCTGCTCCTAGCTGCATGTCAAAGATGACAAAGCACCAGGGGCAGCAGGACCCAATAGCTGCAGCATCAAGGCCTGTCCAGTTTCCCCTCTCCGCCCTGTACCAGCCCCTCCCTCGCCCTCCAGCTGGGAGACTTCATTTTAAGCTATTATACAATCACCTCTATATACACTATGCAAACATATAAATCAGGGCAAAATATTTTTTTAAATCAAATTAATGAATGTTTTAGTAGATTGTTGATTTTTAGAATATAATTTGGCATTTTTCTGGTTCTGAGATGGCAAACCCCCTTGCTAAGAGGAGTACTTCTGGAGACAAGGGGAGGGATTCCTGGTGGCAAAGGTCAAGGGTTAGAGGGTAGGACTTCTGGTCCCAAGATGGCCCCATCCCACCCTTGCAGTCCTCAGCTGCTTGTCAAAACTTGGTAAGCAGCCCTCCAACCAAAATAATTGCCCTCCTCTGCTTTATCTGCTGATTGAGTCCTAACCAAAACCCTCTCTTCAGCTCCACAGGCCTCTCTTCTAGAAGTGCAGCTGCATATTATGTAGTGGAAGGGGCTAGCTCATCTAGGTGGAGACAGTTCTTCTGATGAAGTCCCAGCTAGAGTCCTGTCTCCAGTTCCACAGCCCGTATTGAAGTCAGTGAATGACTGTTCAGACCAGAGCCTCTGGCAGATGGAATAAACATATGCAATTATTATAAAAAATATATTTCGTTTTACAGACAAATACAACTCCAAATCTTCAGGCATCCTCAGCACTAAATTTACATAAAGCTGTGCCACTGCTTTCCAGCTTTACAAAACAAAGCAGTGTTGTCTTTAGTAATAACCATAGTAAATGCTTTTAAGACAGTCTGTATGTAAAGCTCTGCATGCATATTGAGCAACAAATTTTGATTGTGGCTGTTTTTATATCAAAATAGTTTTTTTAACCCACTCAATAGTCAATTCTATTGAATCAAAATGGAGTTGTTAAGCCTTTTTTGCATGTAAAGATAGCATTCAGTTTGATTTTTCTTTTTTTAAATGATGGTTATGAAGTAACTTGACATGAGGGTGCCAGCTGATCATCTCTTTGGACAGTCTCAGTAGCGCTACTGAATGAAGGGAATGCTAAAAGTGTATTAATTACTAAAACCAACTTCTTCTTTTACTGTCCCCTGTGGTATTCAAGGAAAATGCTGATGCTTTCTAACTTATGCAGATTTTTTATCTGCCTTACTCTTCAGCTACCTCTGGAGAGACACCTCAAAGAAAGAAGGGAACAGAATAAACTAACATCTCCTTTATATATAACAAAATGCCTATAAACCATACTTGCAAGCAAAAACACATCCTGAGATGGGCTATATTGTCCTGATATGATAAAAATATCAAAATACCTATAGTGTGAAAAAATGAAAGACTGCAATTGTTACTTCAGTAATAATCAATGAATATGCTTGCTAAAAAGGATAAGTAGCAATCCTGCTTCCGCTGGTCAGTATTTACAAAATAAAAATTCTTATTTTATAACTTTAACCATTATCTGAAGACTGAGTGTCATAAGTCTCAAAACCCAGGAAAGTCTTTATATAGGAGAAGGTATGGTGATCTGCCCCACAAGCAGAGAAGTTGATTTATCTGATTTGCATTTCCTTAAAAACGGGGGATCCCTAAAAGGCATTGAGTCAAATTTAGTTTTCACATTACTCTTCACAGGAAAAGTTTTGCAAAATATTAAAAAATAAGGAAGTATTCTGGAGTGGTTCTGGGGTAGCATTTGTGGAGAAAATGTTTATTTTTTTATTATCTTCTAACATGTAAACTCACCATCATCATTACTTTCATTAGACTACCGTAGTGGCTGTGAAATGCAGGGATTTTCCAGATGGAGAGAAGGAGACATAGTTCATGCCCTAATACAAACAGAACTTGGATGGATGAAAAAAAATGTTGTTTACCTTTTACCCTTTCAAAAAACAACAAAGTTATAGATATTTTATTGATTCCCCATTATTCCCTATCATCAAATCTTTTCTGAATCAATCTGTAAAACCTAAAGCTTCTAGAAATTCAATTTGGATTAATAGATTCAGCCTCCAAATCGCAATCCAAAGCTTTGCACAGCCCTACCAGCAATATACTATAGGGTATCCTCAAGTCACCATCTATTTGATAAATCATGACATAAATGAAATTAATTCTAATATAGTCAACATTTCAGTTTTCTTTGAGTCATCTGGCTCTGCCAATAACAAGGTCTCAATTGTTGCAAAACATCTGATCCGCCAGGCTTCCTAAAGTTGTTGGCTACTCCTGTGGGACATGATCACCATATGTGGGGAAATATGACTGAATTTATTAGCTGCTCCTCTGCATTTGTTTGTTTAGTAGATTTTATTTGTTCTAGACTAGAACATTTTAAGAAAATGTTTCTGAAAAACTGGCATTTATATTTGTATTTTTGTTTAAGATATAGACTTAAAATAAGCTAAAAAGATCCAGGACACTTGGCATTTTATATCCTTAAATAGTTTGAGAGATATGCTTGTTTGGTGAGTAGGGCGTTAAACTGAACAACTGACTGTTTTGGAAATACTATCTCAGGATATTTTTCAGCTATTCACAAGGGTCATGTTCCTGCACACAGGACAAAATGGTAGGAAAAAAGATGTCTGATAAATGGAGACATTCATCTTGGAACAAAAAGGCCGCCTACTTCGTTAATAATTTTACAATATTGTCCATTTCAACAGCAGAGAGAGATACTATAACATAAAGAAAGATATATGAAATAAAAAGCTAGCTTATTTTAACTAGTAAGGAAAAGAAACTGAGTGATCTATAAAAGTGGTAGGGGGTGTTTTGACAGAAACTGGGAAAAGGAAATGGAGAACACTGACTGATGAATGAAAGCATTAAAAAATATATATGTTGTTATAACAGATCCAAGTTAGTCAAACTTGGGTAACCAGTATTTATACAGAACAACAGATCTCCAACCCCTTTTGGCAATATTACTGGGTAATAATGGCAGAACACTTGCCATTTTTCCTATACAAATAAAAAATAACTTCAGCATTAGATATAGTTATCTTGATATTCTGTTATTTCTATAGATGCATATTTATTATATGCAAGGCAAAGAATTCATAAATCCCTTTTTCTAAATTCTGTGTGCATTCACAGGGATGACATCTTTAACAGCTTGCCTTGCAAGACAGTTTTTTTCAAACATTGTGTTGTTGATTTGTAACTTGTTGACAGTGAATCATCACATTACAATGCAGCATCACAGAATCACGTTCTAACAAGATATTGTGAAGTCATGATGTAACTTAGAACATGATGGCATTATACCAGCTCTCAATGATGGTTTAGAAGATGTTAGGGCAACTGTCCAAAAGGATGCCTTTGACTTTCTGTGTGCAGCGTTATGCATACATACTCATTCATATATATAATTGCTAAGTTTTTAGGTATAAAATCATTTATGGGCATTTGTTATAGGTTACTATTAAGGATATGGAAAAGCTCAGTCACAACTGTGATGGACGTATGTTTATGAGCAATAAAACATACTCATTTATTCTAGAGATTTTTTTCCCATTTTTCTAACTGTCAATACAATCATACAAGACTTGATTGAATATCTCCTAGTGAGAAGTAAACTCTTGGTGTAGAAGATGTATCATTTAAAAATATTGCTGTCCAGATTTATCATTTAAGTCTGTTGTCCCATGGCAGCTAACCAATATTTTGGGCCTTTTATGTTTCTTTCACTTAGAAGATGAAATATATTATATATATCAGATGTTTCTATAATGCATCCTTTTTATTTACAAAACATGTGCTTAATGTCCTGTTTCCCTGAGCACTATAAGAACAAGCAGCAGGAGGCATCTTTCTTGTTCAGAAATCCAAGCCCACTCCACAGCCAGTCTGGTGCCCCAAGGAGGTCTCTTGCTACTAAATCTTTAAGGACATTGCATCCTCTGTTTCTCTGAATTTTTTGTGGTTTTCTCCTGGATTTTTGTTTGCTTTCTGCTCTGACACAGACAGAAACATGACACTTCATTAATCAATGATTTGATTAGTGTTTTAAAACTTTCCTGAGGAAACCCATCTTGTTCTACGCATACTAGGTCTTGGCGAAGCCTTCCACTACTGATCACTACCACGTAACAGTGCCTTCTGTTGTTTCAGTTTTCAATAAAGAAATGGCCATGTAATTGCTGAAGTCAGGATATGTTTGTACCTTGTAGACTGACTTAATCACAGGTGTATAGCATATGCTTACTTGAATCCAGGCTCACTTCATCAGATGCTGTGAAAGGACACTGCTCTCATTTTTAGCCTGTATAAAAGGTGTCTGGCATTCCCATAAATCAAAGCCACACTTGCTGAGAACCACTTCCACCCTGGAACAAAACAATGACAATGTATTGACATATGGAAAAAACCTAGAGCTCCTTGACTTCACTTTTGAGTAGAGAGAAAGGAAAAGGCACATAAGCACAGTTCTTAAAATACAGTGTCCCTCACCTGTATTTTTCTTCTCAGAGTTCTGAGGATCTTTGGAGGCAAATGAAGTGAGTGTAACCCAATTATCCATTTATAACTATGGCTCCAAGCATTCACTTGTGTGTAGCACTTGTGAAGTCTCATTAAGTGCTGCCATATTCAGAAGGAACACACACTTAAAGTAAAGTAAAGCTCAGCTGACAGATCTCTCTTGGGAAATACACTCCTGCAACAATTAAGGACAAACACAAAGCTCATCATGCCCTGCTCTAAGCATGAGCGCATATTTCTTTGACCCACCCTCCCTAACACATACAGCGCCCTGCATACGTACTGTCAGAGCAGATTGGTTAAAAAGGTGCCTCCGCACAGCTGAATAAGGCACATTGCAAGTCCCGGGTGCAGGGATTTTCCCTGTAAGGCGGGAAAAGTCCATGGTGCAGGATCAGAGCCCGCCAAAGGTTTGCAGCTGCACCAATGAGTACATGCTTGTGATTGGGTTGGACTAAATTATGCATACGTGACGGTCAGCAATTGGCTCGCTGGCCACATAAAAGGCTTGGGCGATGCCCACCCAAATTGGAGGAGTGCTCAAATGTTCGTGGAGAGAGATCCCCACATGTAATTCAGAGCCACTGATCACCCACCATCGACTTCCTGTCGCAGTTTTCCACGACGTGTCCCGTCCCCGCGTGAGTGTGAGCAACCGTGTGCCTGTTTCCTGTCTATGAATTGTGCCTACACTGTATGCATCGACGAAAGTCTGTGTGCTACAGCTTGTAAGTAAAGTTTTTTTTGTTGCAACCCTCTGCGGCCTCTCATTCAACTATTTCTGCTCTAAAGGCGGCCCCATTCTGCCGGCGTTTCTCGGCCCCCACGTGCATTTAAAAAAATCGACAAAAAAACCACCAAAGCATGCCATTGCACATTCTTGTTTGCCTGGGGCAAAGATGAAGCACCAAACATATTGCAGAAGTTGTTCATGATGCTTCATAAAGCATTAATAGAAGACACCTAAATAATGATGTTATAATGCTATAACATCCAGAATATAATAGCATAGAAGCTCAGTGCATTAGAGATTCATCCTACAACCCAAATTATGAAAAAGCAGATTTCCAGGCTTTCTCTTTCTGTTATAAAAGGTTTTATGACTCAAAAGAACACCTAAGAGCAGGTGCGATTAGGAAGGTGATATTTGCACTTAGTCTCATTAATAGTGATAACCACACTGTAATGAATCAGGATGAATTTGTGTTGCATACAAGACATAAGGTAAGATTTACAGAGTGAGGAGACAGTAAAGACAAAATCCTAAAATTGCAGGAGGTTTTTCTATATGCTGTAGAAATGCTGGTAGGATATTTTGTAACTGCAAAGTTATAGATTCATAAATGCTTGGGTGAGAAGGGACCTCAGTAGATTATTGAGTCTGGCCTCCTGCCCAGGGCAAGAAGAAGCGCTGGGGTTAGATGACCCCAACCAGATGTATGTCTAGCCTCATCTTAAAGACCCCCAAAGTAGGGGAGAGCACCACCTCCCTTGGAAGCCCATTCCAGATTCTGGCAATGCTTACCATAAACAAGTTCTTCCCTGTGTCTGACCTAAACCTGCTCTCCGTCAGTTTGTAGCCGTTTTTCCTGGTTACTTCAAGGGGTGACTTAGTAAATAGAGCATCTCCTATTCCTTGCTGCTCCCCCTCCCCAAAATAAATTTGTAGGCTGCCACAAGATCACCTCTGAGTCTTCTCTTGTGGAGGCTGAAAAGATGCAGGTCCCTCAGTCTCTCCTTGTAGGGGTTTGCCTGCAGGCCCCTAACTATACAGGTGGCCCGCCTCAGAACCCTCTCAAGGTTGTCCACATTCCTCTTGAAGCGCGGCACCCAGAACTGGATGCAGTACTCCAACTGCGGCCTGACCAATGCCACGTAGAGGGGAAGTACCACCTCCCTGGACCTGTTCATCATGCACCTGCTAATGCATGATAACGTGTGGTTAGCTTTGCTGATCATTTCATCACATTGACAACTCATGTTTATCTTGGTGTCGTCTTTGACTTTGAGATCCCTTTCCGCTGCTGAGAAGGTCCTCCCCCAGCCTGTTGTATATCACTTCTTCTAACACGTAGGAAAGATGCACACCACACCTCTTGCCACAATGTTCTCTTTACTCCTTGTTTGAGTTTTATGGCTTTGGTGCTTGAGTAAATACTTGAATTACACAATAAATTCCTCTAGCTTTTAATTCAGAAGTTTTTGGAGCTGAGAATTTATAACTGAAATATTTAAGTTATTTTAGATGTAATTCAGATATTCAGGCATTTGACAAATACAGTATCAAGTTTGGTAATAAAACCATAAAGATAAACCAGCAGGGAAAGATGAACAAAAAGGGAAGCAAAGAGATGTTTTCTGATGAGACTTGAAAAGAGAGGAAATCAAAGAGAGAGAGGAAGTGTGAGATGTCAGGGTGTCACAGGGCACTCTGGTTGCCCTGTGCCTGCATAGGAGAAGGACTGCCAGAGGGGGAGTCCTAGCAGTGATTAGGCAGCACAACTGCAGGTTACCAGGGCAACTAATGAAGGTCAGCGGACCTAGGGGGCGGGGCCTGACTCCTATAAAGCCCAGAGCCAGAGTCAGGCTGGCAGTCCTCTGCTGGCAGGTGGAAGAGCAGGAGTTCTGAGAGAGGGACAGTGTGAGTGCAGCTCACGAGTGCTGCAGAGGCAGGAGCAATGATGCTGTGAGACAGCTGGGAGGCTTATGCTGTTATGGCCAGGTGCCTTATGTTTATGTTATAGCCAGAGGCTTGTGTTTGTGTTCTGTTGTTGTTATGACTGGTGGTTTGGGCGAGGCTGTAGGGGAAGGAGGAGGCCTCATACAAGACCCAGTGGTGTGGGAATCCTGGTGCCTGTGGGGGCGCAGCATTCAAAGGCGCCAGTGAGGGCGCAGCCACACGAGGGTGTGTAGACCCCAGCCCCAGAGAGGGGGCATTTGATAAGGAGCCCAAGTTGGGCATAGCAGAGCTAGCCCAGAGAGGGGGCAACACTGAGCAGGGAGAGGTCCAAGTTGGACGCAGTACGCCCCAGAGAAAGGGGGCAAGTCGGAGAGCCCCAAGGAGGGGGCCACTTTATTGAGAAGCCCAAGTTCAAGCACGGGGAGCCCCTGATAAGGGGGCCACATGCATTTGGAGGCCCAAGTTGGGCACAGCCCCAGAAAGGGGGCCATTTTAAGGAAAAGCCCAAGTCCAGGCATTGGGAGTCCCTGAAAGGGGACCGCAGGTGTTAAGGAGCCCAAGTTGGGCATAGTCAGTCCCAGGAGAGGGGCAATGATTGAGAAGCCCAAGAAGGGCGCTATTTGAGAAGCCCACAAGGGGCAACGAGTGAGGAGCCCTAGAGGGGTAGCACTGGAAGCCCAAGTGGGACATAGCCAGCCCCAGGGAGGGGGCCATTTTATTAAGAAGCCTAAGTGCGGGCATTGGGAGTCCCCGACAGGGGGGCCGCAGGCATTAGGGAGCCCAAGTTGGGCATAGGCAGCCCCAGGAAGGGGGGCAACATTGAGAAGCCCAGAGGCGGTGTGACAAGCACCCAAAGGAGGGGTGCCAAATATTGGGAGAGGCGAGCCCTGATGGAGGGCCGCACGATTGAGGAGCCCAAGTAGGACGAGGATTAGGGAGCCCAGTGGGGGCACAGCAAGTCCCAGGGAGGAGGCAAGAGATGTAAGGAGGCCAAGGGGGACACAGTGAACCCCGGGAAGGGGCAAAGATAGGAAAGAACGTGTTGACCATCCACGAGGCTTGGGCTGCAGTACTGGGGAGCAAGGAGCCGCAGACGGCGCCCCCTAGTGGAGGGGGCAGTACGAGTAGAAAGGGCAACCTCCTGCTAATGAACCAATTAATATCAAAGACGTGGCAGGGAAGTAGGCGGGCAGTTGCCCAGAGACAGGTGTGGGGCCCATGCTGAGGGCGGCCCCGAGGCGTCCTATCACACAAGGCCTGCAAAGAAGGCTCTTGTTTCAACAGAAGTTTGGGGAAAGTGTTTTGTAAAATATATTTTGGCCTTGATGCAGCAGACACACACATGCAATGTGATTATTGCAACTAGTTGCATTGAAACCAACTAGTGTAATGCATGAGGCAGAAGAAATTTAGGTTGGAGATTAGAAAGAACTTTCTGACTGTGAGGGTGTTCAAGCATTGAAACAAGCTACCTAGAGAAGTTGTAGAAGCCCTATTCCAAGTCAGACAGACACTTTTTCTAGGATGGACGTATTCAGGGATGATCCTGCCTTGAACAGGGGGCTGGACTACACAAATTTGTGAGGTCTCTTCCAGCCTTGCTTTTCTATGATTGTAAAATTAAGCTTGAATATCTGCTTGTTTCCAAGTGGCTTAACTAGATGGTGCTAGTTCTTACAGTACAAGTTCTATCTACCTTACAGTATGTTTTTCATAGATTGTAAGGCTGGATAGGACCTTGGAAGATCATTGGGTCCAGCCCCCTGCACCAAGCAGGAAAGACAACTGGGGTCAGGTGACCCCAGCAAGGTGACCATCCAGTCTTCTCTTGAAGGTTTCCAGGGTAGGTGATTGCATGACCTCTGGAGAAAGCTTATTCCACAGTCCAGACACCCTAGTTGTGAAGTAGTTTTTCCTAATGTTGAGCCTGAAATGGCCTTCCAGGAGTTTGTGGCCATTACTCTTGGTTTTCCTCTCAGGTGCCCTGGTAAACAGTTGCTCACCAAGCTCCTAATGTATCAATAAGCTGCTACCAGTTCCCCTCTCAGCCTTCTTTTTTTCAAGCTGAAGAGTCCCAGATCCCTCAGCCTATCCTCATATGGCTTGCCACGCAAGTCAGTGAACATTATAGATGTTCAGACAGCATCTAGCCATGCACTTCCTACTCGATCATGACTTCCAAGCACTGCCAACAATGCATAGAATACATATAAAAATAACAGTTAACAGCATGTCCCAATGTTTGTTTTTATTTTTTTTTAATTTGGCACCAAATCCATCACTCCAGCTACTATTATAAACACTAGATGCTTCTTGTTTATAATTAATAATAGATTTTTGTGTTAATTTACAGTGGCATAAGAAAATCTCAGCACAATGCACCATTATTTTATTTTAAATGATACATACATTTGGATTTGGTTCCTTTAAGTGAAATTTTCTGTAATAAAGACACTTCCATCCTTTCAAGTTAAAAATATGTAGTGAAACCACACTTTATCACTTAATCTCTTTAAATAAATTTAGCAGCCTTATCCCAGTTTCTTACAGGCATTTTCTTGCATCTTATTAACATTGTAAAACTGAAGTTGTAGCTACAAATGAAATTCTGAACAGCAAGACATCTGCCTTTATATATTCATAAAGTCTTTGCTTACAAACCAGCAAACAGTAAAGGAATGCCGGAAGAGTAACATTAGAAGAGTGACATTACAATATATAACCTTGTTCTACCTTTTGTTCTGTTATAACACAGGGTAGATTTATATGTTGATCTGAAAGACAGAGGGGTAAAATCCTGGCCCTATTGAGGTCAGTGGCAGAACTCCCATTGGTTTTACTGGGGCCAGGGTTTCACCCACAGTCTTTCCTTTATGTCTTTATTTGCATTACAGGAGCACCTGAAAACCTTACATGAGATCAGGACCCCACTCAGAGCTGTACAAACAGATAGTGAGAGACGGTCTTATACCAAAGAGTTTAAAGCTTAAAAGGAGAAAACCCTGGGTTAAGAAACAGATAAATTGACTTGCCAAAGATCACACAGGAAGTTTCCATCAGCTCTGAATAGAACCCATTGCCTTTGTGATAGAATTCAATTTAACTGTCAAAGAGGAAATGAAATCTCTTGAGTTTTTGTGCATTATGTTATATAGATGGAAAATGCAGTAAAGAATAAACTAACAATATTTTATTAATTGATTTCCAGGTCATAGACTTGTACTGGGGAGTAGAAACAGAAGAGTGGGATAGTCCTGAGCTCCAGAAGACTCGTATGAAGCTGTTAGAAGATTGCTTGAAAACTTCTGCAGGTCCATGTTTTGTTGTGGGTATAAAAATAATGCTATACTTTAAAATAAAATATACTAATTGCTATTCTAGCTTCTGAAGTGCAGTTAAAAGTTTTTCTCTATAAAATACTTTCTTTTTATACATTTAAAGTATTTCTTGGTGCTGTTTACTGAAATGTTTTAAAGGCTTCCCCATGGGGAATAATGATGCTGAAAATAATAGGGAATCAGAAATCGGTAAGGTGAGTGGATTCTCCATAGTCAGCTATTTTGGTTGTGCATGACCATGGCTTCTGGTTTCATCTTGATTACAGAGGCCTCTGTTGGTTAAGTGGTAATGCTTCTCTAAAATATAGTATGTTAGTTGGCCAGCAAGGGCATTGCTATAAAAGAAAATGTGGGCCACTGCTGCATGTATTACAACCTGCAGGGCTCCCCACAAGTCTAAAAATTTGGCAGTAGAGGACCAGTGGCATCATTCTCCTACTGCCAAACTTTCAGACCCAAGGGGAGCCCCTGGCCCTGTGTGCTGGATCAGGCACCCAATCTCAGTGTACAGGGCTAGCCAGGGGTTGTCACCAAAACCCGGGGTCCAATTTTGGGCATCCAGGAGTAGCATTGATCCCTCAGGGCCCGATCCAGTACATGATGCAATTCCAGGGCCCTGGGGCTTAATCCTGGCACAGAGGGCTTGATCAGGCCCATGCACCAGCCCCACACCACTCCTCTGGCTCATAGAACCAAAGGCTGAGCACCATTATGTTAGAGACTTGCATCCACTTTCTCCAGATTGTTCTGGCAGGCCCAGAAAACGAAATGATTCTTTCGAATTGAACTTCAAAAGAAGAGCAGATTGGTAACAACCAGGAAAATATATGACTTATGTTCCTGGCCCTAATTCACCCTAATTTACCATTATTCACTATTGCTAAGATGGGTTGCTTTAGGAGATGCCTGCAACTTTTCTGAATTTTAAGCTATCTGGCAAAAAGAGATCATTCCTGTATTTATCCTCATTAGTTCCTGCCAGTAGACATAAGTGATGAACATTTTAAGCACTGGCTCATAAAACCAGATATGGTCCTTTCTGTGTAAGAGATGGTATTTTTTGTAACTGTCCCTGTTTTGTTTTGTTTTTTATATCCAGCTCAGTAGATGGTCTCTTGCCATCCATTATAGTATCTTCAGTTGTGGCAGTCTAAATTTATGAAGCCATGCCAAAGATTATCTTGAACTCAATAACAGAAAGACACTACAAGTAGACTGCATCAGTTTTAAATCCTGCCAAGTATTAATTCTGTCTTTTCAGTAAAGCATACACAATAAATGTTGCTGTCGCTGGTTTCACAATAATTATATGGTACAGAATAGAATTTTAAATGCAAAGTTTTATTTCCTTCTGGGACTTAGAAATATTTGTACTTTATTTTAACAAGCACATAGCTAACTTAAAAATATTTTGGGGGCAGATTGGTATATAGCACAGATTACATTAATCTTAAGTCTGGAAGCAACAATATATTGATTTTGGACTAATAATAGTATCCTTTTGCCAATTATTTTAAAGCATCATGTCTGCTTTTAACACTTCTCAGTAGACTGAGGTAATTGTAATGAGGATAGATGAATGATAGCATAGCCAGAAATTGACTTTTAAGCCGTTTAGATTGAAACATCTTGTGTTAACATTGACATATGAAACAAAGGGTGTAAAACAATTTGGGATGCAGGTGAATTTGTATGTGAAATCATTATGGGGTGAGAGTCAGTGAAAATACTTAAGTGTACAAGATAAATAAGATTGTCTGTGCATTCATAGGTGACTGTCTTCAAATGTCTGTTTCTAACTGCAACTCCAGGAAATATTTGCCATTAATTGACTGATTTAGGTCTCCATTTTTACAAACAAAAATGTCTGGTTTATTGTTTTTGTTATATGTTAATAGAATAGAGTGGAGGAGGGAACTATCCATGCCTTAGCATTTTTGTTTTGTACAGTCACAGAGCTAAAACTATAATAATGCTACTAGTGGTACTGGCAGTGGAATGGTTCAGACTCCATCATTTCTGTTTTATGGAGAAGCACTTGTAAAAATTCTTTACTTGTGTTTATAGCTGTAACCCATTTAATTTTGACACAAAGAGCCTCTGTAAAGAGAGACAGATGGAAGCCCTATCTACGTAAGAGAAATATTCACTGGGTGACTATACTGTTATAAGTACACCAGAGCAGACTTCCCTAAAATAAACTGGACCAAAACGAGACTCTCCCTGCCTTAAATCTAGTCCAACAATTTTCAGCTAGGCAGGACTAATCCATATCAAATCATTTCCACAATTTTCACACTCCAAGTGTCAAAAGAATTTGTACTGAATTGTGAGGATTTAATTATTGCAGTGTCTCATAGAAGTTTTCAAAGAATGGGAATGAAAAGTGACTGGTATAACTTATTACTGCTCTGTCCTTTTTGTTCTCTCCACATTAACTTTATTGCAATTGTCAGGTTACTCTAGGTCAGCACAAGGTACCGATATGTCTCTTTGAAATCTTCAGTTATATAATATTTTATATTGGCTTTGCCTATGAATGAGTCACTTGCAGAATATTCCCCCAAGCACAAGAGCTGAAAGTCTCTAATAAGGAACCAGATTCCTGATTTTACCCACAACCACAGGAGTGAAACTGAAAGGCAGCTAGTGAAGAAAGGCAATGAAAATAGCTTGGGAGAGTAAGTATGAAAGACTGCTTAGATCAGCTCTACAAGGAACTGTTGTTAAAATGAGAAGGCCAAATTAAAATAACTTTTCAAGCAAAGTTGCAAAAAACCTGCAAAAAAAAGACATGGGAAAAGGGACATTCATACAACATAAAAATGTTTGAGGGAAGTAAAGTTAAATTTTAATAAATCTTAAATGTACTCCTGCTAAAATGAAATCTTAAGGATATGCTTATGGAGGGTGCTCCAACAGATATCAGTAAGACATGGCTGTCTCTTACCATTTGTCAAATTTGCTCAGGTGGAGGAAATTGGCTCAATGACTAGACTGAGTTTCCACAGTTGACTGTACTAGAGAGAAACAGCTCAGATGTTTCGTTCTGTTCCATCCCCTATGTTGTTAAGGCTTAAGTTTCCATAGTTTCACTAATATTCACTAGGAGAATGTTGCCTAAGGCAAATTTATCTTCGATTTTTCTAAATGCAGATAAATGAACTAAAGAGTGGATCTTAGATCTGTAATAATGGAAATGACAAATGCTACTTTAAATGAAAAAAGAAAGATTTAGTGGAAAGTCTTAGTCCTTTATGAAAAAAATGAAAATTTTAGATAACTGTTAATAATGGGTTTCTGTCTGTACCTGAGGAATAGAAAACACATTTTGTGATGCAAAAAACTGTTGGTCTGTTGGAGCCTACCCCTTTTATGATGCTTACAAAGCAACCTTGTCTGTGACATTTCTTAGACAAGGATGGTCCAACTTCTAAATTGTCACAGGCTCCCCAGCCATACACCCTCCGGGCCTCAGTCTGTGCTATGCCAGTAGCTGGTGCTCCCCAACAAACTGTGGCAGGTACCACCTACCGCCCATTCCATGCCAGTGCCTCCTCAGAATACACACTATATGACATCCCCTCTCCCTCCCCTGTCACACTGCTAGCTCTTGCATACGTGAGATTCCCAAGTTCTTCCTATATCCCTTGGCTACAGGTTCCTTTATTTTTGCAGGCTTTGTCTCCTCCTCTGCCCACCACCCTCACCCCCACCCCAGGCAGGAGCAGCCAGCAGAAACTGGAGGAAAGAGGGAGAGACTGCAGTAGCAGGAACTCAAACAATGGGAGGCACCCAGACCAAGAGCCTGGAGGTACAAGTTAATCCTTCAGGAGCTACATGTAGCCCATGGGCTGCCAGTTGGACAGCCCTGGGTTAGAGCAGTGTTGACCTGTAGCTTCTGCTTTTGTTTCTCTCACCTTTAAAGCCCAACCTTGCCCTTCTGTCATAGAACAGTAAGGCTGGAAGGGACTTCTGGGCTAGGCATAGACATTAGAAATGTCCAGACCCCTTCCTGGTTTAACTTATACCAGAGCCCCTTAGCATTCCTCTGTTCCTTCCATGGAAAATAAGAAGAGCGTGAACTAATGAGAGAGGGTGCTAAATCCTATGTTATCAACTGAAGAACAGCGGACCCCTCCCTAGTCAGAGCATTCTACCAGAGCCTGGCCATGCCCCCCCTCCTCCCCCAGCTCTGTACTATGGAAGGGAAGGAGGGCTGCTCTAGCACCCCCTCCCAGCTTCTAGCCTGAGCCAGTCACTTTTTCAGTCCAGAGGGGATTTCTGTATTGTTATGAACTGGTTCAGCCTAGCCAGATTAGACTAACCTGCAAAGTCTGAATCAATTCAAGCTCATGCTTTTTGAATGTCTGTCCCTAGTCCAGATGTTTGAAGACTTCTGTCATGTCCCTTCTCAAGCACCTTTTCCACAAGCTGAACATGCCTATTTCTTCAACCCTTCCTCATGTGGATTACCTTCCAAGCCCTTTATCATTTTTCTCGTCCACCTGTAGACCCTCTCTTACTTTTCCATGTCCTTTTTAAAATGCCAAGCCAAAAACTGTGCATAATATTCTAGGTGCAGCCTAACCATGCCAAGTAAAGAGGTATGCTATCACTTCCTCCGTCTTGCTTCTGTTGATTCAGGGCAAAAAAACACATTTACCTACACTTCAGACCATATTGATTCTGTGATCTACCAAGATTCCTAGCTCCTTCTCCTTAGTTAGGGCCCTACTGAGTTCATGGCACAAGTAGACTGCAGTGCAACTCCCTTAATCTTACAGGTTCCCCTACGTACGCCCCTGCCACTGATCGGCAAAAGGGTCCTACTTGTAGCTTTCTCCTGATTGGCAGGGGAGCAAACACCACATTTTTAAACATAGTGCCATTTTTACCTCCCCACCACCAAGGGGGCCCAGCAGCCCTACTGCTGATGGGTGGGGAGGTACAAATGGTGCCATGTGTAAAAACCAGTTTTTGCTTCCCTGCTGATCAGGAGTGAGCCACAAGCAGGGCCCCTCCACCATTGGTGGCAGAGGGACATGCAGGGAAACCTGCAAGATTAAAGGAGTCGCAGCACAGCTCACTTCCACTGTGAATTTGGTAGGGCCCCATCTATAATGCTTTCATCCAACCATGTATCACCTAATTTGTACTTTTTGATTATTCTACCCAAGGTGAAGCACCCTACATTTGTCAGCACTGAACTTCGTGTTAGCTCCAGCCCAGCTTTCCACTCTTGTCAAGATCCTTTTGAATTTTGCTCCTTTCCTCTAGTGTGTTTGCAGTCTTTCCCAGTTTCATGTTGTCCACAAACTTGCTCATGAAACTTTTGATTCCAGTGTCCAAATCATTAATAAGTATGTTCAACAGCATAGGCCTCTGAAGACTCCACTCAGAACCTTCTGCCATGGTGAGGTGGATCCATTTATAATTACCCTTTGGTTGCAACTGTCAAACTAGTTGTCTATCCACCTCATAGTAGTTTTTTCTAGCCCTCATTTCTCCAATCTGTTTATGAAAAGGTCACGTGGATCTTTGTCAGAAGTCTTGCTGAAATCCAAATACACTATATCAAGTTTGTTTGTCATGATTTGTTCTTAGTAAATCCACTCTGACTGCTTGTGTTCAGCCTTTCCTTCCACAAATATTTGCAAATTAACTTCCTTTTAATATGCTTCAGTAAACTGTTGTCAGTTTCATCCCTTGCATTTGTGCAAGAGCTTCTTCATCTCTTGCATCTGTCTGTCATGCTGATTTTTTTTTTTTAGGCTCTCTGGAGCAAAGGCTGTCCTCATTACTTTGCCTATACAGAATCTAGCACCATTGACCTTGACTAGGGCTGGGTGGCAATGGTAGTACTACTAGTAGTAATAAATATTACAGTAATGATGATAAATGTTGTCTTGAATTTCTACAGAGCAAACCTCTGTCTTGTCTCAAACCGAAAGAAGAGAATTGGCCTTCTTCCAATTTTCTGAATTCATTTTTCTAACTTTTCTCCTCTTTTGACCTAAATAAACCAGGTTAACATTGTAGCTTTTTCATTAGCTGTAAATTCAAAACACCAACCATCACTCAATGTTTCTTTGAAATATAAAATCATAGAAAAGTAGGGATGGAAGGAAGAGATTTAAACCTCAAGACAAGGGGCAGACATTATACATTAACCAGTTTAAGTGATCAGAAACTGGTTTAAACCTGTAACAGAACAAACTTTCAGTGCACATAAACCAGTTGCAAAATGCTTGATACCAGGCTGAGATAAACCTGGTTGACAGTAGTATCAGACTTATCTGATTTGGCTCAAACCGGTTTATGCAATGTGTCCCAGATCCCTTCCTGGTTTAAGTTAACGCAGAGACCTCCAGCATGCTGTCTAGGCATGGCTCTGCTTTCTGCTCCCCCTACTGCTGCCATCACAGGGCTGGGGGGGGGCGGGGGGAGGGGACGGGACTCTATACAAGGCAGCCCAGCTGCATGATGGGCCCAGGCCAGGCTGCAGGGGTGGGGCTTGGTGATGGTGACATGAGTGGAGTGAGTGCAGACAGGAGGCTTACCCACCATGCAGCTGAGCAAGGCTGGTCCAGGCCATTGGGATTGGGTCACCCCCAGAAGCTGTGGCTCCATTAAAGATGCTTCCCATGCCCCAGCTGAGTCAGGCAGGGCCAGGCAGTGCCACACATAGCTCCTCCTCCCCATCTCACAGCAGTGGTGGGCAGGGGGAGGAGGAGAAGAGGGAATAATCCCACCCAGCACTGAAAAGAGCACTCTGCTCCCTGTGGGGGGCAGGGAGTTTCCCTCTGGGGCTGAGCAGCCTCGTGCAGAACCTACCCCATGGGGGGGCAGGGGGAAGAAGGGGGGGAAGAGTCCCCCCCAGCACTGAACAGAGCCCTGCCCCACAGTGTGGGGAGGAGTGCAGGGAAGAATCCCCCCCTAGGGCCAGGCAGCCTCACAGAGCCCCCCTCCCCACCCCACTGCAGCAGGGGGGAGGAGGGGGAAGAGCCTCCCCAGCACTGAACTGAGCTCCCCTCCCAGTCCCACGGTAATGGGGAAAGAGGAGGGGGAAGAGTTTCCTTCCAGGGCCAGGCAGCCCTGTGTGCTGGGATTCCCCACTGGGGTGGGCAGAGCTCTCCCTTCCTCCTCCCACAGAAGGTACTCCCTCTTCCCCTCCACCCTCTGAACCCTGCAGCGGAAGACTGGAGTTTAAACCACACCTCAGTCTTATTCAGGCCTACGGGGGCTGGGCCATGCCCCCCCAGCTCCGCTTTCTTGTGGAAGGGAAGAGCTGCTCTAGTGCCCCCAGGCTTCTGGCCTGAGTGACTGCAGGCATGTGCCTGCATTTTCAGAATAAAAGGGAATGCCTACCCACTTGGAAAGTGGGTCACTCTCTGCAGGTTAGACTAACTTGCAAAAATTGAATTAATTCAGGCTTGGGCTTTCTGAATGTCTGTACCCAGCCCAAGAGGTAGTCTAGTCCAACCGTGTGCTCAAAGCAGGATCATCCTTATGACAATGATCCCAGACACGTGGTTAGCATAGGTGGACAATTTAATAATAACCCTCTGTTACAGCCCAATGAAACTTACTTTCATCAGCTAATATTTCTGACCGTTTTATGAACAACAATTTTAGAAATAACATATGCCTTACCCTGCTCCCTGAATAAGATGCATACTTTGGGAAAACAGAAGGAAGGAAAAAAGAGTTTTCCAGGGTCTTGCCTGCCTCAACATAGACTCACCATGTCTGAACACTGGCTGCATGGAGCTGGGGCAGGGTCTACTTGTCAGCATTGCTCCCTGTCTCCTTTCTGCTTAGTCAAAAGCTACTGTTAATTCAGTAACACTTATAAGAGGGTAAAATCTCCAGCTTTTAGCTGGGCACCAAGCAGTGGGGGAGTGATGCTGATAAGCGGCCTCTGCCCCTGCTCTATATAGCCAGGAGTGGAAATTGGTAAAAATAAACTGGACCTGAGTCAAATCAATCTGTGTGATAGATTTAGGCATCTCTTTAAGGACAGCCTTCATAGCCACAAAAGAGTATCTCTTATTCCCAGTTCTCATTGCACTGCTTACCTGTGACCTATCAACACCTCTTCCAATAGAATTTGGTGCAATAACAGCTTCCACAAATCTCCCAGATTCCTTTCATTCACCTCTCCAATACAGATCACCAGCCAGGTCTCTGACTCACCCTGCCAGTTACCCCAGCACTTTTACCTCCCCTGACAACCTTTAAGTAATCGCTTGTGATATAATTGTCGGACTGGAACGAGTGTTCACATTACCTCATGCTGCAGTTGCTGACTGATCAAATCCTGTATTTCAGCGAGACAAAACAATGTTGTTAAGTTTGACCGGCAGGCTCCAAAAGCTGGGATTTGCAACATTTTTTTATTTTTTTTTTTTTTTTTTAAGTAAACTTGGATCTTTGTCACTGGCAAAGTGCTAGATTGACACCATTAGATGTGGAGGTTCTCTTTCTCTCCCACTCTCTACAGAACAGGTAGAAGCTTGAAAAATACAAGAAAACCAGTTCTTGCATGAAAAAATGAGATTACATCAAATAGGAAGCTTTTACTCCCAAGCAGTGTTCTCTCACTGGTTTGAACAGCTGTATGCTTTTCTTGATGTCCTGAGGAACCCCAATAATCCCACAGTCCTCTGCACTCCCTGGCCCAGAAGGGGAGAAGGATGGAGACCTCTGGCTCCCAAGAGCCCAGCAGTGAACTGTTAGGAAGCTCTGGGGAGACCCTGCTGCCACTTGAAGAGTACCCACACTGTACCTGCTGTCCACCACTATCCCCAACTCTCTATCATAGGCCAGGGCAATGCAAAGATTAGGAAGCAAAGGCAGTATGGTTTAACCAATCTTTGGATATTCCCAGCACAGATCCAGCTGCAGGGAAATCTCTCTCCCAACTGACTGGCAGGACCAATCCTCTATAGCTCAACCTATCCTGGAGATGCCCAGACAGGTCGAGCCATGCTGCTTCTGCCTCTCACAGTTTGTGTAGACTAGAGTCACCTTGATATGTGTGTAGGATTGGGGCAGAGGTAGTGCGGCTTGACCCATCTTGGGAAGCCACAGGAAGGAGTGACCCATGGTAGCTGCCTCTAGCCACATGCACAAACTGGGGTTATCCTGGAGCTGTCCAAGGGACAAGGACATTTCCCCCATGGATCTATCCATCCTGGGTTTTCTGTAGAAACCAGATTTGCCCCAGAGCTCCACATGGGCCAGGAACAGGAGCTTGACCCATCAAAGGGAGTTCTTTAGCCTTCCCCCTTCCCTGGCAGAAGGGTGGTCAGCATATCAATAATTGGGCTCCCATAGGGGCAACCGAAGGAGTAAATTTCTATCCATGCTGGTTTCAGAGCTCATTTTTGCGGCATCTCTAGCTCTTGAGCAAGAGAGCAGGAACATTTGTATGGCCCAGTTGCAACATGTTTTTCCAGCACTAAGAATCTTTTTTTAAAACATCGTTGCACTATGTATTTAAAATAGCTTTGTTAAAGTCATTCCCCAAGTTTATTTGCACTGAACTTTTCTCTTGCAGAACTATCTGTGGTCCCCATAGGATGGGATCCACTTTTTATTTTTCAATCTTTTTTTTCTTTCTTTTGCAAACTTACATTTTGTTAAACTGAATTAACTAGCGTCTTTAGCTTTATTTTTCACAAGTGCTTCTTTGTGGTATTGTGTGCCTGTCTTGTGATATCAGACTAAGAAAAAAAAATGCCAACTTATGAGATCTAAACATTTGTTGAAGCCCAGAATATCTGATCTGAGTGATTAAAAAAGAGGAAATGAACCTGAAAAGGATATTAAAATAATCCTGTTTTCATTGTGCTCGCTTCATAAATGCAGAGGACCTCTTACCTAGAATCCTATCGAGTAGTACCATATGAATTTAAGTTCCAGAGGATGTTTTCTTGTGCTGGATGGAAAGGGTTCCTGTGGTCTGTGATTTTTTTTTTTTTTAATTTCACCTTTGCTCTGAAAATATAACATACACACAGTATGTTGTCATTTTAGAGTATGTGCTGACAAGGTTTTTCAATGAAAAAAATTCACGTTTTAGAAAAAAAGATATTTTCCTTTGATCTTTGCACATGGCTCTAATGGTTGAATTTGTAAACTACAGGAAACTCTCGCCATTTGCGGGAGATATGTTCTCATGATCCCCGCAAATTGCGAAATCCATGAATAAGGCACTGCATCATGAACGCCATGTGCATTCATGAATTCAGTGCCCCCACCGGTTGGGTGTGGGGTATGGCTGCTCTGATTGTGGTGGGAGCCTGGCAGTAGTGGTGAGATCCTGGCAGCGGCAAGCACGGAGCTCCTGAGGAGCTTCAGTAAGTATATTTAAGATACAGGTTCGGCATTTGCAGATATTTGAAACCATGAATTCTGAACCCACGTATAGCGAGGGTTTCCTGTACTTAAGTGCTGAACTAGATATATGGTACCTGAGGCAAAACATATTTTTAGTGTTGCTCCATGGTCCTGGTACTGTATATTCAGACAAAGGTTGCAACAGAATACAGCAGTGAAAAGTCAGTTTTGATCCAATAACTGCACTCACTTGACTACACAATAAACAAAGCAGCAGAGAATCAGGCCCTATATTTTTATAGGCTCATAGTTTTTATGAATCAAGTAATTTTACCATACCTTAAAACTAGGGATGAACTAATAGAGATTTTGGGGGCTGATACCAGTAGCCAATATTTAACGAGGCATATTGGCCAATACTGATCTGATATCTGATACAGCTGCCTCCAGGTGGTAAGTCCAGTGTGGTGGAAGGGGAAGGTATGTAGGGGTGCAGATCAATGCCCCCCGTGGTGAGGGAGGGGACGGGGGAGACACTGCCCACGTGGGGGGGGGCCACAGGACAGAGGCACAGCTCGTGGAATTGGGTGGTTCCCACCACTGCTTGCACCCCAGGAGGGTGGGGGCATGCCCCCAGATCTGTGTGGCATGGGGCAGGCTGCAGCTGCAGGATGAAATCAGAGCTGGCACTGCACAGGGCTTTTCTTGCCAGGGGCTGGGCTCAGAGCGGGGTCTGGTGGTATTGGGAGGAGGCTGCAGCACCCCAGATTTCACCACAACTCTGCTCTCAGCCCTGCACCACCACCTGGCACAGCCATGGCTTTTCCTGGCACTTGGGTGGAGGCAGGGTGTTCAGCCAGAGCTGCAGTGGTTGGTGGCACTAGGCTGGGAGTGGAGCAGTGGTGAAATCTGGGGTGGCTGCAGCCTCCTCCCATCACTGCCAGAGCCTGCTCTGAGCCCAGCCCCTGGCAAGAAAAGCCCTGCTCGGTGCCGGCTCTGGGTTGATCCTGAAGGTGCAGCCTGCTCTGTGCCATGCAGATCTGGAGGCACCCCCCCACCCTCCCAGGGTGCAAGCAGCAGCGGGAGCCACCCCCGCCCCACGAGCCACACCTCCATCCCATGCCCCTCTCCCCCTTTGGCTGAGCAGCACCTGCCCCTGCCCCCTCCCTCACTGCAGGGAGCATTGATCTGCTCCTCCATGCCCCTTCCCTCCCCCCTCCCTTTCCAACTTACCAGCTGGATGCAACTATCCATGCTGCCAGCTCTGCTCTGTGCCGCATTGTGGCTGCACGCAGCATGGGCATTTATCAACCAGATTATCAGCCTCATCAGCCGATATCCATTATAGACAATTTTCTTTGTATCAGTACCAATCTGATATTGGACCGATGTATCGGTTCACTTCTACGTAAAACACTACAGTACTGCCAACCCCTAAGGTTAAAAAAGGAGCTTACATCTAAACAGCAAGTTAATATAAAAATTATAAAAATGTGGGGGTTTTGTTTTCTTTCAGCTTTTTTGAGCTCTTGGGGTACATGGTTTTTCAATATCTTCTTCCTGTTCATTAGGGCTATAAACTTTTATGTAAGCTAATATAAGCCTACCCCAGGAACTAGGGCTTTAAGAAAATACACTAAATACCACAAGATTGATGATAAAACTGTGAGTTGGCAATACAGACACTAGAAAAGGCTATACTGATATCACAACGGAATATTATTGACAGTGTCTTTTAAAACTTGTGGTCACGGTATAATGGGTGGTGACTGGACAAGTATATGAGTGCTTCAGCGTGTCTTTTTGGCACTTTTATCGCATAGCTGATTCAGTCAGCTACGCGATAAAAGTGCCAAAAAAGCTCCATAAATGGACCCAATTTATACAGACATTTGGCGAGCTGTATCCAACTAACATGCTGCCTCTTCTAGGCATGTGGTGGGTTCGGTATATGAATGCCCTAACTTTAAAGTAAAGTGCCATTTTTGGTGGGGTTACATTTATGCTCTAAAAGTCAATGGGAATATGTCCTTAAAACAATAATAATGTATGCTTTACACATTTTAAAATTCATTGTACAGTAAAATCTTTGTTATCTGGTATTTAAATAACTGGAAATTCTATTAACCAGAATTTCTGGCTGGACGTAGGGGAAGGGGGAGCAGGGGTCAGGGGAAAGCTCACACATGGTGTCTGCCACTGCCACCCACTACCTTGTGCTGCCACCACTCCGTATGCAGCCACCACCACCCTTCCTTCCCCCACTCTGTATGCTGCCTTCCCAAAACAAGGTGCGTATTTTATTTGGGAGCTTATAAGAAAATATGATCATTGCATTGCAGTGTTTAACAATTGTCTTAAATTTCCCAACAGTGATTTATGATGCTTTTCAGTCAGGATGAGTTTGGGAAATCTCTCTCAGTGTACAATGTCCACATATGCTACAAGGCAAAATTTGACAACACAAACCAGCACAGCTAGTACTTGCTCTGGTTGTTCCAGACCTGTACTGTCCAAAGAACACTTCACAGCTAAGAGTGCTTCTGATCCAAGGTTCCTCTTCAAAAATCTCTCACTCAGCCTATGTTATGGGGAACAAAATGGGTTTTTTCCTACCTCCTTAGTTTGCTCAGGGGAGTCCTGTGATGAGAAACCTTACATCTCCATGTTTCTTCATTGCTTCTGGTAGAGTAGAAAAGCTTGCCTCTAACACCGAAAAATCCCTCCTGACTGTTGGGCTGCTGAAAGTCATTTGTTCAGCCCTGATGGAAGCTGCCTTTTTGGTATCAAAATTGCTGATGGTAAAATTTTCTGCAAATAAGGTTATAGTTAGCCAAGTTCCCCAGTATGTCAGCATGGGCTCTGGTAGCAAGGGCATGTTAAGCAAAACTTCTTTGCACCTCAGTGGCACCTTTGCAAATACTTTTTTCACATCTGAAATGATAGAGTTGATGCTTGAAATCTCAAGTTTAATTTGTAAACAACGCAACTGAAGTCATGTACCGAGCAGGTGAAGTGCCGTCGCTGTGGTTAGAACACTTGCAATGCTTGCGCTGCTTTCAACATACAGACTGCGACATCTGAAAGAAGAAGACATAATTTCCCTTCTCTGCTAGTAGTACAAATTGGCCACAGTAAATGCAGAGTTGCTCACAAAACATGCTCTTGTTACATGATTTGCTTTTTCCAACCATTTGAAGTAAAAAGGTAAGGTTTGACATGTACAACAGTGTATTTCAAAAACTATCAAGCTATAAAATGGTCACAGTCCTTTGTAGACTTATCTACAGCAATCTAAATATGATTTTTCCAGTATCACTACAAAACTTGTCAATTGCAGAATTGTAAAACAAGACACGTTCTTTTCTGTCAGTCAATTCATCTGAAACATGCTGATTTCAATAGTAATTTTCCAAGAAACTGTGAAAAGTGAATTCATTTAAGCTTATGGGGTCAAACATATGCCCTATGGCTGCATTTCCATCAGGCATGAAGAAATGTGCTGTGCAATTTTGGGGAGCCACAAACCTATATGTCTGTCTGCCTGTCTGTCCACAGCAGCAGCAGGCAGGGGGCATGGCTCCAGCCAGTAATTCAAGCACTGCACCACCTCCCCCTGCCAGCTGTGCAGCACCCCCTGACCCCCGTTCTCCATCTGGCCACATGCCACCTCCCTCACTCTGTGTCTAGCTATGTACCACCCCTCCCCACCCCAACTCTGCCCCCTGTGCTCTGCATCAGGTGTGCTGCTATTTTTTTTATTCATGTAAATGTGCCGTGGAATGGCAAAGGTTGGGAAATGCTGGCCTATGGAGCCACTCCACCTGACCTGTGAGGCTAGCAGTGGGCTAAGGAAGTTTGGTGCATAGCTTGTGGGGAGGGGCCTGGTCTGCCACAATTCCAAGCCCCTGGGCCTTGGGGAACATGGCCCTTAGCAGTGGGAGGGCAAGGAAGAAGTTTGCTGATACAGCTCCACCTGCTTTGCAGCCACATGGCCTTTTGCTACCACCACCCTGTGCCCTAAGGCAGATCCACCACCACTGGCCCCACTACAGCTTCCCCATCCTGTTCGGCCTGCAAGGAGCTCCATGATTGGGATCTAGGCCAGAGTCTGGGGTGAGTTTGACACCCCTGATTTATTCTGTTCCAAGGAATATTTCTGCACACCATAGTTCTCTAGAGGTCAGCAGTAAAATTAGACTCTGCAGAACTAGGCTTTTGTCCAAGACATGTTCATACTCTTTTACCTTGTGCATTTTTTTTTGTTTGTTCTTTGTTGAAAGGGGGAAGGATGTTTAACAGCTAAATAGTTACTATTATGTGTGTTGCTGAATCTAAAATTTTTTCCCACATGAAACCTGCTTCTCATGTGCTTGACAAAAAATGATGTTAACATCAATTATAAAATCAGCATCAACTGCAGTCCTTTTGGCATTATTAATAGTAACCAGGTAGCACAAATGAAAGCTGTAAAATAACTTCAGATTAATAAAAACAATATTTCATTCATATATATATATATATATATATATATATATATAAAAAACACCATTGCATATTCTCCACTGAGACTATCTGTCCTCACTAACTGATATTACCATTATAGTAGAATTATATGTGGCGCCAGTGTACACAAGATCACACAAAGTTATACAAACATTCCTGTAAGCCTGGTAGCCTGAAAGAGCAGCCCATCCTTGAAAGTTTCAGAGACAAAAGCCCAGAAGAGTAAAAGTACTCTTTTACTGACAATCTGCTGAGGAGCAGGGGATCTGAGTGGAAGGGAACATTATGCAAGTGTAAGATGCTTAAATGTTGTGCAATACTTTGGGACTTTTCTGCTGAAGATGACAAATTGTAAAGTTTTGGAAAATATAAAATATTGTAGACAGCTGGAATTACATGCCCGTGAAAAGTAGGCATAATGAAATGTAAAGTTGTTTTTCCTTTTTGAAAATCCTTGAAAAATAATATAATTTCCTTCAGAATGCAAATATGTGGCATTTAGTGCATTAACATTGACGTTATGCACTAACTCCTCAAATATATGCATATGTAGGCACTATAAATCATACATATTGAGCTATATTGATACAAATAGTGTTTTAGTCAAATTTCTGATAGCCTGCACATTCAGGAAAAGTTTTATTTGCAAATAAATCTTATATCTATTAATGACTCGGCATGATGTTCTTTTCTTCAAAATAGAATCTCATACTCAAAATAACCATCTGCTGGAAGATGGTGATAAAATTTTTGTGGACTGTTTTCCATAATAAACATGTAAGGACACTTGAATTGTTGAAATCCATGAAAAAATTACTAATGAGCTATTAGTTATTTTGACTAGGAAGGCCAGATTTCAATGGATCTTTAGTTAGATTTTTTTAGTTAAAAGTTCAAAATTAATCATTTTATGAAATTAGTGTTCCCACTTTCAGTTAGAATTTTATAATGTCATAAAGTCATAGAGAAGTAAGTCCAACCGCTGCCTGAGGCAGGATCATCCATTTCCAAACCATTCTATACAAATCATAAGACTACCATCAACCCTGACGCAAAACAAATCTTACACCCTAATCTGCCTCAGGTAAACAAGAAAACCACGGTAGCAAATGTTCTGCTTCTATGAAACGTTATCAATATATACTCAAGGGACATATTGACATATATACAGAAGACTACATCCCCTGTTACAGAAGAAGGCAAAACTACCCACAGTCTATGCTAATCTGACCATGGGGTAAATTCTTTTCTGAACTAAATATGGAGTTAGTTTGCAACCTGTTGCTATACATCTTTAAAATTGGACTTGGCATTTAGTTCTGCCAACGTTTTCAGGTAGAATTGCATTGCAGCTCATTGCCTATCATTTTCCAATCATATGTCAAACTCTAAAAGCTCTTCATTTCAAAATTCAGTAGAAAGCATAATATTGAATTATAACATGGAAGGAAGAATACTAATAATGCTGTTCATTCATTCTTTAACCTCTAAAATTTAAAAGCAGCGTTTCAGCCTGTCAAAGCATTTGATTTAAGTTTATATTGCTCCTTGTCTGATCTGTTCACTGGAGTTTCAGACAAGGATATAGGAAACAAACTACTTATAAAAACACAAAGATGAGAAGTCCTGTAGGTGTTCTTTCACATTGTCCAAAGAGAATCCTTAATAAGCCCATATTCTTTGCTTATGATTTAATTTTTCCAGTACTGAAGATTGTAGGTCTCTCTTAAAATGCGAAAAGGCATTTAAATTACTTTATTCATAGCAAGAAATGGAACAAAGAAATTAAATAAATTGGTATCTTAATTGAACACCAGGATTTTATTGTACATTTTGCATGTGTATAATGATGTAAAGGTTATTACAGGTATTTGTGCAAACAAAAATCAATTTGGGATCACAAAGACGTATGTAGATGGGTAGATTAAAAGGCCAGTTCTTGAAAGTTCTGAGCTACTTACTGTTTTGTGAATCTAGCCCAACGGTTCTCAGCCTTTTGAGACTCAAGGTCCCCTGGACAGATGCAAGGCACTCCATGGAAAATACCAGATCTTAGTTCTCACTTTTTTTTTACTACAGAAAAATAATAGGGCAATTCTTCTGCTGCAGAGAACTCAGAAAGACAGCAATAAGGCAGAATGTTTTTAACACTATGGATTCCTATTTGAAATTTGTCTGTTGACGTGAGGGCACAGCGGCATCTGGTGCCTTGATGAGAATAGGAGTTAGATAGTCTTGCTGGAGAGAGCCATCGTTTGAGATTGGGGGCTGCCTGTAAGACATGACAGGCTTGTCCCCCCAGGCTGCCTTATTTCATTACTTTCCCAGGAGGGGTTGGATATCATTAATGATGGGTTCAAGGTAGCAACGATAGGTGGCAGCAGAAGGGATTCTGTTGTCCTTGTCACAGGTGTGGTATTCTAGCAGTCTGGAGTAAAATTTGAATCCACCTGTATTGAATTGAGGGATCAAGGGAGATACGGTTGTGATGGAGAGCTTGGCTGTAAATGAGAGATCTAGCTGTGTGCTTAGGATCAGAGCTGGTAGTGTGGAGGTACCTGTAGCAGTCAGTTGGTTTCTGATAGATTGCAGTGGTGATGTGACTTTGCAAACCTTCACTGTGGTTTTTAGGAAATGAATTTGCTGGGTGGATTGTTCCAGAGTTAGTCTGTTAAAAGAGTGGAAGTTGTTAAAGACCTGATGGAATTTCTCAAGAGATTTCTACCAATGTGTCCATATGACAAAGTGGTCATCAGCATCATTAGGTATACCAGGGGATGAGAGAGCAGCTGAGGAGAAGGCAGACTTCAAAGTCTGTCATAAATATATTGGTGAGCCATGAACCCCCATGGCAGTTCTGTTCATTCGTAAATATAGGGAGTTTCAAACCTGAATTAATTGCGTGCGAGAACAAAGTGGGAAAATGCAGTGGAAATAGAAGCAGTGTCATCATCAGAGATAATGTTCCTTTTGGCTTGTGATCAGTCTCTACGGCTGTAACAAGACAGTGTTTGGAACACTAGGTTTCATTCTAGACACACTCATAAAAACTGGCACACAGGAAAAAACTGGCAGATTTAAGGCAGTTTGGAGAAGATCAGTGATAATGAACTGCCAGGATTGATTTATGAAGCAAAATGAATGCAGCTAATGCTAATAATTTTAATAGCACATCAGTCAGCAGGAGTTAGGCACCTACCAATGTCTGTAAATCTGGGACTACTCATCTGCAGTGATGGGAGCAAACTGTGTGGTTTTTATTATTAAAATCAGCTGCCCCAATAAGTTATGGAAACATGTTCCCCATGGCCTTGTACAACAGACTTTGTAATTTATCTTGGCTCTTTGAAATTATTGACACTAGTTAATTTGAGCATTAATAAAAGAAAGAACAGACCAAATCTCATGATAATGAGTTTAGTAAAATAATAAAATTTAAAAAGTATTTTATTGATCTAAAACATTTGACACATTTGCAATCCATCCTGCAGTCATCTAAGAAATATAGTGAAGGCAAGGAGTGGGTTGGGTTTTACATCGGCTGACGCTCTCATTCCTACAAAATAACGCATGCTTTAGTCATGCCAAGAACAGACTTCTGCAGTGTTCTTTGCTTGGTATTGCTTTAGATTACAACCAACAATCATTAATTCTGGACACATTTTGGTGCAAAGAACAATTCCAAATCATGTTATTTCAGTTTTGTTGACTCTGCTTTAATTCTTATGTTCAATTTTAAAGTGACTTCAAGATTTATTATAGATGTGCAATACTGCATATGTAAAGGCTCAGGAATATCTAACCTTTTTGTTTTGCATTCCTTAGAGCGTACAGGCCAGAATTTTCAAGGCTAGGTACCTAACAACATTTATCTAAATTGCTCTTAAAACACCTGTCTGATTTATAAGCCAAATTTATAAAACCACTTAATTTTTTCACAACTGCCCAGCTGTCTGCAAAAGTAGTAGGAGTTGTGGGTGTTTGGCACACTTCAGGATTTGGCTGTTTGAGACAGACTAGATTTCAGACTAGCTTTTCACATTTAGTTGGGGGAGGAGGGATATAAATGTGAACATACGAGCAACCAAAAATTAGTCTACCTACAGCCCCAAAGGTAAGTCCTAAGAAAAACATTTAAATTCCAAGAAAAAAGTAACAAATAATAAAATCTCATACGTGGTTTGACTCGGCTTTCATTCAGGGCTTAAGCTAAAATAAAGCCCATGAAACAAAGGGAAGACTCCTACCAACATCAAAGAACTTTGGATCAAATCCCATATTAGGAGCAAGTCCACTGAACTGAATGTCATTATGATTATAAAATTGATGTACTTATGAGATTAAAAATACTTTGGAATAACCTAGGCAAGGCTGAGCTATGTGGGAGAGGGTTCTCCCAGCACCTGAAATGAGAGAGAGAAATAATGGGTGTGTTGGATAACAAACAGGGAAATTAGGGTAGTAACTTCAGTATGGGAGAACGTTGCCTGCCTTGTGAAAAGGTTGGAGGATCCATGCAGAGAATGAATGTCCCCTGTGCTTTGTCTGGGTGTGAGCTCACATAGGGTAGCTGTGTCTGGAGTCTCTGCATTCAGCAAAAATTCATACAGGGGAACCGTACCAGTTCCTCTGCTTGGGCTTCCTTGGAGACAACATCTGGATTTGCTCAGTCTCTCTACCCAGGAAATTGATATTACATCTTTCTAACCCTTAATAAAAAAAATGTTTACTCTCTCCTCACAGGAGCCCAACAGTCTGAATGTATGTCAAGTAATAAGTTGTTCAGTCTTTTATAATGCAATTGCATGGTGGGTTTTTCTCATGTATAGACAATTTAAATTCTCTAACACACAAGCTGAGCACAGTATTTATCCTGCAGCTATTAGTGAGATTTGAAATATACTCCTCTATAATCAATACACTCCCAGTTATTGCACTGTGAGCTGCTGTTGCATGTAAAGTGCTTGAATTGCTGCCAGAAGTATTAAGCACTTACAATCACTATGGGACAGTTTCCTCTACCTTTATTCGCATAGGATAGTACCCTCCCCCTTCACAAGTACTTTATATGAAGTTATCTGAGACACCTGTGGATTCTGTCAACTTTACTTGCACTGGGGAGTACCTTATCCTTTAAGTAGCCACAAAAGTGGGCACAAAAATTAACTAATACTTTGCCCAAATAACCTTGTCTGCCTAATACTTTGTGCACTAAAATATGCAGAATATGCATAATCAGTGTATGCCATAAGCAGTTTTGGGGACTTAGAAACCATTCATAAAACCAGTCAGTAGGAAGAGGACTGAGTATGCTCCTGCTGTCCTAACAGTTAGGATATTGGATCTTACTTGAGATACTGGAGACCTTGATTTAACTTTCTTCTCTGCCAGATTTATAGCAGAAATATTTGGCAAGGATGTTCCCAAGCCCTCAAAAGAGTGTCCCAGAACTGAACCACAGTCATAGGTGGCAGAAGGCCAGTGCTAATAGGGCTTAGTCCCTCCCCCGCAAAGTGAGGCAGTGGTGGCAGTGGGCAGTGGTGGCAGTACAGAGGGCCACCTGCAGGGCACAAGCTCCAGACAGCTGCAGCAGGGAGGAAGAACACAGAAGAACACGCATCTGCAGCCTGTACCTGGCCAGGGTCGCAGCCCAGGGTCTGTAGTGCTGCCAGCACAGCAGGCAAGCCTGTGGAGAGGAAGGAAGGGGGGGCAAGGGGACAGATCAAAGTTGTCTCACAGTGAAGGAGAGATTGAGACAGATGCTGGGGTGAATAGGGCCCTGGGACAGGGCGTGGGATGGAGCCACAGCCTGGCAGCCTGGTTGGCTCATACAGGGGCACATTCCCCCTGGATTTGTGTGTGGGGCAGAGATGGACTATCACTATGGGCTGGGCTCTGCACCCTGCTGCTGTTGCTTCCAGAGCTGTGCAACACCATGCGTCTTCCATGCACTGACTACGCCATGCCCTCTGTCCCCACCCAGCATGTGCAAGGCACATGGCATCACGTAGCTCTTTAGGCAACAGCAGTGGGGTGCAGAGCCTAACCTGCAGTGTCAGCCTGCCTCTGCCCTATGCACAAATCCAGGGGTCACGTGCCCCTCGGGGCTCCCCTGGGGTGCGCACAGCAGCAAGAGCCCCCCTGTGTCCCTGGATGAGCCAGCTGGGCTGCAGTTCTGTCCCACCACCTGTCCTAAGGCCCCATTTACCCCATCTCCTGCCCCTGGGTCTGTCCCACTCCCTCCCTCACTGTGACTGCCTTGATCTGTCCCCTGTCCCCATCCCCCCCACGACTCTCTCCCCCCACACCTACCTGCTGGGTAGTGTGTGTCTGCATGCATGCACATCTGTCTGTCTGTGTGTCAGCCCCTCGCTCTCAAGCCATAGGCTCCCCAGCCTTGCTGCTGCCCTTTACTCTTGACCCACCATACCCTGCAGCCTGCCAGGGTACATGGGGAAACCCCCCTTCCCGGGCTCCAAACCCCACACACACCCACAGACCCCCCCCACCGTCACAGATCCCCTGCCTCCCAGACACACACCCCACACAAAGTACCTGCATAATTTTGCATAATTTTGAGTTTTTAGCTGTGCAATTAAAATCACGATTAATTGCTACTAATTTTTTTTAATTGCACAACTAATTGGAATCGGCAAAAAAAGCACAGTAGAAGTATCTTTAAAGTTTTACTCAACCCCCCTCCCCCCCAATAATATTTTCTCCCTTCGCCTATGACCACAGTGCTTTCCTCCTGATGGCACACTATTTAGTTCCTTTTTGGTACAGGATACAGGTGGATGGGAATCTCATTTTTCTTGTGGAAACTTCTAAGTTGTATAAAATAATTAAATATTCATCAGGCTAGATAAAGAAGAGTAACTTTACAGCCTAGTGCTTAGAACACTCCTCTCAGAGATGGCAGTCCCTGGTTCAAATCCCTGGGCTAAATCAGTGCAAAACCCCAAAAACTTCTTCAAAAAGTTTTGTGAATCTAGTGCAGTGGTTTTCAAAGTTCAAGGCACCCCTGGACAATACCCCTCAGAAAATGCCAGCTTTTAGATCTCACTTATTTTTGACTAAAGAAAAATAATAGAGAAGTTCTTCTGTTGCAAAGAACTCAGAAAGACAGCAGCAGGGCAGATTTTTTTTAACACTGGATATCTGTTTGAAATCTCTGGGTTTAACTTGTGAGTCATATTTGCATGCTTAACAGTACCAACATTTTGTGGCACCTCATGACATCCTTGGAAAGATTTCAAGGTACCGAAGTCAATAAGCAAAATCTACAACCTGACATTTTTCAAGAGGTGCCTGAAGGCTAAAAAGGTTGAAAACAACTGTTTTACTGTGTGATTTTAGAAGGAAATGTGCCCTCTAAAGATGTCTGAATATATAGTGCTTTATCTTCTTTGCTCTGGGTCATAGGGATACCTGTCATTCTAACCTTCCCTTCCTGGAAGAGATGACATATAAGGTTGGGTATCCAGGGTAGCAGCCCCAGGCATGCCTTTGTTCTTGGGACATTGCAAAAGTAGCCACCACAGTCAGCATGACCCTGTCCTGCTGTGCCACTGAATGAAACACACCTCTTAGAAACAGTTATGGGATACAACAATAATGTACTGCTTCCTATGTATGGATGGATAAAAGACCAGAAATCCAAGGTCAAGATCTACTCTACAAAGTAGAGGGAAAAACATTAGTCTTAGTCTTTGTATTCCTCTTTTTGGTTATTAATGCTATACTTTCTTGTATGTAGAGGTAATTGATATTTTCTAGAAAGAAATATTAATTGTAATGTTAGTACTTGGGATACTATAATTCTTACCTTTCCTCAAATCAAAACTATCATTCCTGAAAAACTTTACTTATGATCCCAGGAGTAGGCCTCCACATATGTACCCATGGCACACACAAGACAAGAAAAACCTAGACCCCGTTCAGGTGTCAGCCTGAATTTTGTGCAATTTGATTGGTAGTTAGACCTTTCTCATTAAAATAGTGAGCAACTTATTTTACAGGACTGTGTCTCAGGCATCATGGTTTACAAATCTGAAAGCACTGTTTTTATAGTAACAAATTCTTGCTACTACTCTGTAGTACTGTGCAGTCACCCTTGCTCAGCTGATTTGCTTAAGCCTCAGTCAAAATATTTCTCTCAATAAGGAAAGCTTTTCCCCCCGTGGAACAATCTAATATCTGTAAATATACATAAACCTCTTCTTTTATTACAAATTATTCAGTGACTTGTGATCTGTTAAGCATTTTGGTCAGTTGCATAGATTTTGAAAAGTTTTTAAAGACTCATATCTTTCCTAAAATTAAACCATATATTTTCCCCCTGAAGGAGAGATGTTATCTTGAAAAGGTAAATTAGGGGAATCTATCAGTATTTACACATGTCACTGTTAGATCTATTATTGACTGTAATTTTTTTCCTCAGTATCCTTAAAATAGTTTCTTTTAGTGACAATTTTATTTTTTTCCGTTTGCTGTTCTGTTAGTGCACCATCTTGTGGTGCATATATATATATATGTGATACCAGAAACCTGTTTCATGCATTCTTAAAGCACTTAACATAAATTCTTGATACTACTAAACCCAGGAAAAATTCAGCAGTGTTTAGACCTCGAAAGAGAATGTTTGTATTATAAAATAGCCACTTTGTTCTTTAACTTTTCTAAATTGCAGTTACAAAAACCAGAAATGGTATGATCCAGTAGCCAGTAGTACAGTCTGCTGAAAATGCTTATTTTTTATGGCATATGCTCTGACTTCTCTAGAATGGCCTTGCATGGAAAATAGTGTTTTAATTAGTATAAATGTCACAACTTGTTACTCTTTTCCATCCTAAATGCCTTTCTGTGGGAAGATGCTACAGAGAATCTCATCTTCTCTCTAGTGAACTATTAGTTATTAGATGCAGAAAGTATTAAAGTACTGTACATGGACTTTGTTTTTAAGGTGGGGGGCTTTTAATTAAGAAAACAATTCTGTTAGAAAAATTAAGGCATGGAGATGTATAATACCTTACTTGCGTATTTTGATATATTGCATCATTAGATTTACATTGATTTGTAATAACAAACCAGCAGTGGGTGATCTAAAATAAGAAATTCTTTAAAAATTATAATTATGAAAATAGGGTACATGGCTATTTGTATCAATGTTATATCAGTTTCTGCTTTTCATTGCAACTGTGGGTTGCAATATTTGGTCATATTAATTGACACTAAAAGACAGCAGAAGGTGCTCTTGATGGGGAAAGGCATGCCTTTGCTTATAAACCACAGCCTTTATCTAGTATATAAAGGCTGTGGTTTATAAAACACAGAAAAGCTTTAATCTGTTATCACCAGGGATCCTGGTTTTCCCTGATAAAAAAATCACAAATTCTCTAATAAAATGAAAGGCCGCTCCCCGCTCCACAGTCCACCCAGCCCTGCTTGTACCCCCCACACCTGCTGGTCCTGCTCATACCCCTGCCTCCCCCCGCCACAACCCACTGGTCCTTTTCATGCCACTTACTCTCTCCCCACAGCCATGCTGCTGTCCCTCACTCTCCTACCACAGACCTGTTGATGCCCCTTGCCCCCCTCCACAGCTCCCTGCCCCCACAACCCTGCCAGAGGGGGTCCCCACCTCCCAAGGTTATGGGGCTAGGGTCCTGGGTCCACAACCCCCTGCCCCTGGCAGGAGGCAGCAGCTGCTGCAATGGAGCAAAGCCTAGCTCCCACCCCCCCCACTGCCTGCCTTCCATAGGGTTGGGCAGGAGGTGGTTGGCTCCCCACCACTGCGTGCACTCTCTTGGAGGGCAAGAGGGACCCAAGCCTGCCAGATCTGTGTGTGGCGCAGGTGTGGGCTTTGGGCTTGGGCTCCCACTGTGCTGCCTTCTCCCAGGGATCCGCAGCCCAGCAGCTGTGACCCAGCACTGCAGGGAACAATGAGGCCACATGGAGAAGTTGTTGCCACTGCAAGCTCCATGCTGCCCTGATGATGCATGCCCTCCATGCGTGGCAGCAGTGAGGGACACAACCCCATGCTGCCACCTTGGCTGCTGTTGCATGTGCAGGGGATGCCTTGCCAGAGCAGCACAGTGCACAGCAACAATAACTTCCCTATCTGGCCCCGCTATATCCTGCAGTGCTGTGTCACATCCACTGGGAGGGCAGCAGGGTGGGGAGTCCGCACCCACCCTGCCCTGTGCACAGATCTGGGGGGCACAGGTCCTCCCTGCCCTCTCTGTGGGAGTGCACGCAGTGTTGGCGAGCCATTCCCTCCCTCACCCCCCCACCACCGGACAAGTCACCCATGACCCCATCATGTTCCCTGCTGGGTCCATGTTGCCATGCATTGCAGCCCCAAGCCCCATGCACTACCCAGCTGGGCAGCAGTCCTACCCCCAGCCCTGTCCAACTCCTACCCTCCTTCCCTATGGGGGCCTCAGTCCCCCCACCACTTACCTATGGGAGTTGCTCTCCAAGCTGCCTAGCAGCCATGTGCATGTACATGCCTGACCACCCTCCTGCCACTCCCCCCAGCTGCTTGCAAGCTAGAACTCTGCCAGCCTGCAGACAGCTCTTTGCAAAACTGCAAAATCCACGCATTTCTCAGTTAAAATGAGAAATCCACATTTTCCTCAGGTAAAGGGGAAAATCTGCATTTTTCTCCATTTTACCGTGGGAAACGGAAAACCTGGATCCCTGGTTATCACAGCTCTTTCTCTAGTCTGTCATGTTTTGACAGGAATCATTATATCAAAGCATGAGAATAGAATTAATAATGCAAAACAAATATTACAAATGCACATATTTAAAAAGCCAAATTGGCTTTATAAGGTCCTTTTTAATTATAACAAAAAGTTTAGATTTCTGATGGAAGCACTATTCTTCATTATTTTTTCATCAAATAGACAAACATTGCTTTCTAAATTTTTTTCATATATGTCAAAGAAAAGAAAAGAATATATTTAAGTGCTTTTTTAAGCCCTAATGCCATATACAGTAAAAGTTCTGTTATCCAACATGAGTGGGGGATGGGAGGTGCCAGTAACCTAAAAATGCCAGTTACCTGAGGCAGGGGTTTTCAGCTGGACATAGAGCAAGAGTGGGGAGTGGAGGCTGCATGCAGAGTGGGGAAGGGAGGATGGCAGCCAGTGCATGCAGAGCAGCAGCAGTTCAGGGTAGTGGGCAGTTCAGGGTGGTGGGAAGGGAAGATGGCAGCCACTGCATGTACGCTCCCCCTTCCCTCTCATGTCTGGCCAGCAGGCCAAAAATTCCAGTCAATAGAGTGTGCTGGTTACTAAAATACCAGTTAGCACAGCTTTTACTATTTATTGAAAAACAACAAATTCTAAAAACAAAACAGTACGACAACACTTTATTAAAAGGTTCTGCGCAAATTTTGCTTTATAATCCTAAAACCTACTGAAAGTCAGTAGTATTTAGGCTCCAACATGCCTAAAAAGAACTTTGGCTTCTTTTAAAAATACTGCTTTCCAAATATTTTCATTGTTATGGTTATGGAAGTGATAGTAGCACCATCCAGTTGTCAATCCAACTGCACAGGATTTCTAATCTGGCACAGTAAAAATGTCAGAGAATTCAGCATAACTGATCTGTTTAATGATAGGGGATTTTCAATATTTGTTTTTCCTTTTTCTTTTTTTCTCTTTTAAAAGGATAGGGGAAATTGGTAGGTCTTTGCAAAATTTTGTCAGCCGTTTCATTTTGACACTGTTTCCACTCATTTTGAGTTCAAAACAGTGAAAATTACATGAAATGAAGGGCTTCAAAACAGCCTCAAAATGAAACAAGGGCAGTTGAAACGTTCTGAAAGTTTTGAAACATTTCAAATTTCAAAGCTCAAACTGGGCTGACTTGCAGGGAAATAGAAAGTAAGAAGAGGAAGGGGGGAGCATGGGAAGGACTGCTCTGACATTGACTGTATGGCTGGCCAGTGACTGTGATTGTCTGTGAGGTCCCTTCCAATCCCAGTACTCTGGGGGAAGGATGGAAAAACAGCATAAAAGGCAGCATTGTTTGAACTGTCCTGCTTTCTGGCTTGTGTCAGTTACTGAGCTATCTTCCAGAAGCTCGGGAGCGTTAAGCAACAAAAGCTACTACTACCATTGATTTGATTTCCTACTTGCTACCGTAGCAAGTGGGATTCCGCAATAACTTTTGCTTTCTTTCTAGACCCTTTTATTTTATTATATTTATTGATTTATTCTTTTCAATTTAATAATTATATTGCATATCATACTGTAGAATTATTATAAGAAGGCATATATACATTTATATATTTTTATAAAGATAAGACACTATGAAACACACTATGAAGCATGCTGGAAAGACAGCTGGCAAGCCTTCGGGGAGGGGTAGAAGAGTGGGTAGAGGGAGAGGTGTAAGTTCCCCCTCCCCGCCCAACTCAGATGCAGCCTCTTTGCTACAACAAGCAGGCATGGGCTTCTACTAGTACAGGCAGCAAGGAGGGGGGAGCAGTGCCTCTGCCTGTGCCTGAGTCTGTATCCCCTCCAAGAGCACCAGCCCAAACTCCCCCCACTACCACCTTGACAACAAGCAGCAGCACCAGCATGACAGTCTCCTCCACCCCCATTTCACTTTCCATGCTTTCCAGTGTCAGAGGAAGAGCAGGAGCTGGATCTGAGTGCCTTCGCAAGGGACATTCTGGGGAAGAAGGGAGAATCATCTGAGTTTGTGTTCCATACCCCTCAAGTTTCCCCTGAAGTCAGGTCTCCTTCCCCAGAAGGCACTTCAGAGTAAGCTGACGTAGAGGTTGTGGAGGCAAGTGGCTCAGCTGTGTCTGTTCCTCCTGTTGCTGTGCCTCTGCCTGCTGAGGAGAGGGAAATTGCAGCATCCACATATGCACCTGCACCCCAGAAATGAGCAGATAGTGTGGTCTGGAATCATTTTGAGCTGGAAGATGATCCCACATGCACTATCTGCCTGCACTGCTGAGCCAAAACCAGCCAGGGCAAGGGAACAAAATACATGAGCACCATGGGGATGCTGATGCATCTCTGCAGGCACCACCCTTTTGCCTTAACTCCTCCTCAGCCTGGTTCCAGAAGGAGTGTGCCCAAAGGGAAGTCCCCTTCTCATTCCAAAGCCCCCATCCCCCCAAACCAGAGGCAGGCCACCCTGGAACAGTGGGGGTAAAGCAGACAGAAAGGGGGTGCATTGCAAGAACAAATGAGATCACCCAGGGCACTGGGGAGATGCTTTCTGTGCATGGCCAGCCATTCTCCTCAGCTGAGCAGCCAGGGTTCAGGAGGCTTATGGCCCCACCACGCCAAGTGCCCACATGTACAACCTTGAGCAGCACAGTGGTGCCCTCCCTGTATGAGGCATACAGGAAGTACTTGAGGGAGCAGCTGCACAAGGCAGGTCTGCAGGTGGCCTTACATTTCACCTCAGGCACCTGGAGCAGTCTAGGTGGATATCACACCTACCTCTTCCTCAGAGAGCAAGGGTGTGACCAGTCAGGCAGCCAATGGGCTCTCCTTCAAGCCAACGTGATGGATGAGTCCCACACAGCAACAGAGATCATGGGGGCCATGGAACTCCACATACTTAATACTTGAGAGGCTGGTGGAGCAACAGGAGGTCATCCATGAGATGGCTTTGCTCGGGGAGATTGGGATCAGTGGCCCCCTTAACAGAGCTGAGTGGGATACCATCTTCCAGATCTTGGGGATCCTCAAGCCCTTCCTCGAGGCCACCGAGACCCTCAGTGCTGGCAATGCCTTCCTTAGCCAGGTGATCCCTATAGCGAGGGAAATTCAGATCCAAATAGAGAGCTTCTAGGGGATTAGTGTTCCTGGCTGGGGCAAGCCACTGTCACCAGATGTGCAGGTACTGGTGACAGTGGCTTGCCCCAGCCAGGAACAGACAGCTGAAGGAGGGCATCAGGAAACAACTCGATCCAACGCGGTCCAGTACTGTCCACGTGCTGGCCGCCATGTGTGACCCAAGGGTGAAGGGCAGTGTATGCAGCAAACAAAGCCTTAATCAATGGATGGAGGTGCTGGTGAAGAGAGTCAGGAAGGCAGTATGGCAGAGGCAGGAGGACATGGAAGAGAGGGATCCATTGTCCAATGCTAGCATGCCATCCACCAGCCAGTCTGCTCCTCTACCATAGGCACTGCAAATGGGGGCCAAGGGCATGGCTTCCATGGTGGGGTCCAAAGACATCAGACCCCCACCATCAGGCAGGTATCGCTCAGGCCTTGGTGCCTGCCTATTTCGCTGAGGACGTGGAGCCATTGCTGTGTGACCCCTTGCCCTACTGGGCAAGCTGCACCCAGATGTGGCCGGATCTAGCCACAGTTGCCCAGGAACACCTGTTCTGTCCACTGACCAGTGTTCTGAGCAAGAGGGTGTTCAGCATTGCTGGGGATGTAGTGACACCCCACCGCACCTGCTTGGGTCCTGGTTTGGTGGAGCAGCTGGTGTCCCTCAAGGTGAACCTCTCGCTGTTGGGGTTCCCCAAGCTCCAGGTGCAGATGGAGTGAATGCCACCCTCCTCACTCTATCCATACTTATTTACTTTTTTCATTTTTTAAAAACCACTTAATGCTGCACTCTCAGAGCTGGAAGGGACACACACTGCATCACCAGCCAGCAGGGGAAGAATGCATCCCTGCTGAGCTTCCATGCCAGGACAAACTTGGAGGTATGGGCTGGGGCTATGGGGAAGAAGGAGGCCCCAGCTCCTGGGTTCCTGGGCATGACCACTAAAACTGCACTATGCCAGAGTCAGGAGACCTGGTGAGACTGCTGACCGTGTGGCAGTCCCAGGAAATGCCAGGACTGAGGATCCCCCTGCGTGAAAGGTGGGTAGAAGGTGCTATAACCTCTAGACACCACACACACACACACACAGTCCTGGCTGGGGAAAGCCCAGGCCGTCTTTGATAGGCCTGAGGCTTGCTGGTCGTAGTAGAGTTGTGAGGCTTCAGGTGAGCTCAGCTTAGCTGCCTGGGATGGCGGCTTTCCAGTTGAAAAACCCTTTGTCAGGCTGAGGAAGCACCTGCAGTTGCGGGGTGGTGGGGTGGAAGGAACAGTAAGGAAGACAGAGGCTGGTATGCAATGCAACCAAGAAAGCCAGTAAATGGAGATGGAGGCATCAGGGGTTGGGGGACAGGCTAGTGGAAGGGGAGGGGAAAAGGGGGATGTAGCAGCACAGGTAAAAGTCGTCAGATGTCTGGCAGGTTGTAGTGTGCCAGAATTTCAGCATCTATATTGAGTCCATGAGTTTCTGTACCTAGGAAGTTGATGAAGTGAAGTTCATAGGTTCGTTTTTGAAAAGTGGTTTGTAAATTCCCTTTGAGGATCAGGCCTGAGAGATTGGAGAGAGGTGGTGTTCTGTTCTTGTCTTTGATAGATTTTTGGTGTGCACTCATTCTGGTGCACAGTTGTTGCTTGGTGTCTTCACATATTTAGCGAGGTTCGGCGCTTTCTTGAATTTACAAACCATAGACATTGGAATTCTGACAACCTGCCTGACATCTGACTCCCCAGGTACCTCTCCACTTTTACCTGCACTGCTACTTCCCCCCCACCCCAGCCTGTCTCTCTCACCCCCGATGCCTCCATTTCTATTTTCAGTGACTGGCATTCTTGCCTGCATTGCATGCCAGCCTCTGGCTTCTTTACTATTCCTTCGATCAAGGAACAGCACACATACCCCTCACAACTGCAGGTGCTTCCTCAGCCTGACAAAGGGTTTTTCAACTGAAACCTTGCTATAATATATTTCTGTAAGTATTCAGTTGGTCTGCTAAAAGATACCAGATTAGATTGACCCAAAAGACCTTGTCTGCCAGTGCCATGTCCTTAGACCAATAACCCTAGCATCTGACGGGAAGGACCCCAGGCCCTGGTCCTGGTCCTTCTCCCTGCTGGAGAAGAAGCTGCCAGAGAATAGAAAGGCTCTGTCACAGTTTGGCTGCCTGAGATGCTGCTGATGCTACTGTGCTGCTCCTCATTAAGTTATTATTTTACCTGTTGTCATTTAAAGTGATAGAGTGGGCTGAGGCTATAGGGGAGGAAACTTTTTTAGACTCGTCGATTTCGAATCCTTCCCTCTTAAGTCTGTCTGCATTATAATTTTATCGTTTTGATGAAAAGAGAGATCAGGAAGGGGTATAGCCAAACTAGCACTGAACATTGCTTAATTGCAGATTTAAACAAAACCATTTAAAAATCTGGTTCAACTGAAACTACTAGGAGCAAATTTTTACGTTAGTTGTCTTCTTCCCTTTGGAAAAACCATTCTTCCAGGCATTTGGCTTTCTGGTGTTTCCAGAATTTACAGAGTTGTTCCTACTGATCTCTCGTATGGAAATAACATGTTGGACTCTTCCCTTCCTGCTCATATTTCATCCATTTCAGGTCAAATTGAAATGTACCCTAAAGTGGCAAAATGTAAGAGAGAAAACTGTAAGTGTCATTCTTGTCTTCAATGGAATATATAATAATTGCTTGGATCAAGATGAGGGATCACCTCCTGGGAAATTTATTTTCCATGTGATCCCCACGATCTAAAAGATTATGGAGGCTGCATACTGCTCTGTTTCAGTCACATAGCCCCCAGCAAATCAATGGTAGAATCAGAGACATAACTAATAAGTTCTGTGCCTTGGGCAAAACCCTGCTGAACAGCATGTGTGTGGGCATGTAAGTTTTATGTGTCCTGGTTGCTAGTGCCATGGCCTAGCCTGCCAGCCCCTGCTTGCTGCTTCTGCAGCATGGGCTTGTTGCTGCTGTGGCATGGACTCCATGCCGGTACTTTCCCCTAAATCAGTGTCCCTCTCACCCCTAACTATGCCAGTAAGTGCAGCCACCAGCTCTACCCAAGCTTTTTTACTGGATAAATCATCGAAGAAAAGGCAGTTGGCCCTCTGGCTTTTATAGAGTTCTTTGGAGTTCAAATCCTTTCTACAACTTTAATTTCCCTCTTAAATGTATGTAAAGGCATATCTGTCTGTCTTTCTTTCTTTTATTCTATGTGAAACATGACTTGCTATTGCTGCCAAATCACCTATGGTATGGAATGTGTAGTGTGCAGTACATCAGAGTAAATCATGCATCCTTTGCTTCCTCTCTTAAATCCACCTATCACTTCTCATTTAAAGCTGTCTGTGACGGCGGTGTGCCATCATTGGGAGTACAGAAAAGACCCCAGGGGTCAGTTAAAGAAAAGAAAGAATGCTTACCTGAAAAGATGGAGCAGAGAGAAGAGGAATGGCAGCAGCCATGGCAGACGCCATCACGGCCGCGCGAGCCGCTCCCCTGCCGCTCATTTAAGTGGCTGATGCTAACAAGCCAGAGAGCAGAACCAATCACGGCAGCCGGCACAGCTACTGCGGGAAACTTTAAAAACCCCGGCAAGCCTTGCGACCGGGGTGGCAAAGAGGAGCTTGGCAGAGAGAGTGACTGGGAACAGAAGAGAAGGCTGCAGCTAGCTGGTGCTGCGGCTCCTGTGGGATCTGCACTGCTTGCTGAGGGAGAGGTCCCAGCATCGTGGCTGGGGAGACCTAATGTATTCTCAGGATCTCTGGCTAGATTGGCTACTAGGAGCCAGCCAGAGCAGGACTCTGCCCCGGAAAGTCCCTTTGGGACGACAGAGTTTTTTTTCTAAAAAAAGGAAAATTCCTGGAATATAAGGTATCATTTTCAACAGGTCCAATTGATACTAGCAACACCAATTCCGAAGGATCCGGATACCACCAGGATCAAGATCTTTTCAACTGATGTACCAACAGATGACTGGTTGGCATGTGGACGAGGTGTAGGGGTGGCGGAGCCTCGTGGAACATCGGACCCCACGTTCATGAGTACCCCTTGGGTATATCCCTACAGTATTTAGATCGGCACTGAACACCCTCCTTATAAAAATATATATATATTTCATCAAAGTCGTGGCAGGCGAGATGAGGGGCTGGGGTGGCCCGAAGTGGGTACCGGTGAACCTGAAGTCCCAAAGTCACAGTGGTGCATTGGCCAGGAAATCGGTGTCTGCCTTAGAGGCGGTACCTATGGGACAATGTCCCAGCCCGGGAAGAAAGGAAAAGGGGAAGGGAAAAAAAAAACCCATAACAGACAAGATGCAGTCTACAGGGGCAAACATCCTGGAAGCAATTACCCAAATGTTGCAGGCCATGGGGCAGGTATTTGTTGCCCAGCAATTGCAAGGAGAGAACCAGCAAGAATGGATGCAACACAATGCAGCAGTGTTCAGGATGCCCCGTATGACTAGGGATGACGATCCTGAAGCCTATATTGAAGCCTTTGAGTGAATGGCCATACAGATCGTGCTAGATCGAAGCCAATGGGATTTCCAGCTAGGAGCTCAGGTAATTAGTGAAGCTCAGGCAGCCTACAGGGCCCTATCCCGTGAAGAGGCCCAGGATTATGAAACAGTTAAGACAGCCATTTTATACCATCTGGGAGTTTCGCCAGAAAGTTATCGACAGGCTTTCAGGGTCCCGAAGTCAGGAAAAGGACTACATCCCCGCATTTTGCTGCACTGTCGTTCTGCCTCCACAAATGCTATAAGTGTTAAGTCCCAGCCCAAATCTGGATTCGCGCCCAGAATGCAGACGCCAATATACACACGGGCAGTGGAAGTAAAAAGAAAAGTTTATTGCTAGCAACAAACGGTGCAAGGTAACAAGCACACCGAATATCATTTCTGGGGTATTTTTATACAGAAGTTTACA
>JAGPOW010001338.1:42326017-42348903 GCA_030014935.1 Caiman crocodilus
TTTTTTTTTTTTTGTGGCAGAGCCTGCCCATGACTGTGGGGGAAGTGGGAGCAAGCTGTTGGTGGACTGTCACTGTTCCATCACAGTGACAGAAGTCCCTAAATTAAAATGAGTTTTTAATCAACACAATTAAAAACCCAACAATTACAAATCCACCATTAGACAGAACTAAACCCCCATCACATGTACAAGCAGCCCTAGTCAATGTGAAAAAATGGAGTATCATGCAGAGACACCAGAGTTAGCTCTAAACAAAATCAACTAAGTACACTAGCCCAGTGTAGATCAGAACTACTGTGAGTATATTGTTCCCAGTAGCTCATTCAATTAGCTTGGGTAAAACTGCCGGACTTTTCCATGTACTGTAGAGGCATCCTTACAAAGCAAATTGGTAACATCTAACAGTTGTACTGCACTCAAATTTCTCTTCTCATCTTTTTTGGTACAATATCTACTAAAAGGGGAGCAAGCCCTTTTGGGTACCTGGAGAAACAAACAAAACAAAAAAGCATATTTCTGTTTGTGCTTGAACCTCACGGACTACCAGCTGTCTGTTTGCCAAACCATACAATCATAGAAAATGAGAGCTGAAAGAGACCTGAAGAGGTAAGCTAATCCAACACCTCACTAAAAGTAAGGCCACCTCCAACCAGATCATCACAGCCAACGCTTTGTCTAGCCTGGTCTTAAAAACGTCTAAGGATGAACATTCCACCACTCCTCTGGGTAACCTGTTCTAGTGTTTTACCACCTTCCTAGTGAGAAAATTCTCTCTTTTAAATATCTAACCTAAACCTCCCTAGTTACAACTTCAGTCCATTGCTCCTTGTTCTGTCATCTGCCACCACTAAGAACAGTCTAGCACTGCCTTCTTTGGAAACCCACTTCAGGTAGTTGAAGGCTGTTGTTAAAGCCCCTCTTAGTCTCCTCTTCTCCCAACTGCATAATACCAGTTCCCTCAGCCTCTCCTCCAGAAGTCTTGTGCCCCAGCCCCCTACCAGTTTTCATTGCCCTTCTCTGAACTCTTTCCAATTCGTCCACATTCTTTCTGTAGCTGGGGGACCAAACCTGGACACAGCACTCCAGATGCGGCCTCACCAGTGCCGAATAGAAGGGAAGGATCACTTCCTTCAATCTGCTGACAACACTCCTACTAATGCAGCCCAGCATGCTGATAGCCTTCTTGATAACAAGGGCACACTGTCTTGGCTCATATTCAGCTTATTCTCCACTGTAAGCCCCAAGTCCTTCTCTGCAGAGCTGCTGCTTAGCCAGTCAGCCCCAAGTCTATACCAGTGCATGGGATTATTCCAACTTTTAGTGCAGGACTTAGCACTTGTCCTTATTGAACCTCATATGATTTCTTTTGGTCCAATCCTCCAATTTGTCTAGGTCTCTCTGAATCCTAGCCCCACCCTACTACTTCTCTCATCTTGGTGTCATCTGCAAACTTGCTGAGGGTGCGCTCCTTGCCATCTTCCAGGTCACTGATGAAAATACTGAACAAAACCTGTCCCAGAAGTGACCCTCGGACACTCCACTTGATACCAGTTGCCAACTACATTATTAAGCCATTGACTATTACACTCAAATTCCAATGATGTAGACAGTTTTCTATCTACCTTACAAACCATTCATCCAATCCAGACTACCTTAGCTTGCGTGTGAGAAGGTTGTCAGAGACCATATCAATACTCTTGCTAAAATAAAGGTATATCACATTCACTGCTCTTCTTGCATCCAGAGTCAGTCATCTCATCACAGTAAACAATCAGGTTTGTTAGGCATTACTTGTCCTTGGTGAGTCCATGCTGATTGTTCCTTATCACCTTGTCTTCCAAGTGCTTAGAAATCAATTCCTTAAGGTCCAGCTCCATAAGTTTTCTGGGGACTTAGTTGAGGCCAACTGTCTTGTAGTTCCCTGGATCCTCCTTGTTCCCTTTCTTAAGGATAGACACTTTATTTGCCCTTTTCCGATAATTTGGGGCCGCTCCCAATCACCAGGAGTTTTCAATGATGGCCCACAGCTCGACAAGCCACATTGACCAACTCACTCAACACCCGGAATCATCCTGTCCAGCCCAAGGGACTTGTAAATAATACCTCACCTGTTCTTTCATCACTATTGGCTGCTCACCTCCTCTGCAAACTAAGCTGCCAGGTGCAGTAGTCTGGGATCTGAACTTGCCTGTGAAGACTGAGGTGAAAAAGACATTGAATACTTCAGCCTTTTCTGCATCCACTCTCACTCGGTTCCCTCCTCTGTTTAATAAAGGACCCATGCCTCCCTTGATTTTCATCTGGTTGCTGACATACTTGTAGAAACACTTCTTGTTATTCTTCATGTCCTTTACTAGCTACAACTCCAGTTGCGCTTTGGTCTTCCTGATTTCATCCCTGCATACCTAAGCAATATTCTTATACTCTTCCCTAGTTGTTTAACCAAGTTCCCCATTTTTATAAGCTTTCATTCTGTGTTATAGATCACTGAGGAGTTCCCTGCTAAACCAAGCTGGTCTTCTGCCATACTTGCTAGCAAGGCTATGCAAAATGGCACCATTCCATTTTGAATTGCATTTTGATGGACCAGCATTTCATTTTGATTTGAAACAGCTGTTCCATTTCATTTTATCAATACAATTTCACTGTTTTCACACTATTTTAATGTTTCGCCCATAGACTATAATGGGGGAAGCTTGAAACACTCTATAACTTTGTCATTTCTAGGCTGATTTGGCTGAAACTTGCAGAAATGGTAGCCCCTTCTAAGGGCATGAAACTTGCCAAGTTTCAAGGAGATAGGTGTAGGGGTTTCGGGGAAACTCCACCTCAAGCTGCGGATAAGCAAAACTCGTGACATGGGTGACATTATGTGTGTGTTAAGGTGCAGCAGGGTGAAAAATGCAGGGATGGTAGCCCCTTCTGAGGCCATGAAGCATGCCAGCTGTCAAGGAGATAAGTGCAGGGGCTTCTGGGTTCTGGGGCCCTGCACCTCTGACTGTTGATAGGCAAAACACATGACATAGGTGCTTGTGCAACTGACTTTGTCTGTCTTAGGGCACAGGGAGGCGAAAACTGCAGGCCTCCTAGGCCCTGGTGCAGCCACAGAGCCTGCTAGCTGTCAAGCAGATAGGTGCAGGGATTCTGGGGCCCTGCACCTCTAGCTGCTGACAGGCAACACTGGAACACGCAGCTCAGTAACTGATCCCAAGGCAGAAAGCAGGGCAGTTTAAACAATGCTGCCTTTTGTGCAGTTTTTCCATCCCACCCCCAGAGCACTGGGATTGGAAGAGACCTCCGGGAAGGATCACAGTCACTGGCCAGAAACACAATCAATAATGAGAGTACTCAGTGACAACAACACCTGAGCCCCCAGCTCCCTCACCCTTGAACCCAGAGCCCTGTAGTCAATTTTGATCTGCTCCGGGTCTCCCCTGGCAATATCATTTGTGCCCACATGAATGAGCAGCTTGGGGTAGTAGTCACAGGACCAGATGAGTCTCAGTAATCCTTCCATGTCATCTCAGATCTCACAACTGACAAATAAAGCCAAACACTCATGCTTTTACTTCTGTTTTTCAGTAATTGGACCAGGGTTTATTTTGAGAAATAGTTTAGCCACTGTAGCCTCAGTGTTTAGCCTTAGCGTAAATACTCTACCCAACTCCCATCCCCTGATGGCCTAGATCAGGTTCATTGTCCCCCTGACCTCCAGATCTCCATTCACTGATTCCTTCCACTCCCCTGTTCTCCCTCCTCCCCTCCACCTGCTTGTAGCTGTCCACATAGACTATTCTGTGGGAGCAGGTGGGGAAAGGTTAACCTGTGTGCCTGCCCACCACTGCTGTTCTCTGGGCATATTCAGCTCAGAGAAGAGCAGCAGCCTGGCAGCGGTAACTGGGCAAGCAAGTTAATTCTTACCTGCCTCCTTCCCTGGGATAGAGAACTAGATAACTACAAGTAGGCAGGGGCAGAAAGGGGGACCCTGGAATGGGAGGTGGGAGGGCCGGGATTCTTACCTTTCAGTCCTCCAAGTTCTTTGTAGGCTATAAAGCTCCCTATCTATTTTTTTTTTGTTGTTTTCTCTGCTTGAATTAAGAGGAAATAATAAAAATAAAAACCCTTATATTCTTCCTTCTATAAGGCAACCAATTATTTCTGATATGAACACATTTCTTTCTAATAATCCATCCCTCCTTTGATAGCACAAGCTTGCAACTATAGAGGAAACTCACAGGGAATCTTGGTTTTCCACATCTTGCCTTCTCTTGACAAAACAGTACCTCTCAAAACAGACATTTTGTTCTTGCTTCTTGCTCACATTTGCAGAGACAGTTTTATTCCCTTAAAATCTCCAAAAATCTTTTAGATCGATTTAATTCAACAGACTAATCAAGGATTACAGCAGCCCTAAGGGAAGAAATCATATCAAGAACTAGTCAAATTATGCACTGAAAACAAATTAAGTATTAATTTCCCAATTAAGGAAAAACACTACCATTAAATAAGTGATTTACATTTCATTGCCATTGTTATCATTTGAGTAGCTCTCATCAGAGAAGCAGAAACAATATTTAATCTATAATTCATTTATTTTTAATTGATGCTAAATAAAAGAACCTCAATTAGAAGATGCAACTCTTAATGAGACTCTGCTCCATCAGCGTCCTTATAGCAGTGTGGGAGCTGACTGCCAGCTCAAGGAGCCTAGGGATAGTCTACAGGCTTGCAAGGGTTACAGCCTAGCAGGTGGCTGTAAAGGGTGACTGTAAACAGACTAGAGAATGGGGCCAGTGGAGAGAGATAATTAGCTGGCAGGAAACTAAAAGGTTCACAGGAAGTAAAGCCAGGGGGAGAGACTTCCACAGAGAACTCAGAGGAGGAGGGCTAAGCTCCTGTGGTGAGGAGCTAGAAGCAGTCAGACAGTGGAAAGCTTGATGAGCAAGAGCCCTGGTGGTCAGCTCATGGTGAAGTCCAGGGACCACACCTGCAGTGCTGTTATCCTGAGTCAGCCTGTGATTGTGAAGGCAATCATGGAACATGGAGAGGCTGATTGTCAAGAGACTGTGGATATTATGGGAGTGAACTGACTAGTTATTTACAGTGAAGTGCTTATTTTTATTATGCCATGCTGGGAGATTATGTGCCCCAGAAGAAAAGAGCGTGAAAAGGGTGTAAACAAACAGCAAAAAACTGAGCAAGTGAGTTAATTAACCCTGAACATGCCACAGTCCTCGTAAGGCTATGTGCTCTAGACAGGAGCTCTAGAGAGCTCCTGAACTCTAGGTCTTAGATCTGTCATTGATTCTCAATGCATGTTAGGCAATGGTCTTAAAACCAGGACCTTGCCCTTTCTGGACTGATCAGTCATGCCAGTCTGCCACCTCCTCAGCTAACCAGTCTGGCTGGACACGGGTGGCAAGGAGCATCCATCAGAGCCTTGCCATCCACCCACTCCCTGACACCCAAGTGGTAAGTTGGGGTCAGCACTGACCTCCTGGCTTAACTCTTCAGATTGACCTCCTGGCTTTCTGGCTTCCCCACCACTCAGATTCTGCACTCTGCTTCTGACCCTGGTTTCTCCTTCAGAAAAGGAATGACTCTCAGAGCTGGCATGACAATGGAGCCTCAAAGAACTTGCTTTACTTTTTTGACTTTCCTGCTCAAAAACAGGAAAGAATTGGTAGGGAATGTAGTAGTGGATGACAACTTGGGCAGCAGCAACCATGAGATGACTGAGTACAGGATCCTGAGGAAAGGAAGGCAGAAGAGCAGCGGACTACAGAGCCTGGACTTCAGAAAAGCAGACTTCAACTCACTCAGGGAACTAATAGGTAGGATCTCCTGGGAAGTCAGTCTGGGGGGGGGAAGGGAGTTCAGGAGAGCTTGTACTTTAAAGAAACCTTACTGAGGGTGTAAGAGTGAAATATCCTGATCTGTAGGAAGACTAGCTACTATGGCAGAAGACCAGCTTGGTTTAGCAGGTAACTCCTCAGTGACCAAAAACACAAAATGGAAGTTAAAACATGGCAACTTAGTTTTTTGCCCAAGGAGGAGTATAAGAACATTGCTCGAGCATGCAGGACTGAAATCAGGAAGGCCAAATCACAACTGGAGTTGCAGCTAGCAAGGAACATGAAGGAAAACAAGAAGGGTTTCTACAAGCATGTCAACAACAAGATAAAAATCAGGGAAAGTGTGAGTCCTTTACTAAATGTGGAAGAAAACTGAATGGGCGGGGATGCCAAAAAGGCTGAAGTACTCAATGCCTTTTTTATCTCAGTCTTCACAGGCAAGTTCAGATCCCAGACCACTGTACCTGGCAGCATATTTGGGGAGGAGGTAAAAGGTTAGGGACTATTTAGAAAAACTAGGCATGTACAAGTCCATCAGGCTGGAAACAGTGCACCTGAAGGTGCTGAGGGAATTGGTCAGTGTTACTGAAGAGCTACTGGCCACCATCTTTGAAAACTCGTAGTCATCAGGAGAGGTCCTGGATGATTGGAAAAGGGCAAATAAAGTATCCATCTTTAAGACGGGGAAGGAGGAGGATACAAGAAACTACAGACCAGTCAGCCTCAACTAAGTCTCTGGAAAACTCATGGTGCCAGGTCCTCAAGAAATTAATTTCTAAGCACTTGGAGGAGAAAGGGATAATAAGGAAGTCAGCATGGATTCACCAAAGGCAAGTCATGCCTTGCCAACTTGATTGCATCCGGTAATGAGATGACTGGTTCTGTGGACAGAGGAAGAAAAATGGATATGATGCACCTTGACTTCAGGAAGACTTTTGATAGGTGTGACACCTGAAAATTATGTGCGTGTAATAAAGATGCTTGCTTAAGGCTCTATGCAGATTAGACCAAGTGTTTTTCTGTCATTTGTTCAGCTATTAAGCTATATGTTGTTGCTAAGAGCTTAATTAAAGTCTAAGACGTAGTAAGGCTTTGTATAAAGTAAAGCCTAGTAAATTTAGCAAAGCCTTATAGAAGAAATGGTAGGCCCTGTAGCGCAGTTAAAATTAACCTTATCAGAAGAATTCAAGGCTTTTACAGCTATTGGTCAGTCTAAGGACAGTTGAAGTAAAGAGAATCTGAACGGCTGTAGGTTATTAGCATAGCTCAGAAGTTATAAATTGGCTAGCACATCCAGAAATCATTTAGAAGGAAGATACAGCTCTGTGAAAGGAACTACAGATTAGCTGCTGGCCCGGATTCAGGGGGCCCATGGACCTCAAGGAGCCCAAAGACTGAATACCAGGGTCCTTCCTGGTACCTCTTGGACAGCGCTGATCAGGGACTCCTGACTTCTCTGAGCTTTGTGGAAAGAGAAACATCAGGCATCAGAGGGGACTGCTGATAAGTTACTGACACAAATTATTATCGTCTGTCATTATCTGTCTTAGTATACTACACATAGTCATGTTTTTGTTAAGTCAATAAACCCTTCCTACAATAAGCTGAATAGGAGCCAACAGTGTGTCCTTGACACCAAGAAGGCTAACAGCATTCTAGGCTGCATTAGTAGAAGCATTGCCAGCAGACTGAGGGCAGTGATTCTTCTCCTCTATTCTTCACTGTTGAGGCCACATCTGGAGGACTGTGTCCAGTTATGGACCCCCCACTACAGAAAGGGGAGCAACAAAAATGGTTAAAGGGCTGGTGCACATGGCTCCTGAGAAGAGACTGAGGGAATTGGGATTATTGTGTCTGCAAAAGAGAAGACTGAGGGAGAATTTAATAGCAGCTTTCAACTACCTGAAGGGTGGTTACAAAGAGAATGGAGCTAGACTGTTCTTAGTGGTAGCAGGTGACAGACCAAGAAGCAATGGTCTTAAGTTGTAGCAAAGGAAACTTAGGTTAGCTATTAGAAAGAACTTTATCACTAGGAGGGTAGAAAAATACTGAAACAGGTTACCCAGAGAGGTAATGGACTCTCCATCTTAGAGTTTAAGACCTAGCTAGACAAAGCCTTGGCTGGAAGGAACTAGTTGGGAATAGTCCTGCTTTGAGCAGAGAATTAAACTAGATGACCTTCTGAGGTCCCTTTCACCCTAATTTTCTATGACTCCATTTCCCTACCAGTAAAATGTCACTTACAGTGCTTACCCTATCTTCCAAAGGCATTATGAGGAGAAATCACTTCATGCTTACATGGTGATTTTGCACTGCTGTGGACCAAGGCGCCAAATAGGCAGAATAGAATCTGTCTCTTGGTCTCCAATTCAAAGCCAAGACCCTCATAGCTCTGTCCTATTCAGCAACTAGGGGATGAGTGTCCACACATCCTGATCCCACTTCTCCCAAAGCCAGGACACAGACAGACAAGATTGTTTACTAGGAGTGTGCAAAACAGGCTATATTCAATTTAGATTTGGCCTGAATCGGGGACAGTGATCTGATTTGATTCAGCTGAATCCAAATCTGAATATTCAGTGCTGATCCAGAGAATCAGCAGTTTGGCCATAGACACAGCTTTAAATGTTTTTTTCTATACACTTCGAAGTACCTGGCATGGCTCATAACCACTGCAATGGTAGGTCAGATGGAGTGTCCCACAGGAGTGCAGGGCAGGGGGACCCCCCACATGCTTGGCGGTGAACCTGGAAGTGGACCAGAAGTACGTCTGGTCCACTTCCAGGTCTGCCACTGATCATGCGAGGGACCTCCCACACACACACACCAGCTCTGCAATCAACTATGGGGAGACCCCAAGTGTGTCCCCCTCCCAGACCTAGGAGGCACAAGTCACTGATCCAGGGGGCAGTCCCCCACACACTCCTCAGCAGACCCCAAAAACCAGAAATGCTTCTGGTCCACTTCCAGGTCCATTGCTGAGTGCACTGGGGAGCCCCCTGCACTCCCATAAGATGCCCCATCTGTCTCACCATCTCAGCATTCACAAATCTCTTGGTACCTTGAGGTATGTAGAAAAAACATTTAAAGCTGTGTCTACGTCCAAATCATCAAATCTCTCTTAATCGATTCGGAGGGTTCTGATTCAATTCAAAGAGATTAAAGGGTTTCCTGATTTGATGCAGATTTGGCTGCCGACTCAGGCTGAATCTCTGCTGAATCAAATCAGCAACCAAAGCTTTGCACAGCCCTGTTGCTTACAGGTGGTCTTTGTGATAATAAATGACCCCTGTGTTAGAGTTCAAATGTTTCATCTTCAGACTTGTCTGGCAGGATGTCACTCATGATTCTGCAGAGTTATACTGGCTGGTTAAAAAAAAAAAAAAAAAATCATATTGCTTGCTTTTTTTTTTTTTTTTTTTTTTAAGAAACAGCAGTTTCACAAAGTTCTCTAAGGACTGGGTCATTTCTGTAATACATTTATTAACTCTGTATTGTTTGACAGTCTTCACAACAACCAGGACAAGATGCTGGTATTTTTGAACAATAGAGAAAATAACACTTCCCCCTGCTTCTATGGAAAGTAATGCATCTTTCAAAATAAACGTGAATCTTGCCATTTTCCTAATGAAGCTTAAGGCTTACTTTCCGGCTGGCTTTTGCTTCTTAGATTCTAGTTTTTAAGCTATTGTCTTGAGAATTGTGGTGGAAACAAAGATGTATAACTAGTTGGCAAGTTTCATTAGACTGCCTTTCAAAGAAAATAGCCTGTATTTCACTTACAGACTTCAGATAACTCTTTCAATGTGTATTTCCAATGTTGATGTAAGGAGGTACTAACAGCAGGACTTCATGTAGTCAAGAAGGTTTACCTAATGAGGGCAAGGTCAGGTCAGCTTTTGCTTGAGACGACATTATACAGAACCACCCTATCACTGCTAGCAAGTAGCAGGGCCCTGAAGTTGCCATGATTCTGTTGCCATGGATTTAGCCGCAGAACGTGTTCTCTCCTGTAAGCCTAATTAAGCTCATGATTCCTTGCCAACCTGGGCTGTCACTTCAGATCTGAGATTCCAGATTATCAAGCATGTGAAGTTAAGGCAGCCATTACATTCATGAAATACATGCAAACATGCCTTATTGTGAGCCATTAGAATGCCTACTATGTTAGCAGAGAGTCAATGGTTTTCTTTGGGAAGGCAGTTGTGCTATACAAGCTGAAGTCATTTATTATTTTTATTTTTGTTCTGTATTGTCTACCCTGATGCACACTGCCCTTGGCTGAATAACTGTGATATCTCCTTGACACAACACCTGTCAATTTTTCCCCCCTTCCCAACTCTCCCACATCAGTTGTTACTCTGCCATTGGGATATATTTAAGACTTGGTCACTGCTAACCAGCTCTTTCATATATTAATCACTAATAATATTTTTGAACTTCTGAGGTTCTTTAAAGTGTCCCATGGCCATTTTTAAACATGTGGGGGCTTAACAGACACAGCGAGGCATTTTAATTGGAGCGGCTCTCAGGGAACTGGTCTAATTAAAACATTCTTCCTGTCACCCCCAAGCAGGTGTATAGGAAGCCAAGAATGCTAGAGAAGGGGAAAAAGCTTTGAAAAAAGTTGTTAAGGATCAAAATGGTGGGTGGGTCAGCATAAGCATTTCCATTCTGCTTTAAAGTCAAAATAACATTTTAAATATGCACAGCCTGTTTAGAACAACTACATCAAGCTTCATAAGTCTTGCTCAAGCTCTCCAGTGACAACCTTTTAGTTCAAATTGTAGGATTTGTTTGACTGACAATAAGTCCAAATGCCCTGATCTAATGCTCAATCTCAGGGAAAGCAAATGAAGTTTTGTCACTGACTACAGTGGGTAGAGCATCAGCTTTTTAAACTTCACAGATGTCTGAACTGACCCCTTTCTATTCTCAGCATACTAAGTGACTTCACAAGTCACCACTGCCTGGTCTGAGAAGAGAACAGTTCAGACACTTCAAGACAACTCAAACATAAAAATGTCTTGTTCTAAAATGGGCAGATTTAATAGAAAGATTCCCACCTGTTCCACCTCCCCTTGCCCCATCTATGGACATGCATTTCCCTCTGCTAAATTCTAGGAATACAAACAAAAATTGCTGTTATTAAGCATTCTTAAAGCGAGGGCTTGGCAACCTGCTGTAAAACTAAGTTTACAACTATTTTTTTTTAATCAAAGACTAGGGCCCTGTGCAACATAGTTCTGAATAAGATGGGCACAGTCAGCTGCAGAACAGATCCTGGCACTGTTACAGAGGTGAAGTTGAAGGCAAAGAGAATGTGGGAGGAAAGAAAAAGTTCAAGGCTAAGTCTTAATACCATCGAAACTCCTGCACACAACATAAGCCTGGGGAGAAAGCACAAATGTTGAAATGAAATACAGCACTGGCTGGCATGTTTAAATGAAAGTTAATGACACTTACATCAGTGCATTAACAGGATAAAGTCTCATGGAAGCTTGGTTTTACAATGTTAAGGATTTTACTAAGGATTTGATGCACACCACTGTAAGTGGTACTGCTTCCATTAAGACAAATGGGAACTGAGCAGGTCAGACACAGGGCTTCAAAACAAATCTCTCATGGTTTAGAGTTTATTTTTAAATTGATGTTTTTGTCATGAATGGCCTCAATTTAGTCTCCTGAGGGTCTGTCTCATGCCACTGAAAAACATGTACAAAAACAGCATAACATCCTGTTAGGTTGTAACATTTCTGGCTTACAATAAAAGAGCAAAATATAGAGTAGTAAAATGTACCTTTTATTGGATGCATAACATCTACTTTGGATAGAGACATCAGAATTTATTTCTATGAAGTGTTCATCCTAAAATTTATAGCAAACCATAGTCAATTTTTAAAGGGACAGAAAGCCAATTAAACACATTTCCTGTCCCCCTTCCCTGACACTGTCACTTAACAGAAAACAGTACAACCCCAACTCTATACCATCACATTACCAACTTCCTAAACCATCCTGCTTTGGGCATCTGTACCTGCAAGGAACTCTTTACAGAAATCTGGAGCAAAATCCTTTTTAACTTCCAGCATCTTCAGTTGCAGAGTCTATCAATAGCTTATTTTGTGACTCTCTAAGGCCCACTTCTATCTGCCTCTCCCAGGTTAATCCGGAAGGAATCTGCCCTGTCTTGCTAGAAGACATGTGTGAACTGAGCAAGCAAACTCATTATAATTCTAATTTTTGAAATAAAGTATTATTATAGTCCAGATAAGGGACCGATTATATCATTATTCCTTTGCCAGTTGTTTTCTGTTTGATGTGATAGTGGTGTTATCCATCACACAAAATATGTCAGTTTCTCAAATGAGATGTCCAAAGATACAGCTTTATTTCCTTTTCTTTCTTGCTTTGTAAAAATAGCTATTACATGCATATCAGCTGGCCTACAAAACGCATTGTCTCCTGAAGCTGAGTTACCTCACAGTTGCACTGTTAATTGGCCTATTTTACCCTGACTTACTGGGATGTGTATGGAAGAGTGGGGTAGGGAAATTTTCACTCAAGTCACTGAAAAAAAACAAACAAACAAAAAATCAGAAAAATTAACTTTTCTAGTTTGTGCTGGACTGAGATCATCAACTCATGTCATCAAGATATTGCCAAGCAGAGGGCAAGTGAAATGTAAATTGACTATAGTCATTAAACTAGTAATTAAGGTCTGACTGCCTTTCTGAATAGCAGGTTTTTGATGAAAAAGTAGTAATGGAATTTTACCAAACAAGGACCCCACTTTGATCATATGGACACTGGGGTGAGTGACTGGAAGCCTAGAGGCTGAAGGTTTGAGGCCATAGCAGAAGCACTCACAGCACAGCCATGTCAGAATCTAATGAATCTGCAAAGTCTGCTAAATACCTTGCACAAGGACACCAGAAAGGAAGTAAAGGAGGGATTAGATGGTTAAAGTAGGGCTAGGAAAGAAGATTTATGAGAGCTACAGGGCCTTTTAGCTCCAAATGCTCACTCAAGTCCAACAGCAAGCTATATTGAATGAGATTATCACCCTCCAAATTTGCTTGTTAGCTCTGCGGTGCCATGTGTGAGCACGACTACCCACCATGCTGACCCCGCCCCCGAAAAAAACAACCCACTGTGAAAATTAAAGTCTCAGCACACTTAGGACCATAGGATTAAACTCCATTCCATGTCTTTGCTGTACAAGTGGATTTGGGTGCCTGAGTACAATCTTTCTCCCTGACAATCTACTAATGCAAAATGTAGGTGGATCCTTCTCAACATACTACTGAGTCACAAAAAAGCAGGTAAGGGTCAGATGAGCTTGTGTTACAAAAGAAGATTCATTCAAGTACTCAAACAGGGTGTAATAGAATTGTGGCTAGAAACCTAAGCCTACTTAAGAAATCTCATAGGTGGAACAGAATCAGAAACTTAATCAACAGAATTCCTTTGATTAACAGAAATCAAATGAGAGACACAGTTTCCTTATTAAGCTAATAAACACATCACAACCATTGTGAATTTTTTTTCACCCAGTGAAATAATTGATTTTATTGGGTATCCTGAGCTTTCCATTTTCACTGAGCAAATTTAATTTTTGTGATGTGCACTTTTCCAGGTTACTCAGGACTGAGATCATTAATTCATGTCATCGTGACCCAAAGAAGTTTTCAAAAGGTGATGACTTTCAATCAATACTGTACTGGTCTGAATTAGAACCAATGATCCATTGCTGAAAGCCCCAGCAGCATGTTTCAAATTTCCTGAATCATCCACTTTCAGTATTTTTTCTTTCAATAGTTTAGTTTTCTTTTTCTACACTAAAACATTTCTATTTATTCTAAAGAAAGTCTGAGGTAACTGTCTGATGACTCTTCCATTTCTCACCAGTGCTGCCTCTTTCATAAGGTCAAATAGTCAGTTTCCAGGTCTTCTTTTTTTCTCTTCTTAACAAATAATGTTAAAAAATTACTCGAGGCATGTTCCAGGCATAAAGTTGATATTTCACAATGTTAAATAATGAAGTTACATCTCCACGACAGACAACTGAGAGGTTAAATCAATAAAGCTCTTTATTTGGCAATTTGATCAGTTTTCACGTTGAGTGCTCAAGGGTTTGTACATGTTTGTGCTAACAAACACCAGCTGCCTTCAGAAATATAAATTAAGTGGTCTGTTTGCAAGTATTAGTGTCAAAATAACTTGTATAAGATTCAATTATTATTACCATATATCCTTGAATCCAAAAAGAGGGGGGTTTTCCCCACTCAACATGGGGAGAAAGCCCTCTGTCTTTGATTAGACATCAGGGGTGGAGTGGAGGTAGGAAGGGGAGAGCAGGTGACTCTTAGGCTCTGTCTATGACCTGGGCTCAAATTTGGAGTCAGTTTTAGCTCCATGCCTAAACTGCAGTCTTTTTTGATATCTGAATTAATTATCTGCAAAAGAAGTTCAGAGAGAGAAATACACAAAGCAAATGAACCATAAGTGATTAGAAATATGTACAGTGTAATTACCACATTTATTCAAGTATAAGACTACAGCCCAATATTTAGATTCTATATATAGAAAATTTATAAATTTGTTATAATTTTCCAGCTATGGAATCTAATTATTGGATGTTTGCCTTGAATTTGTCCCCCTCCCACTGCTACTGCAGGGAAAATAAATCTGGGGGGCCAGATATTCTCCTTCCCTTTCACCACTCACCCCCACCTTCTTCCTCCTGTAGTCCCTTCCTTCCTTCCTTCTCTCCAGACCCTGCTCTCTGTGAGCACATGGAAGAAAGGAGCAAATTTGAAAACACTATAGGTAAATGTAATTTACCCTATAAGGAAACTACAACAGGTACCCATAGACTTAGTTCATCCAGAATTGATGTAGTTTGCCTTTTTTGGAAACTGCTGCAAGTTTTAGTACAGGTACTCCATAAAACACATTTAAGTACTACTTTTGTACTTTCTTATATATAGTACAAACTATGCATGATATTAATCCAAACCCAAAAGGCTCATGATTTACCATACTGTTCACTGGGAGGAGCCAGAGTCAGCAGCATTGCAAGCCCTGGAGCATTGCAAGCAGCTCAGCACTGCTCCGAATGTGTATGCACGCCAGATACCCCTCAATTAATGTGCTAATTAGCATCCCCACTCATGACTGGATTCGAGTACTCATCAAGTCCTGGAATACTCTGAAAATGTACAGGTTTCCCTTAATTTATGCTTTGCATGTATTCCCAGAGAAAGGCACATAAATTGAATTTGCATAAAGCAAACCCACTTTACAATGTTACAAATAGTGATAGATTCCCATGGCAGGGAGGGAGGGAAGGTGGAAGTGAGGCTGAGATTAGGGAAGGGGCAGGGGGAGGGGTGCCACTCCCAGGGCTGCACAAGGCAGCAAAACAGAGAGAACAGCGTGGCACTCACCCCAGCCCTGGCTGCAGCAACCCCGGGAGTGGCCAACATCAGCTGCCTGCAGCTACTGGGATGCACCATGCTCTGCCTGTCTTCACTCACCTCTGCTCCTGAGCTGCGCCATGCCCTGGCTCACGCAGCTGGTGTCAGCCGTTCCTGGGGCCGCTATAGCCAGGGCTGGGGTGAGTGCTGCATCCTGCATCTTCCAGGGCTCTGCTTGTCCACAGTCACCCCAGCCCATGCTGGACCAGCCCCAGGAGCAGCCAACACAAGCTGCCTGCAGCAGAGCATGGCACAGCCCAGGAACTGGGGTGAGCCCAAGTGTGGGGGGACAGGCAGAGCACAGTGCAGCCCAGTGGCTCAGGCAGCTGGCACTGACCGCTCCCGCGGTTGCTGTAGCCATGGCTGAGGTGAGTGGGGCCACAGCCCTTTCCCCACAGACTCGCCTGCTTTGGCGGGGGGAGGAGCATCTATACCGATCACATAAGAGCAAATTTGCCTTGCATATAATTAATTATGGGTTTAAATATGCTCATCGCATAAGAGCGAATTCACATATAAAGAACCTGTATATGCAGATGAGACGCAGGGTAATCTGATCTAGCTCCACCTCGGGGCCACTCTAATATATGACAGGCTGAGAAAGTAGGTGGCAGAGGGACTCTGGAAGAACTTTTTGGGGCACTGTTTGATGACGTTTGCCAAACAGTTAAGGATAGTGAAGAAACAGGAATCATTGGAAATGGGAAAGGAAGGTGCAGCTCAGTTGCCAGCATGCAAAGGAAGTAAAAATGTATTAAATGTAGTGGATGACCAAGACTTGAAAAAGAGTCAGTGCTGAGGGGAACTGTGTGCAATGGGCACTACCACATATTTTATTTAGATAGGCTTCATTGACTTATGCTGGTGGTAGGTTCCCATCAGCATATCAATGTTGGCATCAAAGAGAGGTTGCCAGGGCTGCCTCTGGCCCTCCTGGTGCTAGTCTGGTATTGTAGTATCTCCAGGCACAGTGCTAGTTCTGTGTGGAGGAAACACCCACACTTTTTTTTTGTTTGTTTGCTTGTTTTTTTAATAAAAAAATTCCCATAAATGTTTGTCTCCTATGAACCATGTGTTTTAGTCATGCTCAGTGTTGGCTACACCTAATCAATTTCAGTCTGTTTTCATTATAAAGTAAATGCTTCTTCTGGCAGCAGTTTAATGATAGACAGTGTATTTAATGAGGTTTCCTCATATACAATTATAAGACAAGGGTTGTTTTTTTCTCTACTGAAGGAAAAAAACCTCATCTTGCACTTAAATATAGATTACTGTATTTACTTATGTATAAAGAAATTATCTGCTACAAATATCTACTATGTAAAAAAACTTGGAAAGAAGTAATACTGGCAGAGAAAGACATGGACAACAAACCAAACATAACATTGTAATGCAACATGGCTGCACAAAATGTCCAAAGCACACATGTAAAAGTATAAATAGAAGTATAAAATTGGCTCCATCTTTGACTCTTATGACTGAATTTGAATTCTGAATGTTAGCATTATCTGCTTGCACTGAAGTAGTTATTGAAAAAATGGCTGAACAGTACTATAGGGTGAATAGACAACTGGTTCAATAGCCACAAGCAAAGGGTAATTATAAATGGATCCATGCAAGAATGGCAGGATGTTTTGTGTGGAGTCCCACATGGGGACTGTCCTGGGTCCAGTGCTGTTCAATCTGTTTATTAATTATTTGGATGCTAGCATAGAAAGCTTTTCAAGCAAGTTTTCAGGCAACACAAAACTGGGAAGGATGGTAAACACCTGGAAGACAGCACAATTGAGAATGATCTTGACAGATTGGAAAGCTGGGCTGGAGCTAACAGGAAGCAGTTCACTGGGAACAAGAGGAATAAATGGAAGAGGTGCCAGGCACCAGATCCTACTCTGGAAAGGTAGGTGAGCCAGGGCTGTCTAGATACGTGGCTTACTGAGCATTTTTGTGGTGGGCTGTGTGTTTAGGCCTGTGTTTTGAGCATCTAGGAGTAATGCTAACTGAGTCACTACTGTGTGATTGCTGTCTGTGCCTGACAAAAGCCCTAACAAGGGGATGGAGTCAGTCCAGGCCCAGGAGGGTATAAAAGGAGACTCCCCAAGTGAACAGGGAGTGAGAGAACAGGGATAGCAAATAGGGCAGTTTGCAAGCAGTTCGTCAGTTTGCTGCACCCCTCTCTTTGACAGGGAATCTAAGGCATGAACGATGCATGCCGCCAGCAGCTAGGGGGGCACAGTGGCGGTGGGAGCACAGCAGCGGTAAGCAGGAGCTCCTGCAGACACCATCGGCACTGTCAGTGGCAGGCAGGAGGTGGGGCGGGGGGAGGGGAGCTAGTGGCAAACACCAACCAGGGGTCAGCAACCACCCCCAGACACTGTCGGTCCCCCGCAACTTACTTAAGTCTTCACAGGCAAGACAACTCCAAGAACAATTTGGGGAGAAGGTGTGCAGTGAAGGGACTTATTTAGAAAAGCTGGGTCTATACAAGTCCATCAAGCTGGACAGGATACACCTGAGGGTGCTGAAGGAGCTGGCTGATGTGAACACTCACAATGTTTGGGAGAGGCCCCTGATAACTCGAAAAGGGAAAATAAAGTGCCCATCTTTAAGATGGGGAAGGAGAAGGATCCAGGGAACTACAAACTGGTCCACCTCACCTTAGTCCCTGGAAAAAGCATGGAGCAGGTCCTCAAGGAATCCATTTCTAAGCACTTGAAGAAGAAGGTGATAAGGAACAGTCAGCATTGATTCAGCAAGGGCAAGTCATGCCTGACCAACCTAATTGCCTTCTTGACGAGAGGACTAGCTCTGTGCACGTGGAGAGAGCAATGGGCTTGATATACCTTGAATTGAGTAAGGCTTTTGATAGTGTCTCCCACAACATTCTTGCAAACTACCTAAGAAAGTCTGGGTTGGATATATGGCCTGTAAGACGGATAGAAGACTGGCAGGATCTACAGGCTCAGAGGGCAGTAGTCAATGGTTAGATGGCTAGGTTGTACCCACTATCAAGTGGAGTGCCCCAGGGGGTGGTCCTGGGGCCAGTTTTGTTCATTGTCTTCAATCTGGGAGGTGGGATAGAGTGTATACTCAGCAAGTTTGCAGATGACAACAAGCTGTGAGGGTAGTAGATAAGCTGGACGGTAGGGCTAAGATTCAGAGAGATCTCAACAAATTGGAGGATTTGGCACAAGAAGAGCAGTGGATGTGATCTACCTTGACATTAGCAATGCTATTGATATAGACTCTGACAACCTTCTCACAAGCAAGCTAAGGAAGTCTAGGTTGGATGAATGGACTGTAAAGTGGATAGAAAATTGGCTGGATCATCAGGCTCAGAGGGTAGTAGTCAATGGCTCAGTATCTAGTTAGCAGCTATTATGAAGTGGAGTGTCCATGGGATCGTTCCTGGGGCTGGTTTCATCAGTGACCTGGAAAATGGCATGGCACCCTCAGCAAGTTTGCATATGACACCAAGATGGGGGAAGTAGTAGGGTGGGGCTAGGATTCAGAGAGATCTAGACAAATTGGAGGATTGGACCAAAAGAAGTTGCATGAGGTTCAATAAGGACAAGTTCCAAATCCTACACTAAAGTTGAAACAATCCCATGCACCAGTATAGGCTGGGGGCTAACTCGCTAAGCAGCAGCTCTGAAGAGAAGGACCTGGAGGGTACAGTGGAGAATAAGCTGAATATGAGCCAAGAGAGTGTGCCTTTGTTGCCAAGAAGGCTAACAGCATGCTGGGCTGCATTAGTAAGAACATTGCCAGCAGATCAAGGGAAGTGATCCTTCCCCTCTATTCAGCACTGATGAGTCCACATCTGGAGTGCTGTGTTCAGTTTTGGGCCCCCAGATACAGAAAGGATGCAAACAAATTGGAAAGAGTCCAGGATGCAAATTCTGACTCAGGTGTGCCAATGCTTCTCCTAGGACTTAAAGCTGGAGGTTCCCTGCCAATCCATTCATGGTCAGACCAATCACCATCTCTGGGGTCAGGAAGAAATTTTACCCCGTGGTCAAATTGTTATAGACTGTGGATACTTTTGCCCTCCTCTGTAGTGGGGGGCATGGCTCTCTACTTGGCATCCCTTTAGCATACATTAACAACCTTTTCCAGAAGTAAATGTTGGTTGCTGGGTTCCCCTTGCTTCACCTGTAGCAGGTTAGGGTGTTATGTCTTGTGGTGTATCAAGGTTGACCATAGTTTTACTAAGAGATTAGGTTTTGCAGAGGACAATTTGGATAGGGATGGTCTTGCCTCCAACAGGAGGCTTGACTAGATGATCTCTGGAGGCCCCTTCCAGCCTTACTTCTCTGTGATTTCTTTGAAACTGGAAGGAGTCCAGAGTGCAGCAACAAAAGCCAATTAAGGGACTAAAGTAATTAAATTTATGAGAAGAAAATGAAAGAGATATAGGGTCAGTTTCTAATTCACCTATTAGACACATAACTAGACTTAAGTGCTCAATTGTGATCTAAATTCCACCATGCTCAACACCCTGAAAAATACTAAATGAAAGTTTTATAGGTCGTCTTCCTCCTAATCACAGGTTTTTTGCATTTCAGTTTTAAGAGACAGATGGTGTGGTAAAAAGGTTAATGCAATATGGATTTTCAGGCACTATAACAGAGACAATATACTTAAAATGCTATAGGTACCCATGTGGCTCAAACAGTAATTCTTTTGAGCTCAGAATACAACATTTCAGTCAAATAAAAATACACAAGGTTGAATGGGAATCTAAAGAAAGGAAAGAAGTTAAGCATGAACACTCCCTAGATGATTTTTTAAAAGCTGAATAGTAGGCATTCAAGCTCTTTCTATCTACTGTCCTTCCTGTATAGTAAAGCAGCTTTAAAACATACATCTCAAAGCAGTAGTGATACAGGACAAAATGTTGCAGTGTTAAAATTAACCACAATAAGTGTTCCCTCCTACAGGGCTAAGGACATGGAATGCCTTACATTTTTGCTTAAGTTCTTTCAACTAACTAAAGGGTTACATCAGGGTACAGCTACAGACATGGACTGTATCTGGATTTCAGGGAAGAATGTCAGTATACTACAGAAGCTGATTAACAAGTCAAGAAGCATGTCAAAGGATTTTTATACTTTGAAAATAATATTCTTCTGGAGTTTTTTCTATATTTTTCATGGCTATTAAATATTTCTGATGTGCCTGGGAATATTGTATTGTGAACTTGCAAATTTCCCCTTTAACTGAAAAGTTTTAACTGAGGATCATGTATGCCTTCTGCTTTGCTGAAGCCTCTGTTTCAATAGAATTATTTTTACCAGTTTATCATCATAATTATTTTAATTATTTTTTTTAGAACTTCCTAAAATACACATACACACTTTAGCACAGAGGTGAATGTGCACATATACACTTATGCTTTATGCTTGGCAACACAGAGGCATTGAAAACTTGAGCGGGAAAAGATGTCAAAATCATCTAGTCCACCACTCCCAGACAAATGTTCATCCAATCTGTACCTAAAAAATTCTAGTGACAGATTTTACCAAAGGAGATGTTGCAACTCTGAGGAAGAATAAGCATTATTGTAAATTTCTTCTTCATTTCTAATCTGCATCTCCATTGTTGTAATTTAAACCCATTACTTCCTGCCCTGTTTTCTGTAGGAAACAGAGAACAAGTGATTGCCATCCTTTTTTATAAAAACTCTTTTTAGATTTTGAAGGCTGTGATCAAATCCTCATTAGTCTTTTCTGTAGATTACATAATTCCACTGCTTTCATCTTTTCTTCATATGTCATTTTTCCTACACTTCTAATCATTCTTATTTCCAGAGCTGTGACAAGGCAGCTCCACACCCCGGACAGCAGTGGCACAAGGAGACACGCCAGCTGTTGTGCTGTCAAAAGTGTCATGGGAACTAGCTGCACAGCAGCTATTCTCCCCCTCCACAGATTTTGCCCAGGGCTGCTGCCCCAGTTGTTCCTACCTCAGTCACGCCACCGTTTTGCTCTCTTCTTGACTCCCCCCATTTACCCACATACTTCTTGAACTGTGATGCCCAAAACTGAATGTAATACTCCTGGAGAGGCCTTACCTATGCTAAAGCGTGGAAGAGTCACTTCCCTCAACTTGCATACAACCCCCTTGTTAATATATCCTAGGACTCTCTTTGGTTTTTTCCTCTCCCCCACCTTCTCTTCTCAAACAGCATTACATCGGTGATTCATATTCAGCTTGTGATTCACTATAACCCCCAGGTCCCTTTCAACTAAGCTAATCCCTTGCTTAAGTGTCAGTTTTGCCCTTGTCCTTACTAAATTTCATCCCATCTATTTAAGATAACTGTTCCACTTTAACAAGGACCTTTTGAATTCTAACCCTATCCTTTAAAGTTTCTGCTACCACACCCAACTTGGTGCTGTCCGTAGATTTACCCAGAGGTACACATCACTCACATCATCCTATCACCCACATCATGAACTTAGATATCAAATAGCACTGAACTTTGGACAGACATTCAGGAAACCATCAATAATTCAACTACCTCAATACACAGTCTAGCTGAAGCTATTGCCTTAGCTTAAAATATAAGACTGCAGTGAGACAGTATCAAAAGTCTTAAGTCTTAAAGTTAAAAGTCTTACATTATGGTAAATTCCCTCATATATAATTAAGGTTTTAGATTGTAAACCAAAGCTGCATGAATCAATGTAGATTGCTATACTTGTTCTTGATATAGCATTATTATAAGTTAGAATAGCATGTAGTGTAATACTATTATACAGTATGAAACATGCAAGTAAGTGCTGTAAAAAGAGGCTTGTTTGTTTTCACTTCACAGTTAGTGATACAGGTATTCAAATTAAGGGTTACTATCATGTATGCTATTAATCTAGGTTAGACAGGAGACTGGTGTTTTTTATATTCTCTCTCACTTGCATGGCATCTTAAATTTTACAGAACACTTTAGCTTTAGCTTAACACCCCACAAAATAATTAGAAGAATGATTATGATTTAATCGGAGTTATGCTGCTTCCTACATTGTGGGGTTTTTAGCCCACATTTTAATTCTGTTTTCTCTTTTAAACAATAAGATAATGCATTTTATTGTTGCTATGGATTGTTGTACCAAACTCCTTGTTCTTTTACATGCTTGACAGTGTGTAGATCAAGTTGTACACAAACACACAGTTATGAACTATGGTGTATTGCTGAAGTTCTCACATGCATGACAGTCCCAAGTAGTATAAAGGCTCTCTGCCCTTCAATGCAAATGTGACAGGTGGGCGGGACCGGAAGTCCTGCCCCCTTCACCCCGCCCCTTTTTCCCTTTTGTGGTGCGTGACGTCAGCAACTCTGCCCCTGACCCCGGTCACATGGTGCGTGACATCAGCAACTCCTCCCCTGACCCCGGTCACGTGGTGCGTGACATCAGCAACTCCTCCCCTGACCCCAGTCACGTGGTGCGTGACATCAGCAACTCCTCCCCTGACCCCAGTCACGTGGTGCGTGACACCAGCACCACATGGTTCATGACATCAGAAGGACAACCCAGGCAGACCCTCA
>JAGPOW010001338.1:42349003-42369478 GCA_030014935.1 Caiman crocodilus
TGGCTGCCTATAAGTTCATCATGGGGGCACAGAAGGGAATTGGTGAGGTTTTATTCACCAAGGCACCCCCAGGGATTACAAGAAATAATGGCCACAAGCTAGCAGAGAGCAGATTTAGATTGGACATTAGGAAGAGCTTCTTCACAGTTCGAGTGGCCAAGGTCTGGAATGAGCTCCCAAGGGAGGTGGTGCTCTCCCCTACCCTGGGGGTCTTCAAGAGGAGGTTAGATAGGCATCTAGCTGGGGTCATCTAGACCTAGCACTCCTTCCTGCCTATGCAGGGGGTCGGACTCGATGATCTATTGAGGTCCCTTCCGACCCTAACATCTATGAATGTATGAATCAAGGAATCCATTTCTAAGCACTTGGAGGAGAAAGTAATTAGGGACAGTCAGCATGGATTCACCAGAGGCAAGTCATGCCTGACCAACTTAATGGCCTTCTATGACAAGATGACAGGCTTTGTAGATATGGGGAGAACAGTGAATGTGATGCACCTTGATTTTAGCAAGGCTTTTGACACAGTCTCCTACAATGTTCTTGCAAGCAAGCTAAGGAAGTATAGGTTGGATGAATGGACTATAAGGTGGACAGAAAACTGGCTGAATTGCCAGGCTCAGAGTGTAGGCGACTGGTAGGGGGTTCACGTCCCCCTGCCCAAAAGGGCTGATGCACCCCCTGATGGCCAACACTGATGCTGTTGGTAGGTCTGGTGTCCTCCCCTCCCCCGACAGGGCTGCCACCATCAGCAACTTTTACAAGTGCAGCCACAGATTCAGGAGGCACCAGTCACTCATGGGTCAGAGGGCAGTAATCAATGGCACGATGTCTAGTTGGCAGCTGGTATTAATTGGAATGCCCCAGGGCTCAGTCCTGGGGCCAGTTCTGTTCAGTATCGCCATCAGTGACCTGAAAGATGGGATGGAGTGCACTCTCAGCAAGTCTGAGAGGGGGGGACCAACCAGGAGGGGACTAGTGGATATGCTGGAGGGTAAGGTTAGGATTCAGAGTGACCTTGACAAATTGGAGGGTTGGACCAAAAGAAATCTCATGAGGTTCAATAAGAAATCTCATTAAGTTCAGTAGGTATTTGAACCCACGTGTTTTTGGTTCCCAGGGTCATGATTGAGGTTGTGGTTGAGTAAGGAATGAAGACATACCTGGTTGTTAGAAATATAGCTTTTATTGAACAGGTAGTACAAGGGAACTCGATGATAAACAATGCCAACAAAAGGGAAAGGGTGAAGTTCTGGCTACATAGAGCAGACAGTTGCAGCCACAGTGTATATTTTGGGGAGGAGCAGGGAAAGAGGGGAGAGGGACAGACATGGGGAATAGTAGTGCAGTGTGGGATCCCTGGAGGACTGAACAGACCTGGGTCACCAGACGCTTAACACTGAACCCACTCTCAGTGATTTCTTCAAAATAGTACTTGATTTTCCAGGTCTGATTTTTAACTGTTCCAGGTGGATTTTAACCCGTTTAACAGGCTGTGTATCTGTCCACTTCAGGGTTATAGTGCATTTAAACTGTTCTAAGTGTCCATACCCCAAAAGAAATGCTCTGAGAGGAAAGATAATTGCATAGCATGCTTATCTAAAAGGAAACTGAGCATAAGCACTTATTGATGCAATTTACAAGCCCAGAATCTGAAAACAGAGATGCACAAAATGAAAACAAACTATAGGAAATGATTTTACTTGAAACACTTAACAAACCACTCGTAGCTCTTGAAAAGTTTGCATTATAACATACATTATTCTGAGTGTTCAGAGTGTTGTAAAATTGTTCTAAGAAAGATAAATTGAATAAAAGTTGGTACTGTCCAGTCTTAGAAATCCTGGTCTGACTCCTTCCTGACTTGAGTCTTCTTACATATCTGTTTGCCTGAGATGAGCAAATAGAAAGGAACTAGATCTGTTTTCAGTAGCTTACATCTGTGTGCTCAGAACCTCTTCCCATCTCTCACTGGAGGAAGGAAATGAAGGTCATCAATCAAATTGTTCCCAAAGGTTCATTTAAATGCATTCTCCTTTTCTGCATAATATGATAACCAATAAAGTGCTCACTTATGGGCATAAAGTAATGGGGAATTTGCATAACAGTCTGCCCAAAGCTGATGTCCCAAATTTAAAAACCACCACTGGGCAATTATAGATCTCAAGCTGCCCTGGGAAACAAGGTTATTAAAAGAGTTTTAGCCTTTCTGTTGTGCAGTTCACAATCCTGAGTCATAGGGCCCATCAGGAACTGTATTATTCCATACAAGTGATAAAGTCATTGTCTTGGCATTTAATTAAAAATTAAGGCTTTAATTTGTAGTCTCAGTGAATTGTAATCTGTTTGGCTCTAGTAGGGAGAAAGAAAAAACAGCAAAGAGAAATTTTCTAAGAAATGTCATATCATATATTACAATTGGCCTCAAGTTTTCAAAGTAAGGAGGGTTTATGGGGGTTTGCACGCAGATATCTTTCATAAATATCTCTCTCTCAGATCAGCAATGGTCTCTGCCTGTAATAATGCTCATTAATTAATGCTTTCCCAACAACAGTATAATCCAGTGGTTGCCAACCTTTTTGGCAAGTATGTCACAAGTTAAGAACAAGCATGCCACAAATTAAGACCTGCCTCAACCCTGATCTGCTGTTCTGTTTCATACCGCTGACCACCTTCCCAATCTGCTATCTGCAAAACAACAGCTACCTGTGCCACACACACATGCCACAGTTTCACAAGCTCTCATGAATCGTCTAGTCTTTGCTGTTTGGGGGACTAGCTTCAATAGAAATGGTGGAGAAAGTTTACAAACACACAAATGTCCAGGAACAATTGATGGTTTATGCACTCTCCTGGGAGGTGGGAGATCTAGGTTTTGAATCCCCTCACCTAAAGAGAGGGAATTAAACCCAGGAATCCTATTTCCTGGGTGAGTGCTCTAAGTACTATGCTACTGAATAAAAGTTGGGGAGACAGAAGCCCCCTGTTTTAAAAGAAAAGTGTAAGTCTTGCTCAGTTCTTTGAAAGAATGGTTAACAATTCTTACCTTTGGGAAAAGATTCCAAACTACGGTATTAGAAGTAGACGGCAGTGCCTGGTTCAGGATTAATAGAATGCTGGTCCTTTAAGACATACTGGGCACATTTACATGTTGCCCTATGGCAGGGGTTGGCAAAATACGGCCTGTGGGCTGGATGCGGCCCACTAAGCCATTCTCTCACCTGCAATGCCCCTAAAAAATTTAGAAAATGAATATTTATCTGCCCCCGGCTGCCTGTTATGTGGCCCTCTGGCTCGTCAAAATTCAGTAAGCCACCATTTGCCTGAAATACTTGCTCGCCCCTGCCCTACAGAGATGTAGTGATCACCTGGGTGTACACATAATTACTAACTACATTGCTGTAGCGGTGCATTCCCTGCTTATAGCACACCACTATGGTGACATAGCAGAGAAATTTAAGTGTGCACCATTTGTATGGTACAGTACAGGCAGTTACTGTGCTGTGTTTTAGTACTTCCAAGAAGTACTAAAGCACAATGCAGTAACAACATCACTGTATGGAGATGTATAGATGTGCCCACTGCCTTCTAGCTCCCAGCTCAGTGTACTGATCAGTTTAGCTACAACGGGTTCTGGGTAAATGTCAGTTGTCAGTCATCTAAGTCTTTTATTGGATCTAGCTCATTTTGTTTCTTTTTTCCCCTCACCTCCACTAACTAAACTGTTATCAGACCCATTAGAGTGATAGGAGTTTAAGGACTTGCAGTAAGAGTTAGAGTTATATAGAAGATGTTGAGCTTCATGTAAGTTTTTCATATCACATGCCATCCTTCTAATATTCACAAAGAAAAAGTGTTGAGCTTCCTTGTGTAACCTTTTCCTTCTTCCCTCAAGTCTCAAAGATGCCTTTTGACTCTCAGGGTACACCTATACCTTGCCCCTGATGCATCTAGGGAGGGGTGCTTCCAAGCATGCCAAAACAACCCACTTCTATGTGCATATGCCAAATCCAGAAATGCAATGGTAGTCCGATACTTAGATTCTCTTCTGTTTGTGGTAAAAAAATTGTCCTTTAGTCTCTCTGCCACCATTATTGTGATGTAAAAGCTTCAAAATTTACAAATATTGTTATAATGAAGGTAACCATTCCAGAGGTCTCTCTGACTCTAAAGAACATTGGAGATAAATCTCCTAAGATTGGCTATGGGGAAGACACCACCAGAGTGGCTTCACTGCCATGTTTCTGGGTTTGGTATGCTGGGACAGGAATGAGTGGATGGAGTGCAACAGAGTTCAGCAGGTCCCCTCAAAGTCAAAGCATCCCTCAAAATGCCAGCCTTAGTTTCCACTTGTTTTTTGATTACCAAAAAGTAGAGAATTCTTCTGTTGCAAATAACTCAGAAAAACTACAACAGGTCAAACGTTTCTAATACTATACATTCCTATTTGAAATCTCTGGGTTTAACTTGTGAAATATGTCTGGACATCTAACAATGCTAATATTGTGTGATACCTCATGGCATCCTTGAAAGGATCTCAAGGCACCCTGGGATGCTGCAGCACCCTGATTGATATTCATTGCCTTATAATATAAGATGTTTAGAGCAGGGACTGTCTCTTACTTTATTGTTTCAAACACATAAATTCTTTCCAAAGTATTTTTGTTCCTCACTAGATGTAACATGTTTATTGTCAATGCAGTACAGGGTGCAGACAGAAATGCAGCTACCCACTAACTGAGAACTCTTTTCAGGGAGCATTTTGAGTTTCAACTGTAACCCTCGGCATGACACTACACGCAACCTCACCTGAATAACGGGATCCTGGGGTACCCGGTAGCCAGTAGCTCTGCCCAGCCCCCTGGGAAGTTGCTGCAGTGCTCCTGAGCAGAGAGCTTCCCCTTACAATCAAGCACCCTCACAGACAATTCTCAAACTATTTACAAGATTTAATTATTTACAACATAACAAATAATCATTAAATAAGCACATGGATTGCACTGCCCCTGGTGGGGTATCTCAGGGAGTGGGACCGTGTCCCTGCACGTGGTCTGTGGACGCTCCCTGGAGCTGGTGTCCGCCTCTGCTTCTGGAGTCCCCAGGCACCAAGTGGCAACTCCTCTTCTGCAGACCCCCTGCTTTTGACCCCCTTCCCTGGCTCTGCTGTGAATAATGTCTGGGCTGCAGGCTGTACAACCCTCCTGTCCCACACAGCCTCACAGCCCCGGCAAATGCAGCCCCTCTCTGGGCTCTGCCTGCCCCTGGGGCCCCTCACCCATCAGGGAAACTAGGACAGACTCTGGCAGTCCTCCCCCCCAGCTCTGCTGTACTCACCCAGCCACACCAGCTGCAGTCAGGTCTCTCCAGGCTTGGAGTCTCCACACAAGCAGTCCCTGCCTGATCCTGCTGCTGCAGCCTACCTGGACAGAGGGAAGAACTGTATCACACTGGATACTGTGTCACTCCCATTGCAGCTTCTGCTGCTGCTTCTGCAGGGCTCTCTGAGGGACCACTGTGTTGAGACTCTGAATCCGGTCTCCAGCTGGTCCCTCAGCCCCTCTCTCTCATTCTCCCCCCACAGGAAAACTGCTCCCCCATTTATACAACCCTCTCAGCCAATCCCAGCTCAGGGCCCTTTCCAGGCTTTTGCTAACAGCTCTATTTCAAAACTTTGCTAGGGTTACATCACCCATCCCACTTCCAACAGGGCTGTTTCCAAAAAGGCTTCGCTTGCCCTCAGAGCCTACAGTGTCCCCTCTGGGACAAACTCTGTCTCTCTGCCAGGCAGCCCTTCCCATTCTGTTCGGGTGGGTCCATGTTTTAAGGGCTGCTACACAACGATCCCCTGGAACAAACAGAAGTTCACTCTTGTTCCAACATGGAGAGGAATTTAGCTGCTGGCTGTGAGCCTGCAGCCAGTTTCCCATAGCAATGGGCCCTCCTCCCCATGAGGCTGAAGAGTTTTCAGAATGGGAATGGGGGGAAAGGGAGCAGAGAGAACTCATTCTAGGAGTTCCCCAGCCAGCACTGGAGGGTGGAGTGGATGAATTGGGGGGCTCCAATACACCCACCCGAACCTCCAGGAGTGGCTGACAAGCCCCCAGACCAAACTCCCTGTCCTGTCTTTCCCCTCTCCCATTCTGAAAACAGTGACAGGCTGGCAAGCAGGGAGACAAACATTACAGAAGGCACTCTATTTTGAAACGTCTTCATCGAACCTCTCGTGCAGGGACCCAATCAGCTATTTTTTAAATTGTCAGCAGCAATGCACTTGTGTTTGGTCATAGCTATAGGCTTCTTTCTATGGCCAGCACAGGCCAAAATTATCACTTATGTCTGTGTCCACTGTTGTACTGATTTAGCTAAATCAAATTACAAACTGATCAATGTAATCATTTGAACCCCTGCTTGTGGGCGTAATTATTTTGATTTAGCCCTAATTGGTAAGGAATTTGATTAAACTAAACTAAAATCCACAAATCTGTAGAAATCCTGAGGTTCATTGTTTTTACAAACAGTGTATTTACTCACATAAAACCAGCAGCTTTCTCCCCAAAAATCAGCCCTCCAGATTGGGTTGCACATCTGAAGCAGGGAAGCTGATTTTTCTTTGAAGGACTAAAAGCAGGGTGGAATAGAACAAGCAGACACTGTGATGTATGGCTGCTGGGATGGCTCCCACTTCTTCCTGGAGATGCAGACAAGCAGGGGTAGACTTCAGTGTTAACCCTCTCACAGCTAGTGAGAAGTCTGACTGAAGACCTACTGACCTGGCTGAGGGTGGGTAAGCTGCAGCATGCAGTCTGTAATATCTTGATACAGTCTATTGTATGAAAGCAACACATTATTTATAGGAACCATATAAAGAACTATTTACAGTAAAGAATTAACAGTCTTACTACTACCCCTGCAAGGTTTTGGGACCTAGTCCTGTTGTCCTGCCACAGTAAGAAGTTCCTGCTGCCTCACCAAGATTATCTCCAAATTTCCTAGAAATGTTTCCTCTGTTTGCAGGAGGACTTAGTTTACGCCACAGTTGACTGTGACTTTGGAAAAAAAAATATCTTTCTACATTCTGCCTTCCAAAAATAAGGTGTATGATTCAGAGCAGGGGGGGACATGTCATATGCAAGAAAGTGTGGTAGACAAAGAGTTTTGAAAAGGCAAAGACATTGGGTTGGGGAGCATAAATTAGTGGCATACTTCTGATGAATCAGAACATTAATTTGCATAGCATTTCTGATGCTTAGATCCTCTTCTGTTTGCTCTGAAGAATTGTCCTTCATAACTTGTGGTCTCTCTACCACCACTGTTGGGATGGAAAAGATTTTAAATTTAGATATGTTGTTATAAAGGCAGATAAAATTAATGATGAATGAACTTGTTCACATAAAATTCAGAATGAGCCATAACCTTATTACTGCCTTGAACCAAACTCATATTAAACTTTCTGTAAATTTGCTTAAGGATTAGAAGTACTCCAGCACTACTCTTATTCTTTATCTTCTGTGTCAAACTCAACTGATATAAGAGGCACCTTATCCTTCTACCTCCCACTGCCCTACCCAAGCCATCATTTTCTACAGTGTAGTCCAGCAGCCTCCTCTTACCTTTTGTGCATCTGAACCCAATGCTCCTTCTTTTCTAATGAATCCCAGTGCTTTCCCTAGAGAGCTTAAAAGGATAACAAAGGAAGAATTATACATCCTTCTGGATTAAGTAATTTCTGAAAAGCACAACAGCCTTTTGAACATTAACACTACCAGATCAATAATCTTAGTAGTCATAATACCTCATTTTTGTTGGTAGAACTCAAAACATTTTACAAAAATCATTAGTCCCTTTAAACATAGGGGATGAGATAGAAAGACAAACGTTGACTTTTCAGAATTTCATGTCTGTACAGAGACAAAGATGAAAACAAAACACAGTCTTATAAGTTTAAGTGCATCTTGGATTCAGCCTTTCAGATAATTTCAATTTAGTTCCCTGTGGTTGATGATTTATAAGATCCTTAAAGCATTCTAATATTTATTTTACTTTCCTTATGAACACTAATGTGTACATATTTCTTATTCAGAGCATTTACTATTAGCTAAGGCATTAGCATTTTTGTTTTGCAGTTGAAAGGGATCAGCCACAGTTCCCCTCAGGAAATAAAAAAAATTGCAAATGTTTGCATCTGTTTCTTATAAAAAATGTTAGGGCGGATTTGCATTATTTATTTTGTAGAGTCTAATTAAGTCTGTCCCACTCATATTTTCCAATATGAAAGATAGGATGAATTTCTCATATTTTTATACTGGTAGTATACCAAAAACTAAATACTGATAGCATAATAATTTTTTAGACTGGGAAATTACAAGGGGTTAATTGGCATGGTACCATGGGAAGATAGACTGAAGACTAAAGGCACCCAGGAAGGCTGGGAGCTCTAAAGGCCACAGTATCGGAAGCCCAGCAAGGAACTCTTCTGACTTGGTGGCAGCTCAAGGAGACTGCGATTTCACAAGGAGCTTCTAGGAGGCCTCTACGGCAAAAGGAGAGTATACAGGAAATGAAAGAAGGGGAAAGTCACCAAGGAAGCATACTAGGACATAGAAAGAACCCACAGAGACAAAATCAGGAAAGCAAAGATAAAGAATGTGCTGCACCTAGTTAGGGAAGTTACAAATAATAAGAGGTTCTTTAAGTGTGTTGGCCAGAAAAGAAGGACCAAGGAAGCTGTGGGTCTACTGGTACCTAGCCAGGAAGAATTCTTAACAGAAAATGTAAAGAAGATAGAGCTGCTGAACAGCTACTTTGCCTCAGTCTTCACAAAAAATTAAGCTGCAGCCAGACACACAATAAGGATTATTTGGATAAGAAAGGGGACAAGTTTAGGGATGAGATAACAAAAGAGACAGAGAGCTTTTGATGGGTCTGAATGAATTCAAGTCAGCAAGGCCCGATGAACTTTATCTTGGGGTACTAAAGAAACTGGCAGAGGAGATGTTGGAGCCCTTTCAATGATCTTCATAAAGTCATGGGAGGTGGGCCAGGTACCAGAGAACTGGAAAAGGGCCCTTTTTTTAAAAAGGCAAAAAAAGGAGGACCTGGGCCACTACAGACAAGTTAGCCTCACTTCAACACCCAGGAAGTTACTGAAGCATATCGTAGGGAAGGGCAGCACTTACCGACATTTGGAGGAGGACAGACTGATGACAAGCAGCCAGCATGGATTTACTAAAAAAAATAATAATGTCAAACAACTTTCTTTGACCAATTAACTAGTTGGGTAGATGAAAGGAATGCTGTGGATCCAGCGGATCCAACTTCAGCAAAGCTTTTGACAAGGTCCCTCATGACCTTTTCATAAACCAATTGGAGAAATCTGGGCTGGACAAAACTCCTATAAGATAGACAACTAGTTCAATAAGTGCAAGCAAAGGATAATCATTAATGGATCCATGTTAGATAGATTCATGGCAGGAGGTGTTGAGTGGTGTCCCACAGGGTTCTATCCTGGGCCCAGTGTTGTTCAACATAATTATTAAAAATTTGGATGCTGGCATACAAAGCTTCCTGAATAAGTTTGCAAATGACATGAAACTGGAAATGATTGCAAACACATTGGAGGATGGGAGTGCAATTCAAAAGAATATCAACAGATTGGAAAGCTAGACTGAAGCTAACAGGATGAATTTCAATGCTGACAAAGGCCAGGTACTATCCCTCGGGAAGAATAATCAAAAACACAAATACAAAATGGTTGAAGTGAGATGCAGTTGCACAAAAAGTGACTGTGTTTTTCAGCCTGCATCAACAGAAGCATTAGGTGCAAGACATGGGAGGTAATATGAGTCTGTGGTGTGATGCAGAGCACAAAAGGCAAATTCAGTTTTAGGATGCATCAAAATAAGCATACGGTGCAACATGTGGGAGGTAATAGTGCCTCTCTACTTGTCACTGGGTAGGCCTTATCTAGAGTACTGCATGTAATTTTGGGTTCTACAATTTAAAAAGGACACAGAGAAATTAGGGTACAGAGGTGGGAGACAAAGAGATAAAGGGCTTGGAAAGCAAGTCATACAAGGAGAAGCTAAAGGAGCTACCTGTGTTCAGCTTGCAGAAAAGGCATTTAAGAGGGGATATGATAGCAGTCAAATACTTGAAGGACTGCCATAAAGAAGAGGGAAAGCCTGAAGTTGTAACAAAGCAGGATTAGATTGGATATCAGGAAGAATGTCTTCACTGTTAGAACAATGAGGCAGTGGAATAGATTGCCAAGGTGGAATTCCCATCATTGGAGGAGTCCAAAATGTTTGGACAGGCATTGGTCTGGGATGGTTTAGTAGTAGCTCTGCCCGAGCTCTACTATGGGTATTTCTCATGCTTCTGGGCTTTGCTGGTTGCCCCCTCCTCCTCTTTCTGCCATGTGTCAGGGTGTTTCTACACCTTCCTTGAAGACATCAGATGTTGACTACAGCCAAGGCTGGGGACTGACTGGGATGTGCCAGTGCTCCTTCTGAGACCTAAAGCTGAAAGTTCTTGGCTAAAGGGTCTTGCCTCTCTGCTCAGAGTCAGACCAATCGCCATATTTGGACTTGGGAAGAAATTTTACCCCATGGTCAGACTGGTACGGACTGTGAGGATTTTTGCCTTCCTCTGTAGTAGGGGCCATAGCTCTGTACCTGGGATCTCTTGAGCAGATAGTGACAACCTTTTATAGAAGCAGGACATTGGCTACTGATTCCCCTGCTTTACCTGTAGCAGGTTAAAGCATTATTTCTTGTGTCAGGGTTGATGGAAGTTTTATAAAGAGTTTGGATGATGGATTTGTATAGGATGGTCTGGATAGGGATGATCCTGCCTCTGGCAGGGGGGTGGACTAGGTGACTTCTGCAGGTACCTTCCAGCACTACTTCTCTATGATTCCATGAAAAGCCTTTAATACCTGGGATGCAAAGCATTTTGCTTGGCATACACACCTCAGCGTGGACAGTGGGGAAGGGGCTTGGGCTGCACAGCCACAACAAGGATCAGGCTCCTTACAGTTCCCACGCCATCTGCCCCTGACACACCAAGACCTTACAACTCAAGATTGCGGGTGTTTTTGGCACTCTGCCCACAAATGTTGCCTACCCCTGCTTTAATATGTCTTACAGAACTGGAATCCTAATCATTTGGTAAAACACACAGATTAATTGTGCAAGTGTCAATTATATGCTTAATTAAGTAGGGAATGCACAAGCTAGGTAGTTTCACAGATGCAAGTATGACTTTTTGCACATTCATACTCAGTTTGATAGATAAAAAAACAACATTCTATTACTTAATGAATGAAAAGATGTATAAAAAGGGATGGTACAGTTAGGCAGGCCCCTGGATCTGAACATGAGAGAGAGCTCTTTATGCCTTACCTTTGCCATAGGCTTTCTTTGACTTGGGGCATCTCTCACAGGCCAGATACTATTAAGATTTAAGTGCTCAACTCCCCCTGATTTCTACCTTAGAATCTGGCTTTATTTTCTCAGTCTTAAATGTAGAGTCTTGTTAAATGTTACGTTTTATTTCTAGGCGTTGTTCTGCCTAGTAAAATTCTCAGCCCCGACTTAGGTGCCCAGTCTTCATACACAGTGCAGGGGGAAGTTAGTTACTTAGGAACAGGATTCACAGAAGCCAGACAACCAAGGAGAGGGAGTCAAAGAGGTAAATGCAGGAGGTAGACTCAAACCAGTGGTTTATGAAAGTGTCAGGTTCAATTCCATGTGCTAATGAATATTTAATTATTTATTAGCAGCAGAACAGCTTCAAACAGGAGACTGGGAGCACTCGCCATGACTTGCCCCATAGTTCTGCTAGTTGCTAGGTATTCCTAGCATGAGAGAGGTTACAAGTCCCTGCTGAAAATCAGACAAAGAAGGAATTTGAAACCAAGTCTCCTTCCTTTCAGGCTAGAGGTGTCTAAGAACTTGAGTACCCTAAACACAGACTATTGCATATAAAGTGGCACATCAGTTACAAACTTGTCCTTACCTATCATCTTTGTGATGCTAATCCAGTATGCATTCTATTGAGTCTGTCTACTAGATTGAACTATGGGTGAGAGAAACAAGGGTTAGATATCCCAAAGGATGTGAGGTGCATCAAGATTTAGACAGTATAAAAGAAATATATGGTTCCTACTTTACTATGCATGACACTATGAATACTGATATTCAGCCCTGCAAGTTACATATGAGGTCCAGCAAAACATCACAACTTTTCTCTTGTGCAAATTCATTCATACTTTATAAAATAAGATAGTTTTACAATCTGCCACTTTTAATATTAATAGGGAAGCAAATAATTAGAGTTCCTACAATAACTAGTATTTGAGGCTGCAGACAGATGTTAATATGATTTCGCAATTGGGATCTGAGACACCTTATGCTTGATCCCAGAAATTGCATGTTCTGCCATGCCAGGCATGATCCAAATCACGCAACTGCTAAGGATAGGGAGTTCCCCATCCTCAGCTGCCTGGCACTGGTTGCAGTGCGGGGCTTTACATGTCCCCATGCAGGTGAATCCAATGGGCTCCCACCGCAGAGACATATGAAGCCCTGCACTGCAAGCAGGAGGCAGCCCTGGGTCCAGGACCTGGTACTGCCTCCACATAACCAGCCACAAATTCTGTGAAGATGCAGCATGTTACAATTTGTGGTGCAATTAGCATATTAATTGCACAATGAATGTAAACATCTGTGAGGGGCTTGATAAACCACAAGGGTCATGGTTGGTCTTGTTAAAATGCTTGGTTTGCAGGCCTTACTGTGTCATCTCCTCTTCAATTAGGTTAATTAAACCAATTAGCAACAAATGCAACTTCCTGTAACTTACCAGTTCTTTTATTAAATGGATCTTGGGGGAAGTTTAGCTAGAATTGAAAGTTAATCTGAAGTTATACTAGTTCCGCAATTCAAAACAGCTGCTAAGATAATGGCCTGTTTTAGTGAAGACAAAGTTTTAGTGATACCAAGAAAAAAAAGACAGGAGATAGGAGAGGAAAAAAACAGTTCCCATTTGGATGTAAAGAATAATTGTTTAATCTTCCTTTAATAGTAGCTTGGCCTCAGGCTTAACAAAGCTAACAGAGCTATTGCGGAAGTTGTTCTTGGTGTTTATGTTAATTATGTAAACTCTTGTTAGATACACTTGGTTGCTGAGGGGTTTGTACATGTTTGTCAACCTGGTAACATTTCAATCACCTCCAGTTTAATGACTCTAATTTCTTCTGCTATTAAGAGATAATGACTCCTCATGTGAGAGATTCAGTTCATAAGCCTGCTTACCAAACTATCTCCTGATGTGTAATGTTACTAACAATAATATTTGTACTACATTTCCCTTTTTAAATGCTGTTTGTATTTAGTAATCACCCCAAACACTACAAAATCACTACTTTTAAATTGTACTGGAGAGCTTTGGATAATTACTGTAAAATATTACTGTATTTTTAATAGAGCTTTGAAGTAATAGTATTAGTCTTTGTGTACTATACTATTGTACAGTCTATAGTTTGAAGAGGCATAACAATTATGAAACATTACAAAGATTGAGAAATAATATAGTTCTTAAAACTGTATTGATTGTTCTTCCTACTTTACACATATAATATTCCATTAGAGTATATTTCTTTACCCACATCCTTAGTGGTATAGAGCTATGCCTGATTAAGACTGCTAAAGATCTGGTTTATTATACTTAATATAATGTGTTACATATTGCCAGGGAAGAAAAGATAATAAATTGGATTTTTAAGAGGGTAAAATGGGAGTATTTTTACATGTGCTTAAGGAAAAGAGAGACAAAAACAATCACTAAAGTTGCACACAGAGGGCAAATGTTAAACTCCCAGGTACCGTGAGATTGTTGAACACCTATTGAACTCATTGGTCTCTGGTAGAAAGTGATGTTTATGCTAAGGGTTATAGTGGGGGGAGAGTGTCCACGTGCAGACACGTTCACTGTGGACTCAGATAAGGTTACTAAACAAAAGCTGACATATGTTTAGACACCATTCTCAAAGCAGAAGCTGGGGAAGTACATTTTCCCATTGTTCTCCACTTTACCCTTAAAGAAAAATTAAATCAATTCTTTATCCCCCTTCTTCACAAAACAGAAAAAGGGTGTTTTCAGTCACTCATTGTCACCATGGAGTAACTGTCTGGAAACTGGATTGTAAACTCAGACTGGTTTGGAGTGCTGAAGATGGACAGAAAATAGAAGCAGTATCCATGTAGCACATCAGGTAGACTAATTAGCCAGGTTGAATAACAGGACCAAATGACCCACTAACCGCAGTGCTAATTACAGAGCCACCCAGGTGTAAATACAATGCCCTTGGTTTAGGAAGTACCTGGACTACTTCAGTGTGCTTGTCAAGACTGCTGGAAGACACAGTAAGTTTACTGTGTGGACCGACTACCATTCAGTTGCCACAGATATTGCTGAGGGTCCCCTCCGAGTCTGTGGGCTCCCCCTCTGACTCCTCAGAGGTCTCCACCCAGACGGAGCCCATTGTTCCGGGCTCCACACAGATGGAGCCCCTGGCTCTAGGCTGTGGGGGCTGCCTGACACTTTTTCAGGCTCTGGGGTCCAGGAGCATGGCCACCTCCCCTTGTGAGGTCTACTCCCTTTTGGGGTCTCTGGCATGCCAGCTGGAGGAGCTCCAGGCCACAGTCCAGAGACTGCATGCCATCAGGGATGGTAAGCAAGAGATAGACTCCTGCTGCCAGGCCCTTCTCCCCCTGGAGTCAGACGGCAGATCATAGTCACCTTCCAGGACAAGGGAGGACTTGGGGACTTCCCATTCTGTCCAGCCAAGGGGTTGGACCAATGTGGTAAAGGACCCCATGCCCGCTGCACCCAGGTCCCCCCCCCACTGGAGTTTTACAACAGGTATGAACCTCTTACAGGCCCAGCAGAGCTTGCCAAGCTGCCAGCTCCTGAAGGCAACACAGGCTCAACTGTAGCTACTGCCCCTGCTTTCCCCAAGACAAAATGCAAAGTGTTTGTCATGGGAGACTCCATCCTGAGGGGGACTGAGCGGGTAATCTCCTGTCCTGACCCCTTAGCCCAGGAAATCTTCTGCTTCCCAGGAGCCTGATTCTGAGATATTGTGGAGAAGATCCCTAAGCTTCTCTGGCTCATTGACCACTACCCTGCACTCCTTATCCACGTGGGCATAAATGACATGGCTCAGAGCAATCCCAGCCTGGTCATAAAGTGCTACGGGGATTTGGGAGCAGGGCTTAAGGGGTTGCCAATGCAGGTGGTGTTTTCCTTGATCCTCCCAGTTTTAGGCTACAGGCTGAGGAGGGAGAGGAGGATCAAGGTAGCAAACCAAAGACTGTGGTGCTGGTGTCATCAGGAAGGCTTTGGTTTCCACGACCACGGTTCATTCTTTTGGTGAGAGAGGCACTGAGCTGCTAGGAAGGAATGGCCTCTACTTCACTCCGCTGGGGAGAAGGCTCTTCTTAGCAAGACTGGCTGCCCTGCTCCACCGGGCTTTAAAATAAGCCCACCAGGGGATGGTAGGACTACCACCACTTCTGGCCCACCAAATAACCCTTGCAAAGCCAGCAGGCCAAGGCACTTAAGGGAGCCCACCCCTGCCCTGGAATGATCCGTAGGCAGGGCAAGGGCCCCCAAAGGGACACTTGTGTGTCTATACACAAATGCCAGGAGCTTGAGGAATAAATAGGAAAAACTTGTCCTCCTGCTTAGCACAAATAATTATGGTGTCAAAAGGGATAACAGAAACCTGGTGGGACTCCATCCATGACTGGGCCACAGATATAGATGGCTATACCCTGTACAGAAGAGAACAAGTGGACAAAAGGGGTGGGGGTGTAGAGCTCTATATCAAAGAAAGCTACTTGTCCCTGTAAGCCAACATTGGCACTCAGACAACTGGAAACCCTCTGGGTTAAAATCCGTGGGGAACATGGCACAGGAGACACAATGGTGGGTGTCTACTTCAGACCTCCTACCCAGGATCAAGACCTTGACCAGGAGTTCACCAGGGAATTGGCTGAGGCTGCATGCTACCAGTGCACAGTTGTTGTGGGAGACTTCAGTTACTCGTGGGAAGAGCACTCAGCCAAATCTGAGCGGTTGCAAAGCTCTCTCTTGTGGATGAGCTCTAGCTGATGCAAGAAGTCTACGGGCTGATGAGATGTAAAGCACTGCTCAACCTGGTACTGGCAAAGGAGAATACCTAATCAGTGACCTAATGATCAAAGGGAAGCTGAGTGACAGTGACCACAAGCTGATCACCTTCACCATCTGTCATAAAGCTGGCAAGTCAGTCAGCAATACAGAAGTCCTCGACTTCAGGAAAGCTGACTTTGACAAGCTTAGGAGGCTTGTCAGCGAGGCCCGAAAAGACCACAACCCAAAGGGGAGGGGAGTTCAGGACAAGTGGTTGCTCCTCAAGGGAGCAATCCTGGATGCACAAGCAAAGTGTATTCCATCTCAGAGGAAAGGCAGCAAAAGGTCACAGCAGCCCCCTTCGCTCTTCAGGAAACTAGTGAACCTCCTGCATCTAAAAAGAAAGGCCTACAAAGGATGGAGAACTGGATCCATCTCCAAGGAGGAATATTCTGTACTGGTCTGTACCTGCAGGGAGTTAACTAGGAAGGCCAAGGCTGCAACTGAACTCCAGCTAGCTACAAGTATCAAGAAAAATAAAAAGTTCTTTTTTAGATATGTGAGGAGCCAGAGGAAAAGCAAAGGCACCATTGGACCCCTACTAAACCAGATGAGACAACTGACGCCGAGGAAAAAGCTAACTTGCTAAATGGATACTTTGGGTTGGTTTTTCACCAGTCCCATGGGACACCCCTGCCCATTACAGGACAGGGAGGCTCAGGTGAGGGAGATTCCTTACCCTCCATCAATGCTGACCTCATGAAGGAACACTTTGAGAGGTTGGATACCATCAAGTCAGCCAACCCTGACAGTTTACACCCCAGGGTACTCAAGGAGTTAGCTAGCATCATAGCTCAGCCCCTGGCATGGATCTTCAAGAACTCCTGGCACTCTGGTGAAGTGCCCAAAAATTGGAGGAAAGTCAGTGTGGTGCCTATCTTCAAGAAAGGGAGGAAAGTGGATCCAGCAAAATACAGGCCCATCAGCCTGACCTCTATCCCAGGTAAGGTCTAAGAAAAGATTATCAAAAAGGCCATTCTTAACAGACTGGCCGATGGCAACATCCGGAGGGATAGCCAGCACAGGTTTGTTGTGGGTAGGTCTTGCTTGCCCAATCTTATTTCATTTTATGACCAGGTGACCTATCATCTGGACAAGGGAGAAGAGATTGATGTCATGTATCTTGACATTAAAAAATGTCTTTGATCTGGTATCCCATGATCACTTCTTGGCAAAAATGGCTAACTGCGGCCTCAGCCTCACCACGATTGGCTGGCTGGGGAATTGGCTCCGTGGTAGGACCCAGAGGGTGGTGGTTGATAGAAGTCAATCATTGTGATGTGCTGTGACCAGAGGGATCCCTCAGGGCTCTGTCCTTAGGCCTATACTATTCAACATCTTCATTAATGATGTAGACATTGGTGTCAGAAGTGGACTGGCCAAGTTCGACGACAACACCAAACTCTGGGGTAAAGTGTCCACATCTGAGGACAGGAAGGTGATCCAGACTGACCTTGACAGGCTCAGAAAATGGACGAATGAGAACTTGATGGTGTTTAACACTGAAAAATGCAAGGTTCTCCACCTTGGGAAGAAAAACCTGCAGCATGTCTAGAGGGTCAGCAGTGCTATGCTGGCTAGCACTATGGAAGAAGGAGACTTGGGGGTCATGATTGACCACAAGATGAACATGAGCCTTCAATGTGATACTGCTGCTAGTAAAGCAAGCAAAACACTGGCCTGCATCCACAGATGCTTCTCAAGCAAATCTCAGGACATTACTCTCCTGTTGTACTCGGCCTTAGTGAGGCCACAGCTGGAGTACTGCATTCAGTTTTGGGCTCCACAATTCGAAAAGGATGTGGAGAAGCTTGAGAGGGTGCAGAGGAGAGCCATGTGCATGATCAGAGGTCAGGAAAACAGAGAGGCTGAGCGCCATGGGACTCTTCAGCCTGGAAAAGCACAGGCTCAGGGGTGATCTGGTGGCCACCTATAAGTTTATCAGGAATGCTCACCAGGATCTGGGGAACAGAGCACCCCAAGGGATGAAAAGGTTGAACGGTCACAAACTCCTCCATGACGGTTTCAGGCTGGACATAAGGAAGAATTTCTTTACTGTCCGAGCCCCCAAGGTTTGGAATAGACTGCTGCCGGAGGTGGTTCAAGCACCTACTTTGAACATCTTCAAGAAACATTTAGATGTTTATCTTGTTGGGATCCAGTGATCCCTGATGACTTCCTGCCCTGGGACAGGGGGCTGGACTCAATGGTCTTCTGAGGTCCCTTCCAGCCCTAATGTCAATGAATCTGTGGATATCCTTGAAACCACTACTGCTGCACTGCTGGGTAACTCCCAAGGTGGTTAAACAGTGTATCTGCCTAGATTTTTGTTGGCAGGAATACACAATGCCGCCTAAATGCTGAGGCTTTTCTAGAGCAAACAAAATGCCTGGAGACCCAGCTAAAGTCCAAGCCCCAATAGCCATTCTTCCATCTATCTTACAAGCATGACCAAACCCACAGATGATGCAGCCTGCATAAAAAAATAGCTGAAGGGAGGAATTAGTCATTAGATCACTCACCTAGTACATAGAAGTCAAGTTAAAATCCTGCTGATGTGCCTGATACAAGCAGGAGCTTGAACCCTAGGATCAGAATCCTACTGTGTAGAAGAGTATGTAGGCATTTTGCATTGCAATATCTAAGTGATACCTTTGGCCATTAGGAGTATGGTGAATCATCTAGTACTGCATGCAGTACCACATTTCTATGGAAGTATTCTAATTAGATTTTAACTCAGAAGTATTTCCACTCCCACACTTTGAAATAGTGCCATCTAGTTCCATCAGCTTCTTTTGCATCTAAAAAGAGGGCTTATTTTTTGACAACTACCTGCCAAAAAGGTTTCTTAAAAAAAAAAAATCTGTAGCATGAGAAAAGAGGAAATTTGTCAGTATAGTGCACTCAGTAGATAGCTACTATCTGTGTGCGCCTCACTGAGAACACAAGCAGGGAGGAGGGAATAATGGAAATGGGGCGTCTATATCATTTCCTCCATCTATTGGGATACTTCATGAACATTGGGTACGTCTCCTTAAGGCTAGGGACAGACAGTCAAAAAGCCCAATGCTGAATTGATTCAATCTTTGCAAGTTAGTCTAGCATGCAGAAAGTAAATCAGTTTCCAAGTAGATACATTCTCTTTCCATTCAGGAAATGCAGGCACTTGCCTGCAGTGGCTCAAGCCAGAAGCTCAGGAGCACTAGAGCAGTCCACCCTTCCACAGGGAAACTGAGTAAGATTGAGGAGTTTAAATCCCAACCTTGGCCTGCAGGGTTTCTAGGGTGGAGGAAAAGGGAGTGACTGCTCTCAGGAGGGGGGTGGGAAGCTTAGTGATGGAGACCAAAGCAGAGCAAGTGCAGCCAGGCAGCTCAATCTGTCAGCAAGTACAGCCTGGCATGCGCAGCTGGCCAGGCAGTGGCTTATCTGGGCCCACTCAGAGGTGGAGGGGAAGAGGAAGAGGAGGGGGAAGAGTTCCCACCACAGTGGGGAAGCACAGGAAAAGTCTTGCTCTGGGTCTGGGCAGCATCACATGGAGCCCTCCTCCGCCTCCCAGCCCCGTGGTGGGGGGAGGGGAAGGAAGAGGAAGTGTCCTCCTCCAGCACTACACAGAGCCCCCTTCCCACCAGGGAAGGAGGTGAAGGGGAAAGAGTTCCCCACCCTGCCAGCACAAAACAGAGCCTCCTTCCCCACGCTGCAAGACAACGCAGCATGGCCCCTTTAAGTTGAAGGGGCTAGGGAGAAGTGTTAATTCCTGCCTCTGTCCCTTCCCTGCAGCTGGGGTCTGCCAGCCCCAGTGGCCACTGCCACAGTCCCCACCCCTCCCCTCTGCTCCCCAGCAGACAGGCTGACCCGTTACAGTGGAGGAAGAGGGGAAGGAGGGAATAGGGCCATGCCATTCAATGCCTCCACTAGGGCCAGTCCCTGCTCAGGCTAGAAAGCAGAGGGGTCCCTGCGGCTGGAGCAGAGAGCCCTGCTCGCCCCTGGGAGCATACCAGGATGCTGGAGGAGTCTGACTTAAGTTAAACCAGGAAGGGGTCTGGAACAGACATTGTAGCCAAATAAGTTAAGTTAGATTGACTTTAATTAGTGAATGTTAAGGATTTTCAAAATCCCAAAAAGATGACAAAGCGCCCGGGTGAGGGACTAACAAGAGAAGGATGGGGGTGAGGTTGGGAACGCACCTAGGTTACATAAGATACAATGTTAGCCAACTAAGCCCAGGGGTAAGGGGAGTGG
>JAGPOW010001338.1:42369578-42418536 GCA_030014935.1 Caiman crocodilus
GGGGGTGAGGTTGGGAACGCACCTAGGTTACATAAGATACAATGTTAGCCAACTAAGCCCAGGGGTAAGGGGAGTGGGAAGGGGGAAGGGAGGGGGGGGTTTCGCGACGCTGAGAGAGAAAGAGGATAGAAACACACGTACCCGTGACAATGGTCCGCGATGGAAAAGTAGTAGTCCAAATGGCAAAGAGTCTCAGTTCATACTCAGTCTATCGCAGGGGTCCTCTTCGGGTGGCGTAGGGTCGTCATCGTCATTGTCATCGTCGTCCGTGGTCGATGAATCCTCTCGAAACCAAGGTCCGTCTGGTGCAGAGGGGGGCGGGTTCAGGCGGTCCCCTCTGGGTCCAGTCCGGCAGCTGGTCTCCTGCTGGGGTCCGTGTACTGGCGGTAGCCCGTGATGTGCTCGACGTAGATGTCGCGGGACCACCAGATGGTGTCGGACACCATGAGGCAGCGCATGAGCTTGGTGTAGCGGTGGGAGACACGGCAGGCGCGCAGGACGCTCTTGTTGCCGGGGTCCCAGCCTCCGAGTGATCCCACGATGAGCGCGTTGACCGTCACGTCGTACCCACAGCTCCTCAGGGTGTCAGTCAGCGGAGTGTACTTCTCCCGCTTGCGAGCCCAGGCGTCAGTGAAGGCTTGGCGCCGGTTCTCGAACGGGATGGCGACATCCACAATGGTGATCCTCTTGGCCTCCTCGTCGGTGATCACGATGTCGGGGCGCATCAGGCTCTCGCAGCCCGGGACGGTGCGGTTGACGGAGACCTGCCCCGCTGCGGCCGGGATGGCTCTCACCAGTCGGTCCTGGACAACTGGTTTATGTGCACTGAATGTCTGTTCCATTACAGGGTTAAACTAGTTTATGTGTAATGTCTGTCCCTAGCCTAAATAATGGAACATTTACACTTATATTCTTTCATACAATATGTTGTTAATTTCCTCTCTTGCCTTATCATCTGAGGCTGCAGTCCTTCACCTTGCAGTGCAGCCTATATTCATTCATACTTTTCCCTGTTTTCTACTCCCACATTCTGACTTCTGGCTTCATAGCAGATCATGTGTCAGAACAAAATGTATGTTCTCTTCTGAAATTAAACTTAAGCTTTCCATTATAATCAGCTAATACAAATAAAATTTTCCAGTTCTACCATCTTTTGTCTGACCAAACTCTCTGCTGAGTTCACAGAGCCCAAATACATAAACAGTAATTTCAAATAATAATTACCATACAAAAGTGCAAAATCCATATGGTGGAGCTAGAAGAGTGTGAAATTTATTTTTAAAAAGGTTCTGTACCATCTAAGTTGGACTTGGTATGTAAGCTTTGTACTAGCCTGCTGAACAAAGCTGAATTTTACCCTGATAGAGAATGAGTTATTAATTTTTCCTGAAAAAAAGAAAATCTTGCATCACCTGAGTAACTGGAGACTATAAAAAATTAGCCAAGATGAGGGCAGTAAACTTTCTTTCAAGAATGAGGGAATTGTATTAAAAAAAAAAAGTAAGACAAATCTTTCTAGAAGAGAGCCATTAAATTAGATAATCACAGACTAGACTAAAGATAACAGCTTTCTCAAAACAAACAAGTACACAGGTATCCACTAAAGAGCTACAGTTTCCCCACCATGATGAATACTTTAATGTAAAGTTTATTTAGATTTCAAGTTTATTTAAAAGCCATGTCTCAGTAATTCAAAGTCTGTTTACTAATATGCATTTCTAAAATACTGCCTACATAAACATTACTTCCATGAGAACTTTAACTAATAGAAAGATTTACACAGTACTGTCTCTTGCCACTTGTTACTCTGTTTCTCAATAATGTCAGACTCTTTACCAACAAAACTAAACACAAACAAATAAAAAATAATAGTATAGGGTGAAGTCCTAGACTTACTAAAGTCTGTGAGAAAGCTCCCACTGACTTCAGTAGGTCAGGATTTTCAGAGTCCAAAACAAATATCTGCAAATACAAGAAGTATTATATGGAGAATACAAAAAAGTACTTTTTTGCAGCTCTTTTGTTCCCAATTATGTTCCTAACTATTTAGGAGTTATCTGTTTACTTGCTCATTTTGGGGACAATGTTTTCAAACTTTTCCATATCTCCCAAGTCTGTTTTTATGGTGAAGGACAAATGTCCAAAATATATTGTCCAAAAAAAGTTCTATACAGCATCATCTCCCTGTAATGTAATGCAACTCCTTTTCCCCCGTTTCACTAGAAAAACCTGAAGTATCACAGTTTGAGAGCTGACATTTTAAAAATCTTTATCTTACTGCATCAAATGTATGCACCTGGGTATTTAAATTAGTTCTCATCTCCCCCTCTCTCATCCCCCCATCCATTCATTGGGTTACTATGTAGGCAACTATGTTCGACACTTCCTGCTACTGAGATTTCTTGAGACAGTGAAGCAGCATGTGGTTGTAAAATGGTAATCTGGATAATTGTTGCTGTAAGCCATAGTTACATTTTTAATTTCATCACCCAGCTCAAAATGGCATGTGAAGTTTCATCCAGCAGGGGCAAAAATGTACAAAAATAAAAGTGAGAGACAAAAGGAAGGTAAGCACACCCCAATCCAAATCTGTGCACCTTATGAATTAATCTGAGAATCACAAGACAAAATTGATAGAAAGTTACCTTTAAAATATACTGACACCATGCAGGATTGGAATGCTTTTAGGAAAATGTATCATGCTGTCTATCAGAGACTGTGGACTAGATAACAGTGTAGTGTTGGTGCTTTATACCACACTCTCACTGGGGGATTCTGGCCATAAAGATGATATGTCCTGCTATACTAGTATTAAACTAGTTGCATAGAACTAGTTATATAATTAATTAGGCTTGTTGCTGCTTTGAACACCTACCATACTGAAAGATCACTCAGGTTAACAAACAGCAATGCCCATAAGCATGGGGTAGAACCTACATGGCACTTCCTTCCTACCTACTTGACAGAGAAGAAGCTCCTTTTGCACACAGGATTTCATGCTGATTTATCATCTGAACCATCAGACTATATACATATATAATCACTGAACTAATAACCTGTATTTTGAGCTTTTATTTTAATAATTTCAATGTACTTGAACTTCTATACTTCTGTTAATTTTAATATTAAAAAGATAATAAACATGCAATTTTGTCAAAGTCCTTTGAATCAAATGTCATTCAGTATAACTTTCCCAATAATATCTATATTTACTTTCTAGTAACTTCAAAGTGATTAAACTGTTTACTGTGCCATAATCATTTTTATGAAGACAAGCAGTTATGCCATAGAGTTTTATCATCACTAGAAAGGAAACTAAACCCCTCTTTTCCTACAAATACACAGGGCCTATTGGGAGAAAAATATGGAAGCATCCGAATACCTGGAGAAGTTGAATCATCAGAATTTGAAATGATTATAGATGCTGCTGTGGAGGCAAAACTAGAGACCAGGCTTCTGGAAGAGTGGTACTGCAGAGATGAGAATGCAGTACCACCGGCATATTACCTCAGACCAAAATCTGAAATGCTAAAGAACTACCATAACACTGTAAGTTATTTCTACGTCCTTTAAAAAATCCCTTCTACACAGCAGTCAGTGAGTTAAATCCACTAGCACCATTCACTATGCATATATGGGTCCCAGTGAAACAAACCTCTGCATCTGCTTTCACATATCAGTTTGGTCCTCTGATGGTCTTCTCTACCATTATTTTGGAGGAGTCAGAGGGCCCAGGAGTAATGATATGCAATGGCTGTTAGAGATAAGAATTGTCCATAGGCTACGAACTTTACACAAATATTGTAGTTACATTGGGCTTTGATCACTGTTAGAGCTCATGGATATGTGTGGTATAGCAGGATCAATGCCTCTGTGCTTCCTCCTTGTTGGAATAGGAAGTCTTAGTCTCTCCCAGGATTTGTACTAGTTTGCATTAACACCCCATTAAAAGGATTTTTTACTGGAAAACTGTGAATTTTTCCCTATGGCCTCAAATTAGACAATACTTAAACATGTTTAAAGTTAGTTAGATGTTTATAGCCAAGTATACACGTATATGGTATCCTGAATCAGTGCTCATATTGCATTAAAAAGTCTTTTGGTAAAATATTTTTGAACGGTTTCATTTATTGTCACCATCCATCTGTACACATACTTACTTTGACCATAATAAAAACTGCTCTTAAACAAAAAGGGTGATGGTCTTAAACAATAAGCATCCAAGGGCAGAATTTGGCCTACAGAAAAAATATTAAGATATATCCCAAATAATATAAAAATGTCACTTCATTTCAGTGTGTACTGTATGTATAAGAGGAAAGGGAACTAAATCATCACATGCACTTAACATGTTACCAAATGCAATTTCTGTTACATGAAAAAAAATGTTTCAGCAGAGACTTAAAAAGCTAAAGAAAGTTTATTGTAGCAGATTTTGAAATATTTAAGGGGAAAAAAAACAAACCACAACTTTAGTTTTGCTGAAGCCCAAAGTATTGTTAAATAAATCTAGAGATTTTTTGTATTTTTGTTTATTAAGATTGTATTTTTTTGCCAAGCTACTGTCCCAAAAGAGGAAGCAGAAAGGTTCGTAAGTCAACAGTAGTATAGTCTGCCACGTAGATGTAATGCACAGAATGTTAAAAAATTGTGCAACTTTGAAGCTTCTGGAGGAAAGGAATTGAGGCATTGTGACCCTTTCTCCTGTGGTGTTACCATTACAACGCAGGCAGCAAGCAAAGACAAATAGAAAGTTGTTTACACCTCCTTTCCTGCTTTAAACTTGTAGCAGCTGTTACCATCTGGAGGGGGGAGAGGGGACCTGAATTCTGGCATCTAAAATGCACCTTACAAACATTAATGGAGTTAGCCTTACACCCTTCTGAGGTAAATAAAACTACCATCACTGTTCTGAAAAGGAGGACCTGAAGCACAGTGAGACAAATCCCAACATTTTGAAACAGGGCAGCTTCTTTTGCCATTTAATTTGCGACACTTTGAGCCCGTTCCTCAGTTCTTAGGTCCCGTGACAAGTATTAATATAAATTATCATTCCCAAATGATACTCCAAACACAGTTCTTAATGGCTCAGGTTGGAAAGTGGGATTTCTTACAATAAAAGCTTAACCTTGAATAGTGCTAATTATATTTAATATCACCCACTGCACCAGTTCATGGAAACTTACATTCTGTAGTCAGAATAAAGCCTATTTTAACATTACAACCCCTGAAAGAAAATTAAAGATGGGATGGGAATGCACCATGCTTTGCCCCAGCTGGGAGCCTCGATCAACTGAAGGGCCTCCCAGACTCTGGAGCACACAAAAGTCTTGTAAGGTTCCCATGTGCTCCAGAGGCTGGGCTCTGATTACACATTCAATTGAAGTCATGGCAAGAATCAGTCACAAAGTTTTTGTGTATACTTTGTGTAATAACTTTGTAGCTTACTCCTTGTCTTATCATACCATTAATTGATTCAGCATGTGTCCAGGTCACTACTTAAGGCCAGTTAATCACATCTTTTAGTGTAACGTCTGCCAGGGGCCTACAATTATGTGCAACATAAGGGTGAGCAAATATATATTTATTATTTTTAAAAAGTGTTTGTTGTTTTATTTAAACTCTTCTCCCTTCTTGCATTTTTATTTAAAATAATAGTCTAATGCCTTGTGCAATGGAGAAACTGATATTTCAGATACTCTTTAACTATGATTGTTTTTAAAAGATGGAATCTTCTGCAAATTCCATGAATGAGAGCAAATGGCAAGACATAGCAGAAGAGATTAAGAGGATTTTTAAGACTGCCGTGAAGTTGCTGTATGAGAAAGGAAAAATGAAACACAGCCAAGCAAAGAGATACCTTTCCTCTGGTAAATTTTATAATATGTCCACAAACTATTTTATATATGTATACATTCATAATTTGAATAAACTTGCATAAGTATCAAATCATATTTTGCTTTACATTTCTCAGGCATAATTTAAAATAAAAGGCAAATTTTGACATGACCTTGACCTAGTACTAAATTGAATAGTACAGATAAATTTTATGTATTTTTCCACCTTCAGGAGCAGGGCTGTACAACTTCTGAAGTGACCAGGGGCTGAGGGCTCCCAACTAAAAACCATGCATGCCTCACCACCCCCCTGTCCCAGGCTGCATGCTGTGCAGGACATATTCCATTCGTTTTCCTCCCCCTATGCCACCCTGCACTGCAAACACACGTACCTCCTGCTCTACTATCCCAGATTCTTGATGAAATCTGAATGATGCAGGAGGTTGTCTGTAAATCCTATTTGTGGGAGATGTGCATCTGGTGCCACTGAACTCTAGTACACTTCTAAGGTCAGCCCCTCTCCTCTGGCTAGCTCAGTCAAAGGCTCCATACTTCAGTGGCCTGCATAGCAGTGTGTAGGCCTTAATCCTGGCCTCCAACCTCTCCCATAGTCACTCAGTCACAATTTCATTTACTTCCCAGCCCAGCCCATAAATTCAGCCCCTCAGGCCTTAATCCCTTGTTCAGGCAACAGCCTTCCCAATTTCAGCCCTTTTTCTCTAGCTAAGGACCTCAACTCTGGCCCACCATCTCAGACCTTAGCTTCAAGATGTCAACATGTCATGTCCCTGCCCAATGCAGGTTTCAAAACAAGCTTTCTAGGCGCTCTGCTGCATAATCTTCAAACCACACCTGTAGAAACAACCTAGTCCTTTGGTTATACTTAAACCCAAACACCAGCAACTGCTGTCAAATAAAAAGGTTCAAACCCCCAGTCTGGGTCCTTAAGTTGCTAAAAGGTTTTGTCCCAATCCACTTGCTCCCTCCTAGCCTTTAAGGTACCTTTATTTTCCTGCAGCTGCTGCTTCCCCCCCATGGTGTGCTGGCAGGAGCTCTCTTCTTCCTGAAGACCTACACCCTTCTTCTGCCTTTTATGGCCTGGGTGCCAGGGGTCATATCAGTAGACTGCACCCCCTCCCCGCAGATGTCTCCCTGATCAGCCACAGGTGTACCTCCTTACTTCCCAGAGTAGCCCGCCTTTTTTGACACTGCATGCCTAGCTGAGCTGTCCTATCTTCCCTGCTATTTGCCCATGGCTCTGTCCTCTTGCTGTGCAGCTAGCATTCTAGTATTGCCTAGCAGCCCAGTATTGCTTCTGCTCAGCTCCCCCCTTGCTGCTTATTCTCCAGGAGATCATTCATGCTCTGCTGCCTGTATCTGGTAGCAGGCCATGCCCTGTTGCGCCTTTGCCTTAAAGTAACAGGAGCCTTTGCCCCATGTTACTGGGACACACATTAAGCCCAATTAGATAGCTCTATTCTGGAGGAAACAGACATGTTTTTTCTTCTATGATCATTTTGAAAAAAACATTACAGATTGACTATATTCTTTTTCCTCCCCCAGCCATTGAAGATGAATTTGACTTTGCCTTGGGAAAACAGACACCAGCTTTCCTAAAGAAGTGTGTTTGTTACATTCGGAAAATTGCCAACATTGAACGTTTTGTTAAAATTCCAGAGATGGGAAAATATATGGACGTAACTTACACAGCTGGAAAATTTATGCGGGATCCAGAAGCCCTTGAGAAACTGATCAAACTCAGGGATGAATTTATTCCAACCATTGTTGCATCATCTAATCTGAGAGTCTATACTTCCATTACTCATTGCGACATGAAACTTGGTTATTCACAAGATGTGGAGAATCATTACATTGAAGGACTTGGTAAACAGTTTTATGAAGATATGATTGATATAATTCAGGCAACAGTACAACAGAATTTTGACACTGAGACAGACTTGCTTTATGATGAAGTCCTTCAACATTCTTCATTATGTAAAACATACTCCTCTTTCTATGAGTATAGGTGCGAGGCTCTAAACATAGTTCATAAATACATTCTGCCTAGCAAAGTTGGACACATTAACCCTCTTATCATATATGGAGGACCTTGCACTGGAAAAACCCTTTTGTTAGGCGAAGTAGCAAAGAAGGTAAACAAAAAAACAACATATTTTATATTATGCAAATCTTAGTAGGAGAATTGTATGTAGTGCTAGGTAATTCCCATTTTCCCTTATTGTTGCATAGATCTAATATTAACTCCTGGTACGGGAAAAGTCTAATCTTCTGAACATTGCTGACATGTTATTTGGAAAACAGGCAATGTTGCCCCCAACTCCATATCATATTTCTTTAAAAAAGTAGTTGCATTAGAGCTTTTTAAAATAACTGCAAATACTTTATCCTGTTCCTAGACCACTGATAAGAATGAATTTATGAAATATATAATTTTATAAAATACACTGTGACATCATCTCTCTCCCTTTTCACTTCCTGAGGCCCCTACAGCGTGGCACTATTTAATCATTATCTGGTATTTCATCCTCTTTGCAAATAAAACACATTTTTGAAGTTATGCTAGTTTGTTTCACATCTTTTGAAGAATTTCTCCAGAAATTGTGCTTATTTCAAAACTGCAAGGATCATTAGTTCACAGAACACATTTCCAATAATTAACCAGGTCATCATATGAAAGTAAAAGAAGCACTATTCATATTCCTGTGAATTCATCTCTTCATTTAAAATCATAGTTTCATTATTGTAAACCTGGCCCATATCCACAAATAGACTTTGTGTTCAGTACAGAACACATGTCATGGCCACTTTCATTCAAATAAACAGCCAGAGGAGGAGGGAGGGTAAGTACATACCTTTTGGGCTTTGAAGTCAGAGTGTAAAACACAGCAGCCACAGCTGCTTTCATTAAAAAATATGAGGGTGGCACCCACATGTTATGTAATAAGGAAGTTCAATATCCTCCTCAGCCTGTGGGGATACAAACTGACATCATCTACCGTGCAGGAGAGTGCCCGAATCACTTAGGCTGTAGACAGTGCTGGGGTGAGGCATGCTTTCTACCTTTCTGTTGAAGCTTTGCCAATGTACAATGGGAAGTTCAAGAATCATGGGACTAGAGAAAGAGCACTCACAAGAGGGACTATGACTCCATAGCTCAGTGCCTAATTATGATTTAATAAAGCCTACCAGATCAGGCCTCTAAGGTAACTTTAGGTGCAGATTGCCTAATATTTGGATGCCAAAGAGGCTTAAATAGGAGACTCAGCTGTACAGATTATTATCTGCCAATGTGGGGCAGTTATCTGAAAATGAAGTGGCAGAACCCTAGCCTTCTCTGGAATTTTAATGGTGAAAACTTTGCTGACATCAAACTTTCAGGTGCCTACATTTGTAGGCTTAGGTGCTTAATTCTTTGTCCATCCTATTATAGGAGCCTACATCTTTTTGCAGAACTTGACTTTAGTGCTTTGGTAGTGTGCCTTGGGTTAAAGATGACATATCATCTAGTATTTCATTTGGTCCATACAAATATTAACCTCTCTTAGAACCCTACTATTAAGAACATTTCCACTCAGAACAGAAAATTGAAAAAACTGAATTAATGTTTTTGAAAAAAGTACTCCTATTTCTTAAATTGTAATGAAAATACTATGTTCTGCTGTTGTCCTTCATTTGCCTATGTTACTTTAGACATTAATTGAAACTGTGCTTCTACGTTATAGGCTTATATGTGGCTGCAGGAAGAGATGGGACCAGAATCTGACCCTGTGGTAATTACAAGATTTTTGGGATCCACAGAAATGAGTACAGATCTTAAGAATCTGCTTCAAAGTATTTGTGAGCAGTTAGCAATTAACTATCGTTGCTTAGTACAAAGTTACCCCCAAAAGATACATGATCTTCGAGATTTGTTTATAAATCTCTTGAATGAATCTTCATTTCACAGACCATTGGTTATAATATTTGATGCCCTAGAACAGCTTTCAGATAACGATGATGCTAGGAAGCTGTGGTGGCTCCCCATTCACCTTCCCCGTTCAGTACGGATAATCTTATCAACACTGCCAAACAAACACGGGATCCTGCAAAAACTGAGGTGCCTTATTCATGAAGAAGACAACTATATTGAGTTGACTGCAAGAGATAGAAAGATGTGTAGCCAAGTGCTGAAACATCAGCTGTTACGAATTAAAAGAAAAGTAACGTCAGGGCAACAAATTTATGTCAATGAAGCATTTTCAAAGTGCACACTGCCTATGTTTGTGAACTTAACCTTCAGAGAGGTCAGAAACTGGAGATCTCACAAAGATGTTGATGAGTCCTCCCTTCGTGTTACTGTTCATGAAAGCATAGAGCAGTTATTCTGCTCATTGGAAAGCAAGTGTGGACCAAAACTGTTGTCAAGAGCACTTGGCTACATCACAATGTCCAAATCTGGCCTAAGCGAAATGGAACTGGAAGATATTTTAGCTCTTGACAATAGCGTTATGGTTGAACTAAATGAGATTGTCAGGCAAAGTAACCCATTGAGGGTACCATACATATACATTGCAAGACTTAAGGAAGGCTTGCATGGATACTTGATAGAAAGGCAAGTAAAAAATGTAACACTGCTAGTGTGGTCAAATAGGCACCTCCATCTTATTGCTCAAAAACTGTATCTCCACAATGAGGAAGATTTACATGAAATGCATACCAACATGGCAGAATATTTCCTTGGAGTTTGGTCTGGTGGCCAAAGGAAATCCTTTTACAACAACGATCAATATTTAAATGGTTGCCTTAACAATGATAGAAACATGAATGATGAGGACAAGCACTGTATAGATCAGACTGCTTTTGACAGGCAGTCACCAGAACAGCCATGGGTTTTCCAGTGTAATACACTGGAGCCTGACATCTTTTTTGTCAATCACAGAAAAATGACAGAACTCATACATCACTTGACAAGATGCGGAAGAACAGATGATCTACTATATGGTGTCATAATGAACTTCAGCTGGCTGTATACAATGATTAAAATAGGGCAGTTTGATAAAGCACTTTCTGATGTAGAATTGGCTTATAACTACTCACAAGAAAAGGAGCTGAAATTTCTAGCAAGCACTTTGCGCAGTATAAAGTTCAAAGTGATAAAATATCCAGGTTCACTCTCTGCTGAATTGCAACAGAGGCTTCTTCCAGTTGTAAGCTCATTGCCTAAACTGAGACACCTCCTTTTAGAATGTGACAAAGATGGGCCTAAATACTGCTCTATTGTTCCTCTACATTCTTCTATGGATGTGACTTACAGCCCTGAACGATTGCCCTTGTCATCCAGTTGCATGCATGTTACTGAGATCTTGCCAACCTTTAATCCAAGTATGGTTATTGCTGCACTAGAAAATGGCTCCATCAGCACATGGGATGTAGAGACTCGCCAACTATTAAGGCAAATTACAACTGCCCCATCTGTAATTTTAGGAATGAAACTTACTAGTGATGAAAAGTACCTTGTAGTGGCTACAACAAAGAACACACTTTTGATTTATGATAATCTAAATTCTTGTCTTTTGTCTGAAGTAGAAATTAAGGGATCAAAACATTGTGGAGTGGGGGGTGGTTCAAATTTTATAAATGGATTTACATTGTCCATTAATCATGCACTTGCTTGGCTGGAGGCCAGCAAAGATGTTACTGTAATAGACCTACTTTATGGATGGCCTCTTTATCACTTCCACTGCTGGTATGAAGTCACTTGTGTGCAGTGTTCTCCAGATGGAGTCTATGCTTTCTGTGGGCAATATCTGAATACCACAACAATATTTCATTTAGGCAGTGGAGAGAAGCTATCTACTGTAACCTCTGAATTTTCCGGTGGATTTGTGAAATTTCTTCTTGTTCTGGACACAGCTCAAGAAATGGTGATGGTAGACAATGAGGGTGGCCTTTCAGTTTGGAATACTGAGGAAATCACAAATCCGCAGCTGACAGATGATTTTGATTGTAGAAGAGAAGACAGTGAAGTTGTCAGCATTGAACTTTCTGAGGACCAAAGTGCAATTTTAGTATGTAAAGCACTCAGTATTGAACTTCTCGACACTAGTGTTTGGAAGGTGGCTGAAAAGTTCAGAGCAAAACACAACGAGCGCTTTATCTCTGCAGTGTTATCCAAAAATGGCAATTGTATAATTGCTTCCATGGAAAATACCTCAGCCATTTTTGTTTGGAGGAGAGACACAGGACAGTGCATGGCAAGCTTACAGGAAATCTCAGGAACCATAGTCAGACTAATTAAATCAAATCACCATAATATGCTGCTATCCTTATCCACCAGTGGTGTTCTTTCCATTTGGGATATAGATATCATAACTGCTATGTCCAACATTGACAAATCTGGCAAACCCATTCAGAGACTAATATTGCCTGCCAGAGGTGAGGTAATTTATACATTGGATGGATCAGAAGCTGTTCATAAGTGGAACTTTAGCACTGGATTTATTGAAGCTGTGTTCAAGCATGAAGGTATTGTTGAAAACTGTGTGCTGACCTCTTCTGGAGAAATAATGGTTACATCAGATGACAAATGTAGCCAGTACGTTTGGCACGCTGTTAGTGGTGACAATATCTTCCGCATTAATGGGCAGAGGATATCCCAGTTGATGATTACTCACAATGATCAGTTTGTTGTCTCACTATGTGAACAAAATGCATCCAGAGTTTGGAGGTTGGCTACAGGACACAGAGTTTGTAATATACTAGTTGCCTTACAGAATGCATTTATAACTAGTGCAAATACATTTGTAGTTGGAATGACAAAGAATAAAGTGTTGGCAGTAAGTCTCTGGACAGGAAGCATAACCAAGAAGTTTTGTTGTGATGATGGAACAACCATTGTTAATATTAAACTGATTCCAGACTGTCCAGATGTTGTTGTATTTATAACATCTACTGAAACTGTGAACATCTGGAGTCTGACAGAGGAAGTAATCTGCAGACGTGTACAACTGCCTAACAATTTCTTAAAAAATTTAGAAGACTTTGAAATATCCCCCAATGGGAAGGTAGGAATTATATCCCGTGGAGATGAGAATATCAACGTGCTTGATTTACAAAGTGGCAAACTTCGTGTAGTGCATGCCCCTGGCATTATCTGGCGGCAGAGACTGTCTCGTGATGGCCGTTACCTTGTGTACATCTGTTTTCGTAGTGAAGATGATGACGATAATGGTGCAGTCTCTAGCTTAACTGTAATGAGACTAGCAGATGGTAAAAATATCGGTGCCTGTTCCCTTTACAAAAATCCAACTTTTCTTGCACTCTCTCAGAGGCATTTGAATATTATTGTGGGCTTTGATGATGGAAGCATAGGTACTTACACTGTAGTGGATCGAGTAGATGCCACACTGAAAATTAAAATTGCTACTTCAAATAGCCGTCAAATTTTCAACAACGCAACACAAATGATTAGGCCTAAATGTCACAATTATAGCTTCAAAGCAACTGCAGACTGTATTTGGAGAGAGTCCACTGAGGTCTTTACTAGAGATAGCCCCATCACGGTGACAGACCCCGAAGCAAGTGAAGCAACACCAACCAAAAAACACAATTATTGCTATGACAGAGTATGCTCAGCCATAGATTGCAGAACACACAATTTTGCTGCTGACAATTGATCATATGCTTGAGCTAGTTTATCTTAATACATAATATATGTATATAGACTTGTCTTCTGTTTCAGAAATAAACAATAGTGCATTTCTTGAAAAACTAAAACAGCAGAGGGCCATTTTTAGCAACAGTTGTTCTAACATTTGTGTAAACAATAAGTGCAAAGCAAATGTTTAATCAATGGGCTGCACAGGTTTTTAAAATTTTGGAATGTAAGAGTTAGTCCAAGATTTCATCCAGGGCCTTGACTAAAAATTTCTAGCAATACTATTATAATTGTTAAACTACTACAGGTGTTAGAATATCTTATTTTGGAGTTGACAGTACTTTAACTAGAGATAAGACTCCCCTTAACGAGGAGAGGAGGCAAAACCTTTTTTATAATCCAGGTAACCTGGGTGTGGACAAAGCTAAATCTACTAGTGACCTTGGTTTATAAACCTACTTGCAAAAATGTTTTTCTGCTTGATGGTGCAATGACAAAATGTCATCTGCCAACCTGGAACACTTGATACATTCCATCATCATTTAAAAATAAATAGCTACTAATTTTTTTTAATTGGGATTAACCTTTGGTTTGAAAGGGGTGGGAGCTAATGAGCAAACAAGGCAGCATGTGATATTTAACAGTTAAATCAGTCTTTATCTAAATGAACAAAAAATAACATGCAGGGATTTCTGGTTTCTGATAAGAAATATAAAAATTCCTTACAGTATTACCTAAGTCATAACAGAAGTTGAACACTAAAACTAACTGTTGTTTTTATGTCTCTCACTATGCTTATTAGTACTGGATAAAAAGAATATATTTTCAAAGAGAAAGGGCATTATAGATAAACAGTCAGATACCTGTTCACTTCTCCTTATGTTAAAAGGTTACTATTCTGTCAGTTATGTGAAATTTTGAAATATCTCATAAATCCCTGCGGTAATCTTCAAAGAAAGCATTCAGACATGCCATACATTAATCTTGATAACATTTGCCTTACTATCATTCTTATTTTTTCCTGTGTTAAAACACAGTTCAGATGACCAAATACTCTGGGACTAACAGAATATGCCTGCATACATGCTGAAATATTCCATTATAACCTAAAGGTTTTCCAAAGGTTCTTTACTGTTCCAATTTGTAATGGATTTCTTACTTCTACATACCCTTAATATGCTTCTTTATGTTTCACTCCCCACTTTACACCTAGTCTGAGCCTTTTGTACAGTTTTATCAATTTCATGGCAGAAATTGTTAAATATTGTCAACTATTTTTAAGAGAAACACTCTCACCTCAGTAAAATAAATGGCTGTTAACATCTAAATGGTGTGAAGTCTTTCTCCCCTATACTTATCTTAAACATGGCATGTCCTTGGAAAACTTTTCAGAGGATTTCAGTAAAACAACATTTTATTTTGTGGAAGTTAGAACTCCATGCTGCAAAATTTCCAAGAAATGAATGCTAACCTAGAGGTTTAATATAGTGTGTGAATGTGCTATGTAAAAGCCAATATAGTATACTAAGTGACTTGAATGACTTTTCCTAACTTGTTTGCAACTAATAGATCATATTGAATGTTTTTATGTAAACTTTGTATTGTTGGGAAAATTACCCAATCAGAGAGTTATATTTTCATAAATGTTGAATTTAGTTAAAATTTTGTTACAGAGTTGTTAAATTAGAAATCTATTGCAGTCTTCAAACAATATACAGTCTTGTGTATGCATTGTTTGTATGAATAAACTAAGTAAACACACTAGTATGCACACAGTTTTATCTTTAAAGCAAGTTCAAAATGAGGATTGAATTTTACATCAATTGATGTAAATCAACAAAGCTCCAATAAGAGCATTACATGAAATATCAGCTATGAATTGGCTATCTGAATAACAGTAAATTTCACTCCTGACAAATACTAAGCTACTGAGCAGTTATAGGTTCTAAGGAGCCATATTCAAAATAAATAAGGGTAGATACATGAGGGAGCTTAGGCACCTAATTCTCACTTTAGATGCCTAAGTCTAAAGCTCAGGCACTCTTGGGGCCCCAGCATTCACAAAGTCCTGTTCAGATGCTGTCAGTCCATTAGAACAGTGGACATCCTCAACCTTTTTGGACTCAAGGCACCCTCGAAAAATGCCATCTCTTAGGGCTTCTATACACATGCACGGAGCCTAGAAATCCAGCGTGTCAGAGCAGTCTGCATGAAATAGCCCTCCATGTCATGTGCATCGGCATCACCATGCGTCTTTGTGCTAAAAAAAAAATGGCAGCAGTGTGCTTTGAAATAAAATGTGTTCAATGAGCTTAAGTTCAAAATGCCCTACTTCCATTTTTTCAGTGCAGGGATGCATAGTGATGCTGATACATGTGATTAAAAGCACTCGGCACTACGTCCCACAGCACACGTAAAAATGCCCTTAGGTAAGAGGTGACGCGTAGGGAGTGCATGGGGGTGCACGTGCACCCCCTCAGAGGGCCGGTGCACCCCCTGTCAGGCCATGCTCCCTGTTTAGCTGGCAGGCAGGAGGGCAGGTGGGAGAACCAGTGTCCCTCTCTGAGCGCTGGTCAGGGAGCAGAGCTGCCAGTAAAAGTGGTCACAGAAGTTTTGGAAGTGGCATGGCCACTTTTACAGTGAGATCAGCCACTGGGAGACTCCTTCCCCCTCCGCTGCCCAGTCAGTGGGATCGGTCACCAGGGGAGTTCCCCAGTCAGTGGTATCAGTCACTGGGGTACCCCCTCCTACTCAGTGGGATCGGTTTCTGACTGGTGTTTGGGGGGCATGTGCCTCCCCTGAGTCAAGAGGCACCCATGCCCTTAGGTTTCACTCTTTTTTTCAAAGTTGAAAAATAAAGCAATTATTCTGTTGCAGAGAACAATTGCTACATTGCTGTAGAATCTTGGCTGAGAATCACTGCATTAAAAATATCTGAAGGATAGATATAATAAATGATTTAATGTACCCAACATGTAAGTACTAGATGTGTTCAGCCACTAAGCTAGAAATCACCAAGAACATGGACGTCTTTGAAATCCCACCTCTCTGAGGTTTAGGCATCCCATTCAGGTTTGCAGTGCTGAAAAGTAGCTATCTATTTCCACCCTCCTCACCCAGCCCTGCTGCCTGGCCCCTGCCTTGTGCCCTCCTGCTGCCTGGCCCTCTGTTTCTGTGCCTACTCCCCATTCCTCTGCCCTGGGCACAGCTGGGAGGAGGGAAGTGTGCTGAATACAGGAGAAAAGTGGTAGGAAACAAAGTCTTACCTGCTACAGCACAGCCCAGGGATTTGAGGCCCTCACTGCAGGGAGAAGGCAGAGTCCTTTCCTCAGCCTCAACACGCCCTCCTGTGCGAGACACCACTATTAGAACAGGTATGAAGTTAACCCTCTCAAAGCTGCTGCCAAATGGTATGTGGAATGAGAGTCAGGGGCAAGGGAGCAATGGGAGGGGTCTGGCCCCTTGCTCTCCACCACTGCATTCCCCACCACATCCCTGAAGGGGAACAAATGTAAGAGAACCTTCCACTAATTAGGTTCTGTACATGGAAAATTATAACACATTTATAAGTTTCCATGCATTGAATCTAATCATTGGGGAGGTCATCTTATTGGCCATAATAATGTATCTGCTTCTACCCAACATACTTAGTTTTACTAAGTATGCTATGAAGAAGTCTCACATAACGAAGAACTCTCCCCAAGAAAATTAATTTAGGCTTCAGCTGAAAAATATAGTTATGGGAAATTGGACTGAAATTTGGAAGTGGAGTCTTTCAGTAAAAAGTAGAAGCTAAGCACGTGAATTTAAAATTTCAAAAAGAAGGCTGCCAATGTAAAACAACACATTTTCTCCAGTTAAAAATAAACTAGATGCTTTACTAATACACTAGGGGCCTAAGGCTGAATTATTCAGTTTAAGATTCAAGCAAGAACAAATATAACTTCATTGGAATAAGTTAAAAACAAGGGCTGTGCAACAGGAACACCTAACCAATAGTAGAATTGCAGAACTAAGGATAGATTGATTGGTGGAACATCATGACCATTTAAAAGAAGAGTGGGTCATTAACATCTATGGAAGGAAGAGTTTAGAAGGACCAGGCAGATTACAATGAGCCATGAAAGCAACTGATTCCCTCAGCACTGCCCAACTAGAAATACTGCCACAGCCAGGCAGGTGGTTTTAAATTCTGGGTAAAAAAGAAATCAAATCAGGGTACAAGTGCACCCCACCTGGATCCAACCCTGAAGCCACGCCTGAGACATCCAGAGAAAGTTGTAGGCCTACTGCCTACAATGTTTTCTATGGGACAGTCTGAACAGAGAAGTAGTCTACTGATCCAACTTGTAGAAACACAAAACTTGGAAGGATTGCAAACACTTTAGAAGGGATAATAAGGCCTTGCTAATGGTAATTTTAGGTGGCTTCTAGAGCTCTTAACCCCTGGATTGACTGCATGTTAGCTCCTTTATGTGACTTAAAGCGCTTGTTATGTGGCTTGAAGCACTCAAAGTTATGCCACTTCAGGGTGGGATTCTCTCTAATCCACGTAGCTGTGCTCTTGTTCAATTAAGTTGTGGCCACTCCCCACAGCTATTCTGCCCAAGTTGAAGTCTTCCAGTATGCTGGGATGCTCCAGGGCTGTAGCACAGGCTCTGCCTGGCAGGAGCAACAAGTCAATGCTCTCTATGGAAGAGTCTTCCCAGCTGGAGCAGTGAGCTAGTCCCACTGGGCAGAGCAAGCACTGCAGCCCCTGGAGCTCCCAGCGGCCACAATGCTTCCCGCTGCCACCCAGACTAGCACTTACTGCACCTGCTGGGCTGAGCCAGTGCCATAGCCCTGGAGCACCCAGTGGCCACAGTTCCTTGTCTCCCCCATTAACAGCGAGTGCACCCGGCAGCTGGGGGGACACGGCTGTGCTGGTGGTGGCGGGAGCACAGCAGTGGCAATGGTAACGTGGCAGCAGTGAGCTCCTGCAGACACCACTGGCACTGTCAGCAGTGGTGGGGAGGGGAGGTGGCAAGCACTGACCAAGGGTCAGCAACCACCTGCATGCACTACTGGCAGCAGCAGCCAGTGAGGATTGCTAACCACCCACAGATGCTGCCAGTGGAGTTGCTGCAGGATAGCAAGCAGCAACCGTCCACAGGCACTGCTGACAATGCAGGCAGTGCACTGCTATGCTCAGGGTGTGCACCCCCTATGCATTGCCCCTGGTCCCCCCACCCCACGTCCAACGTGCCTCCCAGCCACAGGTGCAGCATCAGGTCCTGGCATCACCTGAGGTTGCTTGGGATGCTTCAACCACCTCTTACCTCACAGATTGAAAAGGTTCACATTTAGAGGGCTCAGAAAGTTTTTAAACACAGAGAAACATAAGGAACATTATGGGAACATTATGGTTTGCTGCTTCTGCCTCAGAACATGCATAGCTCCAAGTCCTGCCCCTGCTCACCAAGCCCTTAACATTCAAAAGGAACTTGATTAACTGGAGAACTGAGTTATAGACAACAAAATGAAATTCAGCAAGGTCAAAAGCAGGTGCTACACATACAAAAGGAAAGGCAGACACAAAAGACAGAACAGGGAATTACTGGCTTGGCAGTAATACGTACAAAGGACATAGGGGTTATGGTAGATTACAAACTCAGCATAAGTCATGAATAAAACCTCACAATAATATTTGCAATTTCATCAATAGAAGCACTGCAGGCAAGCCACAGGATGTGATAGTTCCACTTGGTGTTGGTTAGGCCTCTCCTGGAGACCTTGTCCTGAGAAGAATTTAGACAAAATAGAGAAGTTCCAGAGGTGAACAACAAAGACACTAAAGGTATTGATATGCAAGCAATGTGAAAAAAAGCTGAAGGTATTATGTATGTTTAGCTAGGAGAAAAGATTACAGATCATGCCGGTTTTCAAATATTTGAAAGAGTGCCATAAAGAAGATGAAGAAAATAATTATCGTTATCTACACAGGGTAAGACAAGAAGCAATGGGTTTAAAATACATCAGGATTTAGATTCAATCTCAGGAAAGAAAATTCCTAACTGGACATGTAATAATTCAGTGAAAGGAATTGCCTATAGAACTAATAGAAACTGCTTCATTGGGAGGTCTCCAAAAGAGGCTGGACAGGAAATGAAGCTTACTCTGTGCAGAATGAAAAGCTGGTATCATTCTTGTTTTGAGTCTCCGAGGAATGAGAGAAGCTAAAGGTGTAGCAGGATGTTAGTGAGAATGTAAATAGGTAAAAATTAGAAAGATAAAGGTAAGGCAGAGAGGGGAGGGGGGAAGAAGGCAGGGAAAAGAAAAAACCCAGCAATAGAGAAATTCAGAAATAGGGATTCTGTCCCTGACCTACGCAAATTCACCAGCCAGTAAGCCAGTCAGTGCCTGGCCAGATTCTTTGCTGATTAATGAATATTTATTTACATATATATTCATTATATTGATAGTACAGACATGGTAAGTGATTAGAACTGGTGTATATGATTTCCTCTGTAAAAATGGCATAACACAAATTTCATGCAAGTCCTCTATATTGCTCCTGCAATTAAGTTTTCTTTCTATAGGTGTCTATACACCAAGAAGAGGCTGCTAGGCATGTATCTAGGAATGTTTAAGAACAGTTGAGTCTGCAGCTCCTCAGGGGAGTGGTCTAGATGACCACTGAGGTTCTTTCTAGCCCTAAAAGTCTTTGGAGTCTCCAGTAACAGACATTAGCCCACCAGCAGGAGACAGTCAATAAGCACTGCAGGGACTGCTCTAATTTGCAATAGTGACCGATTTCAACTCAGAACAGACTAAGATGCAGAGGGAATGTCTACATGAAATATTTACTGCACAGTAGACTAATTAACTCTGCAGTAAACATTGTGGCATCCAGACATGTGGCCCTATTATGCCACAAGAAACTAATAAACTCCACAACTTGTAAATACAGTTACTATCCTGCTGCAGTTTTTAAATCCACAGCACTGAATGTGTAGACATTGACACAGCTGACTGAGGCACAAGGGTGCTTCACTGTGGGGCTGCCTGCCAGCTAGTCTCACACTTCTTCTTTTGTTTGACATTTTAGGATTACAGCATTCATAGATTAATATCTAAATTTGATAACCATTCACCTGCTTCAGGGGTAGCTGCATAAATTGATTTTACATCACCATTAAAAGTTCTACCTGGGCAATCGTTCACAAGGTGTTGTACCATCTGAAAAATTGCACCACAATCACAACCCGGGCTCTCTTTGATTCTCCATTTATAGAGTAGGTGTTCACATTTTGTATGAACTGTCTGGATGCAATTTAAGGAGAACCAAATCTATCTCGGCAGGTCAAATTCTGGCTGGGAAATTGTAGGGTCACTGACTATGTATTTCTGCAATAAACTGGTATATGCCCAGGCTTCCTTTGTGCTCCAGTCACGCTTTCCACAGCATGGCTCAATGTGCTGTGGCCTCCAATACACGTTCTAACAGAATGCCCCAGAGCAATAAACTCTGGCATAATATGTACTGGAGTTTATTGCTGCATACTAATAGCACATGTAGACATGACAAGAGCGAGCTTAAAGCATAGAATTGCTGGCTGCCCACTGCAGGCTCAGGCTCCCCATCCTGCTGCCTTCTCCTTGAGGCCTCCATAGCCTGTGGATCCAGCAGAATCCAGCACAGCAGGGAAGAGTGGGGCTCAGGGAAAGCTTGCTGAGCCTGTGCGGGCTCCTCGCTTGCCTGGCAACGTGCCCCCTGCCCATTCCAGAGCAGTGAGGGACATAACCCTTCGGTGCTACTCCACTGCTCTGGGGCGGGCAAAGAGCACATTGCTAGGGTAGTGAGGGGCTCGAAACAGTTGCAACAAGCTTCCCTGCCTAGCCCTGCTCTGCCCTGCCATGCTGGGACCCACCTATCAGGCTACAGAGGTCCCAGAAAGAAAGGAGAAGGTGGGGACCCTGAGCCTGCAGTGGGCAGCCTACCCCTGCTCTGCCCTGCCCTGCACACAGATCTGGGGGGCATATGCCCCCCTGCCCTCCTTGGAGCACATGCAATGGTGGAAAGCTGGCACCACCCTCCATGCACCCCCCAGATGAGCCTCCCACAGCCCCATCCTGCTCCTTGCTGGACAGCCTCAATTACTGCTCAGCTGGACAGCAGCCCCAGCCACAGCCTTGGCCCTGTCCTATCCAACTCCTTCCCCTCCCTCTGTATAGCTGCCTCAATCTCTCCCCTACCCCACCCCTGACTTACTTGTGGAAGCTGCTCTCCAAGCTGCCTGGTGGCCATGTGCATATACATGCACATGGAGCCGCCTGCCTGACCGCCCTCATCCTGCTCCCCACAACCCCCTGCAGGCTGGAACCCTGCCAGCCTGCAGAGAGCTCTGAGCAAAATCTGTGTGTTCCTCAGTTGAAATAAAAAAATCCATGTTTTCCTCAGGTAAAAGGGAAAATTCACATTTTTTTCCAATGGCAAACAAAAAACCCGGATACCTGATCATGACCTAACATGGTCCTTTGCTCTAGTCAAGTTGTGTGGTTGGGCCAGCTGTAGCCAGTCATCAACCTGGGTCCTGTTTGAGTTGGGCTTGCAGTTTTCATTTCAGCAAGCATATAATCTCGCCCCAACCTTTTGCGATGTGTGCATGCTGACTGAACCCGCCGTCACTCCCCTCCCCCTCCAGACACCCACACAGCCTCACTGTGGGAGCAAAGACCGGCACTCTACCACTTCTCCAGGAGCAACAGAACCCCTTGCAATGCAGAAGGATCCATGCTCTTGTGCAACTCCCCACAACACAGTAAATCCAAGGAGCAGCTCATAGGACTTTCCAGTGAGGGCCCCCCATTGCTGAAAGGCCCCAGGAACTACCCATTGGGGAGGTCCAAGTCCTAGGCTGCCTGGGAATGGCTGAAGCCTCCCCCAAGAGGCCACCTGTAGACCTTACTGTCTGGTTAATAGTGTTTTTAAATTATATTTAGTGTTTTCTTTTTTCTGTTTGTTTGTTTTTATTCTCTGCAATAAATTTGATTTATGCTGCCTGTGGGGAGTGGGTTTTGTCTATACAGTATACCCCAGCAAATTTAGTGTTGCCAAATTTGGGGTGGGGGCTCAAGCCACTGGTATGATTTAAAGGGCACCCCAAAATGTGAACCTGGCTGCTAACCAGTACTTGGCAGAAGAGTTATAATAAAAAATAACTTCATTAGTTAGTTAAAATAGTTAAAAGACTTTTTTAAGACTTATTTTTGCATTGTATTTTTATAAAGCTTATCAGGAGAGTGAAAGGACAATTCTGAAATGAATTTCTTAGTTGTCTTTGATACAAACAGCTTATTTTTCACACTTCATTGTTCAGGTAATCATACCAATATGTGGGCTAGGTCCTTTGGATAGCTTTAATTATTAAGGATTAGTTATTAAGAATCACTATTAAGTATTTAGACCACAAATGTGACCCACTTTAAAGTTGTTATAATCCATTAAAGAATGTACTCAAGATTATAAATATTTTTTAAAGCATCTGAATCTCTTTCTGAAGTACTAAGTGGCTAAAGGGAGATGTAATAGGACAGATAGCTTCTCACCTTTAGGCTTCAAGTCTCTTCCTTTGGCAGACATGGAAAGTCATTCATTTCCATTTGACTGCATTTTAATAACTTATGTGAAATTAATATTACAGTGTCTACCATTACAGGGATCAATTTCCAAAGAGAAGCCAAAAGCTGAAAGAATGTAGAAACTAATCCTTTGGTTATGATCCCTGCAGTTGGAGCCAAGCTATCCTGTTAAGCACAATGATAGGATATTTGCCAGGCAATATCTGTTCTGTGATGCTGTAGAGACCCTCACTATGCAGAACCATCACGTTGGTCCTAAAGTCACTTAAAAGCAAAGTCCTACAGCAAGAATCACATCTGGAAATGAGGGCTATTTAAGTAAGAAGGATGGGACAATGAGAAGCCAAGGCTGGAAAAGATATAGGCCTGGAAGAAAGGATTGTTGGGGAATGGGTTGGGGGGGTGGGGGCTTTAAATCCCCTTGGTGAGCCTTGCTGCAGCAGGTAAGACACATTTGGAGAGGGATTTTACAAAAAAATTAATGTCCAGAAGAACAGACTTCTTTCCATTTTAAAAAATGGATACCAATATGTCAAAAGTACTATCATTCTACAGCTGTCAGCAAACATCAGCTACTACTGCTGCCAGTTATGCCCTTGGCTCCTAAGACAGAGATCTGTGATGGATAGATTGATCAAATTCTGCTTAGGAACCATATAAGTATGATAGTGTATAAAATGGAATTTTAACTTTTTCAATCTCTTTTCTTCTTTTTAAGAACCAAGAAAATTATGTGCTCATTCACACCTATAATTAAAGACCACTATTAAGAAAAGATAGTCATGCATCAAAGGTTAGAAAACAGCATAATTAAGCTTGCTTGAGCAACATTAATTCAACCCCCTAGTGTGTATGCATTATGAAAGAACGTTTAATCTTTAATGACCAAATACTATTTTTGACACAGGACATCTGCTTCACTGAATACACTGGATAGACATGCCCTGAGGAAGAATCTGGGAAGGTGTAATGAGGGGAATATGTAATAAAAAGAGCAGGGGTTTGCAGGAAGATAAAGATAGTCCCACAAATAAGGTAAAGTTCCCATGCAATTCAGACCCGTGGGAGACAGTCACATATTGCATGTTCTTCGTTTCTGGTACCTGACTGGGGATCCTGGTGTCTGATCAGAATAAGTGTGGAGCATTCATAGTGGAAACTGAAGTTAATGGAAGCAGGATTTTGAACATATAAGGTGCTCTATATAATGCTATGTACTCTGAGAAATCAGGCCCTAGGTCAGCCAAATCTGACACCTAAAATCCATGGGTAGTTTTAATCTAAATCTCTCTTTGCATACAGAGAAATGAGGCACAACGGGAACATAATTTCCTCACAAGAATAACGGGAAAATAAATTCCACATTGCCTGTAAAGCTCTAAAATAATATAACATTGAACGACAAAGGAAAACCTATGAGTTATCCATGAATCAATTTACTATGTAAAACAAGGATAATTTCATAGGGTAATTAAGACAAATTCACTGCTAGTGAAGCACTGAGATACTATCACAAAAAGTACCATACGAAAGCTCATGAGAAAATAATTCTGTTTTCAGAGCAGGGTTTGAATAACATACCATAAAAATGGCATGGGTCATATACTTAACAGTAATGAGAGAACTATACACTGAACAGCTTCCCATTAGGTAGACTGAATGGGGCAAGGATTCTGCCAAAAACTTGGTAAGCAAGCATGTATTTAAAGGCCATATTAAAGAGGTCTATGCACAAGGTAACCAGAGGATTACACAGGTTACCTTATTTCTGGCATATCCTAATTTTTGTGTGCTTGCCTTTTCAACCATAATAACAGGCTTTAAAAATAAGGCAGTTGTGTACAATATGGATGTTTAAAACAAAGACAAGAACACAAAAGAGAGCATGAAGGATCAGAGTGCAAAACACACATCTGTGGTTATCAGTGTGGGCAAGAGGGTCCACAATCTGACTCTGGTTAGAGTTTAAATAAACAGTAACCAATTCTTGTGTAAAGTCAGATTCACCTGCAGTTACTCAAGCTAAGCAGCTAAATAGCACCTTAATACACAGTGAGTACATCTCCATGAGATGCTTTACTTCTGATTAGACCAAATTATTGCACAGTAAGCATCACCCTTTACATGTGCAGATGTGTACTGCACAGTAATTTGGTCTAATTGTGAGTAAATTTGCTACCTATAAATACAAGTAGCAAATTTACACATGCTTAATCACTGCACAGTAATGCATGTGTAGACACTGACCAGGAGCAAATTTGCTGCTGACCAGTCCCACCATTAGAGGACCATCTATAGCCCAGCCCCAGGGCCCTGGGGCTGGGAGCTTCTCCAGCCTCAGAGCTGAGGTGGCTCTTTGCCTGCCTCAGCCCCTAGCCCTTAAAAGCCTGCAGGGACACTGGGGCCCTAGGCCACCTGCAACCAACCTATGGCCACTGAGTGTCACTGCAGAGGTTTTAAAGTTTTAAATGCAAACTTTAAAGGATTTTATTTTCATCTACAGTCACATGACACCTTAATACCCAGCCATGGCAAGCTGCCCACACCCTGGTGCCACTCCCTGGCACTGCCTCACTGCCCAGCTGTCAGGCCTGTGCCGTTGTATTGTGCAAGGGACTGCAGGCACCTGCCAGGCCCAGCATCACCCTGGGCCACCTGAAGCCAGCCTCTTGCCACCAGGTCCCACTCCAGCTGGCTCCAGGCCAGCCACAGAAGCCTGCCTGGATGCCACCACTAGTGCCTAGCACACCCTCACCACTTGCCTGGCTGTCCCATGCCATGCATGTGCACTGGGCACTGCATGTTCCTGCCACAGTCCACCAGCACCAGGACTGCTGCACGGATGTTCTGCAAACCATCAAGGGAGCCATCATCCCCAGTGACACACACTGTCTCCTGAGGCTGCAACTGGTCCCAGGAGGAGACCACAGACTTTGCTGCACTGTGGAGAAAGGCTGAGGTTGCACTGTGGGGAAAGGCAGGGTAACAGCCAGCTGGATGTCCATAGAGAGGGGCTGCCACATGGTGGTGGCCTGCCACACCAGGTACAAGCAGACATGCTCCAGGAGGCATTGGAAGGTGGCCTAGGACATGTGAAGGGACTCCAGCCACTGTTCATTGTCCCAGGTGTTTTAGATGAGCACATGGACAGTCCCAGTGGTGGCATCCAGGAGCACATCAGCAGCATCCCTGCTGGGGTCCAGGAAGCAGCAGCATGGGGACAGGACACCTGGAATGGCACAGGAGCCAGGCCAGGTGGCTGTGCCACACAGGGTGGGGGTCACCAGGGCTGAGACTGACCTGCACAAAGTGGCAGTCCCCGCAGCAGGTGAGCAGGGTGAGCATGGTGGTGAACAAAAACCCAGGGCAGTGGATGTTGCTTCTAGGGCTGAGAGTGCAGCAGCCATGGATAGCAGGCAAAGACTGTGGTGACAGAGCTAACACATGCTGCCACCATGCTCTGTTCCAGGCCAGGGAAGCATGTGATGGCCACCATCAGAAGAAAATTCAGGCTCATTAAGGCACTCTCCCAGGTACACATCTATACATGCACATCTGTCAGGAGCAAATTTGCTCCCAATGGGAGCAGTTCAGTCCAGAGCCATCCCTATCCCTCTGCCCTGCTCTGCCCCCTGCAGCAGCCAGGAGGAGCTCCAGGCTTCCCCAGGTGCCAGCACCAGGCTAGCAGGGTGTCAGGCTTGAAATCTAGGGAGTGGGGGAAGCTGTCCAGGATTGGGGAATAGCTCCCAGCCATGCAGTGATCAAGATCGCAGCCCAGCAATGTGGCACTGGCTTGGGGCAATGCCCTGTGCCCGAGCATAGGGGTAAGCAGTGCTTGAACCATGGGGAGACACATGGGGGAAGCAGTGCTGGGACTTGCGGGGATATGTGGAGAGGAAGCAACACTGGAAATGGGGTCAAAGAAGGAAGACGCAGCAAAGTAGCACCAGTCCCCAACACTGCATTTCCCACCTTACCCCTTGTCTCCCCTCCAGTCCCAGTGCTGCTTCCACCCCACATCTTCCCCCAGTTCTGGTGCTGCTCAGCTCCCAGCTCTCTGCAGGCATGGGCAGGGAGTTGAAGCTGACTAGGGGACTAGTCAATTTTCCTTGGGCAGGGGCAGGCAATTATTTTGGGCAGAGGGCCACTTACTGAGTTTTGGCAAGCCATCAAGGGCCTCATGATAGGCAGCCAGGGGCAGATAAATATTCATTTTCTAAATTTTTTAGGGGCCTTGTGGACTGGATAGAATAGCCTGGCAGGCCGCATCTGGCCCTTGGGTTGCATTTTGCCTACCCCTGGACTAAGATGTGTGCTACAAATGCAGCAGCAGGGCTGAGGGGACTGGGGACTAACAAATGATGCATTAATCTAATTTAATGATCAGTAAGTCCTATACACATGTAAGAGCTGATGATTTATTGGGCATTAGATTAATCTAATGTGCATAAAGCATTCCATGTAAATGCACCCAGTGTCTTTCTAAAACACAATAGCAAAATAGTCACAGAAGTTAAAACAGGTGTGGGTACTGGCTATCTGACAAACTCCAGTGATTCTTCACTTCTTTATCAGAGCCTCCAGGTCAGATCCTCCTAGGTAGTTTAATGTAAGCTTTTTAATAATTTTTATTATTATTTAAAATCTTCCTCATTCTTGCAATCTGTTTTCAGGAGTACTAAAGACTAGGGAAGAGGAAAACTGTCAAGAACATCTGCTACAGAAGCTCTTTGAAGTCAGGAGTCTGAAAGTTCAATTATGTTCAGCCCCTGAACAACATACTTCCTCTATTTAAGTGAAGGACATTCAAAGCATTTTTTTTGTTAGTTTATTTATAGGTCTAGGCTTTGATTATGTAGCAATGGAAAGGAAAATTGATGCTAGGTGGCGCAGTTGTTTTATCCACTGCCTTTCCAAACAGAGCTCACAAATGCAATCTATTGGGCTCACAAGTAAACCAACTCTTGTTTTTAAATCTTTATAATCCCACTGAGCACAAGAAACACCATGATGGAGCAAATCTTGAGCAGAAGTCAGTAGATTGCTTGTACAAGCAGGATTTAGCTCTGTGTGTTTTAGCCTGATTGCCATTCTTTTCTCACAGGGCTACAATTTACCTATGTACTAGATCACTAGGGAGTTCACAGAGTTCTGTAATCCAACATACAGTTACACGTAGCTATCGATATATTCTAAAACACAGAAGCGTGTCTTCCAGGACCATACCTAGTATTATCAGCCTTATTGTCATAAGCCTTAAATTTAAAAGACAAAGAAATAATTGGTTAGAATATTCCTTATTATTTATATTAACATGAATCTTGTCAGATTAGACAAATACAAGGTCTTGGACACACACCTATGAAACAAGGGAATGGCATTGTTTGATGCAGCCAGCTCTTCCCAAGACTCAGTTTACAATCTCCAGATTCATCAAGGGGCAGTATTATAGGACCTGAATAGGGAAAACTGATCTGACTGGCTGCTAGCATGTATCTCCGAAAATCTCAGGTCTGGCACTCCCACCCAGTTGGAGAGGGGTGAGCGAGGGCTCTCCTTTCATACCACACTTGAAAATACCTCACTCAGAAGACAGTAGTTCTAGGAAAGTCAGTAACTTTTATGGACAACCCTGATATCATACCTGTAAGTACTTATTTTAGATGCAAGTCCTCTGAGCAGCACCACCCAGCACACCAGTCTACACTTAAGTACTAGGCTGAAGTACCTGAACAGAGAAGCAGAATTTTTAGCAACTTTGTTCGGCCCAATTTCTGACTTGGGGGGGAATTTTAAATATACAATATAGAATTGCAATAATATTACATCAGCTGGCTTGGAATTGCTTTCTTTAAGTGCCTGTTTCAGCAAAGGAACCATTTGGTACATTTTCTTTTCTTTTCTTTGTTTTTTGACCAGAAAACAAAGAGGTTTGTCAAGTTTTTTTCCAGCTTGCAGGTAAAGGGTTACAGATTCTAGGAAGTTTTAAATGCAAACTTTAAAGGATTTTATTTTCATCTACAGTCACATGATACCTTAATACCCAATGACACTAACAACAGTGTCTCATTAAGAGGTCATGCAAACTCTCAGATAAACAAGGCATTCTTACATATTTAACATTCAAATGCAGAAGCCAAGCTAAGGCATAGAAGATTTTAATCAGAAGAGCTGCACTTCCTGACCAACCCAAAAGTCTCAGGTAGGAAAAGTTCTTATTCCTTTATGTTTGTCTACATTCCTGATGGATGTTAACTATATTTTCAAGATAAAGTGTTTTCCAGGTTTTTGATCTTTTATTTTTTAGATTCATCTTTCTAATAGTTTCAGCTGGAAAACATTTGAACTCCTTTTGCACCTGTTGCAGAGGCACTATGTTTTCTGAATAAAAACATTTACAGTCCACTTATTGATAAAGCACAGTGGACCAGACTGATTTAATTTTTAAAAAAAAGTCTGACCACCTAAAGCTAAGTTTAATTTTAGTTATCCTTGTTGCTAAACCATTCACATTGGGTCTTTGGTCTAGGGGAAGGGGTGGTTGTAAGAAAAAAAAAAGTTGATACATTCCTTGTGCCTGAAAAAAGAAGTCTAAGCATTTCTGTGCTTATATTTCAGTGAATATGTATTTTAATGGATCTGGTTTCTCATGATTCCAGTTTCCCAATTCCCATCTCCTAAAAACCTGGTTCATTCCTCAAAAACTTGCAAGTTAAATACAAAGCAGGTGAAGCTGGAAACCTCAAAATTAAAAAAAAGGAACAAAATATAGAAATGATGGGAGTGGGGGAACAGTTAACACTCTTATTAGACTCTTATTAAACAGAACACAAGTCTTATTAAAATCTGGGAAGTCAGGTATATATTTTTTTTATCAAGCCATATTCAGCATCACATAAAATGGCATAAGGCACCACTTACCTTAGTAGTATTAAGGGGGTCATGATCTCATTATTGTTGCAGAATTTCTATGTACTGTGTCAGGCAACAAATAGACCTCTTCCCCATATGAAGACATCTTTCCACACTTTATTTTTTTTCTTTCAACAACATAATTCTTTTAGACAAGGCACTATCAACTCACCATTGTATTCCCTTTGCAGGAATGTAGTACCCAGACTAGTTTGACAACTCTCCCTCTAGTTTATCAAAAGATTGCCCCATTGGGAATTTCTCCTACTTAAAGCAACAAGCAGCAATGTTGATTTTCTCTTAATGCTGTCCTTCTGAGGAAGAGAGGATGGTTGCTGGGAAGGCCCTTTCTTCAATTTATTGTATAAATATATTTTCTTGTCCTAAGTACTATTAAGAAAGAGAAGCAGAAGATAATAATAATGTGTCACACTTAATTGTGCTCTTCAGCCAGTTGTCAAACTGCTGTCCAAAGAAAACTACCGTTACCCACATTTAATAAATGAGGAATCTTTAAGCCCCCTCAAGCTTATCAATTGCATTTTCAAAAGTGGACATAAACTTGAACTTGCTTCAATTTATGGATTTCTAATTTGAGATACCTTAGGGCTAGTATTCAGAAAGGCAGATGAAAAATCAGTCCCAGAATGTGTTAAGTTGGATTTCCAGAAAACTTGTCAAAATAGTGTCCACTCTTAAATTCTGGCTAGAAGCAACTACCATAAACCTACAAAACTACTCTGGGGCAAAGGCAGGAACGGAGTGCAACCAGCTAGGCATTCCCACTCTGCATCCTGTATTAAGCCCTCAGAAGCACAGTGCAGCTGCTTTCCTGCCCAGATTGTCAGGGTAATGGGTATTCAGTTTGAGAAGCTTACTCAGAGATACTTGTTAAAGCTATGACTCAAGGCAGTTGCTATGCACTATCCTATATTCACATATTAACACTGTTCCAATGTGGTTGATCAGCACACAGAATTACTGTTTAGAATGAAAATAGGGCAATGAGGACTTATCAGTCTGAAGGTATCTTAGCTTTCCAAGAAGGATGGGATGATTTGCAGACCAGGGACTTTGAGGACCCCCACTACTCCCATATGTCTGCTCCTGTAGTCCCAAGCAAACAAGCCCAAGCAAGACTTCAGGAGTAGACCCCAAACTTCAGACTCCCCTCAAGGCTTCTGCTGCCTGCAATGGACTTAGAATCAATTAAGTATGTAGAACTGAAAAAAAAAAGAAAAGAAAAGAAAGTGGAAATCGATTTTTGTCATCAAATAGCTGTCTTACTTAATAACATGCATTTCAATATTTCCAGATAAGATCAGCCAAATTATAGGATTTGCTGCTTTCACGTAAATATTCGAAAAGCACCAGTGCAACCAGCAAATTTGCAGAGATTTGTTTGTGAAGAATAACATAATTTTTTTTTTAAACTGTCAGTACCAAAATACAGGAGCCTTTGGTTTTGTTTGGGTATAAGTTGGCATGATGATTATCTAAATGAAATTCTGGTTACCTTAAAGTAGCAGTATATGTTTTATTCAAATATCATTCTGTGAACATTACCTTATAACAGCCAGAATATTATCTTGAGCCAGATCCTAAATGGTATGAATGGGCACAGCTGCACAGATTTCAGAAAATTTTAAATTAGATGAATATCTAAAATATCTATGCATTAGATTACTATCAGCCCCATCGGAAGAAAGCAGCATTCAGCTGTGCATCTCATCTAGCATCTGAGAATGTGCTTATTTTTCTGTTTCTGCTGTGCTACCTATTGTTAGCAGTAGTATAATCACAGTAACGAGAAGCTTCAGTCATAAGCCAAGAGCCCATTGTTCTAGGCCCCATACAAACACAGAACAAAAGATGGGAACTTCAAATAATATAAATACATCAGTCACAGTAGGTCAGGTTTTGTTGACAACTTCTTTGATGTAAAACCAGAGTAAGACCATTAGTTTCAGAGGAAATACTTTAATTATATACTATGATAGGTAAGAATAGAATTTGAACCAAAATTCTTAAGATCACTGCAGAAAACTTTTCATATAATACAAAGTGCATAGTCCATGATCCATGAGAGGGGAATGTACCAACTCTAAGACTGGCAGCCATCCCACTGTAAATGGAATGGAAAAGGAGTACTGCATCTTTAAATACCAACTGCAGTACATTATGACTCTTGCATTTTAAGTAATGTTTGTACAGATTGGGTGGGTCATGGAAAACCAATATTTAGCAGCTCAGTAGTTAAATCTGCTACATGTTTAATTATGTAAAATGTTCTTAGCAAGTTTGAGAGGTAATTTATTAAATATTTGCACTGGTTATTCAATATAGGTTTTCCATGGCCTCAGTCATAAAACATACAGAACTTTACTTTAAAAAAGAAAGAGTCTGAACTTGGCTTGAGAAAAAATACAACAATCACATGAATTTCTAAGAACCCAATAGAAATTATATATAAACACCCGGCTTCCTTGTTAGAGGTTCCGCTGTTCCTTATACCAGTAATTTAACAATACTTACGGTAATCAGCATTGCTTTGATTATTGCATTTTGATTATGACATACTCCCATTTAACTTCATGCTTAGTAATGTCAACATGGAGTCAGCTGCAGAGGTGACTCATGGGGCTGCCCTGGTAGGTACACATAGACCAAATACTTCCTTCTGGTTCAAAGGCAGAGAAAAATTCTTGGAAATGAATGAAACATGGACAAACTCTAAAGAAGGGTCTAACGGACAGACACATAATCAATGTGACTCTCAAATAGTTAAAACAATATTTTTTCTGTCTTGTTTTTACAGTAATAGAGTTGTCTGGGAAGAGCATTATTATAAATGTCAGTCAGTCATGGGCCTAGAAGGCCCATTGGGCTAGTGTAGTTAAGACACTTCAGCTTCCACTGCCAGAGACAAACAAGGAAGCAAAGTGGCTAGTATTCCAGTCATCTCTGACTACCTGGGCCAAACAGTTAGATATTTACTTACAGTTGGACTGACAGAGGGTAACCTTCAGAACAAATCAACAGCAATACTACATCTTGATTGTAGAAATGAAGCAAAATCCCTTTACTGTTCTGTGGCCACACTTTTTGGGTGTAACAAATGTTTGCTGCACCTTTACTTCACTTTACTTTTAGCCATCTACACCTAGACTGCAAACAAGCATGTGCAGTTCCAGGAGCAGTGTGTGCAGGCATTCACTGTTCCTAGGAACCATTAGTGTTAGTAACTCAGGGCAGGAGGAAGGGCAGGCAGGTTGCAGGGAGGGTTGTGGGTCCAGGGGTGGGGAGGTTGGTAGAATGAAGGGCGGGTAGCATGTCCACAGGGCAATTTGCTGGTTAGGAGTGATGGGGTGGGGAAGAGGGCTAAAAATAGCTCAGTCAGAGGGGGCATTGGCGACGTGCAGGGGATGCATGCACACCCCCTGAGATTGGCTGTGCCCCCTGCAGTCTTTAAACTTTTCATCTAAACAAATGGGCTCTCCAGCAGCACAGTGCCATGTCATCCCATCCAGGAGTGTTGATTCAATACTGACTGACAAGCAAAGGAGCCCTACTTTCTGAATTATGAGCACCCCATCAAGCAGCAAAAAAGTTTTGTTCAATCCAGCAGTGACCTGGTCAGTTTAGGAGAATTAATGAGAATACAGCCCAATAGTTCTGTGTATAGCAGCAGGCAGTGCCAGTAAACTGAGAGTGGTTAATTGTTACTATACCATAGAACTCAAATACTGGAAAGCAGGAGAAAGAACCAGAGAGAACAGGATTGAAACATGAAGCGTTATGTGTTTTTATTGCTCTAAGGTCTATGTCTAAATAGCTAAAAGAGAGAGTTGAAAGAAGGATGAAGAAAAAATGTCATGATGTTACTACAGATAGTAACAATCTCTCCATGGTTCCAGTTAATAGCTCTCATCTGGATGTGTGATGAAATTTATATTTTGTTTTGTACCAATCATATTGCCTAAGGAAGTATGAAATAAATACTTCTTTTCAAGTAACACTAGAAAGCAGACAGACAAAATCTGAAGAGTTTATCTTTTTATCTGACCTTTTTTCTCCTTCAGTTTTTATCCAGCAGCTTATTTAACTCCTCATTCCTTATTCAAGTCATAGATGCCCAATGTAGAGCCACAAATGCTTTCTGGTGATAAAGACTGTTTATAGTTCCATGCTCCATTGTAAATTCACATGCAACCTCATGTGATTCAGAAGGAAAATTGAAAACACAGAACTCCCCAAACTCTGTTCTTTAATATCACTCTCCACTTTGGAATAATTCCCATTCTCTAAAAATTGAGCTAGATTTTGATTGAGTATCGCAAGTTAAGATGTGATTAACTGGCATGGCAGAAGTGCAGTTCTTGGGATCACATATCAGATATCATTGAGCCCTTAATTTTACATCTGTAAATGGCCTTAGACTAGTCTAAGTTAGCTTATGGCACATAAATAGGTCCAATTCCTAACCATAACAATCAACTAATTCCTACTAACTTCTATGTTTGCCAGTGAGAGAATGAGACCTTAAGGCTAGGGACAGAACTTACAAACAAGCCAGTATAAGTGTTCAGAAACTGGTTTAAAACTGTAACAGAACATTCAGTGCACATAAACTAGTTTCAAAATGGCCCGAACTGGTTTGAGATAAACCCAGTTGAATGTAGTATCATGCTTAACTGATTTGGCTCAAAACGGTTTATGCAATGTCTGTCCCAGACCCCTTCCTGGTTTAAGTTAAACCAGAGTCCCCCAGCATCCCAACATGCTTTCTGGGCTAGACTCTGCTCCAACCCAGCCAGAGTGGCTCTGCCCTTCTGTTCCCCAGCCAGAGCACAAACAGGCAGGATTGGGGGTCTAGCCAGAGAAGCGTTTAATTTCCCCCTCCCTGTGCCACCAACAGGGACCTGAGCCAGGTCTGCTGGGCGCTCCCCCCTTGCTGCTGCAGTGCACCATGGACCCTGAGGCAGAGGTGGGCAGGGGGGAGGGTTAGTCATCTGTCTACCCCCACTAGCAGCTGGGTCTGCCCGCTGTCACTGCCATGCTCACTCCCTGAGGCAAAATAAGCACTCTGCTGTTCCCTCCACAGAGGTCAGAGGGAAGGGGAATAACCCCTTTCCCTGCCCACCCGACCCCAAGATGTCCTGACAGCTAGCATCTGACCATGCCCCGACCCCACCACTGCACTGAGAGGGGGCAGGGCCTTTGATAGGGGCTGTAGCCCCTATCAATGTCAATGTCTTCCTGGCAGAGGTGCTGTGCTGCAGGGTTGGCAGAGCTGTGGCAGGCATACTCCCACACTCAGCAGCCACTTCCCTCACCCAACATCATGGTTCCCCTCCAGGAAGAGTCTTGTGCTTGGAAAAACCATGATGGGGGCTGCTGCCACCATCACAGTCAGTCCCCCCACACTGCTCCAGTGGCCAGGAAAGGGCGGGGCCAGATGCCTCCAGCAGGGCTCCAGGGGAGGCGGGGGGGCAGGGAGTAGGGTTATTCCCTGCTCTGCTCCCTGGGCACCACAGCCAGGTCTGCCTGGCCCAGCCTCAGCCACCACTTAGTCTGTGCTCAGGGCCAGCCCTCTCCCAGAAGGAGGGTGCTTATTCCACTGGATGCTGCCCCAAGTGCAGACCAAACGGCAGCTGTGGCCAGACCAGGTAGACCCAGCTACAGTGCCCCAGGGGCAAAGTGGGAAATAACCTGCCCCCTGAGGGCCCTGCCAGTGGCATCTGGCCCTGCCCAGCCACTGGAGTGGCAAGGGGGGCAGCAATCATGATGGGTGAAGCAATCCCCATCACAGTTTCCCCAAGCGTAAGCCTCTTCCTGGTGGGAAATGATGCTGTGGGGCAAGGGAAGCTACTGCGGACCACTGCAAGGGGCTTGGAGGTCTCTGGTTCTCTCCAGACCCTGGTGCTGCCATGCACAGCCCACCTCTAGCCATAATGGCTGAAAATGGTTTAAGATAAACCTGGTCGAATATAGTATTGGATTTAACTGATTTAGGTCAAACCGGTTTATGAAACTTCCTGGTTCAAGTTAAATCAGAGTCCCCATCATCCCAGTATTTTGCCCTGGCCTGGGCTGTTCTCTATGCTCCAGAGAGCAAGGATAACTTTGCCCCTTTGCTCCTTAGCTGCAGTAGTGAGGGCTGGCTCACTGCCCACCTCCCCACTCCCAGGCAAACCCCTGCTGAGGTCTGCGGCCAGGGTTAAATTTCCCTTCCTACAAGTACCAAGCTGCCCTACCGTGTTTACCTAGTGCTGGCTGCCAGTGTGGAAACAAATCCCAGAGGCACCTGGAAGCAGGAAGTGGAAGTGATGAGCAAACCTGCAGAGTCCTGCTACAGTGATTCTGGCCTGCAAATTCCAGAGACCTCAGGGGCAGCAGGAAGAAGAAGTGAACACATAGCCCATGCTGGCTACATGCCAAAGAGCCATGACCTAGCTCCCCTCCAGCTTCTGGCTTGAGCCACTGCAGGTATGTGGCTATAAATCAAAAATGAATGTCTGTTCATTTGCTTATTGGTTCAATCTTTGCAGCTTAGACTAACCTGCAAACATTGAATCAATTCAGTCATGGGCTTTTTGACTGTCTGTACTTAGCCTAAGAGGCAAGAAAAGCAGAAATGTCATAGATTCATAGACACTAGGGCTGGAAAAGACCTCAGAAGATCATTGAGTGCAGCCCCCTTCCAAATCCTCAGGAATCATAGGATCCCAGCAAGATAAATATCCAAATGTCTCTTGAAGGCATTCAAGGTAGCTGCTTGAACCACCTCCAGGAGCAGTCTATTCCAAACCTTGGGGGCTCAGACAGTAAAGAAGTTTTTCCTTATATCCAGCCTGAAACAGTCATGGAGGAGTTTGTGACCATTCAACCTTCTCATCCCTTGGGGAGCTCTGGTGAACAGACATTCCCCAGATCCTGGAGAGCACCCCTGGTAAACTTATAGGTGGCCACCAGATCACCCCTGAGCCTATGCTTTTCCAGGTTGAAGAGTCCCATGGCTCTCAGCCTCTCATCATAAGGTCTGTATTCCTGATCTTTGATCATGCATGTGGCTCTCCTCTGCACTCTCTCAAGCTTCTCCACGTCCTTTTTGAATGTGGAGCCCAAAACTGGATGTAGTACTCCAGTTGCGGCCTCACAAAGGCCAAGTACAATGGGAGAACAACGTCCTGGGATTTATTTGAGAAGCATCTATGGATGCACGCCAGCGTTTTGCTCGCTTTACTAGCAGCAGCATCACATTGAACGCTCATGTTCATCCTGTGGTCAATCATGACCCCCAAGTCCCTTTTGTCTGTAGTGCTAACCAGTATAGCACTGCCAAGCCTATAAGCATGCTGCAGGCTTTTCCTCCCAAGGTGGAGACCCTTACATTTTTCAGTGTTAAACACCATCATGTTCTCATCCGCCTAATTCCTGAGCCTGTCAAGGTCTGCCTGGATCACCCTCCTGTCCTCAGGTGTGGATGCTTACCTCAGAGTTTGGTGTCATCAGTGAACTTGGCCAGTCCACTTCTGACACCAATGTCTACATCATTAATGAAGATGTTAAATAGTATCGGCCCTAGGACAGAGCCTTGAGGGACCCCACTGGTCACAGCACATCACAACGATTGACTTCCATCAACCACCACCCTCTGGGCCCTACCACAGAGCCAATTCGCCAGCCAGCAGATTGTGGTGAGGCTGAGGCCACAGTTGGCCATTTTTGCCAAGAGGGATACCAGATTGAAGGCTTTTTTGAAGTCAAGATATATGATATCAATCTCTTCCCCCTTGTCAAGGTCACCTGGTCATAAAAGGAAATGAGATTGGTCAAGCAGGACCTACCCACAACAAACCCGTGCTGGCTATCCCTCAGTATGTTACCGTCAGCCAGTCTGTTAAGGATGGCCTCTTTGATAATTTTTTCCAAGACCTTCCCAGAATAGAGGTCAGGCTGATGAGCCTGTAGTTTGCCAGATCCACTTTCCTCTCTTTCTTGAAGGCAGGCACCACATTGGCCTTCTTTCAATCTTCAGGCACTTCACCAGAGCGCCAGGAGTTCTCAAACATCTGTGCCAGGGGCTGAGCTAGGCAGACAAGGTTCTTTGGGTGAATCTTATATCTTTTATAAGACCAACTTAAATAGTTGGAAAACAATTATTAAATAAGCTTTTGCATTCAAAGCTGAGGAAGTTTCAGCAGTTGGTGTGTGCTCTTTCTGAATGGAATGAAAAGTAAAGAAGCCAGAGGCTGAGTTATGATGGTAGCCAGCTCCTTGAACACCCTGCGGTGTAAACTGTCAGGGACAGCTGACTTGAAGATGTCCAGCCTCTCAAGATGTTCCTCCATGAGGTCAGCATTGATGGAGGGTAAAGGATCTCCCTCACCTGGGCCCCCCTGTCCCATAGTGGGCAGCGGGGTCCCATGGGACTAGTGAAAAACTAACACAAAGTACCCATTTAGCAAGTTTGCTTTTTGATGGGCATCTGTTGTCAGTTGTTCCATCTGGTTTAGCGGGGTCCAGTGTTGCTCTTGCTTTACCTCTGGCTCCCCACAGATCTAAAAAAGGGCTTTTTATTGTCCTTGATATTTGTAGCTAGTTCCGTTGCAGCTTTGGCTTTCCTGGTTTGTTCTCTGCAGGTCCGGACCAGTGCAGAGTATTCCTATTCAGTCTATTTTGTCTACTGAAATCCTGTCTAAGATATTTTTTCCAGGGACTTCCATAGAAATAGGATACAGCCTAACACCATATATCTATATGGAGTATTCTGATGTAATCGCTTAACAAAATGAGGATGAAAATAAAAGAGCTAGCATAGAAAACATGGTATTACATACACTTTCACTCCAAGACTTTAGCATCACCCTGTGGACTCATTGTATCCCCCCTTTCTTTTGCCATCCAATCCTGTTTCACCATTGTTGGTGTCGCGGAAAGGGGTCTCCAGGTGGCTTTGAAGATCTTCCACAGAATACACACCGAGTGAAGTGCCCGAGTGATGACACTGACTCAGGTGTGTTCGGGGCCCTAGGCAAGTAAGAGAGGCTCTGGAGGCGAGGTTTGAGATGAAATAAAGAAAATTTACTTACTGAATTTTGAAGATCAACTTATATACAAAGTGTTGATCTTTGAGTACAATGCGATGATTCAGGCACAAGCGAGTACAATGCGATGGTCGATGCAGTGGCTGCAGCCAGATAACGGCGTACTGCAGTACTTTCTATTTGGGAACCCTCTAATCACCTTAGAGGCCTTTCAGAACTTAAGCAGGTGATCAGTCTGCTCTCAATCAACAGCTTGAGAGTAGTCGCTTGAGAGAGTAAGCTAGGAAGCAATTACTCAGAGGTATGCTCACTCCCCTAAGGCTACCTAAGCGCTCTTCCTCATGCGGGCGCGAGACGGGCTGTCTCACTAACTCGACAACTCTCCTCAGGACGCGCGTGCCAGAACCTGCGTGCAGTTCTTAATATAGTCTCTTCTACCAATCAGGAGGTTTTTCTGGTGGATGCTTCTAGAAGCAGACCATATAGACTTGCCAATCATAATCAGGTGGGTCAGGAGCCTTTAACCCCTTATCCACATCTTGTTCATAAACAAGGGCACTCTACTACTGCATCGCTTCTTGCTACATGAATAGTCATGTCACTTAACATGTAAAATAACACAAACACAAACATCATTAAGAAACTGGTAAACCTTCTGTTAACTGTGAGGCAATAATCTGGTGGGAGTCACTACTTTATCACAGTTGGAAAATACTCAAAAGGGACAGGTGATATTTTTATAAGGGATGACACCATTCTTTGCTAAACTGTTGATCCCCACTGTATTCACTGATGGGATCCTTAGTTGCTTTGATGAGTGATTGCTAAACCATCAAACTGTCACAGTCATCATCCACAAACAGGCCCTAGGTACTGGCCCCTGTGACAGCCCATTCTCTCATTTAATGACATAGCATCTGCTGCTGTGAGGATGACTGTTCACCCTGGGAGGCATACTGCTGCATCACTTCCCCAGCAGTATCTCTAGAGCTACATTACCTTGTCCTCCTGTAAATGCCTAAGCTCTCTGCATGAATATGGGGACAGAGAATCAACTATGATCCCATACACATATTCATTTTGGACTGCCAACACACTTTCATGACACTTCTCATCCTGCAGCTGCATTCACCAGCACAGTGCTTCTTGCCCGGGGGGATGCTGTGGGCAGCCTAACTGTAATGCAGCTTTCTAGCATCAGGGTTGAATTCAGTACAGATGTACCAACATACATCTGCTATCTTTACACCTTTTGTGCTTCCTAGCAAATCAGTGCTGCCATGTATGTAGTGCAGTTTCTTTCCCCAGAAAAAATACTATCAGCTCCTACTCCTCTGTCATCTAGGAACTGAATATGAACCTGATTGTGATCTCACTCATACACCTTTAAGTCCACTGATTTCAAAGGAGCTACACAACTGATATACTGAGATCAGTATGAGACCCTGCAGATTTCAGGCTTTTGAAGCAAAATGAATGCCCTGTACCTTTATAACTCAGTGGAAAAAGAGGTTACTGTGTTATCAATAAAATGAAGAAGCCTTTGTTTATGTCCTTTATGCAGGTTTTCCTGCTCTGGGTGGGGCACGGAAAAAACAATATTTACCTGCTGTGTAGCTCTACTGTGTGTGTTTGTTTTGTATTATCTTTTCTCATGTGAATTTAGCAGATGTCTCATGAATTGATATCAGCCCTGGACTTCCAAGTTGTCTACTAAACAGCAGGCTAGGAGTGAACAGGCAACATCTGGGCACATAAGATATACAGTGAAATTCCAGCCGTTGATTCATAGGCAAAGATGTTTAGAGAACAAAATACTGCAAGATTCTCATTTGCATTTCAAGTGAAGCAAAAGCTAAACTACCAACCCCAAGCAGAGAGCCCTTAAGGCAGAAGAAGGTCACATGAAATTTCTCTTCTTGAATTATTTTGAATTCAAAACATTTGGAAACACTTTTCACTGCACTGAACAAAATCAGATTGCTAGAGGGTTGGTCCTCATTTACCAATAAATGTTAGAAAAAGCAAGTGCAATTCCAATAGTTTGGCAAAGAATATGCATACAAAAGAACAGCAACCCTTCTAGATTAAATCTGTTTGTTGTACGATTTAAGCACAGTATTGTCAAACAAATGTAACTGTTAAACTAGGTGTCTTTGAATCTGATGCTGCTCCCAATGAGGTTAAGGACAAAATTTACACCAAGAGGCACAAAAGCTCAACAAGAAGCACAAAAGCTCATTTCTAAAAATCAGGTAATTTATTAGGAACTATAAAGAGTTCAGCAATTCTGAAAAAAAATATTTAGGCTCACAAGTAGATGACTTTAGAAGTCACAGGTTTTATTATGTCTTATCATTTAATAATAAAATAGGTTTTTAATGTTTCGGTTTTTTTTCCCTAAATCATAGTCCAGACAAATATTCTTTTCTTTTGGTGTCCATCCAACTTTTCACTTTGCATTTGGATTGCAGTGAGTGAGCATTTCTAAATTTACGGTGCAGAGTGAGACCTAGCACCAACTAACCATATTTGTGTTAACCTAGCTTTAAGTATTAATTCAACAGTTACAAAGTAAATTAATAAATGTCCACTGAATCAGAAATAATTTTAATGTATACATAGTATAATTTCCCTGCATATGTGTATAACCTGTTTGGACAAGCACAGAGCAAATCAATATATGACAGAGCAAAGCATTTCACCAGCACTGCTGCAGTTGTGCTGCATTCACTTTATCAGAGTAGAGTAGAGTAAGACTGGACTATGCATATACACTCAGATGGTCTAAACCCAGAGCATGGCAATTTAAGTCTCTCAAAAACATGAATATTTTTTACTGAAAAAAACAAACAAAACAAATCAGTTTTCATGTCTTCAGCATTTTAACTAGAAGTTTTGTTTTACTTTTTGGTTCAAAATTTCCCAACCTAAAAAGCAGTGAGTCTTTGATGTAACGGTATAAGATCCTCTAAGGCAGTGGTGCTCAACCCCGAAAGATCCAGCCTGCAGAGCTGTGTCCATCCAGCTGGCAGGGGGGAAGGAGGGAGTGGCTCCCCAAGGATCCAGAAATTTGGGGGTGGAGTGATAGCAGTTGTAATTGCCACTCCCCTGCTGCTAAATTTCCAGACCTGTGGGGAGTCCTTTAAGATAAATAATGTGACCTTCCATGCTAGATTGCATTGGCTGGCAATTGAGCCAGCAAACAAGGTTACTCCATGGCTGGATATAGGCATTCAGGATCACACCTATGGACTGATCCTACTCAATAACACCACACAAGACCCAGTCCAGACTGACCCCATGCCACTCATCCAACCTGCAGTGTTGGAAGGTTTGGTGCCAGTGCTCTAAGGCGGGGTCTGCTACCTATGGCCAATCTATCTACCTATGGCAGATCCAGCCTGCTGAGCCATGGGTTCAGAAACATTCGGGATTCTCTATGTACTGTACCACAGTTGGCTGCCCTAGGCTTCAATGGAGGGTGACTCTGCTTACTCTGCACCCCTTTTGGGCAGCATAGTCTTTCACCACACCACAGCTGGATGGTGGGGAAAAGCAGTGGTGGCAGCTGGTTTTAATGCCCAGATGCCTCAGACATAAGTTGAGTTGTTCCAGCCCGTACCCTTCCCCCCACCAGAAAACATTACGGCCCCCTGTTCTAAGGTGATGGTCCAAATCCCCAAATCCCAAATGCTCCATGTGAATAATCCCTCTGATACAGACCTTTTCTATCTGTAGATCTGAGAGAACTTTACTGAGGAGCTAAATATAATTATCTACATGGAATTTTTTTTTTAAAACTGAAGGCAAAGAGAATTGAAGGAACTTTCCCAAGGTCACTCAGCATACCTGTAGCAGAACCAGGAAAAAAAGCTCAGATTTCCTAAATGTTTTCCAGAGCAGTGCTGCAGCCTCCAGACTAAACTGTCTCTTTGTACTAAAAGAAATTTCAGTTCAGATTCAACAGCGTTCTTATCCTGAAAGGGGACACTGCTGTTGCCAATAAAATGTACTTCTAGGCACTGGGAATATGCCATATCAAAGAGCAACCTGAACTACATTATTTACAGCTAAGGTATGAAACATTTTGAGCAAAGGGAAATGTCAGCACAATATTTACTAGTATTCAGTAGCACAAGCTACTTCACTATAATCAGAGTCCCCTGTGTCATACTGAACTGTGCAATTTTGGTTGATAACTGTAGTGAATACAACCCATTCTTCTGTGAAAGTAAAAAGGGATTAGCTACCTGGCTTCAATTCAGACATCACTAAGTATCTTAAAGGAACAAATATTTTTCTATAGCTTTTAAGCATTGTTCCAATTTGAGACTAAAAAAAGACTGTAAATATAATCAAGATAAGAAATCAAGTACATTACAATTCAGTAACAGAAATGTACCTGTATTTCACTGCCATCTTACCATTACAATACCTTAGCCACATGTGGATTGTTTTCAATAATAGTTAAGACTATAGATTTGCCTTCATACTTAAGGAATAATTATTCTAATTGCAACATAAAAACCTCTTATTCTTACTCTCTTTGTCATTGTGACCAATTATTCTCTTAATCAGTCCTCATCAGTCAATGCCTGCCAAGAAAATTGCTTTAAACAGTCAATTGGGAAAGTTCACAGATACTATAAACTACTACAGATCAATGCTTTACACATTGAGTTAAATGCTATATAAAAAATGTACCCCGGAGACTGAACCAAAAAGACAAGTAGACTAGAAGAAAAATAATACATCTGATGGAGTGGTTATGGAAGCTTTTATGTTGTGGAACCTCTCCTTAGTGGATTTCATATACAATATTAGGCAATTTTACTGTTTTCTATATCATGATGATGTTAACAACAGTTGTCTCTAATGCAGGCTCCTAATGCCTAAAGAAAGGTGTTTGTGCCCAAAAGCTTGCAAAGAACTTTTCCCCAGCTATTTAGTTAGTCTAATAAAAGATATCACATATACCCAAAGAACCATGCCTGTCTACATACCCAAAGTGTTTTATGAGTGTTTACTTTATTAAGAAAGTAAATCCCCCCACACCCAATTCCCCTGGGATATGCAATTATACTCTGCGTCCTGCTCCTTTACTAGCTTCTCCTCCTGTAAAATGTTCACATCACAGCCAAAAGACAAAGAACTAAGGAAGAAATGTGTTCTAATTTAGTCCTCACATTTATTACATGAAATCAGACTCAGGAAGAAAACAGAAGAGATACTGCAGTCTACAAAATAATGTATTTTCTGCTCATAGAGTTGATCTGTCAAACATGCACAGAATCCTGCTTAAGGTGTGAAGTAGAAATACATTTTAAAATGGCAAAGTAGACAGAAATGGAATGTTTTAATATGTCCGGAGGAAAAATGTCTTGCTCAAAGCACTGGCTGGCTGTCACACTCCCCAACCCCAACTCTTTTTCCCACTCAGCTGAAATAGAGAAAGGTAGCTGTGTAGAAACACTGTTGCATCATTATCAGAAAGGGGAAAGCAACAACAGAAAGGACAGAGCTGCATGTTTACATCAAGTAAAATGTTCTTTCCTTTTACTTTGAATGTTTGATCCTTCTCAAATGCCCAGGGATGGGGGTGGGAATGTCTATTAGCATATCAACAATCCCCCAGCCAGGTTGCAAAATAGTCTCACTTGATCCAACTCCCACCACCCTTATATTAACTAAAATATCACGTTCTAAAACCTAATGCACCAAGGTGTGGAGTCCTGGCTTCAGTGCCAGTTGAGAGCAACCAGTACCTTGCAGTATCTTCCTTTATGTACTTAACAGTGGGCACATCTACAAGTTCATTCATGTGCCGTAATTACAGTGCATTAAGTTTAGTACCTGTAATAGAAGATACTAACTTAATGTACCATAGTCAACACTACTGTGCATTAGCGTAGATAGATGCTTTTTTGTGATGTTAATAAGCATTAGACTAAGTGTACTGCGCATTAGCACAGTTTTTGCCAGCTGTGCTAGTGTGCAGTAAGATTAGTCTTCTGCACATTAAGGGTCTCTTGTAGATAGATGCACCCAGCATCACCACAGTGCTCTTTAAACAACTTAAACACAGCTCTCTGCCAATACCAGGTCAAGCCTTTCAAATGAGAGAAGGATTTTCCAAAAATTATAAACAGACTAGTTCTAACCTTTGTTCTAACAGTGTCCAAGTCTGAATCTCTACACAAGCTGTAGCAAATGTTGTTATTTAACTCAGATTTTCTCTTTGTAATACTAAAAATACCAACAAGGGAAAGAAATCATATACATTTATTTCAATATTTTCTGTTCCAATCTCTGCTCCCCATTCTAATGCATTTGGAAGAGACATGTCTGTGTTTTTTTTCCTAAGTAGGGTGAAATGTAACTGGGTTTCAGGTTGGAAGGAAGCTCAGGTGCACAAAGTATCTTGCTTATTTAGAAGTAGGTCCCTTTTCTATTGACTTCTTCCAGCCCAACCTTCCATTGCTACTTTCCCCTCAAATCTTGCACAGAGAATACAACTTCTTTGTAACATTCTGATTGTTAAAACTATTCTAGCAACCATAAACTTAGGGAAAGCAGTTGCCAGTGTATGCTGCTTTCTTTCAACCCTGCCAAAGTTTCTTTCCTAGCTAAGTGGTAAGTTTATGTTTACTGGGTTCTCCCTGCAGGATCACAAAATGCAGCAAAAACAAAGCAAGAATGGAGTCCCTGAAAACATTAGGCTTTCATAAACAGGTTGTATGAGCTTATCATTCTGTTTACATTCCAGCTTGCAATTTGAAACTCTTAAGTGTTTTTGACAACCATGTGAATGTCATCTGCTCATCTTTCTGTAAGTTCAAAAATACTAAGGAAGACAGCAGTAAACTCCTGTTCTCTGTGCACATCTACATGTGCACCCAACTGTACAGTTGTTACTGTGCAGTCATTTAGCACTTGCTTTAGTGCTTTAGCACTACCCTGCTGTGGAGTTTTTTACTCTGCAGCAGCACACATCAGATGTAGATGCTGACGTGGCTGGCTAGAGCATGTGGGTGCTTCCATGCAGGGGCTGCCTGCCAGCTAGCTCTGTGCTGAAGCATCCTTGTGCCTCAGTTATCTACTCTGTAGCACACTGAGCTAGGTCAGAGCATCCCCAGGCTGGTAGGCTGACCTCTTGCCCCAGCTCAGCTCAATGTGCTACAGTCAAAGTGCACATGTAAATGGTGTGCATGGGATCTTCCTGGGAGCAATAAACACCAGGGTTTATTGCTGTGCATTAATGGCATGTGTAAACACACCTACAGTAAAATAAGGTTGAGAGCTTCTCTGAAGTGAGGTGACTACAGATAATCCAGAAGGTATGCACTAGGCTTGTGCAAAGCAGCAAGTATTCTATTCGGCTGATTCGAATCACTGTCCTGATTTAATTCAGCTGATTTGGAGATTCAGAAGACAAATAAGGCCAAATCTCCTCTGAATCAAACAAGCGGTGGCAGCAATGGTGGTGGTGAATGCCCGCCTGTCCCACTATCTATGCCCTGCCCGGCCCCAGCGTCTCAGCACTTAAAAAAACGAGAGAGAAAAAAAAAGCCCTGCACTCACCAGCTGCTGCAGTGGCCATCCAGACCTCTGGAGGCTCATGGCAGAGCCCACCCAAACACACACAGCACAGGACAATGGGGATTGCCTCCCCACACCTGGCACCCATGTGGCTGCTGTTGCATCACGAGGGTGTAGCGCAGCTCAGCAGGGAAGTGTTGGGTGGCACTGCCCAAAGCTGAGGCCACTCAGGCTGAGTGCTGCCAGGTTCTGCGTGACTGCTGGAGCTGCCCCAGCTCCAGGACAATGCACAGTGCCCTGCTGAGCTGCGCTGCACCCGTGCAATGCGACAGCTGCCATGCAGGTGCCAGGCAGAGGGGGCAATCCCTGCTGCCCCCTGATGCTCTGCACTGCATGGGGGGGCTCTGCCACAAGCCCCCAGAGGCCCTGATTGCCACTGCTGCAGCCAGTGACTGTGGAGCTTTAAAAAAAACAAAGACCCACACTCATCAGCTGCAGCAGCAATTGGGGCCTCTGGGAGCTCATGCCAGAGCACCCTGCATGCAGCACAGGGCAGCAAAGGGCAGCAAGGATCATTCCCCCCACCTGGCACCCATGCAGCAGCTGTCACATCATAGGGGTGTGGTGCAGATCACCAGGGCCCCACATGCTGTCCTAGGTGGGAGGAAGCCATCTCTGCTGCCCTGCACTGTGTGGAGGGGTTCTGCCATGAGCCCCCAGAGGCCCCACTCACCACTGCTGCAGCCAGTGACTGCGGGGTTTTATTTTTTTAGAGTGCTGGGATTCTGGGATTGGGTGGGAAATGGGATTCTGGGATTGGGTGGGGGTCCCCCCATGGTCCCCTTCCCCCTTTGTTGGCTACAAATGTCCAACTCAGGATCCTTAAAATTCTGGTTTATTAAGCAGATTGAAACACTGTAATGAAGTTAAATCATAAATCATGGGGCTGGTCCCCGCCCCGCCCCCCCGACACACACACACAGTAGCAAGCTACAGGAGTCAAGTATACCTATCCTACAAGTGCTGGAGTCTGCCATCAATGGCCAGTCAAGGTTTCTTTCAGCATGGCGTTATTCTCCAGAAGGGGGTCACTGGCTGGTCCTTCTGGCTGGACAGGTCTGGTTGAGTTGGAGATCAAGAGGGCACCCCTAAGGGTCACTTCACTGCTTTTTATCTGTCCTTGGCAGACTTTGGTGACTCCTCAGTTTTCAGGTTTGCTCAATACAGGGGTCGTTGACCCTCATGGGACTTCCCCCCTCAGTAGCTACTGGATGGCATCTGTCAGCCCCAGGGGTCATCCACATGTACATGCAGGTTTGGGAGTCCACTGATGAATTTTGAATAGGCTCTGGGAGCGGTTGATTTGGAGATATTCAGCTCAAAGTTGGCCCCCAGCGTTGATTAACTCAGGCCAGGGCTTCTAGCCCTTGATCAGTGATATTTAGAGATTTCCCAGTTGATACGTTATCTTCTATTGAGTTCTTCCGTTGGTTGATCTGCAGTTTCCTTAGGTGTTAATTGCTGTCTGCTGCTACCGTGGTACACATTCAATCACTAATTCACTCACTCTTTCACGGGCCAGCCTGATATAGGGAAGCAGCAGTTTGACTCCTGCCCTTGTTAACATTGTTACTAATCACATTTATAGTTGAAAGTTGAAAGGTGAGGAGTATAAAATATAAGCTACAAATGCCATGGCACACAAATAGATAAAAATACCAAAATACATGGGGAGATACAAAATGCACATGTACAAATTTTAAAACATAATTCCTTATCTTAAAGTGAAAGAAAGAGGAAGGAAGAAAAGGTAGAAAAGGAAAAACATATTCAAAAAAGGGAGAGCAAATGCAGGCAAGAGGAAAAGGGGGCTTTCTGCTACACCTTCCAGCCCCCTCCGCCCTACTTACTGGCACAGAGCCCGGGTCCAGTTCTCTGTGGCAATGATCAGGGACCACCTGAATCTCATAATCAATTTGGAGGCTTCCAAGTTGATTCAGACCTTTTAATGGGTCTCCCAATTCAATTCAGATTTGGAGATTCAGCCCCCAAATCAGGCCAAATCTCCTCTATATCAAATTGACTACCAAAGCTTCATGCAGCCCTAGTATACACTCATTGCTACAGAGTTAGTATTATTAGGTACTGTTCCATGAAACAGCCTAGAGTTATATACATTATAGTTGATAAGAAACAATTCATAGTTTCATAGTAACTAGGGTCAGAAGGGGCCTAGAGCAAGGCCATCTAGTCTGACCCCCTGCCAATGGCAGGAAACAAGTGCTGGGGTCACAGGACCCCAGCCAAGTACCTATCTAATCTACTCTTGAAGACACCCA
>JAGPOW010001338.1:42418636-42448659 GCA_030014935.1 Caiman crocodilus
AGTACTCCTCTTTGGAGGCTGCTCCCTCCTTCCAAAGATAGTATGCCTCCCTCTTTGCCCTCAGGGCCCCCCAAATATCCCTATTTAGCCACAGGGGCTAAATAGAATAGAATTATAGGCTGAATTCTTTTGTTTAGTGACACAAGGCCAGGGAGCCAAAAACCAGGACATGTATGGATGCCTGACGAGGAGTGTTTACTTGTGAATAAACTGGTCCTGGATCTAATGCACATGTAGATACACCCACAGAATTTCTTTTGCAGCCTGAGACCAGAAAGGCTCAATGTAGCCTTCAGCCCTAGAAGATTAGCCCCAGAATCCTGAAAACCTCTGCAGTTCTTCCTTACCATATGCTTTTTGCAGGCTTATTTGGCACAGGGGAACCAATCCAATGCTGGCAAATGGCAGGTTATTCTATGACAAAAAAATCCCATGTATTCTTGATGGAAACCATGACACAGAAATCCCTACTCACCTACCACAAAGAGCCCAGTCCTCAAGGAGAATCCACAAAATGGCTTCTCTAAGGTTGTGAAGGTGGTATTGAGAATAAGCCTATTGTAGAATTATTCTCCCTCCAGCCAAAGCCAGTTTCCTACACTCACCAATTTTTTCCTTCACTTCATCCATGGAAGGAAAGGATGGTACAATACCTTTGTGAGTGTTATTTTCAAGCTTTGAAGAGCTGGAATGCACCTGGGGCATGACACTTTAGGGTCTGGAAAAAAAAAATCCTGTTTAAGAAAACTTCCACCTACATGGATTGAGAAACACTCTTCCTATTTCCAAAAAAAAAAAAAGTGATGCATACAACCAATAGTCAACAGTTCTGTCAACGAGCCTTCATGAAAGGCCTATTAACAAAAGTATGCCAAAAGACAAAGCCTATGCTGCACCTTTTCCTGCATGTGTTCCTTTTCCTTTCAGGGAGGATTATGCATCTTCTAATGGAAGTTAAGGCTGTAATTGATCCCAGTGAAGCTTTTCTGAATGGTCTTTTTTTGGTGATGCGCATGGTATTAATTTTCAAGACAGATCAGTGAAAGGAGTCATGTGTTGTGCTTCACAGTGTATCAAGGGGACATCCTGCCCCAAGTCTTGTGGGTCTAACATTCCCACCTCCCACAAAGAATATATATTTTTTAAATCATTTAACTCAGTTCATAGGACATGCTGTTCCTTTCCAGCAAAGGCATTAAACTTACCGTGTGCTCTCAGTCAATTCTGGACCACTGGGACTCTTTACATGCCAGATCCAACCCAGGACACAACGAAGCAGAAACAGCAGCAACTCTGGAGCGTATGGTGGCAGCACGGGATACATGGCAGGAGCCAAGGTCCAGGGACTGGTGGCTGGTGGTGAGGGAGGTAGGGTCACATTGTCCCAGATGGAGGAAGTAGCCAGAGGCAACCAAGGTTGTGTCATCATTTTCCCCTCCTACTGCTAATTGCCATGTCCGCTGGGGCCTGAGAGTCCCAGATACTTCAGCGGGCTACTTCCCCTGGACACACTGGCGCTAGGGACAGACATTACACATAAACTAGTTGAAGTGATCAGAAACTGCTTCAACCTGTAACAGAACAAATATTCAGTGCACATAAACCAGCCTCAAAATGGCCAAAACCAGGTTGAGATAAACCTGGTTAAATATAGTATCAGACTTAACTGATTTGGCTCAAACCAGTTTATGCATTGTCTGTCCCAAACTGCTTGCTGGTTTAAATTAAATCAAACATCCCCAGCATCCTGACATGCTCACTGGGCTGGGCTCTCAGCTCCACAGCAGGGCTGGCCCTGCCCCTCTGCTCCCTAGCTGCAGCTTCAGCAGAGACTTGCAGACACAGCAGCATGTGCCTGCTCCCCACCCACTCCCCACTTTCTGCTAAGCAGGCATTGCCCCATCCCTCACAGACAACTGTCAACATTAGCTAGCAGACCACATGCTGGCTACCTCCAAGCTGTGGTACACGGGACAAAGGCAGAATCAACAAATAAATGGCAATGTCCCCTGTTTTCTTAATAGGGTGATAAACATTCCCTGCTGGGCTGTTCAGGATGGGGGGAACCCCTCCCTAATCACAGCATCCTCAGGGCCTGGCCATGCCCCCTCAGCTCAGCACTGTGGAAAGGAAGTGAGGGCTACTCTAATGCCCCCCAGCTTAGAGGGCATATGCTTGCATTTCTGGAATGTCTGTCTAGTTACAAAACTTATTTAGCCTAGCTAGGTTAGACTAATGCAAAGATTGAATCAATTCAGGCTCAGGCTTTTTGAATGTCTGTCCTTAGCCTGGCAGTCCAGCAGGCCAGACAGAGCAGCTCTTCTGGCTGGATCTGGCCCATGCACTGTATATTTGATACCACTGTTTGATAACTCACCTGGATAGGGACGATGGAATGGCCTTTAGTTTTACAGTAAGTCTTCCTTTATTTTTATTTCTGTTCTGTTAATATCCAACCAAAGCAGCTAGGCATAAAATGACCAGGGATCCTGGTTTTCTCTGCTTAAAAATAGCAAATTCTCCAATTTAAAAAAATTGCAAATTGTGCGATTAAAAAACCTAAAATCTGTGATTAAAATGAGCGTTGCTATATATACAGCTATCAGTTGAACACAACATTTTTCTGATATATTTACCATTTTAAAGCAGTTTGGAAGCCTACCAGTGCCTCAAACACTGTAATAAATTACATTTTAAGTACCTATACATTTTGGTATTTGATTTGAGGATTTTTATCATCCAAAATCAGAACTTCCCCTTCCCCCTTTGCTCACCAAGATGCAGGTCCAGGCCCTTCACTCCCCTCCCACAGCCATGCTGCTGCCCCTCCCCACCCACAGCCCCCTTCCCCCCAGCTTCCAGGGCTAGAAGGCCAGGGGTCCAGGTCTGCAGCCCCCACCCAGCAACAATGCCCAGGCTCTGCCTGCCACTGTGGGAAGTGGCAGCTCCTGCAGCAGAGCAGAGCCTGGATCCCCCTCTACCACAAGTGACACAGCCAGAGCAGAGCCCATGCAGGGGGCAGGTACAAGTTGCCCCTGCCCTGCTGCCCTCCCCCACAGCCTCCATGGCCCAGCAAGCAGGACCCAGTGCAGTAGGACAGAGCGGGGCTGGATGAGGAAGCTAGAGGATACCACTATGAGACCCACACCAGCATGACAAGGCACCCCTGCCTGCCTGCCTGCCTGCCTGGCAGCAGTGAGGGCCACAACTCCACGCCACCAGCCCCACTGCTGCTAGGTGGGCACAGGGCATTATGACAGGGTGGCATGGGCCTTGGGATGGCAAGGAGCTTCCCCACCCAGCCCCGCTCTGCCCTGCTGTGCTGGGTCCTTCCAGCTGGGCTGCGAAAGACCTGGGGGAAAGGCAGCAGTGCAGGAAGCTCAAGCCCACAGCGGACAGACCACATCCACCCCCACTCTGTTCACAGATCTGGGGGGTAAGCGGGAAACCAGCCCTACCCCACCCCTTTCCACCGCCCAGATGAGCCACCCATGGCTCTGTCCCACTCCCCAACTGGCCCTGGAGCTGCACATTCTGGCCCTATGCCCTGAGCTCCACACACTGCCAAGGCTGGGCAGCCCTAGACCCAGTCCTAGCCCTCCCCAACTCACTCCCTTCCTCCCTATGGGGGCCTCAATCCTGCCTCCCCCACCAGGCTTACTTGCTCTCCAGGCTGCATGGCAGTCATGTGCATGTATGAGCATGCACACGCACTTGGTGCCTCCTGCCTGACGGATCTCCAAATGAGAAATCCACCTTTTTCCCAGTTAAAAGGGAAAATCCATATTTTTTTTCTATTTTTCCAGCAGGAAAGGAAAACCCAGATCCCTGAAAATGACTTTAAAAAAATGTCAAAAAGGAATTTCGTAGCACTACTCAAACACAGTTAAAACCTCCTACATTCCACGAGACCTCAAAACCATCCTTCCTCTTCATTGCCTTTACTCTGCCCAAGCCATGCAATGTACCCCTATGATGTTGTGATTGCAATGTAATGTAGTCATATCCAAGCTAGCCAGACTACATACTGCAAGCAGAAAAGCCACTGTAGCCCACAATTCGGCATGGGCTGAGGAGGTGAGTAAAGATTCAAATAATTGGATCTTTGCTACCACATATCTTAATGCTTGCAGTACCAACCAGTTTAGGGCTAGTGCAGTGACAAGCAGCAGTCACACCTAGAGCAGAAACCCACCTTTGTCCGTCTTACACTCCCACCTTGTCACCTTTTTCTATAGAGATGCCCTTTTCCTAACCTGATCTTCTAAGCCCCAGTATTCCTTTCAGGTCTGTCAAGCCTCTCCTGAAATTGATGTGAATGTAAATGGCAGACAAATAAAACGGAATATGAGTGACCTTTTAGAAGTTTGAATTGCCTAACTGTTTTGTGTTGGTCTGAAAACATAATGTCTAGCAGAATTCTTTTTCAGAGGCAATAACAATAAGGACTTTCAGTCTCCTTTGTTGCGGTCTGTTACAAAGGCTGGTGTTTTAAATAATCTTAACACAGTGCAGAAGTTACAAATTAAACAATATATTTGCTTTGCAAAGTCCTTGGTCCAGATGGCAATGAAGGGTCAGGAAAGTCTTCTGTTATTTAGATGGCAATTAAGAATCAGTGAGCAAGTAGATTTGTTTCTATCCCTGGTTTTCAGGAAAAGCCTTCGACTCACCTTGCTGTAGGTGCTCAGTGACAACTATACTCAAACTCTTCAGTCCTCAGATTGACACCCTAGGGACAGAAATTACACCTAGATCAGTTTAAGCAATCAGAAATTGGTTTAAATCTGTAATATAAAATAAGTTCAGTGCACATGAACCAGTTTCAAAATGACCAAAACTAGTTTAAGATAAGCCTGATTGAATGTAGCATCAGACTTAACTGATTTGGGTCAAACCGCTTTATGGAACTTCTGTCTCAGCCCCCTTCCTGGTTTAAGTTAAATCAGAGTCCCCCAGCATCTCAGCTTGCTCTACAGCCCTGGGCTGGTTTGTATTCTGTACTCCAGTGGAGCAGAGCTGGCCCCACCTCTCTGCTCTCTAGCCTAAGTAGGGACTGGGCATGGCCAAATATTGGCCCTGCATGACCCCATAAGGTAAAGGGCTCAGGGAAGGTGTTTACTCCTTCCCCTGTCCCACTGGCATGATCCCCAGAAGCCCCCGTCTGATATTCCTCCCCTCCACCCCACCCCACTCACTGCTGGAGCAGCAGGAGATGTGGCCAGCCCCAGCAGCAGCCTCAAGCGAGCTGGGGATGGAGGCAGGTTTAATTCCTCGTTCCCTCCCCAGTCCCCATTCGCTTGAGGCTGTTGCTGGGGCTGGCTATTCCCCCTGCCACTTAAGTGGTGAACGGGGCAAAATGCCTGACACGCCCTGGCTGGGGTTCATGATGGTGGGACTGAGGGAAATTAAATCTCCCTCCATCCCCCATTCAGGCTGCTGCCAGAGTGGGCCATACCCCTTCCACTCCATCAGCCAGTAGGGGAGGAGGAGGATGCCTGACAGGGGCTGCTCCACCCTGGCCAGGCAGACCCTGGCTGGGGTCCCCCAGGGAGAGAGGGGAGGGAGAGGGGAATAAATCCCCTCCCTGCCCCCTTCACCTCAGGGGGCCATGTAGGGGCAGCATCTGGCCACGCCCCCACCTCTGGCTGCTCTGCCTCAGCCAGGCAGACACTGGCTTGGGTTCATGCCAGTGGTACAAGGGAGGGAGGGAAGAATTAAACCCCCCTCCATCTCCCCATTCACTACAGTTGCTGCCAGGGCTGGCCACACCCCTTGCCACACCAGCAGTGAGGGAGAAGCGTGGGAAATGCCTGGCAGGGACTGCTTCCTTATTCCCCATCCAGGAACACCCTCACTGGGGACCATGCAGGCCAGAGTCAGAGTTTAAACCCCTCCCCAATCATACCCAGCCTGGCCACATCCCCTCATTACCTCAGCTTCCCTCTAGCTGAGGGCCTGTTCTAGTGCCCCTTGGTTCCGGCCTGAGCCACTGCAGGCATCTGGTTGCATTTCCAGAATCAAAAGTGAATATCTGTTCACTTGCTTGCTGGTTCAAGAGTAACCTGCAAAGATTGAATTGTTCAGGCTCAGGCTTTCTGAATGTCTGTACTTAGTCTAGTGGTGTGATCCCCTTGGGCATCTTCAGAGTGAGACAATAGCTCCATCATGGGCTGAGATCCCTAGTTAAAAGACTTTGTCTTTACACAGTGAATTGGTTTTCTTGTGGGTGATTTTATCTATTTGAAATCCTCAAAAAATATATTTTTATGGGTTGAAATGAAATTGCAGTGTGCTAGAAATGGTACTTTTTAAGGCTGTATCATCTGGTAGCGGCTACTTGAGATACCTATGGAAATTCAGCAATGGAGTCTGTCACATAGTATAACATGTGTGGCATAGGAAATTTTTTCACTGAGAAAGATAAAAATAAGCTGAGTAAACAAGCCTTTTTTTCTCTCACAGCCAACTTTATGTCAAACACAAGAGAAAAGCAAAGGCAAGAAGTGTTTGTCTTTGTAATGGGCAAACATGTTTCTATCTTCTCAGGCCCATTTATCACCTTTCACTCTAGGGCTAGGGACAGACATTCACAAAGCTGAGCCTGAATTGATTCAACCTTTGCAAATTAGTCTAATCCGCCTAGGTCGAACCAGTTTGTAACAGGACAGACATTCTCCTTGGACTGCACAAATGCAGGCACATGCCTGCAGTTGCTCAGGCCAGGAGCCAGTGGAAAGGATGGCACTAGAGCATGCCCTCAGCTGCAGAGAAGCTATGATGAGGGAGAGGCATGGCCAGTCCTAGATGAACAGGCGAGGGACCCAAGCCAGGTCTACCAGACACTCCCTCCTTGCTACTACCACAAGAGGGCACCATAGCCCGTGAGGCAGGGCAGGGAGGAGGGTTAGTCTCCCCTCTACCCGCACTGGCACTACTGCCTGTGCACTACTGCCACCACACTCGCTCCGTGCAGTGCAATAGGCCCCTGCTGTCCTGTCTGAAGGACACCAGAGAGAGGAGGAATAACCCCTATTCTTGCTCCCTCCCCATCCAAGGGGCCCTGTCTGGCCATGCCCCCAGCCCACCACTGCAGTGGGAGGGGGAAGGGCCCTCAGTGAGGGCAGCAGCCCCTGTCATAATGTCAGGGGGTGTAAGCCTGTTCCCGGTGCGGGGGCTGGAGTGCTGAGTGGGCAGCGCTGTGGCAGGCTGTGCACAACAGAGCATTCAGAGCAGGCCAGAGCCCTCCAAGTGCCCCCAGCACTGCTGTACTCTGCAGCAGCCCTGCCAGCCCAACAGCGTGGCCCCCACCCAGAATAGGCTTGTGCTTGGGGAAACGGGGATGGGGGCTGGTGCCACAATCACAGGCACTCTCCCTCACTGCTCCCGGGGCTGTGTGGGGGTAGGGGTGAGGCCGGATGCAACCTTCAGGGATGCTGGGGTTGGGGCAGGAAGAGGGGTTCTCCACTCTGTCCCTGGTCACCACAGCAGGGTCTGCCCAGCCCAGCCACAGCTGCCACACAGTCTGCACTTGGGGCAGCATCCCTTCTTGGCAAGAGGGGACTGGCCCCAAGCACAGACTGAGTGACAGCTGCCCCAAGTGCAGACAAACACAGATTGAATGGTGAAGTTGGTCTGCAGCCATTCTGTCTGTGCTCGGGGCCAGACCCCTCCCAGCAGGAGGGGATGCTGTGGCCAGCCACTGGAGTGGTAAGGTGGGAGCTACTATAACTGGGGCAGCAGTCCCTGTCCCCATTTCCCCATGCATGAGCCTCTTCCCAGTGGGGGCCACACTGTGGGACCAGCAGAGCTGCTGTGGAGTGCACAGGACTGGAGGAGCTTGCAGGGCTCTGGCCCTCTGGACATTGGTGCTGCAGCATGCAGCACACCTCAGCTCTGCCAGCCTGCAGTACAGCACCCCCACTGGGAAGGGGCTCATGCTCCCTGATATTATGACAGGGGCTGCTGCCCCCTCCCACTGCAGCAGCAGGGCAGGGGCATGGCCAGACAGGGCCCCTTGGGGGAGGCAGAAATGAGAGCTTTTCCTCCTCCCTCAGGCATCCAGCAGAGGAGACAGCAGGGGGTCTGTTCTGTGGCAGGGAGCAAGTGTGGCTGTGATGGTGTGCGGACCCAGATGCCAGTGGGGGTAGAGGGGAGACCAACCCGCCCACCTCTGCCTCAGGAGCTATGGTGCTCAGGCCCCTGCTGGGGGGAATTGAACCTTCCCCTTGCCAGACTCCCACCCCTGCCTGTCCCTACTCTGGTTGGGGAGAAGAAGGGCAGGGCCAGCTTGGCTGGGCTGGAGCAGAGAGTCCAGCCCAGAGAGCATGCCAGGATGCTGGAGGCGTTTGGTTTAACTTAAACTAGGAAGGGGTCTGGGACAGACATTTTATAAACCGGTTTGAGCCAAATCAGTTAAGTCTGATGCTACATTCAAACCAGTTGTCTCAAACCAGTTTCAGCCATTTTGAAACTGGTTTATGTGCACTGAATGTTCGTTCTCTTACAGATTCAAGATCTGATTTAAGATCTGATCACTTCAACTGGTTTATGTCTAACCTAGAACAATGGAGGATGTGGTCTGCAAACTGACTATCCCCCATGTTGTACTCATTTAAAGCACAGAGATGATTGAGAAAATTGACAAAAAAAATTGTCTGAATCTGACAGTTCAACAAAAGTGAAACATTTTATGAAACCACAACACTTTCAGAAAGTTCTATCAGCCACCAAGCAGGTTTCCAATGGAACTCTGCCTACCAGATGGATTTCTATCAGAAATGTGTTCATTTTTCTGCCAGCTCAGCCACACTTTTCCTTGGTAGCTCACCTGATGGCCTGCTAGGGATTTCAAGCCTTCTGATTTCTGGAATTCAGCAGTGTGCTTGGCAGACTGACAAGGAACCACAGTATAGGGTCCCCTGTCCTAAGGTACATAGCCATTCAGCAGCCCAGACTCCCAGCATTTCACTGCTCATCTCCTCTGGGGCAGAGACCTGCATGCAGATTGCCCTGAAACTAGGTTCCATCCTTTCTCTTTCAATTAAAGGGTTAGATTACACATGCAATGAGATATTCTTCTACAATCTAAGGAAGTAAGCATTGCCTACAAAAGTGTATGTATGCCTTTTTCAATTAGTTAATCTATAAAGGTGGCACTCTACCCTAGCTTCTGCCAAACCAAAGAAAATGAAAATTGTCATTGTACTACTCATACCAGGGTCCTCTCCATACACACATATAGTTTAATTAAGTTAAACCTGAAAAAGGCAAAGGATTGTTTTCTTGGGTTTTGTGATTTCTACAGAAGGTCTAAGAGATAAACTTAACCAATATATCACTCTTATATTAAGACCCTCCTGAAAATTAAGTTGCACTGATTTAGCTACTTTTATTTAACTAAATTGGTGCAATTTCTCCCTGTAGACTAGCCTTTGGGTCCCCAATCCTGCACGTGTTACCTACGGATGGATAGTTGCATGAAAGCAGGTCCTCACAAAGTACATACACATCTGTGTTGTAGTAAGGGCCTGCCCAAAGGGAACCCCTGAAAGATTGGATTCTTTACTTATCTTTTCTTCTCAGTTGCAAACATGCTTTACAGCATTGTTCCTCTTGCAAAACTACTCTCCAGAGCAGGTTTTTGCAAATGTGCACTTTTAGTCTCAGGCCTGGTGTACACATACAAATATGTGCATACACATGCACACATGAACACGTGATTTAGTTAAATCAGAGCAGGCTTCATATATGGTTATGCTACATCAAATAAACATTTGCTTATGCTAGATAAATTTATCCTTGTTTTTTTAACAGTAGAAGTTCTGTGTACAGACAAATAGCCTTAAATGGATGTATAAACTGTTTCATTCTCATTGCATTAAAATATTAAGATTAATTATTATAAAGTTCTAGGTTCCGTTAAGAAATGTTCTGGGCGCCACACTTCAGGAGGGATGTGGACAACATGGAGAGGGTCCAGAGGAGGGCCACTAGCATGATCAGGGAATAGCAGGGCACGCCCTATGAGGAGAGGCTATGGGACCTGAACCTGTTCAGCTGCCACAAGAGAAGGCTGAGAGGGGATCTAGTGGCCTGTTAAAAACTATTCAGAGGGGACCAGCAGGCACTGGGGGAGTCTCTGTTCCCCCAAGCATTACCAGGAGTGACTAGAAATAATGATCACAAGCTGACAGAGGGTAGATTCAGGCTAGACATCACGAGGTGCTACTTCACTGGCAGGGTGGCTAGGATCTGGAACCAACTTCCAAGAGAAGTCATGCTGGGTCCTACCCTGGGGGTCCTTAAGAGGAGGCTGGATGAACACCTCGCTGTGGTTGTTTGACCCCAGTACTCTTTCCTGCCATGGCAGGGGGTCGGACTTGATGATCTGCTCAGGTCCCTTACAACCCTACAACCTATGAAACTATGAATGTAATTCAATCTGTATTTCAAAAACTGCTACACCTAGAACCAACAGTTTGTAATCTCATCTAGTGCCTAAATTGTGGACGTGTTTTCATTTAAATGAGGAAAACATGTTGCTGAAAGAGTGGTCCATAGTAATTTACAGTTTTAGATTTTAAAAATGATTTAAACACATAAACAGTAGATCTGAGTGCAGGAAGTGATGCACAAGAAGGCTTTTGTTTTGTTCAACGTACCCCTGGGTAGTTAACACAAAGGTAAGGACATAGATTCAAAAGGAAATCTGTTTCTTCAATAAAAAACAATGTGTACAAATTACATAAACATACACTGTAGTATTCACTCCTGAATGCATCATCATTTACTCGTGTGCAAAGAGTTTCATACACTATATAGACAAAAAAATGTGTTTTTTTTCCTATTAGCTTAATGAAAATGAAGTGAATATTCAGTGCCCATGCAGATAAAGTATGACACCTAGGCTAGAGAGACATTACACATACACCAGTTTAAGTGACTAGAAACTGGTTTAAGCCTGTAACAAAACAGATGTTCAGGTCTCATAAACCAGTTTGAAAATGGCTGAAACCAGTTTGAGATAAATCTGGTTGAATGTAGTGTCAGACTTAACTAATTTGGCTCAAACTGGTTTATGCAATGTTGATGCAATGTGTTGAAAAAGACAATCCTTTGCCTTTTTCAGGTTTTATTTAATTAAACTATGTGTGTGTATGGAGAGGACCCTGGTATGAGTAGTACAATGACAATTTTCGGTTTTTTTGGTTTGGCAGAAGCCACCTTAATAGATTAACTTATTCAAGAAGGCATCAACTTTTGTAGGCAACAGCTTACTTCCTTAGATTGCAGAAGGATATCTCATTGCATGTGTAATCTAATAAATAAACCAGTTTGGCTCAAACTGGTTTATGCAAGACCCCTTTCTGGTTTAACTTAATCCAGAGTCCCCCAGCATCCCAGATGCTTTGCAGACCTGGGAAGGGCTCTCAGCTCCACAGCAGGGCTGGCTCTGTCCCTCTACTCCTTGGCTGGAGCTTCAGCAGAGACTTGCAGGCACAGCAGTGGCTGCCTGGCTTCTTCCTACCCCAACACCCACTGCCTTACTAATCGCTGCTCAAGCAGGGATCCCTCCCTCCTCTCTTTCACAGCACAGACCTTAGCCATGAGGGGCCTGATTCTTGTTGTGGCAGAGCAACCTTAGCCCCTTCCCCACCATGCTCCCTGAGGCACAAGTGCAACCACCACCGGCAGCAAGCCAGGCAAAAATCCAGACTTCAGTACAGCTGCTTATAGCCTCACAGCTGCCTGCTACAAACAGCCCAGACTCTGTGCAGGCCCCTGCTACCTCTCATGGAGCCTGAGCTGCTGGCAGCAGGGCTTGTAGCTTCTCTGCCATGAACAGTCTGGGCTCTAGGCAGGCTCCTGCCACCTGCTGTGGAGCCTGGCCTGCTGACAGCAGGGCTTGTAGCCTCCCCACCACCTGTTGTGAGCAGCCTGGGCTCCATAGTGGCTGTGGCTGCATGCATACCTCAGGTGCATGGCAGGGAAGAGGCTAGGCTTGTGCTGTCAGCCACCCAGGCTCCAAGATTGTGCTGTCGCAAGCCTCTTCCCTGCCATGTGCCCTGAAGCATGCATGCACCCACCACCACCACCACCACCACTGAGACAGGCCAGGGCTCTGGACCCCAATGCACCAGTTGCAGCTTCCTGAGTGCTTGCCAGAGCCAGCCTGGGCTCATCCTCCCCACCACCTGCTGTGCACCCCATGGCTTCTAGCCTGTGCCACTGGATTTATGGGATGTCTGTGGCTAGGAATAGACATTTAAAAAGCCTGAATTGATTCAATCTTTGCAGGTTAATCTAACTTAGCTAAGAGAAATCAGTTTTGTAACTAGACAGAATCTCATAAATTAAGGTACATGTCTCCAGTGTCTCAGGCTAGAAGCCAGCAGGTGCTAGAGCAGACCTCCCTTCACTTGCACATAAGCTGACCTGAGGGGGCATGACCAGGCCCTGGCAGGACACTGTAATTATGGAGGGGTCCCCCCACTTGATAACAGAGCATTTATCAGCTCTGTTATTAGCATTTAACACCCCGTCAGAAAACAAAGCCTTGCTCATTACAAGTTCTTCTAAAAGGAAAATGCATGCCAGGCTCTGGCTTCTTTACTATTTATTCCATCAAGGAAGAGCACACACCAAGTGCAGATGCTTCCTCAGCCTGATGAAGGGTTTTTAAATCCAAAAGCTTGCTAAGAAAAATTTTTTCAACTATTTAGTTGGTCTAATAAAAGATATCAGATTTACCCAAAGAACCCTGGCTGCCTTTTCCAAAGGAAGGAATGTAGGGACATTACCATCTGACCTGCTGATTACCTCCAAAAGTCTTTAAGTGTACATTGTCCTATCTGCCTTACACAACATTAGCTAGCATACCACATGCTAGCTATAGTCTGTGCTATGGGAGAGAAAAGGAAGGGATCTCTGCTTAAGTGAGGAGTGGGGAAGCATGGGGGCATGGGGAAGGCATCAGACCCTGCTGTGCTTGCAAGTCTCTGCCAGAGCTCCAGCCAAGAAGCAGAGGGGAAGGGGCAGCTCTGCTGTGGAGCAGAGAGCCCTGCCCAGTCTAGCCCAAAGAGCATGCTGGGATGCTGGGGATGTCTGGTTTAGCTTAAATCAGCAAGGGTTCTGGCATAGATATTGCATAAACTGGTTTGAGACAAATCAGTTAAGTCTGATACTACAGTGAACCAGATTTCTCTCAAACCAGTTTCAGCCATTTTCAAGGTGGTTTATGGGCACTGAACATCTGTTCTGTTACAGGGTTAAACCAGTTTCTGATCACTTAAACCAGTTTATGAGTAAGATGTCCCTAGCCTGTGTGGTTACAAACTGGTTTAGCCTAGCCATGTTAGACTAACTTGCAAAGATTGAATCAATTCGCACTCAGGCTTTTTGAATGTCTGTCCTTAGTCTAAGTCTGCTGTTGGAGAAAGTAATGTTTGCCTCCTACTGAAGGACTGCATGGGAAGACCATTTCTTAAACCCATGGTATTAATAGAGACACTAGCTAAGTACAGGCAGTCAAAAAGCTCAAGGATGAACCAATTCAATCTTCTCATGTTAGTCTAAGCTGCATAGATTGAACCAAGAAGAAAGTGAACAGGCATTCACTTTTGATTCAAGAAATGCAACCATATGCCCAGGCAAAAAGTTGGAGGACACTAGAGTATGCCTCTAGCTCAGTTGGAGCTGACAGCTTGGGCCAAAGGTAGCCTGCCCACCTTGCAAGGGAGTGGTTTTCAGGGGAGATGGAAAGCATCCTGGGATGCTGGGGAACTATGAATTAACTTGAATCTAAAGAGAATCTGGGACAGAAATTCAATAAACCAATGTAATCAATAAGTTAAGTCTGATACTACATCCATCCACATTTATCTTAAACTAGTTTCATGCATTTTGAAAGCAGTTTATGTGCATTGAACATCTGATATGCTACAGATTTGAATCAGTACCTGATCACTTACACCAATTAATATGCAACTTCTGTCCTAACCCCTGTGTCTGCCACCTTGTGGCTTGCCTTCTGTATAGCCTTCATAGTGCAAGCTTCCCGACTGCTAGGTGACAGAAAGCATGCAAGTTAATGCTGATGGATAAGAACTGATTCCTTAGCTCTTCTTCCTAAACGTCCTCCTCCCAACAGCCACATCCCCTACCCCCCACTCAAGTTCATACTGTCTTCTCCCACAGTGGGAAGTCTGGATAAGTCTTCATGGAGGGGCAACTGTGGAGTTTGAGGAACTTGTAACCCTTGCTGCAGAGCTAGCATATCCCTGCTCATCATGTTGCTTTGCTGAGATGCTCAGGATCTATTCTTCCCTGAGGAGTTGTAATGCATGACTCTAAATCCTGAGTTAAAATTTGGAATGTGTAAATACTGCAGGTTGGTTCTATAAGCAGCAAATCCCATAAATAAATATATTACACTCGTAATCCCTTCAGTCAGATTACTGAGATTTATGAAACCATATATTTACTGTAGTTTTTTCCTATGAAAAAATTTTGCTATTAGAGCTGATACTAAATAAATGCATTGGTGAAGGATACAGAAAACCAAGTGAATGGTTTTAACCTGTCTGTTATAACACTACATTTCAGGGGTCAGCAACCCCTGGCATGTGAAGCCGTTTTGCTCAGTGCACAATACAGCTGGCCCAAGCGCTAGGCCTTTCACAGTGCTGAGCTGAGGGGGACATGGTCAGTCCGTGGCAGGATGCCCTGATTAGGGAGGGGTTCCCCCTCCCAAACACCCCAGCAGGCAGTTATAACAGTGTTTATCACCCCTAACTCAGTGTTTATTACCCCATCAGAAAAAAGGCTCTCTCCATTAGGTCAAGCTCATCTTAAACTGCTTTTCTAAGAAAGGAACCAGTTTTCCACAGCACATACTGTAGCTATCATGTGGTCTACTAATTAATGCTAATAGGTGTCTGTGTAAGGCAGAGGGAGAGGGGAATCCCTGCTTAGTAGGTAGTGGGGAAGGAGCAGGGAGAAGCCAAGCTAGGCAGATGCCTGCAGTCTGTGCCAGAGCTCCAGCCAGGTAACAAAGGGGAGGGGCAGAGAGCCCAGCTCTACTGTGTGGCAGAGAGCCCAGCCTGGAAAGTGTGCCAGGATGTTGGGGGACTCTGGTTTAACTTCAACCAGGGAGGGGCCTGGGACAGACATTGCATAAACCGGTTTGACCCAAATCAGTTCAATGTGATACTCTACATTCAACCAGGTTTAATTCAAACAGGTTTCCGCCATTTCAAGCTGACTTATGTGCACTGAATACGTGTTCTGTTACAGTGTCACAGGATGGGGTCCCTAAGGATGGCCATGTTACCCCTCAAGCCCCTTGACTGTGCCAATTTGGCCCAATGGACACCCTCTATTCTCGCCCACCACGTCTTGATGAATTTATGATATAGAGAGGCTGCCTTCACATCCCATTGGATATGGTCCAGATGAATTTCCTTGACCTTGTGGTTTCCTGGACCCCTTGTGGGTCCCATTCCAAAATAGATGTCACAGGACACCCCAGCCTTAAGGGCTATATGCATGGCTCCAACCGCCCCTTTACCACACCCCAAGCCTCGCAGATGGCACTGACACTGTCCAGTCTGGGCTTTGCTATGAATCAGCCCCCTTGTCCTCTCTGGGCTCTCAGCAGCCCTGTTTCTGTGCCCCTCGGCACTGGAGTCTGTGCACCCCAAACGCCACGCCCTCTCTGGCAGTGGGGCCCCCAAGCTATAGTGAGCCCCCAGTGTGGCCTCCTCCTTCCCTAAATATCCTCACCCAAATCACCGGTCTTATAAAACGGCAAACAAAACATAATTCCCTGGGCTATTACATAACCCAAGCTATATAAAGATGTGCTCAGCCCCTTTACCCAGAGCAGAACTTAGTCAAGTATCTTGCCTTAATTTGCTCTAGGAGGGCTCCTTCTCCCTTGGCCACCAGCAGAGAACTGCCTTCCTGGCCTCAGCCCTGGGGTTTATATATGAGTCAGACCCTGCCACTTCTAGTCAGCTGACCGCTGGCAGGTGTGGGCCAACTAACTCATTCTGGCTGTCCTGGTAACCAGCAGTTGGGGCTCCCAAATCACTGTTAGGGCTCTCTCCCTAGCAGTTTCAGTCCTTTAAAGGAGTAGGGCACCTAAGTGCTCTGTGACGTACAGGTTGAAACTAGTTTTTGATCACTTAAACTGTTGTATGTGTAATGTCTGACCCTAGCCTCAGAGGGAAGTTACAAGAACTCAGATATACTTTCCTTGACCCTAATCAGCTATAAACCTTCTATTATTATTTATTTATTTTGTGGTCAAGGAATGGGTTCCTAGTGCATTAAAAAACTGCAACGACATACATAATAAGAAGTAATCCTTGCCTGAGAGAGCTCACAACTGACCCTCCTGACAAGATAGAACAGAATGTGTTGCACTATCTGAAAAATTGCATCACACTTGCAACCTAGACTCTCTTTGATTCTCCATTTGTGGAGTAGGAATCCACATTTTCCATGAAGTACCTGGATGCAATTCAGGGAGGACCAAATGTTTCTCAGTAGGTTAAATCCTGGCTGGGGAACTGTAGAGTCACTAACGATGTACTTCTGTGGCAAGTTAGTATTTGTCCAGGCTTCCCATTGGGGAAGAAGATGACAACCTTCTCATGGTCTTCCCTGTTACATGCTAAAGCACAAGCAATGTCATCAACTCGATGACTGAACACCTGAAAAGGGCCTCCCAATCAGGATTACAACGCCATTTTATTTAAGGCCCTCTTTGCTGTTATAAGTCTATTCAAGGGGCTAGGGCTAGCCAGCAGCCCCTAGGCTCCCTCTCCCTTTCAGTAATGGGGAAGAGGCCCCATAACAGATAACAGCACTATCCAGTTATTATACAATAATGTGATACAATCGAACAAATGATTTAAATGGAATGTAAGCTGTCATGATTCAGGGCATAAACCAAACTATAGGGAAGTCAGTATAAAATGTTATAAGTTAACAATCTACTAACTGTCTATGTTAACTCTTCCTTGGAGTTACATAGTAGAGGCAGAATACAGGACTAGACTTGAGCCTGATCCAGTCTGGCAATTTCTGTTTCCTGTACTTTAAAACATGCAACTGAAAATACAATAAAAAACAGTGATAGGGCCTAAGCCATTACTGAACTATTATGAGGGCTTTTTGTTTCATCCTGTGCCAGGAAATAAATTCTATCTGAAATATTTTTAATACATGTAAGCATGTATTTGGATACATGTAATGAAATTTTTTATCATTCCAATAATTACTTTTTTGTTTTCATATCTGATACTCCATAACAGTCATTGTTAATGCTCTTTGTTGAGCAGAACTCAGGTGGAACCAAGAAAGTGACATTAGCCATCTAACCCCCTGTAACCTGCTGCTCTTTTATGGAAATGATCCAGGTGTTCAAAGAGCAAGGGATTTGTTGCAATCATTGGCTTGCCACCTGTTTGAAGCATTCAGCTCTGTCTAGCACAATAATGCTGGCCAGCTTTTTCAAACAAGCACACAATAACATTTGGATATTTACAGCTTATGTGAAAAGTATGGGGAGGGCATTTACTATGCGTTTCTAGAGCAAGTCAAACCCATTAATTACATTAATTCTCATGTTCAGCTTCAAAAGGAAAAATATAGCTGACTTTTGGGGTTGGCAACTGCAGGAACTGGGAATTGTGTTTGTTTTTTTTACTTTACAATTATATTTGAATCACATGGATGAGTTGATTTTTTTTTCTAACTGCATGAGTAGCTGTGCATTTAAACTCCTACAGAGATCCATAAGATATTGATACTTGAGAAAGGTGCTCTCAAGTGACTTCTTAAAGGAATTTGGGGCCTATCGCCAATGACTTCCCACTGATGACCCGATTTCTATGCCAGTTGCATGCCTAAATACCTTTAAGAATCTGGGCCTAAGTGACTTGTAGGATAGAACTCTGACATTCCTCTCTCAGAAATGTCTTCTCTAGTTTTTTAAATTATTGTCATTATTACTGCTGTTGCTGCTGTTGTTGTTGTGATTATTATTATTCCCCTAAAATAAATATTTTGGGATTAAGGCAGGCAAGACAATGATACTACAACCAACAACCCTGCATACTTTGGGATTAGACGTCACTAGTACTAACAGTCTGTTGTACTTCAGTAGATAATACTCTTGTTTATAACAGACCCAAAGCAATTCTCCAGAACTGTGATCTTTAAGCATACTAGAATAAACAACAATATTTTCTTGCCTGTAAATATTTTTGCTGGGTACAAACCAGAAAATATTTCAAATGTGATAGTTTGCTGCTTGTGTCCTGCCAGGAGTGCATAGCATCTTTGTGTGTCGGGAAGGGGCCCAAAATCTAAGAAGGACACTTTCATGGTTCATGCCACTTCCATAAAAAAGAAAAGAAAAACTATATCAAAATGCAGTAAAAAGACTTCATAGAATCTGAGTCAAGGAAATAACTCATGCTACGGATAACTGATGTAATGGATAGAAATGTAACCTTAAACCAGGAAATGCAAAAATCAGCATATTAATAGTTTATATGAAATAACACTGCTGAAAAACTGGGAAATGTACAATTGGAGGAAATCCTGTAATACCAGAGCAAAGACTAAAGGGTCTCTTCCTTCTCTACATTCTCTAAATGAGATGGATGCAAATTGTTGTTGTGGCCTGAAATTCTAAGCTGGACAGAAAAAAAGATGTGTTTTAACACTTGTACTTTGAAAAAAGGAAATATTGATGGAAGTGGGAGACAGAGTGCTGAATCCTAAATTTAAGTCTGGAAAGGTATTATAGAGCTATGCAAATACAGACAAAAAAGAAACTGCATGTTGCCAACTGATCCTTTGTACCCTCAACGGCTGGTATCATAGGTACTGTCACTAAGGGGTGAAAAAACTAAGGCCCTAAGGTTTTACAGGTTTTCTAAGGAAGAATGCAAGAGCAGGGTTGGCTGGTCCAGAGGGGGCTGACAGGTCTTCAACAGAGGTCAGCAGGTCCACGTGGGGTTCATGGGTCCCTTAGGCTAGGGACAGAAGTTACACATAAACCAGTTTAAGTGATCAGAAACTGGTTCATAAACCAGTTTCAAAATGGCCAAAATTGGTTTGAGGTAAACCTGTTTGAATGTAGTATCAGACTTAACTTAAACTAGGAAAGGGTCTGGGGTAAGCTGCATAAACTGGTTTGAGCTCAGTTTTCTCAGCATCCCAACTTATCCGACCATTCATCCCAGGCAGGGAGTAAGTGGCAGCAGTGGTGGTTGTAGCTGGCAGACCTCAGCTACAGTCCCCCAGAGACAAAAGGAACAGAGTAGGGAAATAACCCCACTCCTTGCACCCTTTGCCTCAGGGGGCCATGCCAGCCATTATCTGGCTGCAGCCCACCCCCTTCGCTGCAGGAGTAATAGGAGAGTGCCCAGAAGATCCCAGCTCAGGTCCATGCTGGTCTTAATTCCCACCTCCCTGGCCAGTTCACTGCAGGTTACTGCTGAGGCATGGCCACACTCCCCCAGCACAGCTTCCCTGAAGCTGAGGCCATGCTCTAGCAACTCTCAGCTTCTGGCCTGAGTAACTTATTTAGGAAAGTGTTTGTCATCTATAAATTTATTTTTCCTTACCATAGTGGAGTGGTGGGAAATATGCAGTTTGGGGATCAAAAAACTAGTTCTGAATTCTAGAACTTTCATGAAAAGAAGTTATAATCTCTAGATCCATTTTCATTTCATGCAAGTTTTTTTTTCCTTCCATGGTTCAATAAATCTTTACAGCAGGGGTGTCAAAGATACAGCTCATGGAGCCCTATCATCCAGCCCACTGTGCAACCCATGGGTTCTGGATGCCACATGTATAGTATGCCACATGTAGTGTCCAGTAGAGGGCAACAAAAATGTCACATGACTTCTGAGGAGAGGCTGAGGGAACTGGGCTTATTTAGTCTGTAGAAGATAAAGCTAAGAGGGAATTTAATAGCAGCCTTCAACTATCTGAAGGGTAGTTACAAAGTGGGTGAAGTTAGATTGTTCTTGGTGATGGCAGACAGCAGAAAAAGGAGCAGTGGTCTCAAGTGAAGGAAAGAAAGTTTAGGTTAGATATTAGGAAGAACTCTCACAAGAAAGGTAGTAAAACACTGGAACAGGTTACCCAGAGAGGTTGTGGAATCTTCATCCTTGGAGGCTTTTAAAGCCAGCTAGAAAAAACCTTGGCTCGGGTGATATAGTTGGGGATGGTCCTGCTTTGATCAGGGAGTAGGATTAGATGACCTTCTGAGGTCCCTTTGAACCCCAATTTTCTATGATTCTAAAACTAAAGCATATTTTTCTGAATGATGAGTTCAAACCTTATCTTCATTTTGGTGTTTAACTGGATAAAATTTATATAAATCAAAAAAAAATCAAATAACTTCATGCAAAAATGGCCTAAGAAAAGTAGGGCAGTCAGTCATTTTCTGTCCAAACATTGTAAATCATATATTGCCTGTTATCCCATTTGTCTGTAGTATCAGGTCATGATTCTCTGTAGAGTCATGTTGTTTCTTCAAGTAAATTAAATCCTACTCCTCTTTGATCATAAGGGTGATGGCACCTATTTTCTTGTGAAAAGTGATGGTCAGCTTCATGTCACCTTACACAACAAAGAAGCTCTGTGTGGTGTGTGAATTCCAGATGGAACACATTTCTAGTGCAGCAACAACATAGAACAGGTAGAGTAATAGTTAAACAAGTGCACAGAGATAAACTGAAATATCAGATGCTTTGGATTCAACCAGATATAAAACGTTTAAAAGTAAAACTCTTCCTAATGCCTAAAAAGCAAATTCTTATGCTGCAAAAGCTTCACCCAATGTTTATGCCAAAGTAGGCTTACCATATTTAATTTATATTTTGACCATGTGACTTTAAGAGAATGAATTTACAGCTACTAAATGAAAAAGGAAACAGAAGAAGTATCTATAGCAGAACTCTTGCTACAGATGAGGCATGGAACTAGTCTAATAAAACTTTTTATTACAAATTCCAGGTGATTATACAATATGAAAACTGCTTTCTGACTGGACCCATGATGACTATGTTGCTTCTACTCACTCCCATTAACAACCTGTGCAGACATGGTAAGCATTACTTGGAAGGGTATGTCTGAGTTCACGTGCAATTGTATCTTACAGCAAACAGAAGCAACGCAGTGCCTAAGCCTAAGAACAGATGTTATCGTTAAGGTGCATTAAGCATGCAGAAAGTGCTTTACAGCTGTAACAGAACAGATTTTCACAGCACATAAACCACTTTAAAAAATGGTGGCTCCCAGTCTGAGTGGAGTCAACCCTAAGTGGAAGTGATATCAGTCTAAGGTGCTTTAGGTTAGAGTGCTTTATCAAATGTCTGTACGACATCCATCGCAAATTAAGGAAGGTCACATTCCCCCAGTATCCCAAGGACCCTCATTGCACAGCTTAGTAGCCTTGGCCAGCACTCATCTGCTCTGGGCAAGCATGGGCCCAGCCCCACCCCCGGACTGTCACAGAGAGGAGATAGAAAAGGCTCAGTCTCCTCCCTGCCTGGCTAGGTGGGGGGCAGGGTGAATGAAGTCATCCCCCCTTTCCTCCCCAACCCCATCTGCAAGAACCTCATAAAGCTTGCTGGCTCAGGGGTTGAGAGGCCCAGGTTGTGTGTGGGCATCAGGGGAGCTCCATGCTCTACCAGCCTCAGTTCCCAACATGGCAAAAACCTCTACAGGCAGCCCCATGTTGCAGCTTCTGGTTGCAGCTGTCAGGAGGCTCCGGCAGGGGAGGGAGGGCTGTGAATGGAGCCCCCGTGTCACACAGACTCGGCCCAGCACCCACAAGCCTGAAGCCAGCAAGCTGCAGAGAGGCCTTCATGGCAAGGACGTTCCATTCACCTACCCCCACCCCAGCCACTGCTCACAGCCACCACCTGGCAGGGGAGCAGGGCTAGGGAGAGGGGCCGCTCCAGCAACCTTCTGGGAGATGTGCCAGAGCACCTCTTGCCTGCTGGCCCCTTCGGTGCCCCCTACTCCCAAGGGCAAATGTCCGTTATGTTCACTCCTGCATTCTTCTAGAGCACTTTGAGTAAAGTGTGATACTTAGAGCCAGCATTCCCTCTAAGTTGCACATTATGCATAGCCATGCAAGCACACCTAGCAGTGCAGCATGGGTGTGCCTGTGCAGCCGCACGCACCACACAGCTTAGAGGGAACACTGCTTAGAGCACTTCTGCCTCAGGCTTTTGAACATGTGTACTTAGCCCAATTGCTTTGTTCTCCTCTCTAAAAACAACACTACTATAATTAACACTGCCACCACTCCCCTACCGCCAAATTTAGGGAACCAGGGCAGTAGGCCTGATCTGGTATGTGGGGCTGGGGCCATGCACCAAATCATGCCATGCATCAGACTAACATGGGATGGGGCCTAGATCCCATGCACCAGATCCAGCCTGCAGACTAACCCTGCAACACTCACCCAGCCTGCAGCCCAGAAAAGTTGGGTACCACTGTCCTGAATGATGGCATAAAGAGCAACAGTGCTTTACAAAACTGAAGGTTTATTTGAATATTTGCCAGCTCTTGCCTCCGTTGCTCTTTAAGTGTCAAGTCTTCAAAATTAGTATGTTTTATAACATTAGATCTTATGCTAAACGATCTTATGAAGGCTTTAAAAAGAGACAAGCCCTTTTGTTTAATAGAAACCCATTGGATTGGCCAAACTTCACAGCAAAATGATGCAATCACTTGACATGTTGATATAGCTATTCTTACAGTTTGCTACCAACTGTGACTCATTCACTCTTCTCTTTGGGATTATTTCTTCCCTGTTTCCAGTCAATTTATTTAAACTTACCCTTTGTAAAATGCACAAGAAAAAGTATTGTGTCTGCTAATCTTTAACACATTTTTTTCAGCAGATGAAAGCAAATCTTAATAAATACCAAAGCATCTGAGTGTTTAAGTAATTAAAAGAGGATGTATTTTTTGCATTTGGTAGCTAAAATCTATATTCTGTTAATACATATCAAGGTCATTGACTAGATCTCTACATCAAACAAAAAAGGACATGAAGGTAAAATTACACTATTAGTCAAATTAATCATAGAGTGGAACAGCAATTAACTTAGTTGCTGAGGATGTATTTTGTAATTAAGTATGGGTAAATTTATCTCATCAAATGATAATAAAATTAACATTCACAGGAACACCAGAGAACATCCCTTAACAGATTAATACAAAAAGATTCAAGTTCAAAAGCAACAGTGCTTCTGCATAATAAAAATTCTACAACAATAGATTGCATTCCTCTAAGAAAGTCTTCACAAGTTTGTTATTTACTTCAGAGCACTAACATGAGCTAAGTACCTTAACAGATATATAGACAGATACATTCCCTGTCATTTGGGTTGCTGGTTGTAGCTGTGTTGGTCTAAGGACATAGGCAGACAAGGTTCTTTGGGTAAATGTGATATTTATTAGACCAACTAAATGGCTGAAAAAGTTGTCTTCTGAAAGCTTTTGAATCCATACAAACTTCCTCAGGTATATCAAGAGTCTGCTGGTGAACTGTGAGCGCTTCTGGATAGAAACTGCCCAGGAGAGCTTACAATTCACCACCAGTAGACTCTCAATATACTTGAAGAAGGGTGTTTGTGGCCAAAAGCTTGCAAAGAACAATTTTTCCTACTATTTAGTTGGTCTAATAAAAGGTACCCTCTACCCAAAGAACCTTGTTTCCTTGTCTTTTATTTTGGATAGTAATATTAAGCAGTCTTGTTGTGCTGTAAATTTCCAAAGTGCTGTATAACCTATAAGGGTTGGGAAGGAATTGAAATTGTGAAATACAAGACAGGTTAAGTCATTTGCTGTAGGGCACAGACAATATAAGTCAAGGGTTTCTCAGTTCTCAGCATCAGACATCTTGCTCACCTGAGTTCAAACCTTATCTTCAAACATTTTGGTGTTAACTGGGTCTGGTTTGTATAATCAAAAAATCATATAATTTCATGCAGAAATGGCCTAAGAAAAGTAAGGCAGTCAGTCATATACAGGGCTCTGTTAACAGGGATTCTTATGCTATGCACAACTTCATGCTACCACCCCCACTGCTGCCAAGTGGGCAGGTGTTCCTCACCATGGCAGTGTGGCTAGATACTCTATGTCACATTTTATCTTTATTTTGTAAACATATTTCTCCTTCTTGCCCTCTCCAAGCAGTAGACATATTAATGCATTTTCCACTCACCCTGAAGCACTCATACAGATATAATGATCTCTTTACCAAATGACTACAATATTTTTTAAATGCCTGAGGTATTTTTTTAAGTTTCCATGTTAATGGAAGAGTCTCAAAGAGGGAATTCTGACAAGTGTAAAGGAATGAGAAAGTTTTAGATTACACTATAAATACTTAGGTCCCAACTAAAATAACCTGTGCAGCTGCAAATGTGAGGATTTGCTCATTTTTATTTCTAATTGAAAGGAATAGTACTACATTTTGGACACAGTCGGCACAGTATGTAAGCACATGCTTTACACTAAGTAGGTTAGTTTTCCTAGTCGCTTCAATGGGTTATGCATACACTCAAGCATTTGCTTGATCAGGGCTCATTTTAAGAATTTTAAATTACATTTCTACATTGTTTCCTGCAGACAGTTTTCTAATCATAATATTGTTAATGATTTTAGTATAAATGTGAAATATTATTATTATGTACATGTATTATAATTCCTTGGTGAAAAATGCTATTTTATTGTAGAATAAAGACATTTAAGAATTTAAACTCTTCAAGGCCTCTAATGGAGTACACCCTGATTGCTAAGCATTTTATCCTCCCTCTCTTTCTATTACAAGGTGACAAGCATTGTGAGTAGCAGATGTGAAACACCTCGACTTTAGCAGGGCCTTCAATGCTGCCTCCCAAGATGCTGTCATACCTAAGCTAAGGAAAAACAGTTCAGATTAAACTGTTGAAAGGAAGGAGCAATACAGTGGTTCATAATTAGTAAATTTTAGGAGATTAGTAAATTTGCAGATGGCACTAGTTCGAGATGCAGATGGCACTAGTTCAAGTAAGGCAGCAGACACTTTGAAGGATAAGATTTGGAGTCAAAATCCATACATTGTGACTTTATACATATACAAACTCCATACATTGTGCTGACTTTATTTCAGGCCATTTCTCTTATTTATCAAATTGCATTAAACTCAATAAAGACAACTACAAACTATTGCTCTTCAGTTGGAGCAGTCAAGACATTTAGGTTGGATACTAGAAAGAACTTGCTAACGATGAGGGTTGTTAAGCAATAGAACAGATTACAGAGAGAGTGAGGAATCTTGATCAACAGAAGCATTTAAAAGCAGGTAAGAAAACATTTGGTTGGGTTAGTTTAGATAGAGATAATTTTGCCTTGAGCAGGGAATTGTACTAAATTTCTTGAGGTCCCTTCCAGGCGTAGTGTTATGTGGTTTTATTTAGTGTTTGAAATTTCTTCTGACACACCATTCTGTCCTCATTCAGGCATAGTAAACATACGTAGACTAATATCTCTCTGTTCTGCTCTAAAACTGTTTCCAGTGATCATGCTACTTTGTTATAACTGCAGAGACTGACCCAACAGGTTTTGAACTATGTTTCTTTCCAGCCTTATTACTGTTAGGTGGTAACAACTAAAAGCCTGTCTTTTCACTCTGAAGTTTTAGAAAGTTAAAAACCATAAAGAAGAAATACAGGCATACAGTGTTGATTTAGCTGTGAAAGTCAAATTAAGCTACTCAAAAAAAGAAGAGACTATGAAAAGCCAGACAACAGGGAAGAACAGGTCTTTGCGAGGAGAAAGGGTGGCAACTAGGAAAAAGAAAGATGGGCCTGGAGTCATTTTTCATGCTTTCCAAGAGAAAGGAGGGAAAAAAAAATCCCAAGCTGTGAGGATTCCCCTGGTTCTAGTCCCTGAAGGATAATTCTAGGAGAGCAACCACCAGAATCATGGAGAAGTAGGGCTGGAGGGGACCTCCAGAAGTCATGTAGTCCAACCTGCTGCTTGAGGCAGGATCACCCCTATCCAAACCATCCTATACCCAGAGACAACCACAGCACAGTCCAGTGCCCTGGGCAAATCAGCCTGTGTGGGACCCGGATGCGGTGGCAGTGAGATGAGGGGAAGTAGGTGGCAAGTGGCCAGACACGAAGACAGCCCAGCTATGTGGAGGCCTTCCACAGCACGGGGCCTTGGGCAGTCACCCTGATTCACTCCCTAGGGATGGCCCTGCCTATATCCATCCTATACAATCCATAATCTAAACGCTACATAGGACTATTGTCAAACCTGACATCACACAGTCCTAACACCCTAACTTGCCATGGCGCCAAGCACAGGAACCATGGCGACCAATGTCCTGCTTCTATGAAATATATTCTCAAGAGATCCTGGGTAGGGGGCCATGCCCTCTGCCCCAAAGGAAGGTAAAACCACCATATCCCATACCAATCTGACCATGGGAGAAAATTTCTTCCTGACCCCAAATATGGCGGTCAGCCTGACCTTGAGCAGAAAGGCAAGACTCTCTAGCTAGTCCCAGCAAGAGTACTGGCAAAAAACAATCAAAATCCCCAACCTTGGCTGCAGTGAACACCCAATGCCTTTGTGGAAGTTTTAGATACACCATGACATATGTAGCAGAAAGAGGGGTGGGGGGTAAGGGCAACCAGCAAAACCCAGAGCATTGGAAATACCTATAGTAGAACATAGGCATAGCTACACCTAAATCATCCCCAACCAATGGCTGTCCAACCTCTTTTTGAATATCTCCAGTGATGGAGAGTCCACAACTTCCCTAGGCAGTCTGTTTCACTGCCTCACTCTTGTATCAGTGAAATTTATTTAGTATATGTGGTTTTGGCATATTGTTTCAGTGATCTTAAGGTGATGTCATTGCCAGTGTGAAGAGTGTTGAAGGCCACCAGGCAGCATTGTAAATGGACACAAGTCACCCATCTGGGACACGGTGTTAACTTGTACAGGTTTGACTCAATCCACTTAAAAAATGGTGGAGAAGTGCCCGATTATAGCCTGGCTGGTTAAATCCCTGCCCGCAGAGTCAGAGATGATGTGGTGATTGATTGGTGGTTGTGCTGAGCATTCTTCATGGCATTGAGTAAGTACAGAAAAGTCAAAGGGTTTTGAAAGGGTCGACCATGTTGGGTGCCTGGAGGGGAGTGGAGCTATTGGTGGGTAGGATATGCCCCAGTGCACTGCCAGTATACAATTATCCCACAGTCTGGCTCATAAGTTTACTTCAGCATTTGTGCAGCAGAGATGATGGGGAGCAATGTTACTGAATACTGGTAACCATGGGAGTGAAGTGGAGCACATTGTTCCTGACAAGAGGCATTGTAATGTGCAATTGGGTGTCCACTAGTTTGCTGTGTGATGAACAAGCCCATACAGAGGCACAATATTTAGTGACTGAATAACACAGTGTGGGAGCAGATGAATGTAGCATAGAGGCACTGGCATCCCAAGTGGAGCCTGTGAGTTTGGCAAGTAAATTATTTCATGTTATGATTTTTAAAGTAGTTTTCTGGAAATGTGATTCATAAGTTAAAATCCAGTCAAGGATGACTCCAAGATAAATTGGGTGGGTTTTAAATTTGAAAGGCTGACCATTTAAAATGAAAGTGAACTCATGATTTGTACTGGCATTATGCAAATGAAAAACACTTGAAAGAGTCTTTGAGATATTTGTTTTGAGGCACCATTCTAGGGAGCACTCTGACATCAGTCTCATGTCTCCATTAAGTGTGAGTTCCACACCTGAAGTCACGACCTTGGGTGGCAAAGGCACTGTCATCAGAGTAAACGAATTTTTGTGAGCTGGTCACAGGCCATCAGTATACAGGTTGAAAAAGAGAGGCACTAGTACTTATTCCTGAGGGAGGCCATTGATTTGATGACTCCAAGAGCAAGTTTTGTTGGCCAGGTGGACTCTAAAGTCTTGATATTTTTGCCAGATGACCAATCTGCCAAACAGTATCATATGCTGCTGTTAAACCAAGGAAGACAACATCAGCCTTCAGGCTTTTCTGAAAGCCATTTTCCATTAACCTGTTTAAGGCTAGAACTTGATTGCAAGTGCTTCATCTACAGCAGAATCCTGCTTAGTCTAGGCTTAGAGAAAAATCAATTACTGGAGAAATACATTGCAGAACTAGTCTCTCAAGTGTCTTGTAGCTGGCACTCAGGAGGGAGATTGGCCACTAACTTGCTGCTGATTGTGTGTCTTTGCCAGGCTTGGGTAGGCCAATGATTTTCGCTCAGCTCCGTGCTGACAGAATTTGTTCTTCATACATAATATGGCTGAAGAAGAATAGAAGTCAAGCTTGAGGACTGAGATGTTTCAGAAATTCTGGGTTATCATAACCAGTTGCAGTGCCAGATTGTATTTTGCACAGCATAGAGTTCAGTTCTGTTGGTGAAAAGGTTTGTGGAGTATCTTGGATCCGAACACTGGCAGAAATGATGCCATTCCCTCTCAGCAGTTCCAATGAGTAGTATCAAGTGATTCAAGCAGGTTATAGCTCAGATTTTTTTTACTCATCCAGTAGATCAGCACACTCTCCACCCATGCATGCAAGGAGTGTACCGGGGGTGAAATCCTCTGGGAATACAGGATTGTTCTGCTTTACAAACAGCACCACAGAAATACTTACAGGCTTCATCAACTGGGATATTTTGCCATGGTATGATACCAGTGGATCCTTCAACAGTCTCTATGAATAGGGACCAATCGACTTTCCAGAAGTTCCATCTGGGTTTTCTCACACATTTAATAACCGACCCACTGTGGATGAGTGATAGATGGTGTTGACTGTGTGGAAAGTCATTGAGAACATTACAAGAACGTTGTGGGGGGCTGTTGAATGATATAATGCAATATAGGTCATCTTGGTAATCTTGGTCCCATCTTGCTAAGTAGGAGCTGCCACACAGTTTAGAGCCATGGATCAAAGTCATTGCTAGCTGCCCAGTTTTGTAACAGGTCACCATCTTCATTTGGGTGGAAGTAACCCCATCCTGTATGTGGTGGCTATTAAAGTCAACACCATATATGGCTGGGTGGGGGAGACAAGGAAGAAAGCAGTTCCCCCCAGGTCTTGCTTGATGGTTTATAGACATCTGTGATACTGAAGCTTCCAACTTTTACGACATCACAATGATTAGTAGATAGTGTCTACTACGTCTGTGGCCTCAGAGATGTTGCCACAAACGTAGGTGACTCTCCTACATTTTGCATGAAGGATGTAGCATATCACAACAAAGTCACTGACAGGTAAGTAACCAGCTTCATCCTTTACAATATGGGTCTTCTCGAGACAGATTATGTCAGCCTTGTGATGAATTATAGTAGAACAGATTATGGAATGTTTTCCTGCTGAAAGATCCTTGACAGTGAATTGGAGAATTCAAAGTGCTGAGCCAACAGTCTGAAAAGCCATCTCATTCGCTGGTTGGCTAGGAGAAACTTTGTTGATATTTATAACCAACCAGCTGGGATCTGACAGTTATGTGATTCAGTCCACTAGTAACATCATTAGGTTTAATGATGGTTCAGTTACTTGTAGGAGGCACGATGAGGATGCTGATGCTTTGCCCTGCAGAGAAGTATAATTCTGGGACAGCTTTAGGCTCTCTCCTGTTTTTTGTTTCTTTTTTCCTCAGAAAAATATCACTCAGAGTCATATTAAGCTCTTCCAGGTTTATTACAGTCTTTTTGTATAAGAACTAACTAATAGTTTAACCATCCTTGGTGACTATTATGTGCCACTAGCAATTTTTCATATAGCATTGATAAATTAGAGATGTTCAAAATATTCAGGGGAGAGCAGTCTTAGTGTTATGCTTCAGCCCAAGTCTGAATTCGTTGCCCGGCATGCATGAGCCAATATATGAATGCCAGTTGGAAGTTTGAAAGAAAAAAAGTTTTTATT
>JAGPOW010001338.1:42448759-42484713 GCA_030014935.1 Caiman crocodilus
ACAACCTTCCAGTCTCGCTGTGTATTCTGTCTTGGGAGGATGGCTCGAGGCCATTTATTAGGCCTTCAAAGAAATGGCTCGGGGTTATTCACAACATTAGCATCCAGAGTATCAGAATGTCATAGGGAGGATCACACATGCTAAATGACCTCAATCTTGCCCCTAATGCCATGTTTCCAAAAAACTAACATAAAACTTAGATTTTCTACAGGTATCCAGCCTAGACTCTAGGTACATTTCCTACAATACCATACAATACAAACTGCTGCTAGATGTCCACCCAGACACTTCAAGCATCCTCATCTAGAAAGCCAAAGAGGAAAGAACCACAAGCACAAAACAGATCAAGTGGGTCAAACACCCTGCCTGTCAGGCTGGATCCCAGCTCCAGGGTACCTCATCGGCCAGATCTGGGCACAGCAGTGAGGTGAGCCAGCAAAGGTTGACTGTCTCCCACCACAACATCCATGTCCAGCAGGGCTCTGTGCCCCAGAATTTGTCAACAGGGCCCACCCCACTTTCTCCACGCCCAAATTTGCTAACTCTGAGCCACACAATGTGTGCGCCCATGTTTGACAAATAGATGCAGGAAGATACATCAGCTGCTAAATCTTAGCTTATAATAACCTCGAGAGAGAGAAAACTTTCAGATGTAGGTACAGTTTGGGCCCAAAATATTGATACTGTTTTAGAAAACTGTGAACGAAATATGTTATTAAGCCTAGAATTTGTTAACGTTGATGGATTATTATTCCCTCTTCCCCGAAAAATATTTTCAAGTTTAGCTACAGATCTTATAAAGGTTCAGTTTACCCACAATCTCAACATTACCAAAAACAAGAAAGTAAATCCTCCCCAGGCTGCTGCTAGTATTGGATGCATCATACAAAAGGCAAGGGAGGTCAAGCAGAGCAAGAATCAGGGTTTAGACTTCTCAACAGAACTTTACCGCATGGGTTTTTTAAGGCAGTCTGACGTGCTGCCATCTAGTGGTGCTTATTAATAGCATACTTGTGCTTAATCTAGTAACCCTGCTGAAAACCAGTCTGTCCAGCTGAGTTTTTCCATGCAGATTTTGCCCTGTAGCAATGATAAAGTGGCCTTCTAAAGGCATCCCCTATTTTATCCTGATCTGTGCCCCTCATCATCCAGATATAACAACACTGACATAATTCAGACAGAAACTACTAGAGAGTTAAACTACTACCAAAACAGAGAAAATAAATTATATCTCAACAATTTTTGATTGACAAAAGTACTTCTGGTTCCATCAGGCTTGTGGGCTTAGGCTAAATCAAAAGTGGGTGTCCCAAGTAAAAATGCAAGGAACACTTCTGAGCCTGGCTGGAGAATGAAAGGCAGTTTTACGTGCAGTTTTGCTGACAAATGAAATTTAAGTCAGAAGGTTCTGTTTGTTTAACTGTCAGCCCTGCATAGGAAATTAAGCTGTGTGGTTTTGGGCTCAGTCAGTAATAGGAGTAATAAATAGTCGACAAGCCAACTGCTATCCAAAAATGAAAATAGGGGCAAAATTTGTTGAATATACTAGATCCAGAACAGAACTCAGCTGGTGCTCATGATACTGTGCTTCCTTGGCTCTGCTCACAGGAATAAAATGATAGGAATTGCCATGCCAGATCAGACCTGTATCTTTGACAGTGACCAGTACTAAATACTTCAGAAAAAGGAGCAAGAAACCTTATAATGGAATAAACTGCTTGCAATCAAGCAGGTGTCGTGGTTTTCTCTTAATCCACTCATTGGTTATTGTCATCCAACTGTTTTTCAGCAATGGCTACTATATCAAGATCCTCCTTCTAGACATTTTGTTTATCAGTTTTTGCACAAAAGATTCCCATACACATTCTTAGATGCCAATAGTTTTTATTGCTGGCTGTGCACCTATTTTCATTAACCTCCTTAATAGGATACCTTGTTATTTTTCTGGAATGTATTTCTGATCTCAGCTTGCCCCTCCTCTATTTCATGCACAATTACTGTCCTATCCTTTTTTAGATCCAAGGCAAACTTTACCCTAATATAAACAAATGTCTTTAACCTGAATGCTTGTCAGCACCTATTGAATTTCTTTAGCATTTAAACAATTTACCAAACCCTTGAATATATTTTGCACCAGCCATCTGATGGCATCCATTCTATGTACACCCTTCCTGATCCAAAAGTTTCAGAGCCTAATAAACATAAGCTCTTCATTGTGTCATCTTCTCAGCCATATGCTGAGACTTTGATATTCCCTTTGTTTCACTCATGCTACATGTAGGACCAGAAGCATTTCTGAGAAAGCTGCCAAGCAGCCCTCCCTGGACCTTAAAGCTTGTCCTAGATTAATCCTTGTACTAATCTAAAGGTAGCTCTCAAATTGAGAGGCACCAAACAGTTGGTGCTAGAAGCTTGGATTGCATGCAGGTTTTGTACCAAGACCTGGTTTTGTGCCAAGGGGGCACTGTATGTGGTTTTTTTTACCTGTTAGTAGAACAAAGTATGGAATATTGATTTAATGTGCAGAAACCACATATATCCACTGAAGGTAGACATGAACTGATAATACAGCCAGTAAAGGAACTAATCAGTTTACTGCACTGTGGGTCTAAACCCATTTCTTCTGAAGTCCATGGAAAAACCCCATTGACTTCAGTGGAAATTGCACAAAGTATATCACTTCCTTGTGTACATATACTATACAGATGCACATAATGCAAGAAAGTCAAGTTCCTCAGCATCCTTAGGTCAGAGCTACTGAACTGCAGGAGGCCTAATTATTTAGACAGCTGGTGTATCCAATCAAAGCAAAGCAGGGCTCTCTTAGAACAGGATGTCTCAATTCTTCAGTTAATGAAATCAGTTCATGCCTCAAAGAGAACTATCAGTAGATAGGGAGGTGGCAACCGTACGAAGCCGTAGCTAACTTGTCTTATAAGCACAATGGTGCTGGATCTCATGACACTTCCAGTGAGAGGCGGGAAAAAGCTTGAGGTCCTAGTACATAATGGAGTCTATAATAAAGGGAGGTATAAGATGGAAGTGCTGAAAGATTACACTGAATACTAGAAAAAGAAATTAATTTTAAAATTTCACTAAAGCAATTTATACAAGAAACAGAATTGCTTTCCTATTTTTTTTTTTTTAACAGTACCTTCTTTTTAGGGAACAATGTAGTTTAAAACAAGGATATCAAATTCATTTGCCCACACTCCAAATCTGGATGCATAACTTGGCTCCATGCTCTGAAACTGGACTGTGGGGCTCCCAGCAGGCTTGAAACCCCACAAACAGTGATGGTTCCATTAATCCCTGCAGCTGCCAAAACCACCGTTTCAGTGTGGCTACAGAACCCTAGGGCTAGGGATAGACATTACACATAAACCAGTTTAAGTGATCAGAAAATGGTTTAAACCTGTAACAGAACAGACACTCCGTATACCTAAACTGGTTTCAAAATGGCTGAAACTGGTTTAAGATAAACCTGGTTGAATGTAGTATCTGACTAACTGATTTGGGTCAAACTGAAGGACGCTGTTCAGAACAAGTATGCCAGAGACCTGAGGGCCAAACCTGACCAGGGCAAGGTCTTCGACGTCACCTTCAAGTGGGACGCCAGCAACCACTTCATGCAAAGTGGGAGCTTCACGCGCTTCGCAGACTGGCGCTTCATCCACCACGCCCATCTCAACTGCCTGCCTCTCAACGGGGCCGTCCGCTTTGGCCACCACAACAAGAGGTGCCGGCGGTGCAGCTACGTGACCGAGACCCTCCCCCATGTGCTCTGCAGCTGCAAGCCGCATGCCAGGGCCTCGTAGCTCCACCACAACACCGTCCAGGACCAGCTAGTGAGAGCCATCCTGGCCGCAGCAGGGCAGGTCTCCGTCAACTGCACCGTTCCGGGCTGCGAGAGCCAGATGCGCCCCGACATCGTGCTGACCAACAAGGAGGCCAAGCAGATTGTCATCATGGACATCACCATCCCATTCGAGAACCGGCGCCAAGCCTTCACCGACTCCAGGGCTTGCAAGCGGGAGAAATACGCTCCACTGGCCAACACCCTGAGGAGCCACGGGTACGACGTGATGGTCGACACGCTCATCGTGGGAACACTCGGAGGCTGGGACCCCAGCAACGAGAGCATCCTGCGTGCCTGCTGCGTCTCCCGCTGCTACGCCAAACTCATGCACTGCCTCATGGTGTCTGACACCATCCGGTGGTCCCGTGACATCTACGTGGAGCTTATCAAGGGCCACCACCAGTTCACGGACCCCAGCAGGAGAACAGCCGCCAGATCGGACCCAGAGGGGACTGCCTGAATCCCCCCCCCACACACACAGCAGACGGACCCTCGCTTCAAGAGGACTCATCAACCACAGACAACAACGATGACGACCCTACGCCACCTGAAGAGGACCCCTGCGATAGACTGTGACTCTTTACCATTTGAACTACTTCTTCACCATCGCGGACCATTGTCATGGGTATGTGTGTTTCTATACTCTTTTTCTCTCAGCGTCGCAAAACCCTTCCCTCCCTTTCCCCCTCCCCACTCCCCTTACCCCCAGGCTTAGTTGGCTAACTTTGTATTTTATGTAACGTAGGTGCGTTCCCCACCTCACCCCCATCCTTTTATTGTTAGTCCCTCGCCCGGGCACTCTCTATTTCCCTTATGGCTTTGTCATCTTTTTTCTGGGGTTTTGCAAACCCTAAACATCTACTAATAAAAGTCAATCTGACTAACTGATTTGGGTCAAACTGTTTATGCAATGCCTGTCCCAGACCCCTTCCTGTTCTAAGTTAAATCAGAGTCCCCCCAGCATCCCGGCATGCTCCTGGGCTAAGCTGTGCTCTCTGCTCTAGCCAGGGGTGAGGGTATGGCCAGAAGCAAATGGGGAAGGGGTTTATTCCCCTGCCTGCCTCTCCCACTGGAGCACCACAGCTGAGGTCTGGCCAGGATGTACCAGCCCATCAGGCATTGTCCCCACTCCAGCGGCAGGGATGGGGGCATTGCCATCTGCCTGCCTTCCTGGCAGTTGCGAGGCTAGGTCTGCGGAGATGAGCCAGATCAACCCATGGGGGCCAAGCCCTTGGTTCAGGCTGCGGGGCACAGACAGTGACTGGCTGTGGAGTAGGCTGCCTGGACCAGGTCAGAGGAAGACTAATATTGTGCCACTGAACCTCAAACTTTTTGTGGCATCAAATGAAAAACTTATTACATGGACAGCTTGTCCTGAATCCTTACATAAAGTAGCACTTCTAGTGAACCTGGGGTTATTAAGGAAACTGGGTTTTCCATTTCCCATGGAAAAATGCAGATTTCCCCTTTTACCTAAGGAAAATGAAGATTTTTCATTTTAATTTTAAATGGAGAAACCCATGGATTTTGCACTTTTGCAAAGAACTCTCTGCAGACTAGAAGAATTCCAGCCTGCAAGGGACTGGGGGGGGACCGGGAGAAGGGTGGTCAGGCAGGGGGCACCATATGCATGTATATGCACATGGCCACCAAGCAGCCTGGAAAGTAGCTCCTGCAGGTAAATCTGGTAGGGCTGGGGGGCAAACTGAAGTCCCTATAGGGAAGGAGGAAGGGAGTGAACTGGGCAGGCCTGGGGCTGCTGCCCAGCTGGGGGTGCATGGGGCTTGGAGCCTAGGGCTGGAATGCATGGCCACAGGGCACTGGCAGGGAGCAGGATGGGGCTGCAGGTGTCTTGTCCAGAGGCCTAGGGGTAGGGATGGCTCCCCGCTTTTGTCCATACTCCCAGGGAGCATGGGGGGGTACATGACCCCCAGATCTGTGCAGGGAGTGGGGGCAGGCATGGGCTGCACACTGGGGCTCAGGCTCTCTGCCCTGCTGCCCTCCCCTGGGGTCTCCACAGACCAGTGGGTGCAACCCAACACTGCAGGGCAAAGTGAGGCTGTGTGGGAAAGTTTGTTGCCTCTGTGAGCGAGTGTCCCCTGCCCATGCAGCAACAGCGGGTGTGGTAGTGCAGGGTTGTGCTGCCGCACCGCTGCTGCGCACACGTGGGATGCCTTGCCAGGGAACCACAGAGCTTGCAGTGGCAACAAGCTTTCCCATGCAGCCCTGCTCTGCCCTGCAGTGCCAGGCTACACCCACTGGGCTGCAGAGGCCCCAGGGAAAGGCAGCAAGGTGGAGAGTCTACACTTGCCTCCACCCCACATATAGATCTGGGGGACACAGGTCCCCACTGAATGTTTAAGCAAAATGGACTGTGTTTGTAGCTGACTGCATGACCACATCTCTCTACTAGTTAGGGATATTTTCTCTTACACATTTAAGAGCTTGTAAACTTGTACAATCCTTGCAGTCTAAGAAAATGTGAAGCAAAATTTTTTCTTAAACAAAGACATATAGAAATATATCCACTGATATATGTTGTTTGGTAGCATGTTCTTGTATATAGAAACTTATGTAGCTGCTAGTAATTAATTATTGTGGAACTAATGAATGATTAGTTCCCTAAATGAATAATATGCCAATGCTCAGCTTGCAATGTCACAAACTAGTAATACTGGCCAAACAGGATATACTGGCACAGAGAACTGCACTGCCAACTCAGCTTAGAACTGGCTTTACTTGTACATTCCACTGATGTTATTTTTGGTGCAGCACTTCAGCATTTTATCACTTCTGGCTAGAATAACCAACTGCCCAGGCATTGGAACAACCCACAGAGAGAAAGTATGACATCTCTGGTTTCAAGAGCAATTAGAGAGATATTTGCTGGCATGGTTTAGTCAGGAATGATCCTGCCTTGAGCAGGGGGCTGGACTAGATTATCTTACCAGGTCCCTTCCAGTCCTACATTCCTATGATCCTATGATCTTGTTTCAGCAATTGAGTGATAAATCATTATTGCAGTGTTCTGCACTGTGCCAGCAAGATCATGACCAGGAATTAAAGTGTTAAAATGGTTCTACATGGGGTTTGGTCTCCAACCCTCCTCTTGAAAAGCATTCAAGGCTCACAGAGAAGCCATGCAGAGGATAAGAACATCGAACATGAATGAAACCCAATGATAAAGGCACTCACCTGTGAGGGGAGAGTCCTGAGTTTCAGTCCCTAGTCTAAGGATTGTCCCTGTATTTTACATTAAAAAGTCCTCAGTTAAACTGGCTTGCCGCTCATGCTCACTCATTCTCCCTTGTCTGTGCATAATGGTTAAGAGATGCCTCAGCACAGCTTGTGTTGAGCACATTATGAGCATGGGAGCAGGGAGTTTCCCTTGTAGCGCGGGAAAAGTTTCGGTGCAAGATCAGAGCCCGCCAAAACCTTGCAGTGCCCGCCAAGACAGAGGAGGAGAGCTAGGACGCTCATGAGGAAACATCCGTGTGCGTTTCCGAGCCACATGCAAGGCCTGATCAGCCAACACCGACTCCCCGCCGGATTCATCCGACGCCCCATACCCTGCGTGAGTGTGAGCTTCTGTGTGCCTGAGTTCCTGTTTTGAATTTTGTAATTTCAAGGAACGTGCCTAAAGCCTAAGGACTGTAAGTAAAGTTTTTCTACTTCCAACAACCCACGTGTCTAGCTCTCTAATTCCACACTCCATCAGCGGCCCCATTCTGCCAGCGTTTCTCGGCCCCCACATCTCTCAGGTTCCAGATCTCCTGCACTCACGGCTGCTCTCAACTGGTGGTAGTGGGTGCTCTAACATACTAGTCTGAGGTATGGACACTGTCCTGGGCAATGGAACATGTGGGTTGGAATGCCTAGACTAGGAAGAGAAATTCTACCACAACTGGTATAAATGATCGGAAACCAGCTCAAACCTGTAATCCAACACAAGTTCAGTGCACGTAAACTGCTTTCAAAATGACCCAAACTGGTTTAAGATAAACTTGGCTGGATGTAGCATCAGACTTAACTGATTTGGGTTAAATTGATTTCCTGAACTTTTGTCCCAGATCCCCTTCATATTCAAATTAACTCAGTCTCCCAGCATCCCAGGATGCTTTGCACCTTCCCCTAAAACCACCCTGCCCACAAGCTGGGCAGACTAGCCTTGTCCTAACTTGCTATCTGCTCCAGCTAAGCAGGAAGCATGCTCTAGCACCTCCTGGCTTCTGGCCTGGACCACTGCAGACACGTTGGCTGCATTTCTGGAATCAAAAGTAAATACCTGTTCACTTGCTTATCAATTCAATCTACACATCTTAGACCATCCTGCGAAGACTGAACTGATTCAGCCCCAGGTTTTCTGATAGTCTGTACTTAGCCTTACAGGCTGTGGATGGCACTGAACCCAGATCTCTGATTCCCTGGATGAGTGGTCTAGTTTCTAGGACAGTCTATGAAAGAGAGATGGTGGTGCCACCATGTCCTCTGCTTGCTCCCTATATCTTTAAACAAAACAGTGAGTCAGTAGATTATCCCTAAAGGAACAATGCAAGTGACACCAGCAGGGAGTTTCAGGCTGTAAATCCTAATCTTCTTTAGGTGCCTAACTCAGAGCTACAGCTAGGTACCTAAATCCCAAGAGAAGTGAAATTTCTCCTCCCCACATCTGCTTGTTCTACACACCTGCTGCCCTTTATCACATGTTTAGACTATATAGCCTTTGAAGAAAAGACTATATGAGGGGGTGGGGTCAGAGCCAAATTTGAGGTCTCTAGGTTCTGTCACAGTGCAAGTAATTTTTTGCAACAGTGGAATTATTAGTTTAAAGCATGGGATAAATTAACTTCAGCAAATAACAGAAAACTTAAAGAAAAATCCAGGAAGGAGATATGTAGTGAATAAAGTTGTCTGAGGAGGAAGTAAGTTTTTTATACTTCTGACCATATTTACTTTTCTGTTGTGCAAACTAGCTAATGATTGCATGAGTTTTACACTTTGCCCCACTCTTCCTTTTAAATAGTCTAAAATGAAACAGACATTTTAATGTTATACAGTAAATAGCGAGGTGCAGAAATGCTCTGTGACTTCCTATTTTGGGTGGTGAGATAGATCAGAGAGAAAAAATCTCTCTCAAAACCCAAATAAATATTTAAAATCAGTTATTAAAGGTGTAACAATGTAAAGCCTAGATTTAATTCTTATTATATTTTTGATCGCTTACAAGATCAAATTAATATTTACCATGTGTTCCTGGAAATAAGTGCCTTACAAACAAATCCCTGGATCCTTTCAAAACTAAGTAGAATCCTCACTTCCTGCTTGAAGATGGAAAAAAATAACACTGCATACATAGTGTTAGGTGAGCAGAGAGACCGTGCAAGAGTAAAGCAACTGTTAGAGAAAGCAAGCCATGCATGAAAATATAAATGATCTATACAGCTCCTTTCAAAGCTCAGGTATCTCAAAGCAATGCAGTGACGTTATGCTAACATAAGGGCCTGTCCTGCCAAGTGCTGAGTGCCTCCTGCCAGGTGCATTATTTCCTGTAGGACCTTTGGAAAGTCGTGGAAGACACTACGTGCCAAACAGGATCCGGCCCCAAGTACTCAGCAACAGCTCACACATGCAGCCTTGAACATTAGAGCCTGTTTTACTGAGAGAAGGAATGTTGGATAAGAGAGAAAGCTGAAAAGGGGCAGTGCTTGCAAAGCAGTGGGAGGCTAAGAGCTGGGTACGAGGAACAGCCTGTAGGGTGAAGGGGAGGGCCCTTGCAAAGGAAACAAGAAAGAGGAAACAGAAAACACCTGGCTGGGAGTTCTTTCTTACTGCCAATATGCATCTTTAACAGTGCACAGGAAGGTCAGAAAAGCCCCCTTCCCCTCCCCCCCTTGGAAAAGAAGAAGCCACAGCTCCAGTGAAAGACAGAAGAGAAGGGACTTGTTATTTGGTTATGAAGCCACTAGGGGTAAGTGGTGGGTCTGAATGATGTTTCTGGTTTGGAAAGTAGAACAGCTGAGGGAGGATAAGGGAGGAACCTGCCAGACTTATCACAAACAATTTTTAAACATTTTGTTGAAAGCCAAGCAAGGCAATAACCAACACTTATGATAAAAAACCCTGACTTTTGCAGAAATTATCATCTTTAATGAAATCACACTTGTGATTAGCTACTGAAAAATACCAGGCAATGCACCTATGAAATAGTAATGAACAAATACTGAAGCGTGTTGGGCAACATCCAGTAGGGACTGTGCTGAAGAAGTTTGAACTTCAGTGGATCTATCCTGGTAGAACAACCTTATGCTCGGAATGGTTTGTTAGTGTGTTTCAGTTTGCATGCGAAAAGAATAGGAAGGGGGAAGAAGGTGGGCGGGGGTGAAAAAAAATATAAGAAGTGGGGAAACAGGTGATGTGAAGAAAGTGCAATGCTTCTAATATACCAATTCTACCAATTCAAATTCTTCCTATTACCAACTAATATTTTTACATATCCAAACTGGCAAAGCTGTATGACATAGTTGTTTCTGCATAATAGAAATTAAGTAGTACATATCTTTTAGCAATTAATATAGTATAGGCCAAATCTTTCTCTATTTGGGAATGTGAGCAGGGATGCTAGCAGATGCATCCTCCATTCCCAGGGTCTTACCAAGCAGGGTGTATTTTCACCAGTCAAGACTTAGGGATCAAGAGGTAAGGATGTATTTTCTTGCTACTGAGAAACTCAGGGACATTCACCATCAACAGTAACATATTTGTAACCACCATACATTAAATAATATGTAATGGTTGTAATAATGTGTATAATGTGTAAAATGGTGTATAATAATTAATGGTTGCAGACTACATTGAAATTTGGGATGAAAACAAAATAAGCCTAAATTGTTATCTTCATTAGCATTAATAACAACAACAACACATCTGCATAAACAAGTAACACATCTATATTCTCAGATCTCATCACTCAGCTGGATGTTAAAATCATGATCACTCAAATCCCGCTGGCTATTTGGTGAGTACAAATTTGATGATTAGTGGATATCCTTAAATATTAATGTCAGATTACAAAAATGCAGTGTTTATTATCTTCCCTTTGAATTGTTTAAATAACTGTCTTATCAGTCATTTAATGGAAAATCCAGATTTAGATGATTTAGAAACAATTCTGCTTAAATGTCATATACATAAATCTTTATTTGTATTTACTGTAAACACATTGTGTTTACTTGATCCTTATTCCCTTGCTGAAATAATAAGCTTATTTGTTATTTCAAAACAATTATTTAATAACAAATTATTATGTCAGACAGTTACTATTTTTAAGTAAAATAATTATCAGAAATGGATGATAGAGCTATCCTATAAATCTGGAAAAGACAAACAAGAATTAGTAAGGAAAGAGCTGCTTCTTGTGCCTAGTACTCTCCAGTCCTATTTAACAACCCACATGTCAAAAGCCACTTAGCCAGTCTGAGCCTAAACCAGCAGGTTACCTGATTTCCAAAACCAGACAGCTTATGCACTATATTCTGAACAGCAAAAACTTTTACCATAATTCACCTAAAAGCATAACCATTTATTTCACTATATTTGTTGCATAATTGCTGTACTGTAAAGATATAGCATATATAAATAGTAACAACAGCATTAAAAGTATCTGTAGGTATGCCACTTTATTCATAGACTGTCTAGGAGGCGGGGAAATTCACAAAAAGATGGCATAACACATGAAAAGGTGCCATAATAAGCCATCTAGCAATATGCATATACATCCCCATACATATATCTACACACACACAGATATAGGCAAACATGGAAGACATTTATCTTAATTTTTACTGTTTTAAAAGTTCCATTTTCTATAAGTTTATGGAAAATGTCACCAAAATGTTTTTGAGGCTTTTGATTTCCCATATCAGAGGCTTTTGTAACTCAAAAATTGGAAGAATTAACATTTTTAAACCAAATATAAAAAATTAAGTTTTGAATTTTTATGAAAATATTAATTTTTAAAAAGACAATTTCTAACCAATAAAACACTTTCCAAAAAGTTTCATCAGTTCTGATCACACTACACAAACACAAGTTTGCTTCTCAGTCCTGTAACCAATTCCCTCATTTCCAAAATAAAAGCATTTACAATATACATAGCTAATGCCTCAAAACATACTAAACAGAGTGAGATAAAGACACCGAACATGTAGACACCTAACTTTTCAGGTATTACTACATGAAAAATATTGAGGTCATACTTCAGGATGGGAAGAAACAGGGACAGCATGGGAGCTGCAGCCAAACTAGGCAGAGCTTGTACTCACAGATAAACCTCATTTCAACAGCTGACTCTGGAGAAAGAAGGCACAAGGGCTAGGACCAGGACTCTCAGTTGTCAGACTCTTAGCCTGTTTTCCAGACTCCATCATGTCAGGATTAGGGGAGATGCATGTTATCATGACACCTGGCAAGTTAGGGAGGAAAAGAAGCTGGTAAAGTCAGTACACAGCTTTTATTTTAAAAATAAAAGCTGGAGACAAGTTTGGGAAACAACTTTTATAGGCCAAAAAGTAACATTGGCAATATCCTTTTGCATTTCACAGACAGCAACACAGTAGGGAAGAACAGCTGCTACACAGGTCTGGACTTGCTCCAGATGAGAAAGTGAGCCTACACTAGGAAAAGGAAAGACAGATACATCCTGGATGGAGTAATAGGGAAACAGGGATTGAACTGTGACTTTCAAACCCGTAGGCCACATTGCACTTGTACTGCGATTAAAGCGCTAATTGCACCATAAATAGCAAGGGTACTACACATGTACCCAAATTAAGTTGCCGTATATAATGTAGAACATTTTTGTGGCTTGTATGCATGACTCCTGAAATTTATCATGATCCTAGGCTCTTCCTGCACTGGCAAATACAAAGGAAGTGACTGGGATCCAATCCCTGATCCCAAAATTGTGCCTGCTGCTGTGCAAGTATAGCATGGCAGAAGGCACAATTGTTAGGATTTAGGGATCAAATCCCTCACTCCATTAATTGAACATGTGCTGAGGGTTTCAGAATCACAATAAAGTATTCTACCACTAAGACAACATGACTAATCATTGCTTCTAACCAGGGCCAAATTCTGAAGTTCACGGTGTTTAAACATAATATATGAAAATGACCTACCATTGTTACATTATGAGAAAGTATAGGGGAGAAGGGAAATGGGCTCTGGAACTGTAGTAACTTCTTGTTTGACTACAGAGAGCCAAAGAAATGTAAAACTGCTCAGGACCAGATAATGATAAGTGATCTTCTTAAAATATTTCCTCTGTCCGAGTTAGTAATTGCTTTTCCAAAAGAAAGAAAGAAATTATAACAACAACAAGAATTCTTGTGAGTTTTTGTGGCAAATGTCAAGACTAAATTCAGTCTGTAAAACAGAGGGATTTGAGTGTCATTCCTAAGGCAAATTGAACTATGGATTTGCTGTTGATGCCTCCATAACAAAAGGGACTTAGCTTTTACCAGAGGGGGTTAACAAAGAATTCTGTAGCTCACTATACAAATCCTTCTATAATAGTTTTATTTTCTGAAAATCTTTGGCTGTAACCTGTTTGTTAAACAGAGCCCAATCCAGCCACACATGTTCAACTTTAAGCACATAAGTAGAGCTGGCCAACATTTTTGTAACAAAGTTTTTTGTTTTGGGGGGAGGGTTGTTTGTTTGGTGGGGGTTGGGAGGAGGGGAAGTTGCCTGTCTGTTTATTTGGGGTTTTTCTGATCAATTAACACCAAAAGTTGTAGCAGAAAAATGCAACTTCTCACAGAGGGTCAGTAGGCGGGTATTTTGGATTCAGGAGAAGAAGAGAGATTAAATAAACCAGAGGGCAAGAAAGGGCAAGCAAGCCCACCTCCCACTCCAGAATAACCAGTAGCTACAGCAGTCACCTGGAATGTGGAGGGACCCAGGTTCCCTGGTCTGAGCCAAGCTGGACCAAGACTTAAACCTGGGCCTCTTGTCTCAAACGCCCCAAGCACAATACTGGTGACTAGCATATGATCAGGAGGCTAGTTTCTCCACTCTTAACCCACCACAAAGAAGAGTCTTTTTAAAATCTGATTTTTTTTGTAGAATAGGAAAATTATTTTCTGCTTAGGTCTACACAGTCAAAGGAACTGGTAATCTTGCTAGACTTGGGCCCTAAATAGTTGACATCTTTCTTGCTTTCCTTCTTCCTACTATTTATTGTTCAATTTTTCCTTCTAGTCTCTCTCTCCGACTGTAAATTGGTATCTTTCAGCCCTGTGTTTAAGTTCAGGGAACCTATTCAATTTCTGCTCTCTCTTCCAGGTTTGCATCTTCCATAACTTTTCCATCTTTTCTCATCTGTTTGACATCCGTTTCTCCCTACTTCCCGATTACTCATTCTTTTGTCCCCACCCTTCAATAACACTTTGCATTACCCTTCTTCCTACCGAAACCGACCCTGCTGCTTTCACAGAGCTCAGGCACATGCACCCACACACACACACAACCTTTGCTTCTTATGTGAGAGTCTGATACCTACACAGCACAGAATGCAAACCAGGGCTAAGAGCAAGAAAAGCCTGCCAGTGTTTACAGCTGCATACAAGTTATTCCCATGCAAAGTCCATTCCATTTCCTTCTCTCCCTTACCACCTTTTTCACAAACAATCCATTTTCTCCGTAAACTTACCTCTATGAAAATGTCACACAGCCAGGTAGTACTAGGGCATCTATATGTAGCCTATTAAACTACACTAGCCAGAAAATTGCTGAATCAAGAGTGCTGGAAATCAAGTACCTTAACTCCAGGCAGGATTCACAAACATGAGCTCTCTCCTTGATTTAGGTAGATTAGTCCTATTTCAGAAAAGGACTGGTCCTCATTTTCTGTAGCCTTCAATAGAAGGGACTTGTTAGGAAAGAGAACAACTTTTGAGAGATTCTAAACTATGATCTGAGCCTTGACAGCATGAAGGTTGGGGTAGATCATGGAGAAAGGGAAAAATCCAGAAAGGATTTGATTTGAATTGCATGCTTTGTTTGCCTCCACTGGAATCCACCAGCAGAGAAAGGCAGTTAGTGTGCATTAGAAGAAAGAAGCAGGCTAACTCAGAGCCCAACTAAACAAAGTGATTGGTTATTTATTAGCTCAGAGGTTTATTTGGGGAGGGGAGAAAAAAAACAGCCAGAAGTTCAGATGGTATACCAGACTGTGGCCTGGAAATCAGGCAGGATCATCATACAAAAACATCCTCAGTCAAATTTCCAGTACTCACTGGTTTGGACTGAGTCAAAATACTATTTATATACCTTCCTTTCCCTTAGAATTTGTCTCCACTCCTGGCTGATACCAGGAACTGGAGAGAAGCATTAAAAAAAACAAGCAAAGGGGTCAGCCCTTTTAAAACGTATACAAGTTTTATTCACTTTCCACGAGTGTTTCAGGGAGGCTCATAAACAGGTTTGCTTCACTGATGTAGGCTTGCCCTTCCCTGCTCTTGACGTCTTCTCTCATTTGTATTTTGTTTACATTTAAAACATGCTGCAGTTTCAATAGACAATACAAGCTACGTTACTATACGACACAAGGGCAGAAGTATTACGTTGCTGACATGCAGTTCATCAAAATGAGGTCTGGTTTTTCAGTGTGTGGTTTTGTGGTGTTTTGGGATTTTGGTGTTGTTTTTTTTAAGAAGAGGATGCACTGTGTCTTATAATAAAGTTTCAGTCATAGACGTTATAAATATGAGACACTCTCTCCTGCTTAGGTAGGATCTTGTTTTTATTTCCATTTTTGATGCCAATTTTATTCAGGGGAATATTGTTTTTTCTTTTCTCCCTTAATTCAAGTCTTGTTACTTATTCCCTTCATTGCCCAGACTGTATGGTGGCATTTCTCCAACTGCTTGTAAAACAGAATTTCTCTGTGTCATTCTTTTCTCTTCCTGTTACATTTTCCTTGTTTCTGTCCGCAGTCAGCTCATGCATTCTGATGTCTTCAGGACAAAGGATTTACAAAATGTGGGGGGATGCTGTTTTTTTACAAGAGCAGTTTATTTTTTGGTTTTATCTTCTCCCCACCCCAAACAATTACAAAAAAATGATACAACATTTCATTTCTTTGATGTAAACCTTGAGAAATGCTATTGAAGTTGGTGAGCACAGCTTAATGGACTATTCAGCCCTGAGTTAGGTGCCTAAAATTTGGAATAGGGCCTCAATCCTTCATGTCCCCATTTGCAAAAGAATGCTCTTAGCACCAGGTCGTGGGCTGTTCTCACATGGATCTCTGTCAGTCTCTTTTATTGAAGCTGTCCACATTGAATAACATACTTAAATATTCATTGGAACTAGGGTCTCATAGGTGAGCGTGTTAACCTCCACACTATAGAATCATTCTCTTTCAATTAATATTTAATTATCATATGCAGTGTAAAAGTGGAACAGTATCAGCAAGACAAATTGAGTTCAGAATATGCAATAAGCTAGAGTTAAAGTAGATAGAACAGGGGACAGGCAAAATATAGCCCTTGGGGCAAATCCAGCCTGCCAAGCCATTCTATCTGGCCCACGAGGCCCCTAAAAGTGTAGAAACTTAATTATTGTCTGCCCCTGGCTGCCTACCAAAGATAACAAGGCGCCAGCAGCAGCAGGACTAGGGGTGGCAGGACCCAGAAGCCACAGCAGCAGGGGCGGGGCTGGGCAGACCTTAACTGGAAGGCTCAGCCTAGCAAAGGGTTCTGACCTGGCGACCCTGGAGCTATTCCCCCACCTCCATGCAACTCACCTAAAAATGCGGCAGGGAGGGGATGACCACCAGCGATTGCCCCAGTCCTTGGGACTGGCCTGGGTCCTGCTGCATCCTGTGGTCTGGCAATACAACCAGCAATTGCCTGGTTCCAGAATGGCTGGTGGGTGGCTAAGAGGTAGGGAGCAGTGTCCAGCAGTGGGCAGGAAAGTGGGAAAATGGCAGTTGCATCAGAGGTCAGGGGGAGGTGAGTGGCAGAGGGCAGGAGCACAGAGACAACTGGATGGGAATGTGGGGCCCATGCTGGTCTCCTGGGGCCAGGACCGGCTGGAGCAAAGGGAGGAGTGTAGGGCACAAACTGGCAGGGGCTGTATGGAGCCAGTCTGGACTGCACCAGTAGATAGAGGGCCAGAGCCAACCTGGGCCATGCATTGCTGCTGCCTCACCCTCAGCCCCCATGACAATGGCATGGGCCCTGCACTGCCACCCACTGCTGCTGCAACTGCCATTTCCCCATTTTCTGCCTGCCACCACTGCTTCTCCCCACCACCCTGCCTACCCACTGGCTACTGTGGCACCACACAGTTCCCCGCTGCATCACCAGAACCCAGGATACAGGAAAAGCCAGTTCAGCCCCCATGATTCCCAGCTGCCAGTCAGGCCAGGTTGGCTCCTGCTGCATTTTACAGACCCAGCCATGCAGCTGGGAACCATGTTGTGCCAGAGTGGCTGGCGGGGGGTGAAGGGTGGGGAGGGACTGACAGGGAAGTGTTGGCAGCAGAGAGCAGAGCCTATGCTGCTGCCCCAGAGCCAGGGGCAGCAGAAGCACTGAGCTTACACTGGAAGCAGCACTGGTAGGGGCTCTGCCTGCCATGGGCCCTGAGTGCCCCAAGGCCTCATGGCCTGGTGCTACCACCAGTGACAGGGGCTGTGGGAACACCCCCCAATGCACAACCCATAACCCCTTACACATCCCAACCACCCTCCCCCCTTCACACATGCCACAACTCTCCCCAGACACCCTCCCCACACAAGCCCCATAACCACCCACACCTCACATATCCACACACACAAATGTGCCCATGCTCCCTCACCCCTCATACACACACACACCCACAGCCCCCACACCTGTCTACCCCCACAACTCCCACACCCACATACGCATGTACCCACACACACCCACAGCTCCCCACAAACCTATACCACCCACCTATGCTCCCCATACTCCCACCACAATATACAAGAGTAAGACTTAATTTTAATCTATTATACAATCACTTCTATGTACACTACACAAAACACAGGTAAATCAGGACAAAAATATATTTTTAATCAAATTAATGAATGTTGTAGACATTTGATTTTTAGAATACAGTTTTGGTATTTTTCTGGTTCCAAGATGGCAAACCCCCTTGCTGAAAGCAGTACTTCCAGGGACAAGGGAAGGGACTTCTGGTGGCAAGGGCAACCAGGGGGCAGGACTATCCGTGCAACCCTTGACAGCTCACCAAAACCTGGTAAGCAGCCCTCTAGCTGAAATAATTGCCTGCCCCTCAGATAGAAGATCTGTCTTCTAGTCTGAAATCAGGCAAAGTATAAAACTAAACGGCGCTTGCCCATATCACAGCTGAGTGCTCGAGCCAACAAGGCTATTGAGAATAATAGAAGTATTATTCCTCATGTTTTAGGTGTGGTCTGATGCAATAATTATGTTCCACTGGCCCAGGTACTGCTGGCAAGATGGAAGGATGCTAGAACTTAACACTAGGGAGATTTCAGAGATGGAAGCTTAAGAGTCTAGAATTTGTGTGGCTCTAGGTCAGGTGGAAGTTTAGCAAAGGTTTGGAAGATTTCAGTTTTGGAGTTAGGCATTTAAAATTCTTTATGAATCTCAGTCTGTTACAGGTCCATCCATGCTGTGTATCACACTTTGTTCATATCGTATCTGCAGATGTGCTCCTGGCTTAGTCAAAGGCCTAGCTGAGTAGCAGCCCACTGGGCTAACATGGTTAAAACAAGACAGTTTCTGTAGCCAATCCAGTCACCTTTCACTCCCAGCCCAAACTGACCTAGTAAACCACTTACAACTGAGATGATTAAGGGTGGCCTATAGTAGGGAGCAGCAAGTTACCTGGTCTGTGAAGAGATATTAATCAGCCCCATCAAGCAGCTAGTAAAAAAAGACATTAGTAGAATACGCCATCTAGTGGGGGAATATCTAATAGCCACCCCACCCACCTGTATGGACCAAGCTGCATTAATTTAGCCCACTATTTGTGAAAGGTTGCTGATCCCTGGCCGATAGCACAGGCCTGAAGTGAGGCTTCATCTTGTACCTTTCAAGGTATAGTAGGATGGCTTCAGAATTACTTCACAATCCTAATTTGAAATGTGTAATAAACCTTGGGAGAAAAATAAACCCTCCATCATTGACATTTTAAATACCATATTCCTACTTCAATGCTGAGAAATAGTTAAAAGGGAATGCAGGAAAAATACTATCTATAGACAACAATTTATTCATACATTGTGTATGTAGGGACGATTCAGCTACTCACTACAATGTAAAATCACGGAAAGTGCTTCATACAGAAATTACAGCAATAATTCACATTTATGATAGCCTCCCACAAAATGCCACAGGCTGCTTTACAGCCAAATAAGAGAGAGTTATCAGTATTTAGAAATGGCTAGAAGCCTCTGGCAAACATATTAATAAAATGCATATTATGAATTATCAATGTCAGTGCTTTCCAGAAAAAACATAGAAGGCCTGATCTAAGGTTTCTACACAGAGCTAGCAATAGCAACCATTCTCAGGATTTGATGACAGAGTTGTACTGATTTAATTCAAGGTATGATTTTAATCTGGCTTAGTTTAACTGATACCAAAGACTATATGAAAAGTTTTGTTTCAGTTTAACAAGGCTTTAATTATACCCCAAGGAATTATGTGCAAAAAAAATTCAAAATTATGCTAAATTAATTACTTAAAAAATCTAAATATATCACTATTTGAAACTTCTTTAGAAATATGTGCAGGAACTTTGTATGGTTGGGGTGGATGTGGGGTGTGTGGGGAGAGTTGTGGGCAGGTGTGAGGTTGGGGGGGGTTGTGAAGGGATGGAGGGTGCACAGCTCTGTGCCTCCACATCATAGGGCTCCCAGCTGGAGTTCTGGGATCCCTGCAAAAGTGGAGGTACAGAGCCCATCACAGTTAAAATTAGGCAAAATTTTATTTTGCCTAATTCAATTATGCATGGGCAAGTCTTTTATACACAAAATTGTGTGGGTGCATAATTGCATAATTCCCCAGGGTATATTTAACATGGTTGAGAAATGTGGGTTGAGAATCCTTTTTTTCCCCCCAAAGTTCTAATCTATCTAGATCAGAGTTTCTCAGCCTATGGGTCATGACCCAAAAGTGGGTTGCAAGAAGATTTTAAAGGGTCATGGGGAGGTCTGAGGGAAATGCTGCAAAGCTGCATGGAGCCAGCACACACCAGGATGGGGGAGGCATGGCAAGCACGCAGCAGGGCAGCATAAGGCAGTGGGTGAGGGAGGGGGCTGGAAGCAACAGCTGGAGGGGAAGGGGGGATGGGAAAAGAGATGGACACACACACACACACACACACAAGACAGACTCTGTGGGTGGGGGACCCAGAGTGTGGGTCATGGCAAGCTGATAGTTGTGCTAATGGATCCCAGCATGAAAAAGTTTGAGAACCACTGATCTAGATATTTAGATACTACTACCCCCACCCCCAAGCTGGGGGGAATAGCAGATACTCTGGAGGGTAGGGCTTCAATTCAGACTGACCTAGACAAATTGGAGGATTGGACTAAAAGAAGTGTCATGAGGTTCACCAAGGACAAGTGCAAAGTCTTGCACTAATAATGGAAAAATCCCACGCATCACTACAGGCTTGGGAGCAACTGGCTAAGCAGCAGCTCCGCAGAAAATGACCTGAGGGTTATAGCGGACAATAAGATGAATGCGAGTCAATGGTATGCCCTCATTGCCAAGAAACCTAACAGCATACAGGGCTTCATTAGTATGAGTGTTGCCAGCAGATCAAGGAAATTAATTATTCCCCTCTATTCTGCACTGGTGAGGCCACATCTGGAGTACTGTGTCCAGTTTTGGGCACCCTACTACAGAAAGGATGTGGACAAGTTGGAGAGTCCTGCAGAGGGCAATGAAAATTAGGGGTGTGCAAAATGGGCAGTATTCAATTCAGAGGGAAATTCAGCCTGAATTTGGGGACAGTGATTCAATTCATTGATTCAGATCACTGTCCCAATTCGATTCAGCCAAATCCAAATCTGAAGATTTGATGCTGATTTGGAGAATCAGCAATTTGGCCACAGACAGCTTTAAATATTTTGTATACATACCTCAAGATACCAGGCATGGCTCATGAACTGTGCGATGGTGGGGCAGATGAAGCATCCCACAAGAGCGCAGGTGGGAGCCCCCTATGTGCTCAGTGGTGAGCCCAGAAGTGGATTGGAAGTACTTCTAGTCCATGTCTGGGTCCACTGCCAAGCACGCGGGGGACTCCCCTCCTGACCCCTAGCTCGGCAATCAGCCATGGGGGGACCCCAGGTATCCCTCCCAGACCCAGGAGGCACCAGTCACCGAGCCGGGGGGGATCCCCCACATGCTCTGCAGCCGACCCAGAAGTGGACCGGAAGTGCTTCTGGTTCACCTCTGGGTCCACTGCCAAGTGCTCCTGAGACCCCTCCATAATGGGTTGCTCCATCTGTCCCACCATCTCAGCATTCATGAGCCACCTGGTACCTTGAGGTATGTAGAAAAAATGTTTAAAACTGTGTCTGTGTCCAAATCATTGCATCTTTCTGAATCTCATTAAAGGGTCTCCTGATGCCGAATCTCCACCAAATCGAATCAGTGACCAAAGCTTCACACAGCCCTAATGAAAATGGTTAGAGATCTGGTGCACTTGACTTCTGAAGGAGGCTGAGGGAACTGGGCTTATTTAGTCAGCAGAAGAGAAGACTGAGGGGAGATTTGATAGTAGCCTTTAAGTACCTGAAAGGTGATTACAGAGGGTGGAGCTAGACTGTTCTCAGTGCTGGCAGATGAAAGAATGTCTGGCGGTGGACCCAGACGTGGCTGATGGAGTAATCATCTCACATTGCAGCAAGGGAAGTTTAAGTTGGATAATAGGGAAAAAACCTCTCTCAATAGGAGGATGTTGAAGCACTGGAATGGGTTACCTAAAGAGGTGGTAGAAACTCCATCCCTGGAGGTTTTTAAGGCCTGATTCAACAAAACCTTAGCAGGAATGATCTAGTTTAGGATGGTCCTGCTTTGAGCAAAGAGTTGAACTAGATGACCTCCTGAGGTCCCTTCCAACCCTAATTTTCTAGGATTCTATGCACATCTAAAACCAAGATCATCATTAGAACAAACTGACATACAGATACTGATCATAATGAGAGCTTGGGGAGTCAAAGGTTTGAAGAAATATTACAGGAGATATTCAATCCCTCAAGATTTGGTTCACAAAGAGGCAGCAGGCATAAAAAAATAATATGCTTAAAAAGAAACACGGCAATATAGAAAAAGAAAGTGAAAATTAAGAATTTGTGATCTATAGTGAAATTACAGTTGAAGAATTTATCATGGTTAAGTACAGTACTTAAATTCTTTTTGCAGAAGAAATGTTATCAGTCCCAGAATATATCTCAATTTTTAAGCATAGGATATCTCTGTCCAATTAACAGAATCTCTCAGAATGAGAGAACACAATCATTTTTAGTACATTATATTAATTTAATATTTGTATGAGTAACCCATCACTCATTTTCCCTTTCCCTTGCCTTCTTTCTCTCTTTTCAGATATTAACAAAGAGTAATCCAGATGGGGTGCAGGTGCTGTAAAATGATCAAAAGGTACCACAGCATAAATGTTGGTTAGACATAATTAAAACTTTTAAAAAATGTATTCATGTTCCTCTGCAATAGTCCTTTGGTTTAAGGATATTTATCATATTGAAAATAATACTGGAATTTAGAATTAGATCAGTTAAATCATTTTGAATTCCAGAAATGTTAATTTCCTGTTAACTGGATTGGAAACCAATCCTTATTGTGGTATTCTCCACCTGGGTAGCAAGGAGTCTGACTAGTTCACTGGCTTAGGGAAAACTGTAAAAACCCAGATTCTCTTTCTCCTGACAATTAAAATGTTCTGTGCTGCTGTGGTAATGTTGAAGTAGTTAATAAAGCGCCCACCTCTGCAACCTTGATCCCATTGTAGTTTAAATATAAGTGGCCTTGGGAAGAACACACAGAGTAAAGGAATTTTTAAGCTTAAAAAGTCTGTCAGCCCATGCTTCTCACCACTCAATTCATTCAATTACATGAATGCCATATCTATCCCTGTCTTCATGATAAAGAAAGTTATCAGAGAAGAGGAAAAATAAAATGGTTTGGAAGAAGGAAAAACTGCAGAATGGTGTAAGGAGAGATAAAGAATAAGGAGGGAAAAAGCTAGAAATTAATAGAAAAAATAAGAAGTAAAGAGAAACAGTAAGGGAAAGAGTCAGAGATGCACTAATACATCAGTCCCATATTGGATAGGCACTGATATGAAGAAAATTGAGAGTATCAAAATCAGCTTTTTTCATCTGATGTGACCAATAATGTGGCCGATAAATGTTATGAATGCACAGTCAGGTAGTATGGAGAGCAGCCAAGTCTGACTAGTAAGTCTATTGTGGGGAAGGGGTGGGAAGAGGGAAAGAGTTGGGGCAGCAGATTGAGGCCGCCGCAGTGAGGGAGGGATTGCCCAGCCAGGGTGGGGCAGGGCATGAGATGGAGCTGAGGTTTATCCAGGGAGTGGAGGGGGGGAGGGGAGGCTGGCTCCCATTGCTGCGCACACCCCAGGAGAGCATGGGGGGCATGGGGATCTGCTCATGGGGCAGGGTGGGCAGCCACTGTGGTCTGGGGCCTATGCCAGGTGCTTCCTGGTGGTGGGGCTGGGTTGCGCTTGGAGTGGTAACAGTGGTGCTAAGAGGGGAGGGTGGGCATCCGCAGCCACCCCAAAATTTGCCATAGCCCCCCCCATAGCTCCCCCTTCCAGCGCCACTGCCACCTGCCCCAAGCACAGCCCAGCCCATACCCCAGCACCGCCCCGGCCCCCATCCACAGTGGCAACCCACCCTTGCTCTTGCCTCTACACACTGCTTTGGGGCACACACCCCACCATGCTCTCCTGGGGTGAGCACCATGGCAGGAGCTGCCCTTCCCACCCCATGCCCCCAGGACAAGCTGCGGCTCCATCCCATGCCATGCCCCACCCTGCCTGGGCAGCACCTGCCCTGTTCTAGCCCCACTCCCTGCCTGACTGCAGGGGCCCCTCTTGTCCCTGCCTCCACCCCCTCCCTCCCCACTCACCCCTTCCCTCATAACAGACTTACCAGCTGGATGCTGCTCTGCGTGATACTGAACAGCATATTGGGATTGGATCAGTATTGACTGATATGGCTCATTAAAAAATCAGCTATCGGTATCAGCCCAAAAAATCTTTATCAGTGCACCCCTAGAGACAATAGCACTTATAGCTGCACATAGTAACAGGAAATGTGGCAGAGGTGCCCACTGTGTAATATAGCCTCAGAGGGAAGCCAAAATAGGTTGGGAACCACCTTTAGCAAGGTTTAAGCATTTCTCATCCTGCAGTAAGCAGTCCTCAGTGATGTACTCCATAATATTGATTTTCCATTGTGGAGTCTTGGACCTGGAGACCAATTGCTATGTCCTACTTTACCTTCAGGCACCATAACAGGCATTTACATACCCCTTTACTACAACAGTGGGCACTTACATGCAGTTTGGATTCTATTTTCATATATGGCAGAATAGGACCATGCAAGTACATACTTACCTCCTGGAAATAAAATGGAGGAAGATGTAAGGCCTCCCACCATTTAGCTCAATCATTATAACACTGGTCAAGGGAGTGGAAAATACAGGATCTACCAGAGCAAATTTAAGTGTGCATATCCCACTTCTTGGCATAGTGTCTGTATCATTATACCATAGGTTTGGCATTGCCCACTGGACAGCCAGGATGGGTAGATATGTATGGTCAATAGTAAGGAAAGTAAGACAGAAGGGAACTATAGCAGTAGGATGATCAAACAGGCTCTTTTTTCCCGGGCACCACCAGGGGTCGCTAGGAACAATGGTCACAAGTTGCAGGACAGCAGGTTTAGGTTGGACATTAGGAAACACTACGTCACAGTTAGGGTGGCTAGCATGTGGAACCAGCTTCCTAGGGAAGTTGTTCTTGCTCCTACTCTTAAAGATGCCCAAGGTAGATTAGATAGGTACTTGGCTGGGGTCCTGTGACCCTGGCATTCGTTCCTGCCATTGGCGGGGGGTCAGACTAGATAACCTGTTTAGGCCCCTTCTGACCCTAGATACTATGATACCATGATAATAGAGCTGTGTGAAATGGCACAGGTCTGTTCTGACTTCAGTTTTGAGGTCTGGATGGAAGAGTATTTTGTGTCAAATTTCATTTAGAGCTGAAACAGCTTTGCTGTTTCACTTTGTTGAAACAGTGAGGCTGTTTTGATGTTTTGCCCGACCATGGGGATGGAGAAAGGAACTCAGCCCACCTGGGATGAGTTTCCAACGCCAGCCGGGTAGAGAGTCAGCCCAGCTGGGCTGCTTTCCCACTGCCATGCTAGATCCCCCTGCTGGATCTTGCACCATGGATTGCAAGTCAGCCAAGCTAGACTGACTTCCCATCCCCAGTGCTACAGTCAAAATGTTGCGACCTTTGAAATGTTTTGACCAGCCTCATTTTGTTTTGAGGCTATTTCAATGCCCTTTGTTTTGCTTCAATTTTGCTGTTTCAACCTCAAAATGAGTTGAAACAATGTTGAAATGAAACAGCCAGCAAAATTTCACACAGCCCTAATAATCAAAGGGGTGCTTTTCTGCACCTTGTGTTCAACATTCATTGGAAAAAATGGTAAAGAGCAGTGAGATAGCTGCCACATTGGAGGTAGACCTTGGCACTAAAACCTGAGTTCCTTCTCTAACACTGAGCTACCCTCTCTCTGGCTTGCTCTCCCCTTCTGGACCCACATATCTTTTACTTCTTGCTGACTAGGAGACTATTTTCCAGAGGAGAGCTGTAAGGTGCTCTGGACAATACCTACCCCATGGTTTGTAGTGCACCTGGCTGGGAATTAGAGGAGTTATCCAACATTAAATATGGTTCTGAATTATTCTATTCAGTCCTGGAGAAGAGAGAGAGCACAACTTTGGGAGTATACTCAGAAGGAAAACATAGGGTGAGTACAGGCAGCCTTCAGATTTATGACTCAATTGGTTCCTGAAAATTGCATCTTAGGTCAAAATACTGTAACTTGGAACCAATTTTCCCATAGGAACAATGGTATAAACAGGGTATCAGTTCCTTTACCAAACTCAACACAGCTGCCTTCAACTGGTAAGAGTGTTGTGGTGAAGAGGCAGTTTAATGCTCCCACAGTGAGGGAAGAATTGGGGCTGGGGCAAGGGAGGCCCAGCCAGAGGGGAAAGTGGGGGGGGCACAGGGGAAGAGTGGACAGCTCCTGCTGCTGTGGGCCATGAGTCTGGGAGCTGCTTGTCCAGCGACTCTTCCCGCTGCTCCCGCCACCTGTCTGGAAGGGCTTTGCGGGGGGGGGCATGTGCCCCCAGATCTGCATGGAGAGGGAAGGGCCAGGGCTGCACCAGGATGCACTCTGGGTGGGCAGTGAAAGGTGCTGGGAATGGGAGCTATGCCCACCAGCTGCTGGCCTAGCCAAGGTGAGGTGGAACTAATGCGCTGCCTATGGACAAGTGGCACACAGTGGCTGGAGCCACCCAGCCTCCCCATGCCTCCAAGACAAGCCGTAGCTTTACCCTGTCCTGGCTGGATCAGCAGCAGTGGTGGCGGCAGCAGGGCATGGGGGGGAGGGGGAGAGAGTGTGTGTGGGAGGAGCAGAGGAGCGGGGGCTATGGGGGGCTGCAGCCATTGTAAAATTCACCATAGCCCCCACCGCCCAGCTGAAGCACAGCTCAGTGCAGCCCCAGCCCTACCTGCCCCACCCCACCCCACCCAGATCCGAGGGCATATGCCCCACCCCCAACCATGCCATGCCACCACTCACCCAGCTGGGGCAGGGCAGGGCCAGGAAGTGTGGGAAGGCCAGGGCAGCTCTGGTCGCTGCACACCACCTGTCCGGGGGCAGCACGGCAGCTCCGCCCTCCTCGACTGGGCGAGCAGCAGGAGAACGTAGCTCCCGTTCTCGGCGCCTTCCACCACTGGTCCAGAGTGCAGCATGGTGCAGCCCACTGGGCAGTGCCTGTTCCAGCCTCAGCCCCAATCCTTCCCTTACTGTGGGGACATTGATCTGCTCCCCCACGCCCCACCACAACAGACTTACAAGCTGGAGGCAGCTGTGTCTAGCATCAAAGTCAAAACCCCATAGGAACCTCAAAACTATCTTGTAATTTATGGAGGTCGCAGGTGCCAGTTGTTGTAACTCAAACAGTTGTAAGTTGATGACTGCCTATATAGCTATACAATTGGCAAGTAGAATCTAAGCGATGACTTGGAGTAAAAAATTGCAGTCACTCAGCTAGATAAGTGCCCCTCAAATGTGTAAAGGCAAAAAAAACCATTAATGTGGGGTCCTATACTGTTCAGTCATGGGAATGACAAGTTAATCATGTTTATATTTAGTGCACAGGAGTTATAGTGATATGAATTTACTCTCATGAATCTTAAGTTGGATGTAACCCCTTTTCAATTTCTATCATTTAAAGGAAATATCAATTAATAATTTTTTAACAATTCTTATTTTTCTAGCTACATTTTTGATCCAGAAGAAGCACAGTCATCTGGATATATCAATGAAATAAACAGATACAAACAAGATGAGCAAAATAGCAATAAATTCATATGCAAACAAAACAGTGAAATTCAAGTGCCGAAAACTAAACTGCAAAATGATGGTATTAACACAATAGAAAATAAAAACAGGTTAAATAGCACAAAAGATGCCCTCTGGAACCCTGGGGGACCTGCTCTTCACGAGGATGGACTAGGGAACTATGTTGCAAATTCTGGTGTTGCTGTCAATGGTGTCAGTTCCTGTACTGGGGGGGTGCATTGCATTCCCAATTCCAGTACAAACCAAATGAAAGAAACAAGCACACATGGAAATTCCAGCCAGCAAGAAGAGTTGTCTTCAGCCAATACTACAAGAGACTTCTACACCAAAGGGCTCTCTCAACCAAATAAGCCTGGCAAAGAACGTAATCTGGAAGCAGGCCATCATGGGAAGCCAGCCTGTGTAAATCCAGACAGTATTAAAGATAAGAACTCACAGTCCACAGTAGAAAACAACTTTCTCACTGAAAGTGCAATACTGGAGACACAAAATGATGCCATACAATTAGCAGACATTTATTATACTCAAAATAGCAGCCAAACAAGTCATTATTATGATGTTAAAAATGATATTTTTTTGGACAAATGTACACATCCTGATGAAAGAGCAGATTCCGTAGGAATAAATAAGGAAAAGGACTTATCTTTGCCTGGACATGTAAAAGACAGCTCTGCTTCATTAGACAAAGCTATGAAAACTGAGTCTGTAAATGTATATTTCCCGGAGGACATGCCTGATGGGATCATATCTGTGAACTTCATGAGAGCAAGAAGAGAGGTAAAGAACATTAACTGTGAAGAAGTAAACTGGGAAATTGAGGAGGAAGATGCAGAAGTAGCAGAAGCTCTTGCAGCACTGGAGGCTGCTACTGCAGGGGAAGATTTTGAAGACGACGATGAGTATTAAATGTTTTCTTTTTAACTCACCAATTTCTTTGTGGAGCTGAGTGAAACTGATGAAGTATTGTATAAAACAGAGGTTCCCAAACGTTTTGGACCAATATACCCATATCAGCCATCAGAATTTTTTTGTGGTCCACCATCCACTCTCACCATGAAACTTCTCATTGAACCTTCTAAAGGCAAGCAGGGACTGGTGCAATCTAGAGACTGCTTATCCTGGGCTTCTGGTTGACCAGGCATCTGCAGACCACAATTTGTGAACCACTGATACAATACACAAATACAGAAGGACCTAGTACTAAAACCCTTAGTCCTTCAACTGTTAAAACGTGATCCTTTACCATCTGACTTAAAACTGAATTTCCTTGACTTCCTGTACCGTTATGACCCATATCCTTCTCTCTGGGCCAGCAACTGAAGTATAGCTCCACTCATATCCACAAAGCCAGCCAGCATGTTACATTTCCACCTCACTTCTTTTTGTTTTGGAAAAGGGAGGCAAGTAATTTTCTTCAGTTTCAACCTTCACAAAACTATGAATACCTTAGTATTCAGGATCAAAGAATCCTGTATCTCAAAGCAAAACTGTATAAATAATGGAATTTACTCTGTGTCTTGTTTAAATCACACCAGACTATAGAGCTGTATGATTTTAATTCAAATATATTTAACTGACCTAGACACACAGTTTTTTCAGAAGGCATGACCTGTATTTCCAGGTATCTAACCCAGCTTGAGACCATGCACATTTTACATGGTTTGGGTTTCACTGTGAATCCATCTAACAGTGAAATGAAGCAAAGTGAGCTCTAACTCACAAAAGAGTATGCATCTCTGATTTAGTTAGTCTGTCAAGTGCATTTCCACCCTACCTGCCACCTCACAGGTTTGCTTACATTCTTGTCTTACACATTCTGACTCACCAAGCATTTGCAAATGGGTTTTGCCTAGTAACCTTGCAAGAGAGGCAAATCCCATTTGTAAACAGTGAGGTTCAAATCTATCCCTTCTCTAACTCCACTGTACCACTAGACTAGCATGTCCCAAGTTTTTGATATCTGAGGCATACTTTTTTCTGTGTTAAAATTGATGGCACACTTCATGCATACATCTGCATACAGGGCTGATGGGCCTGAGGCCCAACCCAGCCACGCGGTGCCAATGTGGGCAGAGCCCCATCCAGCTCTGCAAAGCCAGTCCAATCAGGCCATTTGTTTGCAGTACACTTCCACCGTTCTCGCAGCACACTAGGGTGCCTCAGGGTTCTCCCTTTGAGAATCACTGCGCTAGACAAAACAGAAAAGGATCTGACCCCGAGTCAAGTAAACACAACATCGGAAGAAAACTGTACATGTACTTTCCGATATGTTTACCCTTCACATTCCCAACAGTGTGTAAACTTTTGTTAGATTTCTGATTGGAAGTCCAGAACAGTGGTTTTCAATCCTTTTTCACTTGTGAACCTCTTCAGAAATTTTGAATGGAGGTGCGGGCTCCTTTGAATTGTAAGTGTGGGTATTCACATACTTTTGGTTGATCATAGTAGTCTTTTGCAAGCCCCTGAGACAGTCTGCAGACCCCCAAGAGTCCACAGACCACAGGTTGAAAACTAGTAGCATAGGAAATGCAGAAAATAAGTTTTCCCATGGCCAAATGCTAGACTCTGTCAAATAGTTAAAATATAACAGGCTTGAAATTTTCTACTGAAAATTTGTGGTTCCTGAATCAATTATAAAGTCCTAATAAAATAACTGCTTTCAGCATACAGAAAATTTAACTGTTGACTTCTGAACTTCATTAGTAGTGTGTGAAAGTTACCAACTACTATATATCACCTTCTTCTGTGCAACACACACTATTTGCCAGCATTTGGTTGTGTGTCCAATCCTAGTCAAGTGAGGAACTGATCCCAGTTCTGTTCCATCATAAGTTTTTATTCTAAGAATCACAGTTCTAAACAAGAGAGTTTGTATCTGACCTATACTTAGCTCTATAACCCAGAACTGTCCCACTTCTAACTGACCAGGGGCTACAAGTGCCTTGGCCACAGCTGTGCAGGCTGCATGCTGTGCCATAACCCCCACTCTCTGTGGGTGCCTCTCAACTGCACTGCCCCAGTACCCTTGCACCATGCTGTGTCACAGGGGGCCTTATCTCCCCAGCAAGTGACCTTCATGCCACACCAACATCCCTATGCTGTACAGGGTCCATGGGTATCCCAAGTTCCCTTAGCTGTGAGCTCCCTCAATCCTACAGGCCATGCCACACCAACCAGGGGCATGGACAGGCAGCAGGAGCTTGAGCAGGGAGGGGAAGCCCAGAGACTCTGCCCTGGCAACAGGAGAGCAACAGGGGGGAGAGGGAAGGGGAGGAGAGCAGCACCTGGACCTGGGATACCCAGGGCTGCAGGTTAACTCCCCAGGGGCTGCATGTGGCTCACAAGCCACCAGTTAGACAGCCCAGTTTGAACCCATGATGATTGTTTAGTCCCCCCAAATACTGGGAAAAAATATTTCTGCTTCTTAAAACATAGGAGATATTCTTAATAAGAGTGACATGAAAAGTTTCTATTTATATAAATATGTATTTCAAGAAAGCTAAATGTAACTCAAATGAAACTGTTAGCTTAGGGTATTTTTATTTGAAAATAAAAAAGCTCCTTCTGCTCTAAGAACACGAGTATCATAAAGTATCCGTACTCTTGGACTCTCCAGTGGTAGCTGTATTTCACTGAAATGTGGTTTTTGTACATATGCAGTTTATAAAGTGAATATAAAAGCATCATGTGAATATGAGATGTTGTGAAATTAAAAAGTAGCAATAAATGACGATGTTTACTAAAGGAATGTTATTTTTACTAATTGTTTTCATATGTAATGCTATTGCTAAAATACTGAATTTCAGGGATAAATTATTTTTTATATTACATACAAACCAGTTACAGTAGAAAATTGCATGTATCTATCTTTAAATTGTACAACTAAATATTATTATGTAAATATAAAATTTGAATATTTTTCAGTTGATGTTATTCATGCTGCAGCTGGTTAGTAGGAAAGAACTCATCTATTCAACAAGGTTCATTAGAACACTCTTTCAATGAAACAGTAACATGTTCTGCATAAAACATAAATTATATTAAATTGTAATTCACTGCCATGATGAATCTCAGTTATACAAAGGTAGGGCTGTAGGAATCATCTACTCCCAGCCTTTGTACCAGAGATAAATTCAAGTACATTAGGACCATCCTTTACAGATAATTTGTCTAATTGAGTCTTAAAAATACCTCTAGTGACAGAAATTCCATGACTACTCCAGATGGAAGTGAAAAACATTGGAAGAAACTAATAGTTAGAAAATATTCTTAGCATTTAATCCAGGTGTTCTTTACAACACATTAGCCTGATTCTTTCTTGTCCATTCATGGAAGAACACGAAAAAAATTGAATTCCTACAACATAGGTCATGTTTGCTGAATCTTTTAGAATCACAGAAAATGAAAGATCATCCCTTTCTAAACCATTCCAGAAAGTGTTAGTCTAACCTGCTTCTAAAAATTACCAAGGACAGCAATTTCACAACTTTCCAAGATAATCTATTCCAGTGCTTAACCACCCCCATAGTGAAAAAGTTCTCTTAGGCTAGGGACAGTCATTCAAAAAGCCTGAGCCTGAAATGATTCAGTCTTTGGAGGTTCTTCTAACCTGGCCAGGCCATATCAGTTTGGAGCTGTACAAACATCCCTACTGAACTGAAAAAATGCAGGCATATGCCTGCAGTGGCTCAGGCTAGAAGCCAGGGGCTGTTAGAGAAGCCATCCCCACTTCCCTTCCACAATGCTGAGCTGAGGGGGGCATGGCCAGGCCCCAGCATGATGCTCTCATTAAGGAGGGGTTCCCCCCACTCCTGACCAGCCCAGCAGGGAATTGATAATACAGTGTTTATCACCCCTAGTACAGTGTTTATCAGCGCTGTTTAATTCTAAGTGCAAGACTGCTCTTGTCCTTATTCCACCTCATGGGATTTCTTTGGGTCCAATGCTCCAATTTGTTGAGGTTTCTGAATCCTAGCCCTACCAATGTATCTACTACTTCCCCCAGGTCAGTGTCATCTACAGACTTACTGAGGGTACACTCCATCTCATCTTCCAGGTCATTGATGAAGATATTGAACAAAACCAGGCCCAGGACTGACCAGTTGATACTGGTTGCCCACTAGACATCAAGCCATTGACTACTACCCTGTGATCCCAGTGATCCAGGCTGTTTTCTATCCACCCAACAGCCCATTCATCCAACCTGTACTTCCTTAGCTTGACCATATCAACCATATCAAAAGCCTTAGTAAAGTCAAAGTATATCATGTCCACTGCTCTCTCTGCATCCACAGAGCCAGTCATCTTATCATGAAAGGCAATCAGGCATGGGCAATCAGGCATGCCGCCCTAGTGCCCCAGGAACCAGTCAGCAACCGGGGGGCATCCCCCCCCCATGGCCAATCTTGCTGACCAGGGGGAGTCCCCCCACGGTCAATCGCGCCAACTGGGAAGTGGCCTCTGCACTCCTGGAAGTGGCCACAGTGCTTCTTCCGGAGCTACCAGTCCCCAGCTGGCACTTGCAAGGGAGGCACCAGCACTTCCACCTGTCCCCCCGCACTCATCACCTAAGTGGGAGCACAGCCTGTCAGGGGGTGCACTGACACTCTCAGGGGGTACACGTCCACCTCCTATGTGTTGCTACTGTGGTCAAGCATAACTTCCCCTTGGTGAATCCATGCTGATTGTTCCTAATAACCTTCTTCTCCTCCTAGTGCTTACAAACAGATTCCTTGAGAACCTGATCCATGATTTTTCTGGTGACTGAGGTGAGGATGACAGGTCTGTAGTTCCCTGGATCCTCCTTTTTCCCTTTCTTAAAGATGGGCACTATATTTGCCCATTTCCAATCATCTAGGACCTCCCCCACTCACCACAAGTTTTCAAAGGTATGACCAGTGGTTCTGCAGTCACATCAGTCAACTCCCTAAGCACCCTCAGATGCATTGCATCCAGCCCTGTAAACAAGTACACACCTAGCTTTACTTAATAGTTCTGAACCTGGTCTTTCACCACCGAGGGCTATTCACCTTTTCCCCAAACTGTGCTGCCTGCTTTGGGAGCTGACCTTGCCTGTGAAGGTAAAAAAGGGCATGGACTACTTCAGCCTTTTCCTCATCCTCTGTCACTAGGTTGTCTCCCTCATTCTGTAAGGGACCTGGCATGTTCCTTGACCTTCTTCGTTTTGCTAACATATTTATAGAAACTCTTCATGTCCCTTGCTAGCTGCAACTCCAACTGAGCTTTGGCCTCCCTGACTTCATCCCTGCATGCCCAAGCAATTTTCTTATACTCCTCCCAAGTTGTTTGTCCAAGCTCCACTTCTTGTAATCTTTCTTTGTGTTGAAGCTCACAGCAGAGAACTCTTCAAAGCCAACCTGGTTGCTTGTCACATTTGCTATTCTTCCTGCATATCAAGATAGTTTGTTCCTGCACCCTCAGTAAGGTTTCTTTGAAATACAGCCAGCTGTCTTGGACTCCTTTCCTCCACAGTCTCGCCTCCCAGGGGACCCTGCCCCCATCAGTTCTCTATGGGAGGCAAAGTCTGCTTCTCTGAAGTCCAGGTTCATACTCTGCTGCTCTCCTTTCTTCCTGTTGTCAGGATCCTGAACTCAATCATCTCATGGTCCCTGCTGCACAACTTGCCATGCACTTTTACATTCCCCAGCAGTTCTTCCCTGTTTGTGAGCAGTAGGTCATGAAGACAGTGGTCTCCAGTTGGTCTCTCCAACACTTGCACCAGGAAGTTGTCTCCAAGGCTCTGTAAAAACTTCATAATGCAAGGCTCAAGTAAGCAGTTATATGGACAACCCAGGTAGCAGTTACTGTAGTGTTAGAATGATGTTGTAGCCATAATGATCCAGGAATTATGTATGCTTGAGGCAAGGATTTTTTGGGGTGCTATTTTTTATTGGACCAACTGCATACTTAGGATAAAGTTAGACAAGCTTTTGAATGCAAGTCATTCTTCCTCAGGTCTGAGGAGGAAAGCAGACACAGCAACTGTTAAGAATAGTGGATAGAGCTGAGACATGGAGTGGGGTAGAAACTCCCAGGGGTAGTAGACCAGCAATTAGCAGAAGAAAAAAATCCTTGATTACTGGGAGATCAAGATCTATCAAAAGGGAGGAGCATAGGAAGAATTTCAGGGATCAGGTTGATGGTAGTATAGTATGTCATAAAATCAATATTGATACTCAATCCTTGGTTCCTAGGGCCTAGCTAGTTTATGAAATTATGATCCCAACCTCACTTGTTTAAGGTACTTGGTATCTTTCCTCTGAGTACAAGAATAGTGATATCAGAAAAAGAGTGGCTGTTCTGTGAAGAGTGTGCTCCTAGTGAAGTGTGTGTGTGCATACTGTACGGACTGACAGTTACTAGCATAAGGATCTCCAGGGAGCTCACACAGAGAGGAGAATCTCCCAACACCAGCGCTGCGACTGCAGAGCTAGACCTGGGAGATGAGAATTACGACTGTGAAGCCGGGGCTGGGAGCTCCCTGCTGCCAGGACACTGGGACATTATCCCCACCCAGGCTTCAATGGCGAAGGCCACCCAGGCAGTAGGCAGCTCCCAGCCCTAGCCAGGAGACTACTGCCACATGCGCCCACCGCTGACTAAGGTGGCACCAGTTGCCCATGGTAGCAGCAGTGGCTCTGGCATTGTGACATCCTCCAACCATTTCTCCGTCTCTCTTAATCCATCACTTCTCTCTTTCTGCCCCTCTTTCCAGGCAGATCTTCCATAGCAAACTCCCCTGTAAACTGTCCAGTTTGCTGCTCCTTGGTCCTGAAAGATTCCCTTTTCCCTGCTTCTTCTCACCAAGCTGTCATTGAGGGAATGAGAGAGAGTTTCCAGGCAAACTCCCTAGCAAATTCCCCTTCACTCGCAACTAATTAAGCAAGAGGCTTAACTCCTGAGTTTTAGCTACTCACACTATATATATATGTAGGTTAGCTACTCTTAATTTTTAAAACAGCTTACCTTAAAGGCTCCCTTTCAAAGAGGGAAATGGCAAACTGACCTGCAAGCTGCCCCATTCACTCACTCACTGGTTGCTTCAGGAGTCCCTTTTGTACCCTGCTGGGCCTGGACTGGCTCCACCCCATTGTTAGGGCTGTTGTGATCACCCTACAATCACTCAGCTAGCAGTACTCCAGCTGCTCAGAGCACATGCCCAATCACACAGCCCACTAAAACAACACCCAGCAAGCCAAAGTCACAGGTAGCCCTGGATCACTTACCTTTCTGGAGCAGGTACTTCACAGTTAGGGTGGCTAGGATTTGGAACCAGCTTCCTAGGGAAGTTGTTCTTGCTCCTACCTTGGGTGTCTTCAAGAGTAGATTAGATAGGTA
>JAGPOW010001338.1:42489259-42507671 GCA_030014935.1 Caiman crocodilus
GATGTGGAACCAGCTTCCCAGGGAAGTTGTTCTTGCTCCTACCTTGGGCACCTTCAAGAATAGATTAGATAGGTACTTGGCTGGGGTCCTGTGACCCTGCCACTCGTTCCTGCTATTGGCGGGGGGTCAGACTAGGTGGCCTGCTCTAGGCCCCTTCTGACCCTAGATACTATACCTTGCCATACATCACAGCATCACTGAGGACAATTCAGTGCATCCAGGTATTGATGTTAATGTAGCATTTCTTCAGATTGGCCTTCAAGGTGTCCAGCCCAGTGACCATCCCAATATAGGTCTAGCTAATACAGAAGTAAATATCTCCTAATCTTATATTGATTGGCATATACACCAATGGAGCTGCACCAATGCAAATATGGGTAGTTTCTCAAAAAAAACCCAAGGAAAAACTAGTTTAGGGAAGTGTTTGTTAAAGACATTACCTTTCTACAAGTTAAGTATAGGTGGCTATTTGTAGAAGTAGTTGTATTAGGGCCATTTTGCAACTCACATGCAACTCTGAGCAAAAGGTCTAATGAAAGAAATTACTTCTATTTTTCTTATTTAAAGAACTGAAATGCATTTAATACAGACATACGCTGCTGTTCCACATGAGGGGGGGAAAAATATCTCACCACTGATATACCTGAGATCTAATTTCACCATCACCATGCACACAAAATCTTCATTGAAAAATATGCAGAACCCAGCAAAATGTTCAGAAAGAAGCTTGTCTCCAGGTGTAACAAACCTGTCAGGCACTCAGATTTGAGAGCAGCAGCATAAAACAAGAAAAAGGGGGTGGGGAGTGCTCATCAAGGCCAAGACAGAAGTGTGGGAACAGTGCTCAAGTATGTAACAAACTGCCTCTCTGGAATGCAAGTCAGTGTGTTGAAAACAACAAGCTGACTGACATGAGTGGGAGTAACCCACCCCCTGTCAAGCAGACCAACTGGCTCAGTTTCCTAGGAAAGTCCTGAAGAAGGTAGGACAGGGTGACACCTTAAAAACTGACTGGTTCAGAGAGGCATGTCAGATGCTTGGGAAGCAGAATACTGAAGTTGGTGTCTAGTTACCAGCTGCAGCGTTGCCAGCCTCAGGCATTCAAGACTTGCTCAGGATTCAACCCCTCTCCCCTCGCAAATAGAACAGGTCTAAACAGAAGGCAAGACACACTTTACTCAACTCGGTCACTCACACTGCACCTGCCCACCCACCCCCATTGCTTGAACTCCTACTGCGCTAACATTGCAGCTATAAACAAGTGCAATGGTTCAGCACCTGCCTGCTATACCTCTCTACACCCAGTGCAGACGCTGCTCTCCCTAACAGCCAGTCCCATGACCCCACAACTTGCTCAGCACCTCTAAGCAGCTGCTCTGGAAGGGACTGGGCTCCCTGTGCTCCTGTCTCCAGGTGTAGCCCTCTCTTGGGGCAGGCAGGATGTCACCCCTCTGAGCTGAGGAGAAGACTTGGCTCCCCAGACCCGTGACCAGCTCCAGGAAGTCCTCACTGGCTACAAGGCACAGGTGTGCTCAAGAAGTGAGTTGTGCTGCAGAGGCTGTTCCCCAGCAGAAGGAAGCTGCAGATTACAGGCAAAATATCTGAGCTGCTTGTGACTGTTCACTTGTGGAGCTAGTATCTGTCCTGGGCGATAACAAGGATGTAAGAGACTGCGGTCTCATGGCTTGTATTGTATGTGCAAATGTGGGAGTGCGCGAGGGGGGGGAATTAGCAGGCAGACAAGAAAGCACAATTCATCATTTTTAAAACACTTTGCTAAATTTAGGCCCGTAACTTGATTAATTGTAGATGCGCGAACTACGTTTTTGGAATCATTACTACTTAGCAGCCATTGCTATTTATATTTTTACCTGAGCTATTTGAAGGACTGCTAACATGTTAGCTGGTAACACAGTGAAATCCAAAACCTCCATAGCTATTTACAGGCCCATCACAAATCTGTCCTTGGGGGACCCCCAGACCCCAAGTTTCTCCCCACTGTGCTGTCACTAGCCACAAGAAACAGACCAAGATTGCCCTTGGATAGCTCCCTATCCCTGCAACCCTCAGTTCCACTTCTCTTACATTTGCCTGGGATGATCTAGTTGGAGATGATCCTGTTTTGAGCAGGGGGTTGGACTAGATGACCTCCTGAGGTCCCTTCCAATCCTGACTTTCTCTGATTCTAGACTTTGCAGCTGCAGACCCAGGTGACCACCCCATGTCTGGGTTGAAAAGAAATGATAAGTCTACCCCTCCAGAGAGTCAGCTCAGAATGTACTTACCCAGAAGTCATCCCTTGCACAGTTAATCAGTAAGGAAACAAACAACAAAAGAATTTATAATAAAACCAGAACAAGCATAAATAATCAGTAACCACGCTGAGGTTCAGACAGAGTAAGCAAACAAAAAATACCAAAACATCAACCATTCTTACCACACAAGGTACACCGACGGATGTAGTCCTTAGTCAGCTTCACAGGTCTAAATGCAGTTCCTGCCTCTAGCCCTTCCTGTCAGGGCATCCTGCATCTCCCTGGCCACCTGCTTTTCCCAGCTCTTTGGCTGGGGGGGACTTTAGCTCCTCCCTTTATCTGGGAAGACTAAAGACAAAGATCTGCTTTGTAGGTACTACTCCTGCCAGTCTGACTTTTAACATAGGTCATTTCTTCATTTCTAAGGTGGGGGGTGTCTTCTTTTCAAATGTAAACATATCATTGTCTGGCCAGACCCAGGCTTTGTGTTCCTCTCAGAACATCTGCATGGAGGACTGGTCAACAATCCAAGTAAAATGCAAATTCCCAACCTCTGACTCTATGTGTGAACATCCCCTTTTCTTACAGATAACTGTGAACACTATCTGGTCTTTTGTGTGTTCTATGGGTAGCTTTGAATGTTTTTATTACCTAATGAAACTGAGAAGCACCAGGGAAAGGAAGAGTGATGTAGGGAACGGGTAAAGAATTCCAAACAGTATATTATTGCTGCCTAAGCATTTGATTTTGTGTGCATCCCTTCTATTTAGGGAGAGAATATCAATTAACTCCTACATATGCAAATCAAAGAATCTGTTCAATCCTCAGAAAATAATGCATGTTAGCATATTTGTGGATTTTCTTATTAAGAAGCATCAAACTCTTCTTGGATGCTGTAACATTTGGAGTTTGAGAGAATAATTTAGCAGTGCAACCCACAATCCAATTTAAGAAATCAACAGCAGCAGCAGCTTAAACCAAGTCTTGTTCTTTGCACTGTAGGTTGAAATACCCAAATAAAACAGCAGAACCTGCAAAACAAGCTAACCTTGATAGTACCCCAATAACTCAATGAAAACTATCCCTGCTAATAAACTTGTTCTTAAACTTCCATTTGATCCTACAGTGAAGTAATCATTTTTAATTTATTACAACAGAGAATGTTGTCATGGATGACTGTAATGCGATAAATGCAATGCCCTAACTTCACTGCCTGATGAGCCAAGTAATAAATAAAAAAATGTCTTGCCATCTGTAAACATGGCAAGAAAAATTAAAAGAACATGGGAAGAGTAAATAGAATACAGTGTACATTTAACGTATTTGACAGTTAGCATTTAAAATAAAGTCTTAGGTTTAAGCCACTATACATCATCTGTCTTTCTGGATTAAATGTAGATTCTGAGATGGTAACAGCAGCAGGACTAAGAAATAAGGAAGTCTTGCAAAAAGATTTCTGACTTCAATTTCTTGCCAGTTCCAGAAATAAATGTCTTGACAACATTATGGATAGCGCAATGACAAAAACTGCAGATGTGTAGGATGTACATATTTAAGAATTAATATGTCAAAAGTTAAATTTCACCAATAACCTGAAACTAATAAAAATGCAACTAGGGAATTTAAAAACGAGTTTATTTCATTTATTTTACTGCTTTGGTAGTAAAAAAGTCTTATACAAATCCATATTGTTAAAAATACATTTGATTTTCAAGATTAAGAAAAACTAATTCCATATAGTTCCTTTAAAAACAAACAAACAAAATGATACTGTCTATATCACTAAGAAAAATGCAATCAATAGTGTTAGATACAATAAGATAGATAAAATTCACTAGAATTCACTCTCATAACAATACACAAGTTGAGGTTCTGTATATATAAGGTCTTATGTACAACTTTAAGTAGTCATATATTTAACATGTTCTATGTATTGCTTGTGTGTCCACATTATATATAATAGCAGGCAATACACACACCCACACATGCAGGCAATACACTGAACATGTTAAAAATATTATATATACGTGTGCGTGTGTGCATGTGTGTAGTTTTTTGCATATTTCTGTTGGACTTGAGTAGACACTATATTTAAATTAAGTAAAAAAATAGCATTTATATTTAAATTAAACACATTTTCAAATCTGTTAGCATATTTAGTTGCAGTATTAGACCACAAAAATATTACTAAAATGTGTTATCTGAACAAAATCTCAATTTTTAAAGCCTTTGGCATACACTACAACTGTGCATTTCCATTCTCAAAATAATCTAGAAACTCTTGACTTTGGTTGTGCATGACTTCCACTCATTTTTTTTTCAAAAAATTATTTTATATTTAAGCATTGTCATATATATTATATATAACCTTAAATTTCCTGTTTATCATGTGTCTAATATCCTTGAAACTTGAAGTTAGTGACACTATTTAAATTCCTTCTGCACACAATTTATTACACCATAGAGCAATTCATAAAAGTGTCAAATGACATTTGAAAAAAAAGAGACCAAAATATAAGGCAGTTTAATCTACCTTTTATTACTTTAAGCATAACCTTGGAAGTCTGTTAGATTTGAGTACTGGAAAATACCATTTAGACCAATCCAGAAAAATCAATTGTACTGAGATTGCTGAATAAACTTTCAAGTAAATCATGCTCAAATGACTCAAATTTGGGAGTGTCAATAACAAGAGCATAAAAACATCCATTTAGAAATTATAAATGACCAATTTCTCTTGTAAGGTTTGCTTTCTAAGTATAAATATAGTACTAATAAGTAGTGCTACACTGACAGCTCCAGACTTTATCTCCTGTCTACAGATCAAGACAACCAGGCAGCACTGCACACTTCCTTGTGAGCATCAATGTGCCTCAATCCTCATCTTTAAGTGAGCAACAGTAGAGAGGGGAAAATTCTTTTGATATTGCACAAACTAATAATTTACATGGCTCAGGCTGATGAAGAAATTCAACCTTCAGAGCTAAAGGAGAAAGAAAAGGAAAGCACTTTAAATGAAAAAGACTGACAGAATTAAGTTTAAAATGTAAAACAAATTCAAAGTAGACAATGATTTTAAAAATTTGTAAAGCAGATTAAAGTGCTTAACAGTTGGTGTAACAGAGCACAATCCCCACTACCACATATGCTGCTGCAATTTGGATATCTTGCCTTTTTAGGCACTCAAACAGAAGTGTTGCTTTCAGTTTCCATTACGCAGCAAAGACATCTCCCAAAATATTGTAAAGTTCACAATTAACAAATTGTTTCTAAAATAAAGCAGTAATTATAGTACAAAAAAACCACCCAGAACACCAAGTGACAACACAACTGAAGTAACAGCCACTGGTGTTCTACTACCATTGTGTCACACACGTGAAGCTAGAAAATGACACGGGCAATATTCTGTATTAATGTTTTGGTAACAGTGCATTAGGGCTACCTGTTTTCAAGGATGGCCTTAGTTAAGAACATGACACGGCTCTCTCTGTTTGCCTGATGTTGAAAAGGATGTTTATGAATGTTAGATCAGCCTAACAGTACGCTCTTGGAGGTATGGGGAGTGGTGAGGACAGGGTGACGACTGGTAAAGTTACTTGTCTCAAGATAATAACTCAGGCTACATACAGACATTTGGGGAGGTTAGATCAGGTTAAAAATGACCACCCAATTTAATTTGGTTCACCCAGGTGCAGACCTTACACCTGAGTGAAAATTGTACAGAAGTTCAAGACAGTTCGATCAGTCTGAAAATGGCTGACCCGATACAAGTTAAACCTAACTTGAAGGTACACTCAACTTAGACTGGATTGGCTATTTTTAGACCAATCTAACCAACCCAAACTTCTGTACAGTTCCCAGTGCAGCCCCAGGGCTGGGAAAGCCAGCTGCTGGCCCCAGCCCTAGGGCTACACTTTTCCTTCCCACTTCCTGACACCGGGCCCCTGGCCCCTGACAAACAACCCTCCCAAACTAGACTCACGCCCATCCCAAAAAAAACCCTGATCCTGCAAGCCACTCCCACTGCCAGTTTTACTGGCATTCGTCAGTGCCAGGAGCCAAGCAAGCAAGTGGAGGTGGTTCATCTGGGGACTAGGGGGATAAAAATAGCCTCTGCTCCTAGGTGTGGGGAAGAGAGTATCCCCATCCTTATCTCCTCCCCCCGCCAACCCCACAAGGTGCCCAATCCCACCAAACTTCCCTGCCCTCCAACCACCCAGTAGACCTCACCTGCCCCCCAATTCCCCTGATCCCCCCACAGACCCTACCTGTGCCCCAATCTCCCCAACCCCTCCCACTGTTGCTACTTGACCTCCCAGTCCCCGCTGTGGATGCTGCCTGCCCCCTGCCCAAATTCTCTGATCCGACCCTATCTGTGCTCCCATTCCCAAAGCCTGGTTATTCCCCCATCCCAACCTTCTCTGCTAACCTGCCATCCCAACATACCTTAGATCAGGAGGCCATTTTTAACTCCCCCTAACCTCCACAAATGTCTGTACAGTCTCAGTGACTCAAAACAAGATAGCCCAATGGCCAGTTACAAAATAATGGGAGAGCAGTTGGCCAGAGGAGGTTGGCTCAACTTTCCAAGGAGCCCATCAAATTGCTTTAAACACCCTCTAGTGAAAGGCCAGGTAGCTATGAAGCAGTTTTTGAAAAAGATAGTTATATCCACTGTATCCGTGTGCCTGAAGGTTCTAGTAGTTTCTTGTCTCTGCTCTACACGTAGTTAAGACAAATATTCATGTGGACTGCTTGTTGTTTTAAAACTTTTTCTTCTTGTTATGATTAAGCAGTACTCTTGTTTGAAGAAGGACATCTGGTCATTGTGTTGAACAACAGTCACAAGATCCCAAAGGGGAAACCAGCAGCTGCTGAACAGTCTGACTGGTTGGGGTAAAAAAAGCACTGCGGCCTGAGACCTTAACTGATAATGGGAAAATAATGGGACTATGCTCAAGGAAATGCAAAAGTTTTGTTTTTCATTACTCGTACTGTTGACCCCATTAAATATTTTGATTTAAACATGCCAGTGATAATTTTCTGATAGATTTTGTCCCCCCATTATCCCTCCCTTGCCCCAAAGAGTTACCATATGTTTTTATAAGTAAGATAATGCCAGTAAACTAGGTATGCTGACCACAGAAACCAATGCTATGACATCAACTATGATTAATTCATTTTATTAGCTAAAATGTTAAATGTTTAGGACCTACCCCCTTATACATTCCATGCTAGAAAGTATAAAGAACTATAGTGCCGTAAACACACTTCCTAAAATAATATGCACTTCTTAGTTTTCAATTTCTCCAAATTTTTTCAAACATGCTTCTTCTAGAAGCTCAACCTGCAAAAGAAACAAAACTATTTATCACTACAAGAAAGCAGACATGTTATTGATTTTCCTGTACAAAAAATATAAAGACTGATACAGCAATAGAATACCACTAAAAATAAGTGGCATGAATTACCAATACACTAAGGTTATTTGCACTATTCTGGGTACACAAAGTGATCTTGAATAGGGCTTAACTGGCTGCTAAAAAAATCTCCCTGCCACTGCAAATTCCTAAGTCCCCTTCAGTCAATGTCACAGGGGTTGCAATGAGCAAAAAAAGGTGCACAGCTGCAGTATTCCTATACCCAGTACAGTCCCTAGTGGCCACTGGCAACAGATAGATTAAGGCTGTTTGGCTTCAAGGACTAGGTCAGGGTCTAGATTGGAGATAGGAAAGTCTAGGAAGAGAAACAAGAGCTTTCAAGAAAGGGTGGTTTTCTTCTGCAGTACCTGGTATGAAAATTATGGAAATTCTGCAGAAACTGGATCTCAATATCAAGAGCAATAAACTTCATGTAATAAAAAGAGTCACTAGTTTGAAGAGATGTAAAAATGTTCATTAGTAAAGTGTCACAGGAGATTCAATGTCACTTGCTCCATAGTCTCTGTCCTCCTTATTTTCCCCCTTTTCAGTGTTCCTTCTCATCACTTGTTTAGCATGTTACATATTAGACATCTGATGACGAAAACCCTGGAGTCAAGATGGCAGTAAATGAGGTAGGCACACCAATGATGCAAACAGGTACAACATCTAAATCTTTCCACAAACTAACAGGACTGAAATGTTTTGAAAACAGAGCAACTCAACTGAGGGCAGAGCTACAGCCCCTGCTGCATGCCCACCAAAGTATGTCAATATTACCATGCCAGCTGGCAGGCAGGCAGTGATTTATTCTTCTGTCATGGGGCATGAAAGTATTGTATTTACCAGAATCCAAGACAAACTTTAAATTCAAAGATGACCGCCTAATAATTAGATTCTATACATGGAAAAATACGTAAATTCGCTACAATTTTTCATGTAAAGAATCCAATTGTTGAAGGGTCATCTTGAATTCGCCTCTCTGAAACAGACCCCAGCCTTTTGCCCTACCAATGCCTATGCTTGTCTAGCTGCCTGCATCCCCTGCCACTTGCCCCCTGACCCTCTACCACCTGCCTCCTCCACATGCCTACACCTGCCCCACTGCTGCCTATCACTCCTGCCAGCTGACCTTTTCCCCCTCACAATCTCTCCTTGTGCTCCTTGTCCCCCTATGCTTGTGCTTGTGCCAGGCAGGTACTCTAAGACAAGGCTTCTGCCCCTTCTTCTCATGAATACTGAGGATAGATACAAGTAAATACCATTGACTGGTTGGTCTTGGGGTTCCATCCTGGGGATGAAGGGGGAGAGCTGAGCAAATAGTCACTAAGTACTCCTTAGTACTGGGGGCTCCCAGTACTCTGGACACTGCTGGAATCCCACAAGCTTCCAGTGCCTGCAGCAGCCAGACTGTTAGGAGCCCAAGGAAGGGAAGAAGTCCACTGCATTGTGGTATACCTGTAGCACCAACCTACCACATACACACTTGTTACAAAATAAAGCAGTATAAAATAGTACCTGTTCCCTACAGGTACATTTTTGTCATGCTTTGGAGAGTTTTACTGAATATGTACACCTGTACCTTTTAAAGTATTTCAAAGTCATTTTAATGCTGTTTGAAATATTTCAAATATTATACCTGTCCACAGACTAACACAGAATCTGTGATGCTGCAGCTGAAGAGTACATTCTGTTTATTATAAAGAACTCATTTATAAATTTTAAAGTTGCAATGATATTAGACATGGGGAAACAATGAGGCACAGAGTTGTGTCCATTGACACTGGCAGATTCTCCGGTTTTAGAGCACCTAAGGGTCAAGGTTTTAATGCATCTTACAGTAATTAGCAATTTCAAAAGTTGAGTCTAACAGTAGTAGATGGGAAATGTAAGTGTGTGAGATTTTTTTTTAAATTCATCTAAAATAATATTCTTAAAATTCATACTGTAAATCTGTCAAAGTAAAATATATTTATCTTATTATATTATTTCTTCGTAGTTCTTTGTTCCCAAAGGTTTTAAAAAAGAACAACATTAATCATCTGGGTGTGACAAGGAATGTACATATTTACCTACTTGATTTCTATTAGTCCTGTCTTGATAATAGGTACCTAGATTATCTTTGTGATTTATAGATTTTCTAGAAAAAATATTACTGACATTAATTTGCTCATAGTGTATGGACTATTTCATATGTATTGCAGCTGGCACTCACTTGTGTGAGATGAGTTTTGTCTAAAGTATTGTGTTGTCAAATTTAATTAGTAAATAAAGGTTATTTGGGACAGAAAAATAATACTTAATATGGTAAAAGCTCCTTTAGGGAAGGCTGTGATCCGAGCCCACAGGGTAAAAGCAAGGAGATGTACTGTGCAAAGATAATAACTACAGGTTCCATAATTCCTTTTAGGATGAAAAGGACAAGTGTTCAATTTAAGGAGTTAAACATCAAGAGGTACTTTGAAAAGGGAACATGCCTTCTGTGTACAGACTGGAAAGAAAATTGTTTAGATTTTTAATTAAGTATGTTGTAATGGAAAGATTATGTTTCGCAATATTTTGATTAACTGACAATGTAGTATTCAAACATGCTACTCCAAATGTTTAAACGCATGAGAAAAAGGTCCCTGAAGGTGAAGAGGAGAAAAGAGAATGCTAATCAGCACACAAACTAAGAAAACATCAGACATATACAATTACCATGGAAGATATTAGGGATTTTTTTTAATTCTGCAGCTGTTTAGAATTTTCTACCATGTGACATTTTATCATGTTTATCCAACAATTTGCCATTCAATGCAAGGACTGAACTTGCAATGCAAATTAGTCCAAATGCTACAGTCTACTTAAAACTGACTGATGTGTGTTTTCCAGCTGCCAGAACAATTGCTTTAGACTGTGGCAGCTTTTAAGATGCTTTCCTGACACCAGACCTTTCAAATGCATTGAGCAGTAATTTACTATTGTTGAGTCAAGTTCCCTAGATGTACCTGTAATGAATGAAATTCATTATCATATATTAACTGGTGACAGTCATAAAAATTCTAACATATGTGACTTCTGTTCAGTTTCAGCAAATCCAATTCTTTTCATTACCTTATAATTAGGAACCTACCAAATTCACAATTTTGCAATTGGTATGGAAACCAAAACTTTGGTGGGTCCCCTGTGAAAAAACATGGGGACTGAAAGAAAACTGAAAATGGTCAACAAGTGTTAGGGGAGGGGAGGAAGGAGCTGCAAATAGAGGTGGAAAGCCCTGGCGTCCTGAAGCATGGGGAAGACGGAGGGGAGATTTTCTTGGTAGAGCACAACCCCTCCATGCCTGACAGATGGCCATCTGTCAATCTCCAGGGAGGGGTAGAGAGTGCCGATGCATTCTGCCATGAGCACTGCATTTGGACTGCTGCATCAGGGAGCAATCCCCATGAATTAAGTATATCACCAATTATAATAAAAGGAATATGTGGATTATAATCCTGAAACAATGCCTGCCTCAATTTTCTTGAATATGATTAAAAGCACTTATCAAAACAACTTCGTGCCAATGTGACAGAAAGCTATGGCTTTATAGCTATGATGGGAATAAAAGTTTCAGCCCATCAATGGAGGCCTGATTATTGTTGTAGCATACATGGATCCCAATCCAAGGTCAAAACCTTTCCCAGATGATTTGTGTAATTGTTGCATAAGACTGAACTTTACAAGAGAGTCCTCTGACTCTATCTTCCATTACCCACCCATCTCTTTATAAAAAAAGAAGATCTTAAATCATATGAGAGGTTTCCTAATATACATAAGCCTGCCTTGGATGGACATTTAAAGCTATAAAAGCATAGTAATATGCACCCCTGGAGAATAGGCTATTTTAACTTTGGAAGCAAAAATATATTTGAGAAAAATTCATAAAATATATTTGTACAGATGCTGCTGCCTAAGTAAGAAAGGCCACTAAGTAATATGCTATCAAAAAGGTTAAAAATACAAAACAATTTTGATTTGTAAGTTGGAACTTGACTAAAACGTGATCACGTATCATTTATACAATTCAAATGAACTGGAACACATTTTGTTAAAATTTTTATGCCCTTTTCTCAATGTATGGAAACAGCTTAGTATTAAAAAAATGTACACCAGAGAATGTATGAACTTGCGTATCCAAAAAAGACTTTGTAGAGACCTGAGACTTGGTGAAGTAACAAAAAGCATTAAACAGATAAGAGCCTAAAAAATGAGCAAATGAAGGTACAACTGGGGGTGGAGGGGAATGTTCAAGCTTCTTCGATTTAGCTGGCAAAGCAGACTTTGGAAGGAAGCAAAAATCTTTTTTTTTTTTTTGGTGGTAAACACAGAAATATTCAGGATGGTGACTATTCTCTGGGTTCATGGGGGCCAGAACAAACAGTAATGGCTTGAAACTGCAACAAGGGGAAGCTTGGTCAGATATTAGAAAAAAAAAATCAGGGTTGTCTGGATCTGCAGTTTTTCTTCACTGTGACCCAGGTTTTTTCTACTGGAGAAAGAAAATTACAATGTGCCATAGCATGCTATTTTCTTTCTTGTCTTAATAGCAATTTAAATGTTGTTTTGTGTGTTAAAACAGATTTCAGACTCATTAAAACAGAGCAGCTGTTTACTCATGCAGCTTGAATAGCAATTAACTTGAAAAGGTGTGTGGAGAGTGCATCAGAATACTTCCCAGGTCCTTAACATGGGGCAGTGGGTTTGTACTTAAGTAGTATCCCAGAAGAAAAGGCTTTGTAGGCAAAATCCACCGTCTGTTTTTAACCTGTGATGGTGGTGAAGATTGATTCCAGAGGCTGTGGAATCTCCATCAGATTAGACAAACTTGTCTGGAATGGTTTAGACACAGATATTTCTGCCTTGAGTAGCGGATTGAACTGGATGACATCATGAGGTCACTCCAACCCTATGCCTACTACGTGGTACCTCTACAATAGATAACACTTTTCTGTTAGCATCAGTGATGGCAATGTTCTTTGATATGGAGGGCACATGTCCACCAGGACCTGGCTTGAAATCAAGTAATTTACAGGGAAGAAATATCCATAAATAAAAACATTCTTAGACATTTGTTTCTATTCCTCTGATTGCAAAAGCTAATGGACAAAAGGGTTTTTTTTTAAGAATACTTAAATATTTCAAGTAAATTGTTAGATAGTTTAATAGAATATTATTAACCTTGACACATTACATTTTAATTGGCAAATGGAATCCATCCATAGTTTTGAAGATTTATTTTCTTTTTGTGACATTAGCTAATTACCAATGTGTCCTTTTAGAATACAGACACGTATAACTTAAGAAAACTTAAAATTAAATATATTTGCCATCTCACTTTTGCTCTGTAGTTCTCTCATCATTAATAATTATTAATTATTAAATCATTTAATAACAATTTCATGGTTTAAGATTCGGCATAATTTAAGGATGACTTAAATCATCCAAATTCCATTCTCCCATTTTTCATACCTACTTGTTACTCTGAACTTGTTCTCTCTTGTGCTCCCTGTTTCACAGGTGTTGCAGGCACTTCTGTTGAACTCTGTTTTGCAGGTGTGGTAGGCACTTCTCTGGAACCCTGTTTCACAGGAGTGGCTGGCACTTCACCATTGACACTTTCTAAAGCACTAACAGACACCAAGCTTTTCCGCTCTTTGGAAGTTGATTTGTTCTCTACTTTTGTGACTCTAAACCTGAAAGGAGCAACAGAAGAACAAATTTAGGATAGTTCCTCCGTGCAGATTCATTAATTAGCTATTGACATTCCACTGTCTATGTAGGAAACAAGTTTTTTTTGTAAGGGAGGCTTCCAGAACACACCAGGACCCCTAGACTTGGGACTTTCTAAGGGTCTTGTGACTGGATCATATCCACTTCTCTTGCAAAAAAAATAAAGATCCCATTATGACAGGACTGCAATACAGAGCAGGCAATCATGAGACATTGAAACAGAAAAAAAACATTAATCCAAAAGAAAAAACAAGCCTTCTATATCTGATATTTAGTGTTAAAAAATCAGCAGAGAATGAAGCAGAGTTACTTACTTACAGTTCTGGCTCCCTTTAGGCAGAGAATTACAAAAGCCTGGGTCTGGATCCAAAAACTCATGCATATATACAATTCCCAAGTCAAATGTACCTGCTACCAAGAAATTCTACAATTCATCAATGTCCTTGATCCAACTAAAAAGAATCATATCAGCCATAAAAGTCTCACGATAATATAACTAGCTTTGTTTTTCCTCAGCCATGGCACTAGCTCCACCAGGGGCATTGCCACCTTCCTCTCAGAAAAACTGAGACTAGTTTCAATGACTGCCAAGGAAGTCATTCCCAGACCCCTGCTAACGGTCCAAGACACTATAGAAGCATTGCCACCTCATTCAAATTAACATCTATGCACCTAGTGAAAGGCAAGAAACGACATGCTTCTTCAGGAAGTTAGCTGACCTCTTACAGACTGCAGTCAATGACAATGAGCTCCTCATCCTAGAAGATGATTTTAACTGCATTCTCCAAGGAAGTCTTAACCAGAATGGACCAGAGGCCCATTCACCCTCTGCTCTACAGCTACAGACCACTTCACCAGTGATAAGCCTATGTGCACATTTCTCCCAGGCATCTAAGCCAATGTGTGAGTGTACCTGGGTAAAGGCAAGCACCAAAAGGCTCTCCGTGGCTCACCTAGATCAAGTCTACATCATTGTACTCTACCTGCCTCTGTGGTCAATCATAACTTTCAGACCATAGCCTGGTCTGGTGTGAATTGGGCTTTCCCGACTCAAATCACGGCTAAGCACTCTTTTGGTACCTCCATGTTAACCTCTAGCAGGACCCTCCCCTTTGAGACTGTTCCTTATACCTGACAGACCCGAGCAGCCATGAGATGCAATGTCCCCTCCAGGGAAGAGCGATAGGAAATAGAAAAAGAACAAATCAAGATTTTCTGCCAAAAATATAAAAAACAGATGACCCAAGACCACCACTGCAGTGTGCAAGAGAATGAGAAAAACGTTATGGAGCCTGAGGTTGCCCTAAGGGTACCAGTAATGGCTGTGGGATGTATAAGAACCTCAAGCTCCAGAAAAACACTTGAGAGAATTGGCAAAGGGTGCACCCCAGGGCAGAAGAATTCTGGCCTACTTCCAAGAACTTATAGAAGCTGACCCAGTTCTTTTTCAACTCAGAGAAAAAGGTGTGCAGAACAAAAGATCATAGACTACCTTAAAATCCCAAGTGCCCCAGACCAAGCGCTCATGGATCCTGCCAAGATCTGAGAGCATGCTGTTAAATTCTACATGGAGCAGTTTGCAGCCAAGCCAAGCCTGCCCAGATGCCATTCAACACCTGCACAAGGGCCTCTATGAGCTCTTCATCTCTGAGGCTGAGCAGCTCAGACACAAGCTATATTTAGTAGAGCTGATTACTGCTGTTGAGGGTGTTACCATAGGGAAGGTGCCAGGCCTTGATGGATTATCCATCAAATTCTACAAGACATTCTGGCCCCTTCTTGGCCCAGACCTCCTTCACATTTTTCAGAACAGCCTCAAAGATGGGATTCTACCAGTTAGCTGCTAGTGAACAGCCCTCATACTGCTGTCAAAGAAAGGGGGTCTTGGTGACATTAAGAACTGGTGACTGGTATAACTGCTGTGTGCTGATTACAAAACCCTAGCCAATTAGCTCAAAATGGTAATGGTCATCGTCACAGGTCCCAAACAAAGCTACTGAGTATGTGGCAGAGCCATCCAGGACAACCTGTTTCTGCTACATGACCTGAAGACAGCTGCAAAACCCCACAGCCTGAGCACTGGCCTAGTCTTCCCTGATCAAGAGAAAGTCTTTGATCAGGTTAACCACAACTTCTCATTCCAGCCTCTATAAGCCTTCAGCTTTGGGCTCCCCTCCACCTCAACCGTCTGACTCCTGTACTAAGACACCTCTAAACTCCTGAAGATGTATGGAGCATCATATGCCCTGTTTACAGCATACAGGAGCATTTAGCGTTGCTGCCCCCTTTCCAGAATGCTCTACACCCTGACCATTGAGCCACTATGCCACATACTGTAGCAATGCCTGACAGGCCTAGCCCTCCCATTACCCGCTTCCATGGCTGCTGGCACCCCCCCCCCCAGTTAAGGTGACAGTATATGCCAATGATGTGCCAATTATTATGTCTGTTTCTGTGGGCACTGAGAGTGGTGTTCAGCCCCTGATCAAACACCAGTTGGGCACACAAGTGTGCTACCTCAGCCCATATCAGCTGGGCTAAAAGCAACACATTTCTCCCAGGCATCTAAGCCAACACTCAGCCCCCAGATCTGCCTGGATGTTTGTCCCGGTGCTGCAATGGTTTCAAAGCCCTGGGCATTTTCCTAGACGTGCCAGCCAATCTAGCCAAGAACTGTGAAGGCCTCAGTTCTGTGAAGACATCCTGGACCTTCCAGTGACTAAGAGGCTCAAGAAGTTCCTTGTGGACTTATTTTGGAATGGGTACCACTAACTCCAGTAGACTGTCTTCTAGCTACCTACTGAGAAGGGTCAGGGCCTGACTGCCCTGACAAGCAGGGTAGCGGTCTTTCTCCTACAAGCCTTCAAGTGCCTGCTTTTTGCTGTGAACACTTCCCCCAATGATCGCTGGCCTTTGAGTTCCTGCATTAGGTGGGAGATCTTAACCTCAATTGGAAATTTTTCCTTTTGAATCCTGATTGCCTTGGCTGAGATGTCTTTCTACCCCTCTACCTCTCAGCCTCCTTCCAACTGAGACCCCAGAGCAGGTGGCTTTGATTTCCACAGCTGTTGCTGCAGTCCCTAGTCTACAGTTTGGTCTTGCAGCAGGGAAAACAGAGCCTCCTGAAGGCTCACTCATCACTTCCTTTGTCCAGCTGCACACCATCAAACTGATTCACTTCTTCAACGTGGTCTGCAGGGCTCTTGGCAAAAGACCTGGATGACCAGCTGAGCCTGCACTCCATCCACTTTACTTCATGCCTCTTGGCTGAAGTGAAAGCTACCCTTCCTGTAGCTGCACTCCCAGATGGCAGCTCAGTAGGTAAATATACCCTCCACCTACCTCCCCCTAATTGATGCCTGGTTCTGTGGCCAGGGGCAGAGATGAGAGTGAGGGGCCTACTACCATACTGCCCCTCCCTATGCCCAATGAGAACAGTGGTGGGACCTGCTTTGAGATCCTATTTGGAAAGGATCGTGTACACACAAACATGTACACATGAACAGTCAAAGTGCATCATGTCTGTGTCCTCGACATCCACCCTTACATGAGTTGGAGGTGGTGCCTAGTATAAGAAACACCAGCAGAAGCCCACCAAGCCTTGCACACCCCGTACAAATTACCTATCACCAAAAGAACTGACAACACCAAGTGGCAGCTGCTGTACGAGACCCTAGCCACAGGCACCTTTGTCCACCACTGGTCTGTCCTTTCTCTTCCATGCCTTACCGGACTCTCTCCAGCTGTGACTACTTTCTGCTACCCTTCGCATCCTCTCTTTGGCATGATGGATTTGGACTTCTTCAAGATGGCATCTACCTACTCTATCCTGTACCAAGTGGCTAAGGAAAACATGATCTGTATGGCCAATTTTCTGCTGAGCCAGACCAATATGGCAACTCAGAAAAGCTACAGGAACCAGCTCACAGGGACCACCTCCTACAATACCCTCCAACTTTTCTGCTTCTTTGTTCGGATACACATCACATAGGAAATATGGACACTTCAGCATATAACCATGTACAGTTTGGGTTGTGTCGGGCCACTGTGGAGATACTCCGCAAGGTAGATGATGGACGGCTGGTTTTAAATGTGTAACTCCATGAAAGGCATTGTGGGGGAGGAGGATTCAGTCTCTGATGATGTGGTATTTTTGTTGCTGATAGGGGTGCACCAACAGAGATTTTTGGGGCCAATACCGATACTCGATTTTTAAGGAGGCATCTCAGCCAATACTGATCCAATTTCTGATACAGCCTGGAGAACTGTGTGCAGCTGGTAAGGATGTTGTGGTGGAAGGGGAGGAGGAAGGAAGGGAAGTGGGGGGGGCAAGGCCCCCACTGAGGGAGCAAGGGGAGTGGCTCGGGGCGGGGGCCTGCAGCCACCTCAAAATTTGTCGTAGCCCCACCAAACCCCACTCCCAGCACCGCTGCCATCCAGCCCAAGCGTAGCCTGCCACCCAACCAAAGTGCAGCCAGGCCCCCACTACGAAAAGCCTGGTGCAGCCTCAGCCCTGGCCCAAGCCTGCAATGCCAGCTAGCCTTGCCGTACATGGAACTGGGAGGCACATGCCACTCCCCCCCGTGTCCTCAAAGGGTGTGCACAGCGGCGAAAGCCACCCCTTCGCTCCCCAGACAAGCCACGGCTCCCCAGACAAGCCATAGCGCCCTGCCACCCCAGCTGGGCAGCGCCTGCCCCAACCGCTTGATCTGCCCCCCACCATGCCCCTTCCACCACAACAGACTTACCAGCTGCATGCAGCTCTCCAAGCTGTTGGGCTGTGCTCCTCACTGCCTATATACTGTACTGCAGCTGCATTTATCAGCCAAATTATCAGCCACATCAGGCCAATTTCTGATACAGCCAATTTTCTTTATATCAGTGCCAATCTGATATTGGACCCATGTATTGTTCTACCTGTCGCTACTGACAGGTTTTTCATGCTCAGACCCTGAAAGGGCTATACACTTTTTTTTTTTTTTT
>JAGPOW010001338.1:42507771-42539947 GCA_030014935.1 Caiman crocodilus
TTTTTTTTTTTTTTTAACGTTTATCTTTTGCTTTTAATGTGCTTATAATAAAGATTTAAAAAGTAGAGTCAAAGCTGAGCATCACAGGGGAAAATCTGATGAAGGGTTCTCACTCATACACATGAGTGCGTCCACGCATGCGCGCACACACACACACACACACACACACACTTTCTCGTGAGCTTCTATATGGTCAGGTGCCCTAACCACACCTTGGCCCAAGTGCCAGCCCAGAGAGGACCTGCCCATCCACTTGGCTTGTTGTGAGGTGTAAACCTGGGGAGTCAGGACCAGGTTGGGAGAGGGGGTCCCCACTGCCCTCAGGGGACTGAAGTACCCACTGGTGCTGGGCCAAGCAAGGGCACCCCGCAGGCTGGGCCACAGCAGCCACACATGAGCTACATCAGGGGCTGTCATACCAATTAACAGTTTAACCATTGTAATTACAACAAGTTAAATGGATTTTTTTTTAAATTGGCATTAACAACCCTACTAGCAGATTGTAAAGCTCTCCGTGGATAGCTACAGCACAGTGATTTACAAATCTTGGGTGTCTTTACAGGCGTTCTAGGGGAATGTATTGTGCTGGTCATAGACATTTGTCTGCTCCCCCAATAATGAAGCCCTTCTGCTCCAACCTACCGTTGTTCCAGTCCAGTGCTCCATCTCTGGTTTCTCATCTAGGCAGTACCAGGCTCCACTTCTCAGGCTTCTCAATCTGGCCCATCTTTTTACCCAGCCAGATCCAATTTTTCACCACCTCTCATCTTCTCTCCACTTACCTTTAGGAAAATGTGTCACCACCCTTGTATTCAGCTAGTCATCATTCTATCCCAACACTTGTCAGATGTTGGATTTTCCTACCCCACATATCAAATTTTCCCACTTCACTGGTTCCCCATCTCCTTCCTTGTCTAGTCAATATCCTCCTCTCCCTACTGTCTTCTAGCTCTAACCTAAGTCTATTCCCTGGGCCCCACATATGTTCATTTCTTATATTCCCTAGATTCAAATGACACAAATTCCTCTTCCACCTTACGTTGGATGTGGGTGTGCAAAGGCAGAATTTAGAGCACAAAGTCTTCCAATTCTCATTGTGACCTGAAATTTTTTTTTTTGCTGGCTTGACTAAACATGAACAAATTTTGCAGATCAAGCCCTGACAGAAGCCTAAAATCCTGTTAAATTTCAGGTCCAGATTCCCATTAATATATTGGTGGCCTACAGCTTTTCAAAAGAAAAGTTTACCAAAATTTTTAACATGAACATTTTAAAAAAAAACAAACACCTTTTTTTTTAAATTTTGACAACTGACTTGAAATGATGCTAGATTAATGTAACTTCACTATGAGGAGATGCTGTCTAATGTTCAAAAGAGGTATTACCGTAAGCAAACCCTCAACAATACCACGTGAACTGCTGCAGTAAAAAAAAAAAAAAAAATCCCCACAAATCCAACACTATTAGTTATGGCATACCATACTTCCCTACAACTTATATGAAAATCCTCATATAGCAAAAAGCCACCCTATACTCAAGACCCACGTGGGACAGCAACCTCCAGACTGGACAGCTGAGATCATATGGGGGGGGTGGGGGGGGAAAATCACACAAGTCTGCCAGAAAGGGATAAAAGGCAGTGAAGCTTCAGTCTTAGTGGCACCTTCTAATCCACCACCTGTCCTTCCATGACAGAAGTACAAGCAGGCAATCCCCTTCTGAAGAATACAGCTCCTTGAAGGAAGCTGACCATCAACAGCAGACTCTAGGGCCTGGGATAGGTATATATACCGACACGAGTGCTCTCACAGTTACTACAGTAGTAGTGCAGTCACCGCTCATCACCCCACCAGCACCACTACCGCCCACAAATTGTGTCCTATCCCCATCTCAGGAGGCACCAGTTGTTCATGTACCAACCTGCTGCTGCTTTGTTGCTTTCTGAGAAAAAAAAGACATTCCCTTTTCTTTGACGTTCCTTTTTCATCTCTTCCAACCCAAAGCTCTGAACCTGTACCCCACCCTCTTCCTCCTTGACATTTGCTCCCTTTGATAATGTCATCCATGCTCTTCTTGATATCTTTTCCTCACTTTGTTTCCTGTGACTACATCCTATCCAAGCTCATCTCCACCATCTCAATGTCCCCTTTGGAGGATTCTCCTTATCTAGTCACCTACTCAACTTTCTGAGACAATTTTACATGATTTTAGCTTTGAGTCTTCTCCCTCTACACCTTATCTCAGGGTAACCTCATTTGCAAACACAAACTTGGCTACTTTTTCTATGCCAATGACTCACAGAGACTCTACCCCAGATGAGCATCCTACTGTTCAAACTGATATCTCTGACTGTTTCTCAAACACATGCACATTTGCTGCAAATAGCACAAACAGAAAATATCAGATGAAATGTGTTGCCCTGGCTTTAATCTATCATATTATTGAATGAATAAAAAGAATACTGGCCATCAGCTCAAGATCAACACTGTCCTTAATTTTTCCTGCTGTGCCTTCCTGCTATTGAATATTGATGCCTGTGGACATTACCACCATCCTGCCTTTAATTCAGGCTGTACCCCAGACACCATCTTTGACTTATAATTTCTTTCTAAATCCACACTACCAACCAGTCTCTGATGCACTTATCCATGAAAATCACTAATTATACCATATCAAATGTTGTAATTTAGGGGTTTTTCCTCAACTTTTAAGATGACAAAAAATGGACTCACCAATTGTTTTCATTTCTTCCTTACTTCCAAATATTGTGAACATATTTACCAAAACCCATGAATGAATCTGTTTTCAGAGTAGAACTAATTTCATGTTTCAATTCAAAGTTTCATGTGAAAACTAAGGATAAGCCAAAAATCTTCTCTCTACCCTCTAATCTCATCAATGAGAATTCTTAAACAGTATATACAGATTGCATTTCTCTTTACTGTTTTGTACTATGTATGTACCACGAATACTTTTAGCTTCCTGCACCACTGAAATTACAGTTTTCTCTTTAAGAACTTTTACAAAGGTGGAGGTATACAAACAGAATACAAATGGAATAGTGCCAAGGAGTAACATGTAAAGTTTTAACCAACAGATGAACACTGAAATTAAAATAGTTTATATTTTAAAAAATCTTAAATATTTAAGACATCATACGAATGTCTGTTATACGCCTATGAGACTGTGCTCCAAGCCTAAACAACAACACTATAGGATAGCCATAGAAGAACAACTAGTTTTCTTCATTCCCAGTTAGGGCAAAAAAATCACTAGAGAATTAGGCTGTAGCAGGATACAAGGGGACCAGTTGGATAACCTGTTAAAAAAATATCTAACAGAATAGAGCCTTACCTTCCCACAGAAAGTACTGTAACTTCTCCTTGCCGGCTTTTTCTTCGCTCTTTGGATTTATTGACTGGTTTTATAAGGTGCCATCTTTTTTGACTACAGCGAGTACAAACATCCTTCTCTGCTACTCCTCCAACAGTGTGGAAGTGATGGCCATGACAAGTATGTTTATGTAGGATGACACCTGGAGATAAAGGAGAGCCTGGACTTATAGGACTCCCAGGAGTGGCAGGAGTTAAAGGGCTATTTAAACAAAAAAAAGGAGAGAGGAAGAAAAAAAGAAAATTATTTAAGAATTAATTGTAATTGAAATGTATTTTTTGTGTTCTTAGAAATGGAGTTTTATCTAAGTAATAATCTAAACTGTTCTATAACATAATCTAAGCTTATGTCTAGCTATTGATAAATGTAGGTCCTTCCTAATTTCATAGCTGGTAGGGTCAGAAAGGACCTAAGCAGATCATCTATTCTGACTCCCTGCCATGGGCAAGAAAGGATGCTGGGGTCAAATGACCCCAGCTAGGTGGCTGTCTAGCCTCCTTTGGAAGACCCCCAGGGTAGGGGCAAGCACCACTTCCCTTGGAAGTTGGTTCTAGCTCCTAGCTGCCCTGACAATGAAGTAGTGCCTCTTGATATCTAGCTTGAATCTACTCTCAATTTATGCCTGTTGTTCCTTGTTATGCCCAGGAGTGCTCAAGGGAACAGGTACTCTCCCATTGTCTGCTAGTCCCCCTTGGCAAGTTTATAGGTGGCCACCAGATCCCCTCTCAGCCTTCTTTTGTGGAGGCTCCACAGGTTCAGGTCCCATAGCCTCTCCTCATAGGGCCTGCCTGCAGCCTCCTAATCATGCAAGTGGCCCTCCTCTGGGCCTTATCAATGTTGGCCACATCCATCCTGAAGTGCGGTGCCCAGAACTGGATGCAGTACTCCAACTGCAGCCTGACCAATGATGCATAGAGTGGGAGGATCACCTCCTTGGGCCTGCTCATGATGCATTAATGGATGCATGACAAGGTTCAGTTAGCCTTTCTGACTGCATCGCTACATTGGAGGCCCATGTTCATCTTGGAATCAACAGTGATTCCAAGATCCTTCTCTGCCTCTGTGCTGACTAAAAGGGAGTTCCCCAGCCTGTAGATGCGCTGCTGGTTCTTCCTCCCCAGGTGCAACACCCTGCACTTGTCCATATTGAAACTCATCCTATTCTCATTCGCCCAACTCTGTAACCTGTCGAGATCTGATGACCTCTCTTCTAGCGGTCTCACTTCTCCCCACTTTTTAGTGTAATATGCGAATTTGAACACGGTGCTTTTCACCCCCTCATCCAAATCACCAATGAAGATATTGGTGGAACAGTGTGGGCCCAAGGACCAAGCCCTGGGGAACCCAACTGCCCATATCTCTCCAGGTCGAAAATGACCCATCCAACACCACTCTCTAGGTGCAGCCTTCCAGCCAATTTGCGACCCATCTGACTGTGTAGGTGTCGACACCACAGTCGCCTAATTTTTTAATGTGGATAGGGTGAGAGACAGTGTCAAAGGTCTTCCTAAAGTCCAGGAAGACTACAACCACCGTGACACCTGCGTGCAAGGCTTTTGTGACCTGGTCATAGAAGGCCACCAGGTTGGTCTGACACGACCTGCCTCTAATGAACCCGTGTCGATTGCCCCTTAACATAAATTCCCCTGCTAGCCCCTCGCTGATGTGTTCCTGGATAATTTTCTCAAAAAGCTTCCCCAAAACTGAGGTAAGGCTAACGGGCCTGTAGTTTCCTGGGTCCTCCTTCCCCACTCTTCAGAAAATGGGGACCACATTAGGGTCCCTGACAACTGGAAAAGGACCACTAGAGCACCACGAGTGCTTGTAAAGCTGTGCCAGGGGCCCTGCAATGACTTCTACCAGTTCCCTAAGCACTCTGGGGTAGAGGTCATCAGGACCTGCTGATCTGAACACATCTAGTGCCTCCAAAAGTTCCCTGACTAGGTCCTCACTGACCCTGGGCCTGGCTGCGCCTCCCCTGAGTCTGCCCGGAATCCCAGTGGGGGGATGTCCCTGTCCCAGCTCAGAAAAATGGAAGCAAATAATTTGTTAAAGAGATTAGCTTTGTCATCTGGTACTACCACCGGATTACCAAGCATGTCCTGCAGAGGCCCCACATTATTTGGCACCTTCTTTTTACCCACTATGCATTTAAAAAAGGACTTCTTGTTATCTCTGATCCAGGTTGCTAGTCCCCGTTCCATCTCTGCATTAGCCTTCTTAACAGCCCCCTACAATCTTGAGCCAAGGAGCTATAATCCTCCTTGTTGATGGCCCCTCCCTTCCATTGGGTATATGCCTCCTTTTTGGCTTTGAGGCGTTCATGGATGCTTTTGAGCACTCTTGCCCCCTTTGATCCGCATGGGGATTGTCATGCTTTGGGCTTGTTTTTGTCCATGTTTCTGACAAAAGATAATTTCTACAAAAGAAATGATCTTATATCACTGTGAAAGAATCAATCATTTGTTCTAGCATTAACTTGTATTGAGGGATGCACACCAGCTAATGAAAATAGAATTTTTGCCAGCTCACACAGAATCACCTTCATTTTCTTATGCCAAAACTTAAAGAACAAAATAATTTACATCACAACTCTAAGCATGCTTACATTCCATCTTTCCCTTCAGACCCATCCATGATGTATAGTCTAATAATTTCACTGTGAAGTTTTAACTAGGACATGCAGTTAATTTCATAACAGAAAGAAGAAAACTGACAGGGAATTCCAGTTAAGTTATATTGACAACTCTGTAGCTGATCCTCAATTAGCACTTTTTTCAAGAACTTTTAATTGCTTAGCCTTTCATTTTAAATTCCAAAATGAGCTACGACTTTTTTTTTTTTTTAACTGCAAAAGACTATCCTGTGTTGGGGTACAGATTCTATATATGGCCTATTCCACATCCATATAACTGAAAAGTACAATATGATCTCTTTATGAGTCACAACAATTGAAATAGCTGGCTGAAATCATGCTGAAGTTCCTAGGAAAAAGATAAAGAAATTAAAATTGAACAGCCAAATAATTTTAAGTTAAATAAATATCCATGCTGCACAAGACAGTATTATTTTGAAATCACCCCATTTTTGGAAAAGGATGCATCTTATATGGTAGTAGAAGTTATTCCCCTCAAAAATCCTCCAACAAAACAAAACCTTTTCAAATAAAATGGGAAATAAATGGAGAAAGAGGAAAGTTTGAACACAGAAAACAGAGGACTGATCTACAGGGAGTTTTAGCATTTCAGTAATTACATCTGCTTAGATAAAAAACTGGTTCAAGTGGCATTATCTCCATCCTCCCTCTCAGCATGGGTGTAGCTGTACTGATACAAATGTACTTATGTTAGTATCAATAAAGATGAAAGCTGCTTATGTAAGTCCAGGTATTTTTATAAAATACATAAAATGTGCTGCATTTGGTTAGGCACGTTACCTATATCATTTTCTAAACAGATATAGTTATAGCACAAAAACGTGTTAAAAAAACCATTAGTACATAATGCTGTTAGCACACGAATTGGGGAGGAGGGGAAGGAGGGGAGGATATAGGTATTTTTCGAAAGTTACAGATTCACACAGAAGTTTAAGGTGGAAGGGACCTCGTGAGATCACTGGGTCCAGACCCCCTGCCTCAGGCAGGAAAGATTGTTGGGGTCAAATAAAGCGTTTCTGTCACTCATCAAATGAGGTGTCGGGATGCAGGGGTCAAGACTCCATTAATATCCCTCCAGCTCCAGAATGAGAGGCCCGTTATGCTTCTTCAGTACCTTGTAGACCCAAGTCCTTGCATACCTGATCCCAGCCCAGCAGCAGCTGGTACAGCTGGAACATCTGGTCCAAAGTGCCCTGGGATCCTCGCCAGGAAGAAAATGCTACTTAGCACTAATGGCTGGGAAATGGCATGCCCATAATGGCCACCTCCTGTCCACCTCCTGTCTCCCCAGGGCAGCATTTCATTGAGAGGTTCTGATCCGTCCTGATCCAGAGGACAACGGAGATGAAAGGCATGTTTTTGTACAACTGAAACCTATACAAGGCCCCTGCCTTTTCCTCTCTCTCTCATTGCTGAGATCAGCCTCAAGCTAGTTTACACCCCTAGCTGGTAAGTACTTCGTAATTTCTTTTTTAAGAACTTTAAGGTACCAGACCTTTAAGTAACAACACACATCAACAGCCTGTTAAGCACTACTGTAACTTTCAGTTCCCAGACGAATACATTTCTATTACACACTTCAATGTGCACACACAGTGTAATAATAGAAAAGTAAATCCTGGGGCATATGGTAAAGCTTAGTGAATCAGAGAAGAAAGAATATTTTCTATCTTATATTTTTAATCATTGACTCAGAAAGTCAGACTCAATTTAAAAGTATAAGGGAAAACATTCAAAGCCCAGCTTACAATTACAGCTACTTTGGCTGATTACTTTTTCTAATAAAAGAAACAGATGCCTTATTTTCATTTTTAATTTTACAGAAAAATTTACCAATTAAAGTCATCTTCAAGAAAATTCAAACAAGAATTTATGCAATGTAAGTAGTTACTACATATTTAAAATAATGTCACTTTGACTAAAGACTGGCATACATCACAAACATAACAGGCTATGACACACTGAAACATACCACACTGCTCCACATATGCCATCTCCTTACACAGCAGAGACACATTTGCACAGTTCTGCTGGTGGGATACCTATTTCTCATTCAGCAATGGAATAACAGTCTCAGCAGTCCTAATTAGCCCACCTATAGCACTATACAAACGAACCATCACTACATCCAACTGGAAGGTAGTACATGCAAAATCTGACATGTTTAAGCATGCCACTGCTTGCCTGGCATGGCATGTTTGCAGTGCAGACATGTCCTAGGTCCCTGATACACATTACACTTACAATGCTATTAACAAGTAAATCATCTTTTAAGTAATAATGTGGCCATACATTCAGGTAATTAATGCTGCAATAAAACAGGGAATGAGCTACAAAGTTATTACATATATTTTGTACAAAACAAAACAATAGTTTTGTGGCTGGTTCCCACTCCATCTTAAATTCAATGTGTAACCAAAGCTCCAAAGTGCTCCTGAGGCTGGGAGCACTGATCAACTAACTGGCGCTCTCAACTTCAGGAGCGCACAGAGATCCTGAAAGGTTGTGGTGGACTTCTAAAGCTGGGAGCACCCATCAGCAGACTGATGCTCTGAGTCAGACACCCAGATTGTTAACTGGTGGTGCAAAGGGAATATGGGATCATCTCCTGCTAGACATATGTAGCATGGCAGGAGGCATGACTGCTTGGTTCACAGACGAGATCCCATTACACCTTTAACTGTATACCTGCCAGAGACCAAGGTTTCTCAGTGGATGCCTTTGGACTTTAGTAAAGTTAAACACAGAGAAAATACACTCAGGGCTATCATAAAAGAAGGGCCATCACTTCACTTTCATTTTTAGTTAACAAGAGGATATACTTTAAATACCTGAGGAGATACAGTTGAAAAAAAAGTGACCTTACCTCTCAGGGTCAAACACACTGTTGTCTGCTACCATGGCTTTTAACACATCCACATTTGCTGCAAATAGCACAAACAAAAAATATCAGACGAAATGTGTTGCCCTGGCTTTAATCTATCATATTACTGAATGAATAAAAAGGAAGCATACTAAATATTTTAGTTTTGATACAATCTAATGCTTAACAGAGATGCATTTACTACAAGCTCACCAGCAGAAACCTGCTGCACTGAATAACTCCAAATTTAGCTTCATCTAGAAAGAAAAGCTCTTCGTTACAGACTAAAAAAGCAAAAAATAAGGTATGCAAAGAGATTCTTATGAAATATAGTTTAATTTCAGGACCCAGACACTTATCTTTGAAAGTGTAAAGTTTTCATTTCTTATGGGAATCAAAATTCTGACAAAACCAAAACCAGAAAAGTTGCTATTTGAAAGCTTACATTAAGCAATGGACACAACTACCACTACTAACTGCTATCTACTAAGCACTCCCAGGCCATAAACTCATGCTAATTAATTTTAATCCACCAGATGGATTGCAGAGGTATCATACTGTAACACAAAATAAAACTGGGGGGGTAAAATATGCAATTTTTCTTTTTAACAGTGTACAACTAAAAATGAATTAAAATCTAGAAATGGAAGGCTGATCCCTATTCAAATCAACAGACTGAGGCACCTAGCTCCCAACACTGCACAAAAATTCTAAGCAATTACTAAATTTTATTTTCAGGGTGTTTATAACTATATTGAAAGTAGGTAAAGCTGCTTTCAGTACTGTAAAGAAAAATCTGGTTTCATCCATGTAGGTCAGGGATTTTTAACCAACAAGGGGTCAAAACTCACAGCCCATGGAAGCTAATCAGTGTGACTATCACAGGTGATGCCTTGGCATGGCTCTGTTCACTCTGCCAGCCCCTTCTCTGCCACCAAATTTGGGATTTTTAGTTACTGCTCAAGACTAAACTCTACGGCAAAAGAAAAATGGGGGACGTGAGGAAAGATGAACGGCGGCTGCATTCAACTCCTGAGTTGTGTAGCCGTATGAAATCAGTAGCTCCAGTAGCTTCACCAACAAGTCATCATGCTGCCACTGGAGGTTGGTCACCCAACTCACAAGAAACTCCACAGTTCAGATGTGGCCCACAAGGCCAAATAAGGTGGAGACACTTGATATAGCTTTCAGGGCCATCCCCAAAAGACACCTTGCCTCTGCATTGTTTTTTACATATTTTGAGAGCTGTGCAGCTATAGTGCACACTCAATCTGGCATGTGCTGGTGTCTAGACATTAAGGGCAGTGTTACAGGTCCACAGAAGTTTAGAGAAGAAAGGGACCTCATAAAATATCAGATCCAGCCCCCCTGCTCTGGGCAGGAAAGACTGATGGGGTCAAATAATCCCAACAAGGTATGCATCTAGCATGTATTACAATTTCCATTGGGAAAACTGTCAAACTACTAAGGGACTGTTCAATACAGCAGAGGTACTCCCTGAATAAGGAGAAACACAACTGTCTTGAAACCCATGGAATTTCAGCTGCAAGTTGATTTGCAGGGGAGATTTAATCAATGGAGCAAGTTAGTACCACAGTCCTAATTCCATGTCCCTGTTGTTCTCCTACTTGACTGCATGTCAAGCAACAAGCCAGCAAATATATAAAATGCATGCAGGTCTACATTTCATTATCCTGTTAACATTTTCCAACCAACTCTTACTGCACCTTTAATATTGGCTTTTCCCCCTTCTAACTACTTCTAACTGTCATTTCTAAACCATCCAAAATCCAACTATTTAACCTTACTACAGATTAAGTCAATAGCAAATGTTTTGCTTCTAAGTCATTTGAATTAAAACAATGGGACTAAAGAAAACAACTTGAATTACCATTCAGCTAGCCCTCTGTTTGGCCAGACAGGCTTTGAATTAATGTCAGATGCCTATTTAGCTGCTCAGAAATGTTTCTCTCCCCTCCCAATCTTCTATTGGAAAATACCCTATTTCTCCCCCACCCTTCTTTGTGAAGATACCACCCTCATTAAGCAAACAGAAGAACTTGCTATCCTACTTTCCAAACTTTGCAAAAAGCTTTCTACTACTGCTCAGGTTTGGCTGAAGAAATCTGCCCCACCACTCCAAGCCATTCATCTCAGTGTAGAGGGAAAAATCAAACTTTTGGAGTGTATTTCAATGCTAACATTAAATAAGCAAGCAAATTCTCATCTCATTTAAATATAACACAAGCAAATAAGCAACTTGTGCAAAGAGACTAGAGTGAAGAAGGAATAAAATGACAAGGAACACAAGAGTCATGGTTCCTATAGGAACAAACTTCCCAGAAGGAAAAAGGACAAATTAATTTGAGATGAAATTCAAAACGTTTAGCTTTAAAAAGCAATTTGAGAAAGTGAAGTAGGCAAAAACAAGAAGTTATGATAGAAATTACAGAATATGAATTATGGGTGCCAACAAAATAACATTGAAACACCTGAAAAACATGCATGGTATCACAGAATCATAACATTAAGACAGCACTACACATTGATTTTAATCTGTACCTTCATTTTTCATAATATAGTTGACAATTTGTCCAACAGTGTCACTATTTTCATGTACAGTTTCATTCATTTCTAAGAGAGAAAATAACAACTCAGTCGATATTATATCAGCCTAAAAACATTTTCATGAGGATACAAAAAACACTAAAACATTTCAATAAAAAATAACTCTACAAGAAGAGCAAAAAAAGAGTCATTTTTATTTTATTTTGACAAATCTTGTTGTCCCTATTCAGGTGTAAAACTAAAGCTTCAAAACCGAGCCTGTAATCTCTATATTTTATGAATTTTAGCTGAATCCTTTAAAAAGCTCAATATTTAATAAACTTTGAAACACCTTCCTCTTCATCTCAATGTTATATGAACTGAAGTCTTTGCAGAAAAACAAAAGAGTAGATGTGGAAATTAAGCTACTATGTACTAGCTACCAAAATAGTTTTGAGGCAAATTGATGGAGTTGTCAAGAAGCCTGCTTAGCAAATACAGTTTGCTTACCAGATTTCAGTGTCCACACTGTCAGTTCAGCACCTTTCACTAGAACTAGTGGATAACAGAACAGCATTTCCAACCCCAAGCTTTGGAAAATAGTAAGACTAACTTCAAAACCATTTAAATAAAATTAAACTTTGTAGTATTTGTCCTCAGTACACTACGATTTATTAAAATGAAAACCAAGATTCTCAACTGAAAGCATCACAGCAGGATACAGGGATTTAAGGTACTTAATACCACTAATATTCAAGTGCACTTGTGATACAATTGAAAAAAATTGAGAAAGCATGGAAAAGCCTGGGACTGCAAGGTAGAATGGAACAGAAGTACTAAAGGGTCTCAGCTCTGCCTCCCGCTAATTCTAATAATTATAAAAGCCTAGGTCTGTCTGTCTGTAATGCTTTATTCGCACTCTGATTGTCTGACGGAAACAGCCAATCAGAATACTCCAAGCGTGGGGAAGCACTGCCATGATTCTGAAGCTGTGCTAAAGACCAGACAGAGGGTGGTATTGCTGGCCTCGGCGCCCCTACCCCACTTCCTGCAAGAGGCAGAACAGCGGCATCGTGGGGCATGAGGTGGCAGCACTCCTTCCCAGTTCCCTCCCCTCCTGCCCCTGTCATTCTTGACAGACAATTGGCTAGTACAAATATAAATCCTCTAACTCACGAATATGCAGTACAAGATTTTTATATTAAATGTGCTGTTCTGGCCACTGCTTCATGGCCAACCCTCTTTCTCTCTCTTCTTTAGAGCAACCTGTATCTGAAAACTGATATCAATGTGCTCCTCAGTCTCTTTTTCTCCAGACAAAGTACACCTAGTCCTACTTCCTAATATGGCTGGTAATTCCAGCCTCTTTGGCTAAGCACAGACAGCCAAAAAACCCGAGACTAAATCGATTCAGTCTTTGCTGGTTAGTCTAAGTTGTGTAGATTGAACCAATAAGTAAATGAACAGACATTCACTTTTGATTCTGGAAATGTACATGCCTGTAGTGGTCCAGGCCTGAAGCCACAGGGCACTAGAGCACACCTCTCTGCTCAGTTGGAGCAGACAGCTTGAGCCAAGGCTAGTCTGCCCACCTTGTGAATGGGGGAAAGGGGTTTGCAGGGAAGGAGGTGCAAAGCATCCTCAGATGCTGGGGGACTGTGAGTTAACTTGAACCTAGAGGGAATCTGAGACACAAGTTCAATAAACCAATTTAACTTAAAAACACTTAACTCTGATACTGTATCCATCCATGTGCACAGCAGTGGAGCCAGAACAGATCACAGTGGGATCCCAATATACCTCCTGTCAGTATATCAATCTTCTACCAGAAGGCAAGGTAGAAATGAACTTATAAACTCATCAAATCAGAGATGCATTAAGCTTTCATGAGTGAGAGTTTGATTCATCAGATGCTATAAGAAAAAGCAGGCTATCAAATAGAGAGATCAGAATATAAAAGACAGTAAGGGGAAGAATTGCTAGAAGAGGCCAGCATGTAATAAAATCCATAGGAACAAAGGGTCACAAAAGCTAATTCAGATAATGGGATAAGAATACATAGTCCCTGTTTATACCATACATAACACAATCCAGTCTGTACTGTGGATGACTACTTGTTCCAATGTTGTTCCACAACTTTGCATTCAATTCAGCTTTTAAAATTTTGCTGTGTAGGAACAGCTATTCTAAGGTCATAGACAGATTGTCCAGGAGGGTTGCTTAAAGTTTTTGGACTTTTTCAGATTGATATCCTTTCATTCTTTCACTTTTCAATTGCCCTGTCTGTCCAACATAGACAGCAGAGAGGCATTCTAAGTAGCTAATGGCAGATATCGCATATTTAGAGGTGCAGTGAATGAACCTCAGATGTTATAAACTTTGTTATTTGGTCCAGTGATGATGTGGCCTGTCTAAAGGGGTACTGCTTGCGTCTGGGTCCAGTGGAAGGTCTGGTGCCTCAGTAGGAATGGGTTAGCCTGTTGCTCAAGAAATACCATTTGAGGTTCGGGGTCTGTCAATAAGCCAAGACAGGTTTGTCCCCCGTGGCTACCTTCAGATGGTTGTGCTTTTCCAAAAGAAGTTAGGTCATTAATGATATGTCCAAGCTGTGCAAGCATACAGTTTCAAGTGACAACCAGAGGGATTCTGGTGTTTTGGAGCCTGGTATTGTAGCAGGTGAGAGTATGGTCCAAGTCTGCCTTTGTTGGCTTGAGTGGCTACAGTTTTGGGACCGCATTTTAATTATAGGAATCCCTGATCCAGATTCTTAAGGTCTGCATCCTGTTTGGTGGGAACAAAGCAGATATGGTTGCAATGGAGAACTCTGCTGTAGAAATGATGGATCTAGTGAACTCAGAATGTTTAAAAGCTGGTGGAGTAAAGGTAGCTGTGGCAGTCAGAGAGTTCTGATTTTATGTGACAGTGATATGGCCACTGCAAGCTTTTACCGTGGTGCCTAGGAAATGAAATTCCTGGGTAGAGTACTCTAGAATCAGTTTGATAGAAGTGTGGAAGTTGTTAAATTCCTGGTGGAATTGCTCTGGACATTTCTTCCCATGTGTCCATAGGATGAAGATGTCAACAATGTGCCTTAGGTCTATGAGGGGGTTAGAAGGGCAGCTGCAGAGGAAAAGGACTTCAAGGTCTGGCATAAGTATATTGGCATATTGGGGGCCAAGTTTCAGTTTGAATCAGGGTTCTACAGTCAAACAAAATTAAAAATCCCAAGGTGGAAGTCCAGGGGCAGAATCCAAGTCCAAGGCCAAATCAGAGTTTTGGAGTCAGAGACCAAGTTACCAAAATCAAAAGGAACTTACAAAGAGTCAGAGCCAAGCAGGGTCAGAAGGCAGCACACAGAGCACAGGCTCATCACAACAAACTTTCAAGCAAAACTGTTGGCTAGCCTGTACTATACTACCACACGTAGAATTAAATAAGAAGGCTGCTCTCCCCAACAGCCAGTCAGAGTGTTCTACGTGGCCAGCTGGTTCATCAGCCAGGGTCAGGCTGCTAGTTAGTTTCTGGCCAGTTAGGCAAGTAGGCCAGGCTGGATGGACTACTTCAGCCCCTTGACATCCATCCCCTTTGAATAGTTAGTAATAGTTCATTTTTTCCACTGCATAGGAAACCTACAGATCCCTTGATCTTTCTTATGCATCTAACATTTGTTTTCACTATCTCTTGTCAGTTGTAATGTTTTGCCTTTGCTTATCCTTACCCATCTGTGTTAATTCTCTGTATACTTCCACAGTTGCCTACTTTCCCATCCATTGTTGCTAAGTATCTTGCTTGATTTACAAATAAATTAAAAGCTCTCAAATTCAGAAAGGTAGTCACAAGTAATTATCTCATGATCTATTAAGTCAGCATTATTACAAACATTTCAATATGTATTGTGTAGTATAGAAAAAAGAAAAATCAATTATCATTCATTCCAGATTAATAAGCACACTATAATAATGAGAGAAAAGAGTTTTAGTAAACAGATTATTTACCTATATTTTCTCCAAGTTTTTCTTCTTCAATCTCCTGTTCAGCCTCTGTTGTACAACGGTACCCTTTTTTCTTAAGCACATGGCAGATGAGAACCCCCAAGAGGCCCATGATGAAAAAAACAGGAACTATTGCAAAAGCAACATATTCTGGGTGGTGAGTAACATCACTGGGAGGTTTAGTTGTAGTACTTTCCAAACCATGACTTGCCAAAGGAGATGGAAATCTTTGATCTATGTGAATAAACAAACACATAGTTACTAGGATGCTTGGAAAAGCACCTCCAACTTGTAAAGTATTTGGTGGACTGGGATTGTATGACGTGAAATCTATGAATGTCTTTCCACTAATTTAAGTTGGCTATAGACTATGTCTATTAATGAATTAAAGTAGGGTAAAAGTAGGGTTTCTCTACTAAGGAAGTAGAACAAAAAGATGAAGTTACTCAAGGCCCCAGGGCAGTTCATGGGCAGAGCTGAGAATAAAAGTAATACCTGGCAGGCCAAGCTCTAATTTTGTGGCCACATTCATTGCACAAATATTTATTAAACTCAGAAAACAGGAGATGGGGAAGCATAACTGAAATTCTAAGCCTCCCACAGTCTGAGAGCAGATACTAGATTAAGCATTAAGCCTCCTGGACAACCTGGACTTACTCTTTCTATATTAGAATGCTGCAAAAATTTTCAAGCTGTAGCTGTCCCTTTATGATCTCATGTGGTTTTTGCTCTACTCTTCCTCCTCAATTTTCATCTCATGCTAATCAACAAGACTATTATTATTTTGCAAGTCCATTATTTAATATAATATTTAAAAAATTTAAAAGCGTCTAAAGTTTCTTCTCATAAAAACACACGTTTTGGTCTAAGAACTTTAAATCGCTCTCATTACAAAGGCTGCTAACCCTTTTAGTTTGTATCAGTTCTTTACAGATTTGGTCAAATCCACTCTCTGTAGTATACAAGGTGCTAAATACATACACTGCACTGTAAAAAAATGGAAGCTATTAATCACTAGTCATGATTTGTCATGTGAAGTATTGCATCCCTACACACTTAAAGTACTTTTTTAGTGTTCTGCATTTGAAGGGAAAATTGGGTAGAGCTTGTTCCTAGGACGTAAGTTATGATGCAGGGATGACCAATCTGTGGCATGCATTCCGTAAGTGCCAAGGGTAGTTCTACGTATGGCATGCAGCAGACTGGGGAAGGGACAAGAAGCACAGCAACAGATAGGACAGGGAGCAGAAGGCAAAGCAGAAGATAAGGCAAGAAGTACAGAGCACAGACAAAACACTGGGAAGAGAATCAGAGTGGCACTCAGAGGACACAGGTCTTAATTTGTGTCATGCCTCCCTAAAAGTTGTAATGTATGCAAAAGATGCATTTGATACTGTCACAGAGCACTCAGGTGCTCTGTGCCTGAAGAGGGGAAAACTGCTAGGGAAGGAGCCCTAGCAGTGACTAAGGAGCACAGCTGTGGGTTGCCAGGGCAACCAGGGAAGGTCAGCTGACCAGAGGGGGCAGGGCCCGGCCATTATAAAGCCCATGAGCTGAGAATAGAGGCAGTTCCCTGCCAGCAGCCAAAGGAGCAGGACTCATGGAGTTAGGATGCGAGTACCGCTCGAGCAAAATGAAAAGGCCGATACATAACAGATACTCCATCTGTGAGGCTTGGGCTGTGGTACTGGGAAGTATAGGAGCCGCAGACAGCACCCCCTGGCTATGGGGCAGTACAACGGCAGCCTCCCGCTAATTAACATCAACTAATTAACAACAAGGTGTGGCAGGCGAGAAGGCAGGTGGTTGCCTCAGGAACAGGTGTGCAGCTCACAGTTTAGCTCGGCCCAGAACAGTTACCTGTTACAACGGTGCATTGGCTGGGAAGGTTTTGTACAGCAGTATGCATCATAGGACTCTGGTCTGGCCGTATGAGGAGAAGAATCCTTGGGTCCAGAGAGAGAGAGAGAGAAAGAGAGAAGGGAGGGCGGAAGTCTATCCCAGATCCAGAGTTTCAACCATAGGTTGTGGTGCTGCTACAGCAAGCAATACAAGGCCTGCAGGAAGAAGCCGCTAGGCAACAGGCCCTGTTAGCAGAAACAATGGAAAGCACCCATACATGACCGACAATTCAGGTGGGGATGTGTGGCTATGGGGCTAGGAGTGACCCTGAGGTAGGAAATGAATCACCTGCGGTCATGACTGAAGTGACAATGGAGGGCAAAACGGTCCGAGCTATGCTGGATTCAGGTTCATTGCAGACCATGGTGCAGAGCAAGATGTTATCGACAAGAGGAAAGGAGATGGTGGATCATGTACGGGTGCAATGTTATTGTGGGGACTCCCTCAGAGTCGATAGGGTAAGGGTCAGGCTTCAGGTAGGCGGTAGAGAATGGCAGATGCTAGTCGGGGTCGTCGAGCATTTGCCCTATCCAGTGGTACTGGGTTGCGACTGGCCTGATTTGTTGGGGGAGATAGCCAGGGCAAGGTCGAAGAAGGCGGCTGAGCAGTTCATTGTTGATACAGGACAAGTGCCCCCTGAAGAAGAGGCTGAACGAGAAGTGGGTGTCACTGCTCTGTGGGAAGATGAATATTTTCAGCTGGAGCAGAGTCGGGAGGCAGACTTTCGCTATGCATTGCATGAACACCTAGCTCAACGAGATGGCAAGGTCTTATGGCCAGAACTGATTAGGGTGACGCCGAGATTCGAGGTACGGAACAGTCTACTTTACCGCAATGAGCTAGGCAAGCCGGGAGGGGAAGAAGTCATACAGCTGCTAGTACCTCGGCAATATCGATGGGCTGTTGTGAAGGTGACCCATAAGCTACCTATGGGGGGGGGGGCATCTGGGCCGAGACAAAACGGAAGCCCGCATTAGGGCGAGATTCTTTTGGCCTGGACTGCTGCAAGAGGTGGCGAGATATTGCGCCTCTTGTCCGGTGTCTCAAAAAGCAGACCCGAGGCACCCTCAAAGGCCCCTTTAATTCCTATGCCTTTGATAGAGGTTTCATTCGAACAAGTAGCCGTGGACATCGTGGGGCCACTTCCCTGAAGCAGTACTGGGAACCAGTATATTCTAGTACTACTAGATTACACGACCAGGTACCCGGAGGCCATGCCAATGAGGACAATATCAGCTCCGAAGGTGGCAAACGAACTACTGAAAATATTCTCTCAGGTAGGACTCCCTAGGGAATTGTTGATGGACCAGGGGACAAATTTTACCTCCCGCATCTTTGAGGGAGTGAGTAAAGCCCTAGGGATTAAACATCTGAAGACAGCTGTCTATCACCCCCAAACAGATGGACTTGTGGAACATTTCAATCAGACATTGAAACAGATGTTAAAGAAGTTCGTGGCCGAGAGCCCGCAGGACTGGGATAAAACAATACCACCTTTATTGTTCGTGGTAAGAGAGGCACCCCAAGCCTCAACGGGGTTTTCACCCTTTGAACTATTATACGGCCAACAACCCCAGGGAATACTCCATTTGATTAAAGATGGTTGGGAGGAACAACAGGGGTAAAGAACAGGTCTTGATACAGTACATGGTATAACTACAGGAGCGCCTGGGGGCTGCTCAGAGTGAGGTCGTAGGGAATCTCAGAGGCACAGCAACGCCAGGCAAAATATTACAACCAAGGCGTCCGAGAACGGAAGTTTGAGGTAGGGGACCGCGTATTGGTTCTATTACCAGATAGAGAGAGCAAGCTGCTCACCCGGTGGCAGGGACCCTACGAAGGGGCCCTTGGATTACAAGGTGTATCAGGTTGACAAGCAAAAGAAGAAGCAGATATACCACATCAATCTGCTGAAGAAATGGCAAGACCGAGAGTGTATGTATCTAGCCTCTTGGCCTGATGAACTAGAATTAGGACCCTCCTTAACGGGGGAAAGCGGACCGGGTGATGTGGAACTGGCCTCGCAATTAACAGAGGATCAGAGGGAACAGGCAGCCAAACTAATCAGGGAGTTTGCAGACATGTTCCAGGAAACACCTGGGGAAGCTCAGGGTGTGGTACACTAGATAAAAACTCCTCCAGGCCAGGTGATCTGGGAGAGTTGGAGACGGATTCCCCAGCAGCTACAGAGTCAGATAAAAACAGAAATTGAATTGAACAGAATTGAAATGATGTTAGAGAATGGCGTCATATGCAGATCCCACAGTGACTGGCAGTACCCAAACCGGATGGAAAGATTCATCTATGTGTGGATTTCCAGAACATAAATGCGGTAGCAAAGTTTGATGCCTACCCAATACTGAGAGTGGATGAGCTGGTAGAGAACATTGGTCAGGCTCGCTACATCTCCACCTTAAACCTGACAAAGGGCTATTGACAGGTGCCAGTAGCACCTGAGGACCAGGAGAAGACGGCCTTCACCACTCCGTGGGGGCTCTTCCAGTTCCAACGCATGCCGTTTGGACTACATGGAGCCGCAGCCACATTCCAGCGACTAATGGACAGGGTTTTGCCCCCCCATATGGGTTATGCTGCGGCATATATAGACGATATTATCATCTATACTGAAGAATGGGCTGAACACCTCAAAGCGCTAAGGGCAGTGGTACAAGACTTGAGACGGGCCAGGCTGACAGCCAATCCAAAAAAATGTACCATAGGGAAGGAAGAAATGCAGTTTCTGGGTTTCCTAGTAGGAAGTGGGAGAGTGAGACCACTATTAGGCAAAGTGGAGGCTTTGCAGAGGTACCAAGCTCCACAATCTAAAAAACAAGTGAGGGCTTTCCTGGGGCTAGCCAATTATTATAGAAGGTTTGTGCCCCACTTCGCAGATCTAGTGGCACCATTGACAGAGATGACAAAGGCGAGGGCCCCTGCTAAGGTAAGATGGACACCGGAGGCGGAGAACGCATTCCAAGCGGTGAAGGAAGCATTGTGCTTGCAACCTATGTTATATACCCCAGACTTTAATAAACCCTTTCTGGTGCAGGCCGATGCATCAGAACTGGCAGTTGGGGCAGTACTGATCTAGCTAGAAGAGGAAGAAGAACGCTCCATGGCATACATAAATAGGAAATTACATCCACCAGAGCGGAATTATGCCACAATAGAGAAGGAATGTTTGGCAATCAAATGGGCCGTGGAAACACTCCGCTACTACTTGCTGGCAAGACGGTTCACACTGATTACGGACCACGCGCCCCTGCGCTGGTTACAGAACATGAAGACGGACAATGCTAGACTGATGAGATGGGCCCTGAGTTTGCAACCCTATTGTTTTGAGATAAAACATCACCCAGGCAGCAAGAATATAAGTGTGAATTTCTTCTCGAGGCAGTATGAAGAAGAGGTGGGGCCTGGAAGAACAGAAAGACTGCGGCCAACCCTTTGTGAATGGCGAGTGATGAAGGCCAAGGGACGGCCGAGAGATGGACTCCTAACTATCAATTAGTCAAAGACTGTAGGGGAAAGATAGGCCTGAGTTGCACCCTACCAAGGGTAGCTAGTGTGGGGGGACTACCTGTGGCAGGGTAACTCCTGACAAATCCCACACGGTGCGCCCTTGGGTAAAAGGCGAGAAAGAGGCGCCTGAAAACCTCTGCCTCTGGTATCCAAGTTGCTGGGTGCTGGAAGAAAGGCCAAGAAAAACCCCAGATTGGAGCGACAGCTGACGAAAAGGAAGATCTGCCTCGATGAGTCTGGGTCTTAAGTGGGGAGGTGTATCACAGAGCACTTAGGGGCCCTGTGCCTGAAGAGGGGAAAACTGCTAGGGAAGGAGCCCTAGCAGTGACTAAGGAGCACAGCTGTGGGCTGCCAGGGCCACCAGGAAAGGTCAGCTGACCAGAGGGGGCAGGGCCTGGCCAGGCACTCATGGAGTTAGGATGCAAGTACCGCTCGAGCAGAATGAAGGATGGTGGCTCCAGGATGTGGGATCAATGTTGTTATAGCCAGGCGGCCTTAACTTAAGTTATAGCCAGGAGGCTTGTGTTTGTTTTGTTAGTGTTTGGAACTGGTGGTTTTGGTGAGGCTAGCAGGGGTTGGAGGAGGCCTCATAAGGGCCCAGGGGTGTGGGGCCCTAACGCCCAGGAGGGCGCAATTCAGCGCCAGTGGGGGCGCAGCTTGCAGGGTGCGTAGACCCCAGGTCAGAAAGGGGTATTTGGAGAGCCCAGGTATGAGCATGGCAATGGTGAGCCCCAGAGAGGGAGCAGCATTATTAGGGAGCCCAGCGGGGGCACAGTGAGCCCCAGAGAGGGGGCAGCACTATTAGGGAGCCCAGCAGGGGCACAGTAAGCCCCAGAGAGGGGGTGTTATTGGGTGGCCGTAGTGTGGCGCGGTGAGCCCCGGAGAGGGGGCAGCACCTACCAAGGCCCAAGGAGAAGGCAGCAGTGCTGAAAGAAGGGGGTGGCACTTAAGAAGGCCCAGAGAGAGGGCAGCACTTAAGAAGGCCCACAGAGAGGGTGACGGCACTTGAGAAGGCCTAAAGAGGGGCCAGATCAGGGAAAAGGCCGATACATAACAGATATTCCGTCTGCGAGGTTTGGGCTGCAGTATTGGGGAGGATAGGAGCTGCAGATAGCACCCCCTGGCAACAGGGCAGTACAACAGCAGCCTCCCGCTAATTATCATCAACTAATTAATTAACATCAAGGCATGGCAGGTGAAAAGGCGGGTGGTTGCCTCAGGAACAGGTGCATGGGTCACAGTTTAGCTCGGCCCGGAACAGTTACCTGTTACACATACCAATACTGAAAGACTCTTACAAATACTGACCAATTGAAAATCAAACATGGGAACCAATATAATTGGCAACATATAACCTATATGGCACATTGGTCTTTCTTAAATAAAATATGTCTCAAAGACTCATTTGTTCTTAAAGCATTCATTTCATTTTGATTGAAACCAATCTTAATTTCATCTGAATCACTGCATTGAGCAAGCCAGGATGTCATACTGAAACACCCTCAGGGTCATCAATGGAAAGAGTATGAAATGATGCCCTTGTCAGCAATAAGTAAAAACTTAATAGCTCTCTTTCTTGCTTCTTTTTACTGCTCACAAGCTTGGCTGTTACTCCATTTACCTAGTTCCTTCTTTTGCTTTTTTTCACTCTCCCTTCCTTGAATTTTGAAATACTTCTTTATTTATGGTACTCGGATGTCATCAGCAGTTGAAGTGGAAACAGGAAATGTCATTGCTCAGCCTCAGTTTTCAGAAGTATCATGGTGACCACTTGTTTATGGTTGTTAACAAATTTAGAAGTTCATGTGTATGTGCATGTGCAAATATTTATTAAATGAGCATGGTAGGAGAAGAAACCTTTTCAGATTTAAACATTTTGTAAATATTAACAGCAATATAAACCAATATGCATTTAGGTTACTAGTTAATCTAGTACATTACAAAGCAAAAACGTATGATACTTTGTACTATATATTATGCTATGTTCCGATAACTAAATGCAAAGATTTGTATGCTACATTTCAATAACTAAAAGACAAATAACTACAAGCAAAATATGAACTATTTTGAAAAGAGAAGGTGCAATCCAAATGTTGCAATTTTTGCAACAATTCCACTGAGATTAAAAAAAAAAAAAAAAAAACCTTATCAAGTTTCTCTCTACTGCAGTGGGGGGGGGGGTAGGAAAAGAAATATAATCACATGCCATTTCAATAATTTATGAAGAAAACTGCTTTCTTCAAAAATCTAATAAATGTAATACCATTTTGTGTTTATTACATTTGAAATGCATCAGTCAGGTCCTCAGTACTCTCTCTTCGATAAAGGTGCTCAACAAAAGTTTTGAAAAATCTAAATAATGATGTTATATCATTAGTAATAACCTGACCTATATTTTCCCAGACAACTTATGAAAAACAGACTCTTGAAGAAAGCTGTCCACTGGGAACTTGTTTCCCCCAAGAAAGTTTTACTTGAAGGGATTCTTCTGGCACAGTGCTATCAGCATAACAATCGGTAGAATACTTTTGTATTTGGCCGTCTCCCAGAGCAATCTATTCTCAGGCAGATGGCACTGCCAAGAAACGTGATACCGCAGAGTAGTCATCTCAGGATCCCTGCAGCCAAGCATGTTATTTTGTAGCAGTTTTTTGCCATGCCTTCTGGTATGCCAACACTTCTCTCATAGAACTGTGTGGGTTTGAAGTCAAATTCCTACAAAACCCTGTTACATCCTATAATATACTTATTTTTTTACATCATTTTTTCCATCTCATCACTAAAATCATGGATGACAGACTAGCGGAGCTGTAGTGTCTCTTAAGAAGCCAGACATAAAATAAAGAAACTAAGAATAAGCGGGAGAGAAACAGTAAATGCCGCCAACTAGTTGCTGTAGGAATTCACTGAATAATTACACACAGTAGCAGTGGTTTAAGCCTCACTCAAGCACTTGCAAAGGAAGTCTGGAATAGGTAGCAGTAGCTCCAAAACGTTCTCACGTGGAAGGCCACATTTCTGAACATATGTGCCCAGTTCTGCTACACCCAAACAGCAAGATGACAACTAGTCAGATGGTAAGAAATAGGTAGCAGCAACCACTCTTTGGAAGCTTGCAATCCTGGACTCCCATCAGCCAGTGGCCAGCTTGACCCTCTGCTACAAACAATCATTCTCCACACTGTGTAGTGTCTGCTTTGATCAGAACACGTAGAGTATCTGGGTCTGCTTTAAAAGTTGAAGGATGTCTTCGTGCACTTCTTGACCCTTCTATCTTTCCAATTAGTCTCCAAATTTCACATTCTCCCAAATGGGGAGTCTGAAGGAGATCAAAAATAGACATCTTTTTTGTTTCGTATCAACTCACCAGATGTAGCAAAGATATTCCTCAAAGACACCCTAGCTAGCAGAGGTCACTGAGACAGCCAAATAGAATTAGTGAGGTATGAAGGAATATAAATGGCCAAAAATAACTGCTTTAATTTCTTACATTTTCTTACCTCAGGCTCTACGAAATTTTGAAGCTTCAAATCACCAGTTGCTTCAGGAGGCCTTAACAGCATATAGCATGACAAGTATATGAACAGTACTTTTAACCCTTATGGCTTTAGAAGTGTTTGCATAACTTTCAGGGAGCATATTAAAGACTCCTAACCTTAGCACAGCCAGAAGGCAAGGTAAAGATGCACCATATAGGCTGAATCAGAGCTGCATAAGCTTTTATGACACACGCTCACAAACTGAAGTAAACTATTGCTTTACTTCATGAAGTAAGCTCATGAAAGCTTATGCCTCTCCAATTCAGTTAGACTATGTTGTGCATCGCTAACTTGCCCTCCGCCTGTGATAAAATGGGACTGAGGTGCTATACAGACTAAATAAATAAGAGGCATAAGCTTTCATGAGCAAAAGCTCACACAAAGGAAGGACATTAAAGCAAGCTGAATTTTCTTATTTGTGTGGGACAAACCTCTCTACAGAAAAGTCCAGGCAAATATTAAATACTACTTTTAGGATAAGTCTGTGAAATTTTGCCATAAGACCATAACACTGCGCATGCTAAGCTCACTGGCATTCTCCAAAAGTAGGCAAGATTCTCTCCCTCTGCCAATTAGTGAGATGACCAGAGTCCAAAGTTACAAGGTTAACCACACTGCTTCTTTCTCCTAAATCTCACTCCAGCATGCAAGTAATGTGGAAATATTGCTTTTTTTTTTTTTTTTTTTTAAGACTGGGAAAGCTTTATGAAACAGTTTTACAATTATTTCTTTTTTTAAGTATGCACTGCAAATATTCACCCACCTATTTTAAACTACAGTAACACCACTGTGTCTCTGTTCTGCTGAAGTACAAAAAATAGTTTCAAACATAGGAAAACAGCTGAAAAGCATTTCTAAAACTATGGGAATGTCTTTTAGTGTTTCCTGTTGTACTATTGTTTAGTACAGTGATGCCCAACCTTTCCTGACTGGGAGCCAGATGAATGGTGTAGCGTCAGTCACAGGTCAGACCCAGTGCACAGGATTGGCCTGTGGACCCTATCCAACACGAGGTCAGCATGAGTGTACACGCCAGATCGGGCCTGCCACCCCAGCACTGGCCCAAATCAGGCCCACCACCTTCCTCACACAGAAAAGGGGGCCCAGAAAAAAAGGAGAGCATAGATTTTACTGTCAAAGAACTTTTTAAAGTTGAGAGAATAGCAACTTAAGACAATTTTGAGCTGCTCAGCCAGTTAAATAATACACCATTCTTTAAACATAACAGCCCACTGTTGCCCTTAAATAATGAATTTGCCTATGTATGCTAATGGGAAGCAATACTCTCTTTGTATATGATTTATATTTATTTATTCAATGTATGCCATTCTTCCCTAGAAAGGCTCTAGGTAGCTTACAATAAGAGGACTGAAAAAAATTAAAGAGAACTGAGTAATTCATAAAACAGAAGCATGACAATTGAAGAGGTTAAGTATTCTAAAATAAATTTAATTTAAAATATATAATATCATCTACACAAAATAAACAAAACCAGTATCCAAGAATCTAAGAGCTCTACAAATTTTCCCCTCATCACACAAACTCAAGAAGCTTGTTCTTTCTCTTTGTTCTTCCCTATTATAAAAGCCTCAAAGAGAAAATGGTCTTTGTATGACCAAAAGGTTAAGACCTACAATAATGAATAATATATACTTAAGAATATCTACAATGACAAAAACAGAATTAGAGCTAAATGAGTTAGCCACCCACCCAACCTCAGAAATCACCAACTTGAAATCTTGAAGTCAAGCACCAACTTGGAGCTTCAAGCTGCAAAGCACCAATCTGAAATCTAGTCAAGTCCACAGTTATGAAGATTGCTGTTAATGCTTACTATTTAAATTAAAAATATGAAAATGAGATTGTTAAGGTCCAAACAATTGGGGGTTGGACTCGATGATCTATTGAGGTCCCTTCCAACCCTATGAATCTATGAAACAGGAGAAGGTGATTTTTTTATTTTTTTAACAAAGAAAAAAGTACAGCCAGTCTCAAATTCTGTCAAATACAGAGAGACACAAAGGAAGAAATTTTACCTTATACAGGTTCTTTACTGCATTCCTCATTATAACATCCAAGTGCCATCCAATTACATTAGCAAAATGACTAATATCCACCACATTTGTTCCCCTCTTCTCTCCACCAAAAAAACCAACGTATTATGGCTTTCCATTTTGATTGGCTCATGTTTGACAAATTGTTTTGTCTTGAAAAACAAGCTATTTATTCTGAGAGTTACAATAATCAGAGCTAGAGCCTACAAAAATGTTTTGCGCTAATGAGCAGATGCGAACATGACTAATCACCCTGAGGCAAGGATGTTTATGGGTGATATCTTATATCACTGCATGGTTAGGATAGACTTAAACAAGATTTTGGGTATGAAGTCAACGAGGACCAAGTTCAACCAGAATTTTCAAATTGTCCCCAGCTGGACTGTGCCACATGAAGCACCTGCTCTGGCTGCTCCAGGACCTGCATCTCACAGGACAAGTCCCAGATCAGCTGAAGCAAGTATCAAACCTGGTATGCTGGAAAAGGGGAGAGGGGATGAGGTCCAGACTGGCCCGAACTACTTATCTGGCTTGTAGGGCTGAATGAGTTTGACATAGCTGTAATAGCCCTTATTAACATTAAAAGTACACTGTTTTCCTTCACCTACATTCAGAACTCTAGAATCTAACTGTCCCATATAACTTTAGTCAATTGAAGTCAGAAAGATTAAATAAACCATGTACAGCTAACACACAGGCTAACTACAAATCTTCATGAGCATTAACTACACAACCCCCAATATTTCCTGGCAACACCAGATCATTTAAATAGTAAAAATAAAAATCAAATTAATACTTTACTTATAATTTTTATAGAAAATGTAGACTGTGCTCAGCCCTCTCATGGGGTAAATTCTCATGTTTAAAAATATATGGTGTAAAAAATTATTAACGAGCAAGACAAAAAACCTACGCATACAAGAATAACCAAGAAGTTCCGACTGAATAATCTGCTCATACTTTGTAATTGAATGGGTACCCATGTGGTACATTGCTCATGTGGAGAACAAAGCTTCTAGTATTGATTTATTCATCCATCAAATACTTTTACACAACATGTCAAAAACTTTCCTCTAAAACTATTCAGTACACCATCATGAGATGCTCATAGTAAAAAAATGCTCATAGTAAAAAAAGAGATGCAAAAAATTAACTTTATTTTTAATTCGAAATGGAAATACTAACGAGTCCACAAATGCCAAGAAAATTCAATTAGTTTTTGTCAAAGTTACTAACACCATTATGCCAAGTATCTTTAAGGTCTGTTTCTCTTCAGGACTGCAAAATCTTTAAAATAAAGTGTTTGAGAGCTGTTACATGACTGAAGTCATGTTAGTCAATTCCTTATTTGTTTGTATTAGTCCAGTAACATTTTTTCTTGTCAAATACACCCTCTGGACCACCAAAAGCAGCATTGGGTACATACACATTGAATATACAACCCAAAGTTGGAAGAAGACATTAAGCTTTTAATGTCATCACATGGATACGGTGAACCTCAAATACTGCAAAGATTTTGGTCTCAGAAAGTTAATCAAAGTCAACCTTGTCTAGCTGTGGACCTTTAGCTGGACTTTTTGGTCAGATTACATCATTCGTTTAAAATTAATCTCTTTTAGATCTACTACAAACATTCTGATATTCTGCCTCAAAAAAAAAAGTCTCATCTGTGAAGGATATTTGTCTTGCTCCAAATGTACGTCATTACAACAGCACTGTTCACCCTAGGGCAGAGGCTCTTGAGGTAAGCCCCTTCCAGGGAGGCCATGATGTCAGTGAAATGCCAATGTGAAATGCCTCACACACCTGCTGAGTGGGAGATTGGGAAGCAGCTGCAGCTCTTTCTGCAGCCCTTCCAGTCCAACCCCACATGCTTCTACTAGGTGGGTGGGACTCTCCCACAGCCCCGTCTCCAGGACAAACATGCAAGATTGGACTGGGAAAGGCCAAAGCAAGAAAATGTACTCTGGCCACAGCCCTTAGACCTGCTTAGCCAAAGGAGTCGGGCTGGGCTGGAGCAGCCATTTGTAGGGAACAAGGACACTCAGGGCAGGTCAAACCACCCACCTCCTTCTCCACTCCTGCAAATACCAGCGGGGCAAAAGCCTCACCCTGGCTGAAAACAGCTGCGGTAAGCAGAGGCAGCACAATGGTGATTCTCAGCTACAGGTGCCAAATCCCAAAGTTACATAGGGTGCCCTCATTCTAAAAAAGACTGAGAACCACTCAGTCCAGTCTGTCAGACGTTACTGAATTGATGCAGGCAAAGTATAAAACAATCAGATTCATGTTATGTTTTTTCTTCACCTTTTATCTCTTTCCCAGGGCCCCAAATCTGCCTATTTATAAAACTAGTTTTTAAATACAGTAAGATTTCCAGAGACACTAATTTGATACTTACAGGTTCCTTATATGCTTTCATGTTCAAAATTATGTTTAAGATTGAAACACTATATTTGGTTTACATCTCAGAAGATGGCATGCTTTGTTTAAAAAAAAAAAAAAAAAAGAACGTCAGAAACATCAAAGATAGAAAGTCCCAGCTAAAAACTAGCTTTTTCACTCAATCTAATCATGATCAGTCACAGGATACTGATCTTCACACCACTCCATTCAACACTGACTCAGGGGTATCAATTATGTTTAAAGGCCTTCACAGAAAACAGGATATAGCAGAAAAAACTACCATATTCAAATATTTAATTTAATTAAAATTATTATTCCCATCCGTTCACATGCTAGAACAGAGCACTGTTTTCACTCCATATTTATTATAATAACATTTCAGACATATGGTTAAAGTCTACAACCTTATTAAAGGGTTACAATGACAAATAGGGGAGCTTAAGCAGGCCATTTAGTCACCATAACCACAATACAATTTCATTTTCCTTCAGTTCGTAAAGTTTTTTATGTTCCACAAATCTAGATTTATGCCCTGCAAATGAATCAACTCTCATTCTACTTTTATTATTACTGTCTTCCATCTTTCCAGCACTTGGTGATCAGTAAGAGTGGAAGGCACAAGATAATGCATCTTTTCCCTCATTATTTACTACTTTATCATCAGAATAATTCTGCAGTAAGCAATCAAGTTTTTCTTTTGTGCACTGCTGTGTTTATCCTATATACATGAAGAGATTTAATATTTGGCAACATAACTGTTCTTCTTCCATGGCTGGGTGCCAGGCAGTATCAATCGTGACTTGCCTACAATTTTTTTTTTTTAATAAATGATTTACAACCCTATAACTAATGAATCAGAATGAGAAATTCTGGGGGAGTTGATATTTACTTTGAAACTGCTCAATGATGGATTCACAGACACAGAATAAGCAGCCTTGCATCAAAGATTGAAATAAACTGTTTAACTTTTTAATAAACTACATAAGGAAAAAATACTTACTTTTTCTTTGCTTTTTCAAATTTCTCATACTCTTATTTGACAAATTAATCCACTTCTGACCAATTCCTTTTATCAACTTCTATCATCCAATTTTCCTCCATACAGTGCTCTCTTTCACTGCCAAAAAATCTAAAGTCTGAAAAGCAGACATGATATAGATCTTTTGATACACTCCTTACAATTATTTGATGTAATGATCAAAATCGGCAATTTGGAAAACTGCACTTCTGACAAAGCATTCCTGAAAAGTAATTTGTTTCTCTGGTACAGTTCAAAAATGTATGTTAGAATACTTTTTTAAAAAGCATAAGAATAAAATTACTTATTATAAAGTTTCACAATATATATTTTACTTAAGTAGCGTGCTCTTGGATAGCTTTATGCTAACTAAACTAAACGTTACTTAAACTAAAAATGACAAAGTGTAATCTACTGGTACCTTTCCTACTGCAGCATACTTCTAGACCTGAGCACTGCATAAAAAAAGCTCAGCTAGTCATCTGCTCTCATCAGAGGAAGTGATGCATAGAAAACAAACAATTTTTGTCGTACTGGCTCCAGTACGGCAGTGTTATGCAATTAAAAATGCACACAAGCAGCATTTAGAAGCATATTTTTATTAGCTAAATCTAATTATACCTTATCAAAACTGTGGCAAACTTTAAGCAAAATGTTTTGTACTTAATAAAACTTTGCTTTAATATAGTAGTCAGCTTAAGCTACAGTTAGTGCTGACTCAATTGTACTGATTGCTTAGGGCAGCTAGGTCCTTTAGGATCTTACAACAGGTAAATCTCATCTTTTAACCTCTTATTTCTATATATAAATTGTAAAAAGAAAACACAAGGTTTTCTGATTTTTCAACTTCTAATCTTTTTTCTGACTTTGAATAAAGTAACCATGGGACTGAACTAGATAAATATATGGAAAAAGAAAATATTCTTCATCATCTTTCAGAAGAGGATATGCTGTTAAAAGCTACTTTAACACTTCAAACTAAGTCTAGGTGCTTAACCAGTGACTCCTGAGACTTGCATCTAGACTCTTGAGGCCTGTAACTTGAATATTATTTTTATGAAATTTGATGACCTATTTTAAAGCCTTAAAATCAAAATTGAAAAGAATTTTAAGTGCACATTTAAATATAGAAAAATGTGTCTTAAAATAAAATTTTATCCACTATAACCATTAGTAACTATTAAGCACCTTTATTAATGCAGGTAGCTGAAATAGAGGCATTTCTGGCTAGAGGTAAGAACAATACCACTGCCTAAAACAAAAGCACATGTGAGAAGCTACTTAAACTTTTGAACTTTGTCTTAGTGAAGGGCTGGATGGTGTTAGAGAAACAGAATAGGAGGAAGCAGAAAGCAGCAAGAGAGCAGTAGAAGTAGTAAGACCAAGAGAAAGATCTGTGGCTACATTTATAGTAAAGTGCTGGTTGAAAGTAGCTTTAAACTGTGGGCAAGAAATTGTCTGCTGTTATTTGATTCCTGATATATTCAAGGAACAAAACCAGGGTGACTTTGATTTAAACCAAATCAATTTAAATCACAATTTAAATCACTGGTCAAGAAGCCTCAATGTAATCATGATTTTCTACTAAAAGTGCATTCTTGTTTGGTATAACCTCGATTAAAATATTCCCAAACAGAATCTCTTTTATGGCGAGGCCTGGCAAGCTTGCTGCCATAACAGGTTTTCCCTTCTACCATACCATTCCCTAGCTAGATCTCAAATCAATGGAGAGGCTAGACTCAGAAACTTCTCTCTCAAGATTTCTGGAATATTCTGCTCATGATGTTTCTCTTGCCCCTCCCTTCCTTGCATCTATCTCCAGATTCTTCCTCCTTGCCCAGATCTACTACACCTGCAACAAACCTCTATTTATTTAACTTCCTGAAACTTTGTACTTTTAGAGGGAGGTAAGGGCTTGACTGTGTATACACAAACAAGCAGCATGACAAGAGGGATGATGGGCAGGTAATCAGGTCTGTTATTTCTCATCTCCATAGACTGCTGTTAACAAGAATATTATCAACACTGGAGACACATTCACAACTTGAGAACTGAAACTAAGCATTGTGATGCTCTACAGACTTGAGAACTTGACAAGGTGGAACTTGCAATCTGAGATTGATGAGCTGCCCCAGAGCACCTCCCTGACATTTATAAAATAGTGCGTCCTTGGTACCAGTCTTCTGGTCTCCTTAGCACTAACAGGCCTAGCACCTGCAAAATAATGAGAGGCCCAAGAGAAGGTCTCCAAGAAGGTTGTAAAAAGGTCTCATTATAATGCTAA
>JAGPOW010001338.1:42540047-42552732 GCA_030014935.1 Caiman crocodilus
GGCAATAAAAACTTTTTTTCTTTCAAACTTCCAACTGGTATTCGTATATTGGCTCACGCATACCGGGCAACAAATTCAGACTTGGGCTGAAGCATAACAGCATCATAGAGATGCTTAAAGGGATCTTTTAGAATGATCACTGAGTTCCACTGGTAGTGTTCTGCAATTTCAGTTATTATTTTCAAAAAATAATTCTGGGAATTTTTCAGGGTTTATTTTCCAAACATAAAAACCGAGTTAAAATTGGGATAAAAGGAAGAAAAGAAAAATAACTAACTAATAATCAGTGAAAATGCTAGTATTAGATACAGTAAAAGCCCTGTTATCCCCAACACAAGTGAGAAATGATGGGTGCCAGTAATCTAAAAATGCCAGTTACTCAAGGCACAGGGGTTTCTGGCCAGATGTGGAGCAGGAGGTGGGGGGTTCGCAGTGCAGCAGGGAACAAAGCAGCGTGGCACCCCACTGCTTTAGGCAGCACAGCAAAGCAGCGCGGCACAGTACTATGTGCATCTTGCCTCTTTCAACTGTACAGCATGCAGCAGAGCAGCATGGCATGACACTGTGTGCATCCCCCCTGCTTTCAGCCGTGCTGCATGAGGCAAAGCAGCGCAGCACAATGTGCATCCCACTGCTTTTAGCAGCCTAGCAGGAGGCAAAGTGCCACCACGTACATCCTGTTGCTTTAGCGGCACAGCAGGCATCAAAGCAGAACGGCACAGTATGAAATGAAAAACAGTTGTAGAAATCAGTAAAAACTAAAAAACTACAGTTAAAGAATATCAGGTAATTTATCGGTGAAATTCGGTAAAAACCAAAAATGCAGAATTCTACACACTGGGTTAAGTGGTTGTCTTTAGTCTTTGCTAAACTATAGTGGAGCTTCTGGGAACCCCATAAGATTAGGCCCCTAATATAGTCCATGGCCTGTTGTGACGTATTCATAAAACTTTTCTATAATAAGTTAAATTAATATATTGTCTCAAATAGTATATAGTAAAAAGTTAAAATCCCAATTCTATGATGATGTCTTTGAACTCTAACATACCTAAAATTAAAACTATCTTTACACAGGTTTATTTTTTTAAAAGCATCTTACATTTTTAAAAAAAATACAATTACATTAAATAATCTGATTTTTTTAAACCAAATTTTAATTTCTGATTTTTATCCACCTTAAACAAACATTTACATGTTCTTTAGTTATTAAGAGAATTTCATTAAAGAAATTATGAGACGTCATTTCTCCCATAATTGAAACATAGGCCCTGGAATTCTGACTAACTGCTAGGCAAAAAAGAAGTAACGCCGTTTTCCATTAGTAAACAGCACAGCAGCTGATATGACTGTTATATGCAGGAAGTAAACAGGAAAGAAAACTAGACAGAAAGTCACATGATGAAAGAACAAAATGACAGTAGTCAGCAGTGTCTCCTGAGGCACAGCATGGTGTTGAACTACACCTTAAATCAGGGATCCTGGCTTTCACTGTTAAAAAAACCCTAAATTCTCTGATTAAAAAGCTTAAAATTCACATTTTTCTGCAAATAAAATGAAATGCAACTCTATATATAGGTATCAGTTGAACATAATGTTTTAAAGCAGTTTGGAATCCTACCAGTGCCTCAATAATTATAATAAAATAAATTCTAAATACATACAGATTTTGGCATTTGATTTTGGTTGTTTTATCATGGAAAATCAGAGCTTCTTCTTGCTCTCCAGGACACGGGTCCAGCTGCAGCTGTGCCCCTCACTGCGCTGTAGCACTGAGTACACCAATATGCCCATGCCCTGACCTTGCCCATGCCGGTGCCCCTCACTCCCAATCCACAGCTACCCCAACCCTGCTGGTGCCCTTCACTCCCAACCCGCAGCTCTCTACACCCCCCGCCAGCCCTGCCAAAGAGGCTTCCAGCTGACAGGGCTATGGGACCTGCTAGCTACTGCAGCCAGAGCGGAGGGCAAAACCTGGCCCACCCCATCTTGGGCAGCACAGCCAGTGTGAAACCAAGAGCCCATGGAGGCCAAAAGAGGATGAGGGCTGCCCACTGCAGGGCTCTCCACCCTGCTGCCCTCTCTATGATGGCCTGTGCAGCCCAGCAGGTAGGACCCAGAGTGGGAGGGCTAAGCAGGACAGGGAGGCTCAGTGCCACCATGAGCCCTGTACCAGCTGCACTGCCAAGGTAAGGCACCCCCTGCCTGGCAGCAGAGGGGGCAGCAGTGCAGAGTTGTGTCTCCCACCCCGCTGCTGCCAAGAGGGCAGGAGGCATCTTGCTATGACAGCACAACTGGCACAGGGCTCCCGGCAGTGGCAGCACCAAAGCTTCCCACTCTGCTCCACCCTCACGTACCAGATCCCACCTGTTAGGCTGCAGGGGCCCCAGGGGAGGGGAGCAGGGCAAGAAGCCCCAAGCCCCACAGTGGGCAGCGTGCATCCTCCCTCACCCTGCACACAAATCCTGGAGGGCACAATCCCTACCCCATGCTGCCCCGATGTGTTGCCTCTTGCACCTAACCCCTCTGCCAGGCCCTGCAGCCACACATTCCACACATTCCAGCCACAGCCCTAGATACCACCCCAGGTGAGCATCAGCCCCAGCCCCAGCTGCCAACTCTGCCCTACTCCCTCCCTCACTGTGGCTGCCTCAGTCTGGCCTCCTGCATCGCCTATGCCCCCTCTCTCCCCCCACCATAGACTTACCTGCAGGCAGCTGGAAGAGCTGCTCTCCACCACTGCCTGGCTGTATTGCTGGCCACATGCAAGTGTGCACATGCATAACGCACATGGTGCCGCCTGAGTCCTGCTTCCCCCAGCCCCAAGCAGCCCTTACAAGGTGCAACTCTGCCAGCTTGCACGGAAAAACCTAGTTTGCTGCATTTTTCTCCTTTAAAAATCTGTGTTTTCCCATGTCAAACAGAAAACCCAGATCCCTGCTCATTATACATCTGTTAGGGAAGACAAATTCCCTAATTTAAACAAGATTTGAGATGCAACATTTCAGTTCCTTGCCTACCCCCTACCTATTTGTGAATTAAATGCACTTAATGGTCTACTTAAAATGTTCTGCCAGTCCTATCTTACACGACTCCTCTGAAAGAAAAACAAAGCCTCCAGTTAATGCTTCCCAAATAAGCCTACCTTCTACTAACAGCAATTATTACAAATTCTAGTTATTACTGGATAGCCTCTGTACCATCTGCTACAGTGGGGGGCAACCTTTTTGGCAAGCATGCTACAAGATAAAGCACCACACACTCCTCAAGAACCATTCCAGTCCCCTCCCCCGCATTCATCTGCTGCTCTGCTTTTTGCTCCCTGTATTCCCTGCCCTGTGGATCTACTACGTACTAGAAGTGCCACAGGTCGACTGCCCTTCAGAGATTCTACATTCTGAGTAAGGTGCTAGTATAGGCTTTAGTTCTTTTTATCAGTTCTTAAAACATCTCATCTGACATTCAATCTGTCAAGCAATCTACATACCCTTGTGACACACCCCAGCCCTGGATACAGTCTAGGTGAGCCTTGAAGACTCACACTAAGGGTGTTCTCACACCTTTGTGGTGCCCTTCTGTCCCAAACCCTCTCTTCCTGCTGTCTACTGCTTGGCCACTGAGGACCAACTTCTTGGCTTGGGGACTGATGTAACCAGTCTTGCTCAGGCACTGATCTATTGAGGTCCCATCCGATCCTAACATCTATGAATTGCCAGCTTTTAGCAGAAGCGGTTTTGCCAGCAAAAGAATCATACCCTTGTCCAGTCACGTGCTCAGAAAAAATGAATTCCCCTTTGCACAGAATGGGCAAACCTGTACAGTCGGATAGTCTGGAATCACAAGCATCACCAACAAGTGGTTTGTAAAAAGATAACAACCAATATTTTAAGAACAAGTATAAGAAGTCAATGACCATATATTGAGATCTAGACAGAGATAAGATAAAACAAACACAAGAAAATACAAGAATAACCTGTTCTTCCTCTGCACCTTACATCCAAGGATGCAATCCCTACCAAACTTTTTAATGCGTAAAATGTAGCTTCTGTCTCTGACTTCCCTGCCAGAGCCTTCTACAAGTTCTCCTGTTGGCTCCGGGACTTCAGACTCCCCTATACCTACAGAAACTAAAGACAATACCCTGCTCTCAAAGCAGGCTTAAGTACAGTTTCCTATCTGAGAAGGCATATGCCACCTCATGAATTCTTACGGGGGCAACACTATGCCTGTAACTTCCTGCCCCCACCTAAACAAGAATGTTTGCTAGAGCAGAAGTCTTTCCTGTTCTAATCAGAACAAAGGGAATACATGGTCCTTTCAGACAGAGATTTGCTAATCCAATGCATTACCTCTCCTCCTGAGCCATTCCTAGGGGTATGCAGGGCCCAGGGAACATCAGCCCGGGCAGGGCCAGGGTGTGGTTTGCAGCCAGAGCACAGAGGAGAACAGCCAGAGTGCAGAGCTAATGGCGCACAGTAGCCTGTACGGTACTGTCCACAGGGCCCCCCAAAGCATGGGGCCTGGGGTAGCCACGCTGATTCATTGCCCCCCTGACAGCCCTGCTTTCTTTCCCCCATAGTTTGAGTAGCCAGAGACACTTCTTTTAGAGTGTAATTCACCATTGTCTGTCTCAGAGCAGGTCCACATGGGAGACTCAATGACTCAAGTTAAATACTAATTCCAAGTCATTACCTCTTCTCCATGTGAAGAAGTGAGGGCCACATAAGTAAATCTGCCTCACAAAAACAGCCTTGGCTATAATATAATGTTATATCAAAATTACATGCATGTCAAATACTACAATGTACAGAAGCATAAGAATAAGGTTACGTACAGCTTGATGTTATCTATACATAGGGATTACATATGCCTTATCACTCAGTAAAATACACCCAAGAAAAAAAATGACATCCCACAAACCCCCAGTTCCTGGCAACCCAATTTCTATTTTCTTTTCTTGTAACATTTATTAGCTTAAGAAAATAAAAAATTCTCTCTTCCCTAGACACTTGAGGACATAAATATTCATCCTTGAAGCTGTTCATTAGAAAGTCTGCTTCCAGAAACACTTCATTTACAGCTAAGAATACCAGTCAGTTTAAAAAACATAACAAAACAAAAAACTAAAACCATTTTTGGTTTTTGCATTTCACTTTATGCTTGATTTCCCCACGTACTTGGATACCATATTAGAATTACTTTTAGCTTATGCCCTTCATTAACTTTAAAATTAAGAAATTGTGAGACACTGGAATTACAATGTTTTCCTTCTGACTTGGAGGGAATAGGAACTGGGCCATGAGAAGACCAACACTTAGACTTCCATCTAGGTGAGAAAACATCATTTCAACCAGACAAGACTCAGATCCATAATACTTACTCACTACTGGAAAATATGTTTTTATTATAATCTATTTTAAGATTTAAGTCAACAACTGAAGATACTGAAAATCAGTGTGCTGCAAACTTGGATAATTTCTTTAAATCTCCAGATGTTCTCTACAGATTCACTTCAATACTTCATTTCCACACTACACAGAATAGGGTTTAGATTTTTTTAAAATGCTGCTATCCTTTTGCTCCTAAAGTCAAGCAGCAGGTAATAGTTACAAGCCAAGACAGAAAGTGGCTCAAACCGAGCAGCAGCAAGGAAAGCATGCATATACCCTTGCATTCTTTGCCTCATGCAAGCAAGGGAATCCCCTCAGAACAAAGACATCAAGACTCCTGATAACTTCTACTTACTTGGTGATCCCAACAGACAGAAAATAAGGAAGAAACAATCACCTTGAGCAATTTTCTCCTACGGGACAGGAAAAATTACAATACAAACAAAAGGGCACCAAAAACATTAATTCACAAATTAATTTGTGCAGCTGACTCAAAATCTAAGGTGTCAATAAGGATGTAAAGATGAGGAGATGGGAGAAGACTAGGTTTCATTATTTATTTCTAGTTTTCAATGCCTTGGAGCCCCAGACACAGATCAAGACTAGTCTCTGAAGAATTTACAATTCCAAGTTTTTTCATTCATGTAGTTTACACTGGGGAATTTTCTTTAATGCCAGTTTCCTAATACAGCTTAGTCTAAATACAAAGTTTAACTTGGCTTAATAAATATGCTAAACATGTTCCAAACCCTTTCTAGACGTACATAAAGTTTAAAGTTAATTTATTATAATTTTATCAGTCAGGCTCCTGGAAAACTTAATTTAATCATACAATGGGCTCTGAGGAATTTCATCACAGATCCCAAAAATCACACATCCTTCCTGCCATGCCAAATGCTCAAGATATGGCATGGCAGGATGCAAGACTGTTAGGATCTGAGATAATATTCTTCAAACCACATTGCACATCTGCTAGGGAGTGGAGAACTGGAGAATCAGGGAGCTTATCCCCAGCCCCCCATGCCACAGAGCTGTAAATGGTGTGCCTTCAGCTTGCTGCACACACACCAAGATCTGTGAGGTTCAAGTCACAGGTTCAAATTAAAGCACAACATAAACCAGACACAAAGATTTTCTATACTTAATGTTTCGTTTACCATTTTCATCAGGTGATAAAACTGGTTGAACATGTGGCATGTTACGATTTATTGTATGGCTAACATGTTAATCATGAAAAACATAACATCTCCTAGGGGCCTTAATCTCATACTAATAAAATCACAATTGCTAGTTAATCTTACAGATAGTGTTAAACCAATGTAAGTGTCCCTACATAATATCTTACATTGATTTAGTGAAAATCAATGTGAAAAATCTATTTTAAGCCAGCATACCTTCACATATAAGCCTAGAGACAAGCAATCTAGCAAGCGCCAGAAAAAAGAGCTGTCAATATTGACTGTATAGATCAGTGGTGCTTAACTTTCTGGCTCCCTGGACCACATAAGTGGCACAGGGGCATTCTGTGGGCCAAATCCCATGGGTGGGGTCAGTCCGCAGGCCAAATCCAGCATGAGTCAGTCCATCAGCTTAGATCCCGCACACTGAAGCAACCGAACACAAGGGGGCTGTATCACCTGACCCACAGAGCTCCACACAGTTGAAGAAATTTGGTGGAGGCTAAGCAGTGGCCAGATGACATGGCTCCACAAGCTAACTTCAGTTCCTGGGTCAGAGTTGATATAGTTAACACCAACCTGAAAACAGACATTTTAAGCAGAGTTCAACATCAAATGAGAACTCACTTCACCCTTCCAGGATTCTTAATATGACAACTGAACTGCAAGAAAATACAGCTGAGCAAATCTTCTTAAAAAGGTAGGAAGGAAGGGCTGGAAGTAATGGAAGAGAAGGAGAAAAACTTCTGACAAATCCAAGAAGAAAAAGATTTGGTTTTTTCCCCTTTTTTTTTATTTGAGGACTCTTTCAATGTATTTTTGTTTCCTGTCATGTTTGCCATGTCCAGATTTCAGAAGCCAGGCCCTGCCCATCTGAGAACACCTAGGACTGAATGATTTTTTCTGAAATTATAAAAAAAACCCTGCTCTCACTGAATGCACCACTTCAAATTTACCTGTATAATTGTCTTCAAATACAATCTAGATCTAATAGAAAGCAGTATAATAAACACATACAAATCTCCCTCAAGTTAACGTCTAAACGGCAGTCTCTCTTCAAGAACCTATACCTGGTTAATCACATAGCAACTAAAGAATATATAATCACATGTCATAAATAACAAAATACTGAGATGGCAAAAGTTAATGTAATAACTCCCTATCAATATTTTACAGAAAAGTGAATAACTGATGAATGAAAGACTTGCTAAGTTTAGAGACAAAAAGAAAAAAAAAAAAATCACTCCTTCTCTTACTTTCCCAGACATACATGCCAGAAAGAAAAAAGAAATAAGCATGAGCCTGAGGCAAGAGAACTGGATGTCAGTTCGAACTATTAATCCCAGAAGACCAGCATGTTTTAAGGAAACTTTGTAATCTTTAAAGGATCAACTTAACTATCACTGGAGTGCTCAAGTTGGCATGCACTCAAAGACTGAATTTTCAGACCCAGCAAGCAGTGCCACCCGCAGCAGCTACACTGTAGAAAAGGCTAGATACCATTACATCCAACCAATTCTAAACAAGATATAAAAAAAAGCACTGTAAAAAACCTGCGAGTTATACCTAGCACCTGATAGTCTATCCAGATATTCACTTTCTCACTAGATTCCAAGTTTCAACTTCTCTGATTTACCAGTTTCACTCATGAAGGTGTCCAAAGACCAGTCAATCTGTAATCTATACACAAACATAGAATATCCTAATTTCAAAGATGCCCTTAAATATTAAATGATTTTTAAAGAGTCTACGTGTCAATGTGCCAATTATTTTTTGCATTTCTCATCTTGTTCAACAAACAGCAATAATGTCAGCTTTAATTTGGGGCTATTAGTGCTTTGATATCTAGGTTGGAAAAGATGCAGAGTAATTTTCATTTAAAACCATTATTTATTGTTAGAGGTTGTTTTAATGAGAATTACCTGTCTTGAAAAGTATAAGAGTTCAGTTTTCAAAGTGGACATTTTGGGCCATGTTTAAGTTGACAGCATCTCTGGGTCTAAAAAATCTTTTGACATACTTCTATCTCAGAGACCATTTTCTCTCCCCCCAAGTAGCCAGCTGAAATATTTAAAGGCAAGCCAGCAGGCTGCAATTTATACATCTCACTTCTATTGCCTCCAAGTTTAACGCAGGCATACCAAGCCTATATTAACAAAAAAGCTAGAAGAGCTGTGAAACAAATGTCTGTTTAGCATATACCTGGAGCCCTGCACCTGGAGCAGCCAGGAGGGCATCACCAAAAAGCTTGATGGACTATGACACACAAAAGCCAAGGTTGTTGCTCCCTTTAAAACAACCACCCTGCACTCAACCAGCCCAGCTCCTTGGCTCCGGGACATCACATGGGAAACTTCGCTAAAGAGAAGTCTGGTACCAGGGACAAAAATTAAAAGTTAAAAGACTAGAAGGAAGGATGAAACAGGGGCTGAGCCAGCTACCAGCAAAAACCCAGGCTCTCTCCTAAGGGATCCCAGTCCCTCGGCCCCGTGCACAGATGGGGCAACTGAAGGCCGCTGGTCCCCACTCCCTGCTCGCCAGAAAGCAGCCACCAGGAAGGAACTGGGTCCCCTCGGCCCAACCCGCCCCGGGGGAGAGCAGGCACGAGAAGGCCCCGGAGAGGGTCGGCCAGGGGTCGGGGCAGGGCGGGGCAAAGGAGGGGAGGGCGCCAGCAGCGAGGCGGCCGCGGCTCCGCGGGACCTAAGGGGCTCCCGGAAAAGCAAACAGGGCGGGGCAGAGCGGAGCCGGGGCCGGCTGCCGAGGTCCGGCGGGCAGCGCGACGCCGTCACCCACCGGGAGCCGAACTGGAGCCGAGCCGGGCGCCCCCCGCGGGCGGAGCTCCAGAACCCACGACCGCCGCTCTGTACACCGCCATCCTCGCCACCTGGCTCCGCCTGTCCGAACTGGGCGGAGCGGAGCGGGGCGGGGAGGAGGCGGGACTCTGCTCCGCCGCCACAGCCGCGGGCTCCAGCTCAGCGCTTGCCGTGCCCGGGCGGGGCTCGCGTGCAGTGAGGCGGCTTGCCACCCAGAGCTGACAGAGTGCCCATCTCTGCTGCCGAGCCCCTGCACCGCACGGAGGAGCGGGCACAGACCCCATGAGTGGGTCCCGGAAGCGGGGCAGAGCTGCACCTGCCTGTGGAGCCGCACGCGTTGTTCCTCGCGCAGGAAACCACAAATGGGCATGGTGTATGAAGCCCCGCATGCTTTTGTCTCTGGCGTATGAAATCGCATGTTGTTCCGTTCAAAATAAGCTAGAAGCTTTATTAACAGGCGAGGGGCTGTAGGGGAGCCTGAACCAAAGTCACTTCATTGGGCTGCAGGCACATCAAGAGCGTCCAAAAGAAGAGAGAGTGGGTCCCTACCACCTGCGAAATGAAGGCATTGCAGGTAGCATGGGACATTATCAAGAGCCATGATGTCAATGGACTCCCTCAGTACTGCCTGGCTAGAAATGCTGCTGCCACTGCTTTGATTTGTGTTTCTCTTTTTTCCCCACACCAAGATGGCTACAAAATAGATCGTGCTGCCACTGCTGGGCACTTTAAAACTTTGGATGGAGAAGGAATCGGGCTGCAAGGACACCAGTGCATCCCGCCCCACCCTGCTCCTGGATCCATCCCTGGGAGGCCCAGAGTCAAGTAGAAGAAACCCAGACGTAGGCACTTAGGAAACAACTTGCACAAAAGAAGACCTTCTTTCTGATCCCTGCAAATTGGCTGTGGCTTAGGCCCTGAGGGTGTCTGTCCTTTCCCACACGCTTCAAGATTTATTGCGTCATTTAACTGTTGTTAACTCTTCCGTTTTTCAACATCTTTGAGAGGCTGCAGTATTGCAAAGGTATTGAGAACTGGCCCTTTTGTAGCACAGGGGTTCTCAAGTTTTTTTAGACTTGAGACACCCCTTAAAAATGATAGCTCTTAGTTTCCCCATTTTTTGACTACAGAAAAACAGTAGAGCAGTTTCTCTGTTGCAAAGAATTCAGAAGGACCACAAGTATGTGTAACCGTAGTCACAGTGCTACCTACGGCCACATCCGGATTCAGGGTCTTGGGGTGTCAAATAGCCTCTTTCAACCTCCCAGCCCCTAAGGCTGGGGTCACCACTCCATGGACTGCTTTCTTGTAGTTTCCCCACACTTGAGTATAAACAGTCCAACTATTTACACAGTTTATTATTTACAAAACTGTCAATATGTGAATAAAGTTAATAGAACACGATATCAATAATCTAATTGTCAAAGGCACATATCAATGAACTAAAACACTGTACAGATTGAATCAAAGACACCCTCAGTACAACTCCCTAGCTTAAGTCTTGAGACTCCAGTGAATTTCAGCAGGAGCACAAAGGGTTAACAAGACATCAGCTGTCCTTCACACTGGCAGCACAGTAACCACGGCTGGTACTGCTGCTCCAGAAAGTCCTGCTCTCTGCTAGTACCTGCATGGGGAAGAGCAGCTCTTTGCTCCAGCTGTCTGTGTTATCTGCAAAGAAACACACTCTCCTCTTTCCCCGAAAGCACCTCTCTCCAGTTCCCAGATGCAGATGCTTTTGCTGATAACTGAAACAACCCTGTGTTTATTACCCACCCGTCCCCAGGCTGGTTCTGTTAACTCGCCCTAGAGCCTTCCCAGATCAATACCCTGCTCTCCTAGGCAAGTCTACTTTACCACCCTTTTTTCTTCCACATGGGTCCCTCTGCCTCACAGAGGGAAAAAGGATATCAGGTTATCTTCTCCCCATCAATAAAGGCAGATTCACTTCACAAACAGGCTGTAGGGTGGTTCCTCTCTGAGCTCTGTGGTCCCGGGGCACCTTTCCTTCTCTGAGCCTGGCTGAGTCCTTAGGGCACACACATTCTCCAACTCTTGAACTTCAATGGAGAATCAAATGTAGTTCCCAGGATGAGTAACTCGCCACCTCCATACTAGCCCAAGCCTCAGGCTAGTATCTTCCCAGAGCGCTACCTCCTTCTGGTCAACAGACAGCCTGTGCAGCCTGCAGGTGCCAGCCAATTGATGTAATGGCCCTGTTGCCACAATGGCCTTTGGCTGCTGTGCCCTGCCTACCAGGCAGTGTTCCCTCACTGTGCTGCATTCGCCTTAAAAGAACAGAGATCCCCAGGCTTTCTGTTACTAGAGCACAGGAAAAGGTTTTAATTTTCTGTCTGTGCCTAGCCAGTAGAAGTTAACCACCGACTGACAGTGAACAAGTTCTCTACCTTGGCCCGTTCCCAGTGCACTTGTTCTGGGTAGGGCTGGTTTAGGTAATTATGGGGCATAGCTTGGCTATATAGTCATAAAAAGGCAGCCCCCAGCAAGCTGTGAGGGCAGCAAACAGGGAGTTTGTTTAGGGAGTTCACCTAGGAAGGGAAAGCACTTTCTTTTGCAGGATGCAGACCAATGGCTTGAAGTTGCAGCAAAATAGATTTTAGATTGGATATCCCGAAAAAAATTCTTCACTGTTACAATAGTTAGACAATAGAATAGACATGGGGTTTTCAACCAGGGGTATGATTGAACCAGGGGTTTTCAACCTGATTGGCTGTGGGGGAACCCCCTGCCCCCCACTTCCCAATTGGCTGCTGGGGGACTCCGCTTCCCCCCTCTCATCGACTGCCAGAGGACTCCTTCCTTCTCGACCAGCCGCCAGGGATACACTGACCCAAAAAGCTTGAAACCCCCTGAAACAGACTGCCTAGAGAAGCTGTAGACTTCCTCCCGGGAGGTGTTTAAGAGGTTGGATAGCCACTAGTTGGGAATTAGTTAGGCATAGCAGTAATATATAGGCTTTCTGCCCCTCAATGCAAATGTGACAGGTGAGCAGGACTTCCAATCCCACCCCTTTCGCACCACCCCCTTTCCCCTTTTATGGTGTGTGATGTTACCAACTCCACCCCCTGACCCCGGTCACGTGGTGCGTGACATCAGCAACTCTGCCCCTGACCCCAGTCACGTGGTGCGTGACATCAGCAACTCCACCCCTGACCCCAGTCATGTGGTGCGTGACATCAGCAACTCTGCCCCGACCCCAGTCATGTGGTGTGTGACACCAGCACCACATGGTTCATGACATCAGAAGGACAACCCAGGCAGACCCTCAAAGCCCAACCCCTCATGC
>JAGPOW010001338.1:42552832-42574917 GCA_030014935.1 Caiman crocodilus
TAAGGACATCAGAAAATCTGACCAGTACGCCAGAAGAAAGTGTATGGTTTTGCAGAGAACAAAGACTGGATGAGGCTGAAGAGTTAAGAAGTCAGCTCGACATTGAATCTACACAGGACAGATCGGTAAGAGACTTGGAGCATGATTGCGGGGGTCTTTGGGTTGTGAGGTTAGTGGTTAGGGTTCACTTCATGGCACGTGTGTGTTTGGAAGTAGCTAACTTTCTTATTCTTTTATCAGGGGTCAGGGGGTGGAGTTGGTGACGTCACACACCATAAACGGGGGAAGGGGGCGGTGTGAAGGGGGGCGGGACCGGAAGTCCCGCCCACCTGTCACATTCTCATTGAAGGGCAGAGACCCTATATACTACTCATAGCTATGTGTAATAGGGCACCCCTAGCCCTTTTACTAAGAGGCAGGGCTTTCCCTTTAAGATCCACATCTATAGGAACACCAACCACCAGGAGGGTAGAGGTTAATAGCCCAAGCACCCTGGCTGGTCAGCTGACAGGCCTCTTGGCACATATAAACCCCAGGGCAGAGGCTGGCAGGGGGAAGTCTCTGGTAAGTGGCCAAGGGAAGAAAGAACTTCTCTCTTCCCCTGGCACAAGTCCACAATTGCCTGTTCCAAAGTTGTTTGCATGTTTGCTCACATATTCATTGACTTCTGTAAGAATGGGCAAGATATTTTCATCCCTTGGCACCAATTGCTGAAACTTACTGCAGAGGACTTGAATGTACCAAGTACTCTGCTGTACATGGCAGAAAGAGGCATAACCATCAACTGTAGCCATGCCAAGGAAGAAATCAGCTTCTTCTGGAATGCTTTCAGAGGGGGAGACAGTCGGTTGTGCAGGAAGCAAGCCAGGATTTTGTGCATCTGCTTCAAAGTAGACAGAACGTTAGATCTGTTTATCCTGACAGGCTTGGATAAAAAATAGTTTTGTTTTTTCAGCCAGTTGGTATTAACTTGTCCACAAGAGCTTTTGTTGTCATTGCAAAGGCTCCATTGGTATAGATGAGGCACAGTGACCCTGTCCAGCTTGAAAATGGTTGAGAAGTGCCCAATAACAGCGTGGCAAGTGAAATCCTGGTTGATTGACTATAAGGTCAGAGATGATTTCATGACTGATTGGTGCTCGTGTTGACCATTCTTCAGGCTGTTAATTAAAAGTCAAAGGACTTTGAAATGGCGGACCAGATTGGAAGCCTTGAGGGGAGCTGAGCTACTGGTAGGTGGAATATGTCCCAGCGCACTGGCAGTGTAGGAATATCCCGGAGTTTGGCTAGTAAATTTACTTCAGCATTTGTGAGGTGGAGATGAGGGGGGCAATATTATAGAGTACTAGTAACCATGGTAGTGTAGTGGGGTGCAATGTGCCCAACACAAAAGATGCATTGTAGTAGGCAGTTGGGTGTCCGCTAGTTCGCTGTACGGATATAATTTTCATGCATCACAGAAAGAAACAACAACATTACAATATATTTAACCCTCTTCAATCTTTACTGTTCAAGTATTCATTCTAATTACTATGCCATTTTTTCTAAATCATTCATTGGTTTTAGGTAGCAGAATTCACTGTGGTGTACACTATACTAATTATATGGCAAGTTACAACCAGTTTGGCATGTAACAGGTCAATGAAAGGGGTTGAGAGAAGAGTTGTTTTACTCTCTCACCAATACTTTTTATGATATAGATTTGAGTGAGAGATTTAGAGCTTAATATTTAAGTGCTTTCATGCACCTTGCTGTTTTCAATACTTTACATGCCATTTCAATTTCTGTTGTTTGAAGCAGAGCTCTTGGTCCTACAGAGAGCAGCTTTACAAGAAGATTTGTTACTTCTTTCCTTGGAGAAATCTATTGGGTTAAGGCAAGAAAACGCAGGTGTGAAACTACCACCAACTCCATAGATTCTTATGGCATACAAGAAAAGATCCTTTAGTCTGTGGAGTGGGAGGCTTTTTACATGGAGTTCTTGATAACCTTTCCTTACTTCTGTGCGATGTGGGCTGTTGGAACCCACTCTATCTTTGGGTGGAAGTATTCAATAGAGAACCACTGGAATTAGTGTGGCTTGGAACTACTAAATTACAGTACAGTTATAGTACAGAAAACTTGCAGGAATAAAGGGCATGACCCTGGGGAAAGCAGTTCTTTGCTCCATCCCTTGGGCCTCATACCTTTGCTCTACAACTTCACAGAACCCCAGCTTGGTAAAAATGTGTGTTGACAAACTCAGGACTGTTTAGGTTTTAGACAGACAAGACCACAGTCCACCTATAATCAGGACCTGTTTTATAAGCCTCCACACAGAATTAAGGTAGAGTTACAATTCTCTTAATGATTACCTTTCTCAGTGGCCTTCATTCCCTCTAGCATGTAGGGTATGATGGAGTACCTTGTGTAATACTATCTTCCTAAGGCTTCAGCAAAACCTTGGCTCAACAAGTTCCCAGCTTCTAGCAGACCTCCTTCTCCTTTCAGCCCCATTCTTCTCCCTAGTTTAATGAGATCTTTGCTTTTATCCAAGTTACCCTCTTTTTTCCTTCCTGAAAGATAGTACCTTGAAGGAATGTTCAATAATCAAGGGACAACTAATTGGTACATACATCACAGTAATAAAATAGGGTACACCTGTAGGGGTATCCGTGTGGTGAATGGTTCTCTTGTGCAGTCTTTAGAATCTAATTGGCTTCTATGGTTTTATTCAGTGGCTAACAAATGTTAAAAAGGTGCAACTGTTCTATAATACTTTGGATGTGTAATTCCTGTGCATATCTTCTCTGTCAGCTGCTCTGATGAGCTGACCAACAATGATTAAAGGCTCTAATTATACTCACTGTGTTGTTTCCTTAAGTTTAATAAGTATACACAACAAACTAGGGACAAAGGAAAACTGTGTGAGGCTGGAGCCTGGCCAATACAGCCACTCACAACATGGTAGTACTATTGCATAAGTCAAATGACTTACTCTTCCCTGTGAGGCTAGAATTCAGGTTGCAACCCTGTGCCTTACCTCTGCTTCACTACAAAAAGTGGCAGAAAAGTGCAAGCAAACATACAGCAAACAAACTGCTACTACTCCTTACCTTACCTAGGATATAGGTAGAGAGACGTAGTTAGCCATGTTAGTCTGAGGTCAGGCAGGCTGCAAAGTGTATTGGTAGTTTGGCTGCTGACAAAAAAACAAGCAAGAGGCAGATGTACAGTCTGCCTTTTTACTGTTTCCACACTAGATCATAAGAACAGACACATCTCAGTGTCCATCTGGTTTCCCTGACAGCACAATACAGATTCTGACCTATACTAGCTGGTGAGACTCAGGAAGAGGCATTGAAACTGGCATCAATTCTTTTGGAATTTGCTGAGTTTTCAATCCATTTCCCTCCATGCTATACCTTATATTTATATGCGACTTGTTCTCATAAGTATCCCCTAGTTGGGTTATTTAAATTTCTTTGTTTAACTTGAAACTTTGGGGAACTGGACTGAGCCAGTTAATCTACAGATTTTGAAGATGCCAATTAGCTGGGATTTATGGCCTTATAAAAATTATAATTCTGGAAGGAAGGATTGCTTATCTCCTCCCTTCAGCATCTTAGAATGCCAATTGTCACCATCCTGTTTTCTTTTCAGTTGGTTTTATGGTCTTCACTGGCAAGGCCACTTTTCTTAAATAAGTGTGTAAAAAAAAAAAAAAAAACACGCCAACCCCTCCCCTGCCAAATATATCCATTGTAGCAAAACTACATCTAATGTATTTAGTTACATCAGTCACTACTGTTAATGTTTTTAGTGATATGGTATGTTTGGATAATTTATTGTAAGAACTTTTCACATAATGTGTCAGCAAAATAATGTATGCAAGGTTTTAGGCTTTGTGGCTTTCTGCTGCAATCATGCTTCTACAATTTGGTTCATGTCAGTTGAACATGGCAAAAGATGGTAACATCTGAGGATAGCAATGGGAATGCTCCAGAGATGTCTTGTTTGTCATGGGAACCCACTGTGGTGTATGTACTGAGTCTCAGTTAAAGTACGTTTATAGTTACATAAGACCCTCTTATAATGCTCTGCAAGCACAGGAGATGGAAATGTTACCCAAGGACCAACCAACCCTGTTCAAAAATAGTGTAAACAGCTCTGTGGCATTGTTTTTCCAAAGCCTAGCAGAAAGAGATAGAATCATAGAGAAGTATTGTTGGGAAAGACTTTCAGAGATCATCTAGTCCAACCCCCTGCCTGAGACAGGATCATCTGTATCCGCACCACCCATAATCTAAACTCTACATAAGATGACCCTTGACCCTGACACAAAAACCTAACACCCAAATCTGCTAAAAGTAAAGCAGGAGAACCAAGAGTCCCACTTCTGTGGAATGTTGTCAGTGCGATAAAGGAAAAGTGACCAAATGCCAGAAGGAAAAAAAAAAATGCAAGAGCAAGTTGTGCTCATGGCGTGTGTGTGGGGGGGGAATCGTGGACATGGCATGATAGCCGCGCGATCGCTGGTCCCAGTCCACGCACAAAGCTTCTGACATAAAGTCAGAGACTTAATCTAATTGGCTAGGCGACCGCGTGCTCAGGGCGTAATCAGTGCATGCAGCAAAGTTCCCAGCTCATGCTTGGCGTGCCGGAAGTAAAGAAAAGGAAAAAAAAAAAAATCGCTGGATGTACGGCGTAATCCTATTGGCTGCCTGAGCAATATAAAAGGGAACCTAAAGGGGAAGGGAGAGGGACCCACGCGATACCGGAGAGGCCTGATCACCCTCATCGGAGGTCCTGCGTCCATGAAATCCCTTTCCCCTGGATGCTCCCCATTGTGACCGAATATATCGTTCAGACGAAGTTAAGAGCTCTCGAGTTACCGGCAAACTTAATCTTGAAACTGCTATAAAAGAAACCACCTATACGAAAGTGTGAGTAAAGCATTTATTTGTTACACCATCTCCTTGACTGTTTTATTAACGGAAATTAAGATAAGAAAAGAGGAAACTAGGTCCCACAGCCCTTTTCATCCCTGGCCTGTTCGTGCAGTACCTCTTGGGGCCCAATGCCCATCATCAGGTTAAACAGTCAGTATATGCTCAAGAGATCTCAGGTAGAGTGCCACGTGTCCTGCTACAAAGGAAGACAAAATCTTCACAGCACGTACCAAACTGACTATGGGGTAAAATTCCTTCTTACCCCAAATATGGCTATCAGTCTCACTCCGAGCAGAGTGGCAAGACCTTCTGGCCAGGAACCTATGACTTTTGTCCCAGCAGGAGCATTGGCACATCCTAGTCAAAATCCTCAGACTTAGCAGTAACCAACACCCAGTACATTTAAGGAACACTTAAAAATACCCTAATAAATGTAGCAGAAAAGAGAGTGGAGAAGTGAGGGCAACTAGCAAAGCCCAGAAGCATGGAAAATATCCATAATAGAACATAGGTTTAGTATGAAAGGGGTCCATCCCCGGGCCTGTCTAGCATAGGCCTGACCCTTTGTCTCTGGGCTACCCACTCACCTATCTCACCTGCTATGCCTTGATAACAACAATAATTATGATGTTACTCAGGTGGGAAGTTGCCCATTTACTACTCCAATGCTAGGGGTCACTATCCACCACTCCAGACTTCCCCTACACAGTAGCCCATGCTTCACAAATGATATATAAATGTTGACCTTCACCCTAGGAGACTGAGTAGGCTCAATCCCTGTCACTGCACCCCCCCTGGCACTGGATTCTGATCCCCCCTGACAGTGCCCCCTAGGTGCTATGGGTTTGCACAGTAGTGTGCCCCAACGACATCTCCTCCTCCCCCAGTATCTTCAGTCCAGTCCACCAGATAAAACTACAACATTCATAGGTTCATAGATGTAGGGTCAGAAGGGACCTAAGTAGATCATCAAGTCCGACCCCCTACCCTGGGCAGGAGAGAATATTGGGCTCATACGACCCCAGCTAGGTAATTGTCAAGCCTCCTCTTAAAGACCCCCAAGGTAGCAGCCAGTACCACTTCCCTTGGAAGTTGGTTCCAGATCCTAGCTGCCCTGACTGTGAAATAGTGTCTTTTAATGTCCAGCCTGAACCTACTCTCAAACAACTTATGGCCATTATTCCTTGTTACTTCGGGAGGTGCTCAGAGGAACAGGGTCTCTCCCATTCCGTGCTGGTACCCCCGGTAAGTTTATAGATGGCCACCAGGTCGCCTCTCAGCCTTCTCTTGTGAAGGCTGAACAGGTTCAGGTCCCATAGCCTTTCCTCATCGGGTCTCCCCTGCTGTCCGCAGATCATGGAGTGGCCCTCCTCTGGACCCTCTTGATGCTGGTCACATCTCTCCTAAAGTACAGCACCCAAAACTGGATGCAGTACTCCAACTTGTGGCCTGACCAATGTCACACAGAGGGGGAAGATCACCTCCTTGGACCTGCTCGCGATGCATCTGTGAATGCATAACAAGGTGCAGTTGGCCTTACTGACTGCGTGCCCACCTCACCTCAGATCTTGGTGTTGTCAGCAAATTCGACCAGGGTGCTTTTCACCCCCTTGTCCAAGTTGCTAATAAAGAGATTAAGCAGTGCGGGCCCAAAGACCGAGACCTGGGGGACCCCGCTGCCCGCATCCCTCCAGGTTGAATATGACCTGTCCACCACAACTCGCTGGGAGAGGTCCCTCAGCCAATTTGCAACCCATCTGATTGTGGCATTGATGTCTATACAGTCGCCTAACTTTTTAATGAGAATGGGGTGGTAGTGTCAAAGGCTGTCCTGAAGTCCAGAAAGACTACATCCACTGCGATACCTGCGTCCAACGATTTTGTGACCTAATCGTAGAAGGCAATCAGGTTGGTCTGTCAGGATCTACCCCTAATGAACCCATGCTAGTTGCCCCTGAGCATTGTCCCCCCTGTCGGTCCTTCCCAGATGTGCTCCTGGATAATCTTCTCAAAGAGCTTCCCCAGGACTGAAGTAAGACTAACAGGGCTATAGTTCCTTGGGTCCTTCCTTCTCCCTTTTTTGAAAATGGGGACCACATTGGCCTTCTTCCAGTTTTCTGACACCTAGCTAGAGCACCATGAGTGCTCATAAAGCTGTGCTGTGGCCCCTCAATAACCCCTGCCAATTCCCTCAGCACCCTGGAGTGGAGAGCATCTGGATCTGCTGATTTGAACACATCAAGCCCCTCCAGAAGTTCCCTAACTCGGTTCTCCCCAAGCCTAGGCCTGTCAGAGTCTCTCCTGAGTCCATCCTGACTCTCAGTGAGGTTGTCCTGGTCCCTGCACAAAAAAAATGGAGGCAAAGAAATTGTTAAAAAGGTCTGCCTTTTCCTCTGGTACAACCACCAGATTGCCTAGTGTATCCCACAGGGGCCCCCATGTTACCTGGTGCGTTCTTCATACTCCCTATGTATTTAAAAAAGGACTTTTTGTTGTCCTTGATGCAAGACCTAGTTCCGTATCTGCCTTAGCTTTCCTAACAGCACCCCTACAAGCCGGAGTGATGGAGGTATACTCCTCTTTGGTGATAGCCCCTCCATAACATAAATATGGGCCCTTGGGCTATAACATAAAACAAGTGCTACAAACCACACCCTGGCTTCTTAAAAAACCCAAACTCCTCAAGTATCAAGTACCTCCCAGCTTTGGATACCTTGTAGACTTCTGGAGCCTCATTAACCATAACAATAGTCCAGCTACAGCACTTCTGGGTAGCTCTGCCATGTTATAGAGCTACCTGGTGGCCTTCAAGATCTTCACACTGGTGATGACATTGCCTTAAGTTGGTTGAAACAATATGCTGAAACTGCATACAGTAAATAAATAAATTGTATCCATTTTCTCCAAATAAAGTACGCCATAGGTTTGAGCCTCCAGGGTGGCTGTTTGTCTCCAGTGCCTGCACAACTCCTGTCCTGCTCCAGCTTTTGGAGTACTCTCCCCCTCCTCTCATCTGCCACACTTTTCTTGGAAGAATTTAATAATGAAAAGAGAGGTTGCCCCTGCGTTCCAGATTTGAGCCCTTGTCCATTATCAATCAGTGGGTCCCTCCCAAACTGCTTTGCCCTTAAAATAACAGGAGTCCCTGGCTCCCTGTTGCACAGTCTATATGAAGTGCCTATCTATTAACTAGATAGTTAATAACAGGGTCATAGCTTGGGTGTATTTTCCAAAAGCAAAATTTTGCATACTTTTGATCCATTTGGGTAAGATCCATTTTACATTTATCAAGTGTTATTCCATTTTTGTAACACCATCAATAATGGAGTGGTGGGATCATGGGATAAAAATCCACAGAATGGATGAAAATTACTGACTGTATTTGAGGTTTTAATATCTGCATTCTCATTTACTTTTTAAAGTTCAATTGAAAAGTCACTTAACTAACGGTGATTTAGCCATTATTATTCAGCACATTGACAAGAGTAACATATTTACACAGTGACTGTCATACCTTAAAGCTCGTTACAAACTTTAACAAAGATATTAACTTTACTTAAGCATCACTTCACTGACATACTATCGCTTCTAAGGTGACTCACAGGAACACAACCTCTGATAGTACAGGAAGAAAATGAAAATAAATAGTTAGCAAATGAATCTGAAGTGACATGTAAGCAGACAGAAAGCAACTGTGTGAAACACACTGTGGGATCATATATGTTCAGGAACTTAATTTGACCTCTCTCAAATGTTTTACTTATTAAGATTTTGTGAATAGTTTGACCATCTACTATAATTAATGATTGCAGACACATTTTTTGTGACAAATTTTGTTTGATTAAACACTAGCATTTTCCATCAAAAATTCTGATGGAAATTTTACAATCAATCTTATTCACAGTTATAATCTTAATTAATTGGATTAGCATATTTTTATTACTCACTCATCATGTTCACAGACACTGGAGAACCTATTTGGAACATGTGAGCTCAGCCATTCTAGACCCATCAGACCTGTAACCTTCTTTAGCTCAGCTTGAAATCAGCCAGTCTGCCTTCTTTTTCCAGGCTTTTATTAGTAAAGAAAACATATCATTCTGATAGTTTAAAATAATAGAATGATAAAAAGTTTATGAATTTGAAAAATTAAAACATGGTAGAAACACAAATTAAATCAGAAAGCCAACATTTTAACTGTTTTTCATTGGTGTCAGATACTGCCAAATATTTTCCATATGTTACAAATAGCAGCCAATATTAAAAAAAAGTCCACTGTGGTGTCACCCGTACGCAATGGAAATCTAAGCTATTTATCAATTCCCCTGTCACTATAGCATACAAGCAATAATGCCTGCCTCCACTCTTCTCTCAGTAGGTAGTGTTTTTTATATATGAAAAATTAGGACAGGTCATGAACGAAAAAATGAAAAGGGGCTCATTTTCAGCTTAGGGAATAGTTTACTCCACTAATAATTTTGCCTTTTTCTATTCATGTCTGAATATGGTAAGAGTCACATTTGACTAAGCATTTAGCTGGGGGTCATCTGAACCCAGCACTCTTTCCTGCCTATGCAGGGGTTTGGACTCAATGATCTATTGAGGTCCCTTCCGACTCTAGCATCTATGAATCTATGACTAATCATTAAGTTTTTCACTGTTGCATGTGAATGTATAGGGAACTGATTGTACACCAGGTATAACTGAAAAATGCCATGTCAAATCTTAAAATGTCTTTTTAGCACAGGAATATATGGTTCTTTGGATAAATCTAATGCCTTTTATTAGACCAACTCAAATAGTTGAAAAAACTCGACAAACTCAAATAGTTGGAAAAATTCTTCTTTGCAAGCTTTCAGGTATAAATACCCTTCGTCAGGCTGAGGAAGCATCTGCAGTTGGTGAGTGTTCTTCCTGGATGTAATGACTAGTAAAGAAGCCAGAAGCTGGTATGCATGCAAGAAAGATAGTCAGTGAAGATGTAAATAGAGGAGTCAGTGGGTGAGAGACAGGCTGGTGTGGAGGAGGGGAATAAATGTAGCCGGTAAATAATGAAGAGGTACCTGAGGAGACAGATGTTAAGCAGATTATAATGTGTCATAAATCCAATGTCTATATTTAGTCCATGATTTTTTTTGTATCCAGGAGTTTGATGAAGTGGAGTTCATAGGCTCATCTATGAAAGGTGTTTTGTAAATTCCCTTTGAGGATTAGAACTGGAAGACTGGAAAGAGAGTGGTTTTCTTATGAGAAACATGCCCCCACAGGTAATTGAGTATTCTTGTCTTCAGTAGATTTCTGGTGTGCAATTGCTGTTTGGTTTCTCCTACATATTTTCCATCAGGGCATTTGGTGCACTGGATGAGATACATTACACTTCTGGAGGTGCAGCTGTAAGTTTCAGAAATGCTAATGGTTCTGTTGTGGGGTGTAGTAATTGTGGGGGTAGTGGAGATATGTTGGCAGGTTGATAGGTTCTTTTTGTCATAGGTTGTTAAGGTCACGGTGCCACATTTCTAACAGTTGCTTCCAAATACATTCGGGTCTGAATGTTACCATGTGAAATATGATCTAGCAAAACAGTAAGGCCAATGAATTATATCCAGTACATAAAATAAGAGAATGATTAACTCTTTATCTTTTCTGGTTTAAGCAGCCAGCAACACACAATGGGGTGTATATTTGCAGCAAGTTTACTAGCTGCTTTAGTATGTTCGCCCTTTAGACTTCCGTTCACAGAGAAATGCAATCATTTTTCCACAAGCAGACACATGCATTTTTTTGCTTTAATAAATAGCATACACTGTAAGTGTTGTGCAGAAATTTAGTTTTATAAAACAGCCATAATGTAATTTAGGGATTTCGAGTATTAATAATCCATTGAAATTTGCACTCAAATGACACTAATATCACGAGTCACTTTTCCTATAGATGTGCAGTAAAAATTATTGTTTTTATCTGTGATTTGTTTTGATATATGAGATCAGACTTACAAGTTCAAGGAATTGAAAATGTTTATGTATCATTGGAAAAGTTGTGACATCAAATATTTGGCTGGATGTCAGAAGATATCTTACAGGGTGTTTTAATTAGGAAGAGACAGTAATGGCAGCATCGGGTATGTCTTTATTATGATCTTATGTATGAAAAAATATACAAAGTCCTTCCTCAACAGAAGAAAGCTCGACCAACAGATGATGCCTCTTTCAACTAGCAGCTCCCCAAAAGCTTTCTTTCTCTCTAGATTTTGCTCTACTGATCGTGGCTGGCTTTTTGCTCTACGTGTGTGCTTCTTCTTACTTCCCTCTTGCACAAATACATAAAAACTCAACAATAATCTGCAAAACCCAAATGCTACTCAAACAATAATCAGCAAAACTCCACCCAGATCACTAGAAGTCCTGCCCAGACTCGCACATTACTTTCTTTTGGACAGCAAATGCTTAGCCATATCTGACAGTTCTCTTAAACAAAGGGAAATGATCATACCCGTGACTATTTAACCTAACCTGTAGCAGGTCTTCCTTCTAGATTTCCAGTCAAATATTGGATTTGCATATCATCTTGATGTCATAACCTAGATATTAGTTCTTGAATCAGTGGAGTTATCCATTTAATTTATAGATAAATTGATGGATAAACAAACATTTAAATACTTGGTGGGTTGATGTCTTTAGTGAGTGTGTTTCACTCAGGACTCACTATCAGCCAGGGGTGTCCATGCTCACTGTGAAGAAGAAAAAAGGCGCTTTCCTCTGATTCTGCTAGAGATAGGGAAGCTGTGCTCTTTCTAGTCTTTTTTAATCTCATAATGCTCTCATAGACAGTGTTCAGCAGGCCTGGACCTTTCTAGATAGTGGAACATTCCAGGAATGGAGAGATGTTATGACTTCATGTTACATTATGTCCACCATTGGGTACAGTTTTTGTGATGTGTCTCTCAGAGACTCAAGATTAGAATTCATGATTTCCTGGCTGCCAGTTGTATGTAAAGACTGCTAAATAGGAGAGAGTGTCTAGCGGCAATCCTGGCTGCCAGTAGTAAACACTTCTAATGGAGTTACAAAGCCCTGAAAATTATGATAACCAGCTACCTGTCATAATCTATTATTTCCAAAATGTTATTGAGCCTTACCTTACAAACTGAAGTTGTTTGGCCTGTCTAAACTCCTTGCCCTTTGCATTATAATTTGAATGTATGCTGTAAGTGGCTGATATTTCCAGAAGCTGATATCCCTAAATGAGTATAATTGCGCATTCTAAACAAGCAAAATAAATTCATCCTTGCTGTAATTCCCCTGAAGCCAGTATAGATTAATTTGTCCTATCCCATTACTAGGCAAGGTATGTGCTCAGCTGCTGAATTTAGTTTTATTTTCTTAATGCAATGGTTCCTTAAGGTCTAATTCCAGTTAGAAAGGCCTGCTTGGTATCAGGTCAAAGAAGAAAATGTTTATTTTTTCAAAAGCTAAACAAACATTATTTTACCAATTTAAACTGTGGCTTGTCCGTAGAAGCATCTTCTATAAATGCTCTCAAGTCAGTAAAAATGCTTATAATACTTGTGCCTCTCATTGTTATGTGACAGGCTCACATCTGATGCAGTTGCCAACAGGCTGCAGCTGTGTCCCTCCCCTCTGGATCACATAGCACCCAGGCCTATTCACCCACCACAACTTTGATGTTTCCACAGAGTGTACCTTCACTTTCCTGGAGATGATGATCAGTGGTTCCCTGAGGATCCAGATGCAACTACATTGGCGTGACTTCTGCATGGCTCTACGTGCCCTGCATCCCTCCCCATTCCACTCAGGTGTTGCAGTCAGCTCTGATGATGTCTTGGCGTGATGATGAGGCCTTTTCTTCTGTGCTAGGTATCCGGCAAGAATTGAAATCACAAGGATCCTGCCTTCTATCTCCAAAATTGCAACTAAACAAGTAATATATCATAAATGGCTCGGACTGGACAGGCAGGCAAGGCAATGATGCCTCCACACCAAGCAATCCCTTTCTGTTGCTTGATGTGGTGCCTAGTGCACCCCTTGATCACTCACCTTCAGGCTCTTATGCCTCCTGGCAGGTAGCCCTTCTTGTGCATGTTCTTCCCACCCTGGCACTAGGCCAGGTACAGTATAAAACTGTCTCGTAGTGGCCACTGCTGCACCTAAGCAAGGTGCACTTTTCAACTAGCCTCCTGTTGGGGTGTTCCAGGCCCGTGGGCAAACCAGTTGGGCACACAGTATTGGAAATCCCCTTAACTGGGGTTCTTCATCAGTTGTCCCCCACAGACCCCCGTGGGCTGTTGTCTCCCAGCCCCACCTGCTCTGGGTGTTTCTAAACGGACTTCCGTACATCTGGTGGGGTCTTGCCACATACAGGTTTAGCTGCTCACTGGCTACATTGGGAGGGATAGCATCTGGCTGGGTCCCTGGCGAGAGTCCTTGGTGCTCCAGCTGTGTGGATAGTGTCTGGTACTTCCCTGGTTGTTTTGGCCTCAGGAAAAGCAGCTGGACTTCTTCCAGTGATGAGGTGATTGTCCAGGTTTTTCCTGAATGCTTTGGCAGCAGGAAGCATCACTTCCCTAGATGCTCTGGCTTTGGGCAAAGTTGCCAAGGCTCTTCCAGCAATGGAGAGATTGTTCCAACCTGTTTCTAGTGCTCTGGTGCATGCCCCTACTGCCTCCATCTCCCAGTTTGCTTTTAGCCTGTTGCCCCTGGGCCCTGAGCCAATCAGTGAGGCTCTTCCAGTCAGCATGGCACTGACCAGCTTGATCGTAGCCCAACTACCTGAGCCATGGTGCTGAGGTGAGTCAGGTGGGCGCGTGTTACAGGTTGATTCAAGGTTTTGGTAATAATTTTGCTTTGCTCTTTGATAAGTATCCCTTGCCACACACTGCTAACCATGGCTGTATGTAATTGTTCAGGATCTGGGGTGCCAGGTAGCTCTACCCCCTGCTCAGCGACAAGAGGTACCCTGAAAGGAGAGACTTCCTTTACAATGCAAAGACATTGCAGACTCATAATTAACTATTTACAGAATTTAATGATATACAGGAGATACTTGCTACATGCATACGAACACTAAATAATATCAAAAGTTTGAAACTCTGTATTTACAATGCACATGGATGTCTATACAAGAATAACAGTTGATAACTATTTACACCTAAGGGATGCTCAAATCAACAAATACAAAGCTAATAACTTAGGCACTATGTTAAATACTCAGTGTATTAAATCCCTACTTAATTATTTACATCTAATAGCCAGTCACCCCAATTTATGTCTGATGAATGAAGGGAGGGGCAGTCCCTCATTCCTCTCATCACAATGTTGTGGGCTCCAGCTGCCTTGGGCTATCCCATGCAGGCCCAGACATCTTGCAGTCAGCAGAGGCTGTTTCCACTCAGGCCTCTGCAACAAACAAAATCTTCTCCCCACATCTCCACACACTCCTCTCTGCCTGGGCACAGTCTCTCCAAGCCCACAGAGCTGTTTACTCAGTCAAACAGAGAGAGAGAGCAAGGTGCCGCCGGCCAACCAGGCAGCACCTCTGGGCTCACTTTCCCTTAAGGCACACAGGCACACCGAGGCTTCCCCTCAGGTCATGCTTCCCTGGGTCTCAACCCACATAGGCATCCTAGGGACTTTCCCTCGCTGGCATCTCTTTCCACCAAACTGTCGCAATCCCACCACAGTCCTTTCCCCAACCACTTACATAGGGGATATATCACACCCTCATGGATGACTGGTGCCTCTTGAGTCAGGGGGCACTTGTGCCCCCCAGTGGCCAGTCAGTGACCGGGTGACCAGGGGCTGGAGGATCCCCCCATGGCCGATTGCACCAACCCAGAGTAACAGCAGCTGACGCTTCTGGGTGGGTGCAGTTGGCCGCAGGAGGACCATGGGAATCGCTTCTCCTGGCGCCCCCATTCCCTGGCCGGTGCTCTCAGGGTGGGCACCAGTGTTCTCACCTCCCCCCCTGCCTGGAAACACTGGCTGCTAGGGTGTGCACCAGTGGTCTCAGGGGCCACTGAACACACTTACCTGAGCCCCCAGTCTCCAAGCCCAGCAGGGAATTGCCTTCCTGCTCTCTAGGGGCTTCTTGGACCTGTATCCCCACCCTACTGAATTTGTTCAGCTCACTCATAAACTCCTCCTGCTTATCCTCAAGGTTTGCTCTCTCTTTCTTGACCCTTCAGGCACTCCACTGGCCTCTGGCCTGCTCATGAGGGGTCCAGCAGGCAACTGCAGGGTGGAACCACACTGTAGGCTCTTTCCACCCCTTTTCATGCAACGTGTGCCTCTCTCTCTGCACCCCAGAGGAGGGGAGACACACTGGTTATAAGGGAAGCTGCCCAACCAATCCCTGGGCTGGAGGAATTTTCCCAGGCTCCCTAACTTCTTTTTGAATCTTACATCCCCTTGTTGGGGATAATCTGAACCACAAACATGACGTCCCTGGGAAAATCCCCCTCAAGTGTTCAGGCAGAGCCTGACGTAGGACACTTGGAAGGTACGTGCCCCTTAAACTGCCTGTTACAGATAAATCACAGAATCTTTAAAAGCTGAGTCTTTTTAAAAAGGAAGTTCTGAATTAATGATGGTTTATTTCAGGGAAATTTGACAGTGAATCTGACAATCTGCTCTTGAGTGATGAATTGGACATTTACAATATATGGAATGCCTAAACTGTATCTCACACTTTGTGGTTTTAACATCATAATTAAAAGATTTTGCCTTTCAAGCAAAATTGCCAGCCCTAAAATTTGTAAAGTGAGACTTCATTATGAATCCCCACAAAGGGGCAAAAGATTGTGTTTGGCATAGCCAAAAACAAGGATGTTGCAGTAGCTGGGATGCAAGAAGAGAACCTGAATGATGTACAGTATCAAGAAGTCTATTATCAAATTCTTCCTTAAGGCTCCATCCAGCAAGTTTCACATTGGAACAAGAAAGCAACAACTACAAAATTTTTCTGAAAAATAAATATGATCCAAAATGCTGACTTGGAAAATAAAAGCCAGATTTTATATGAAGGTCTTTCTTATTCTTGTCAGAAAATACCTCGGTAAACATACTGGACCTTAGAAACCTTTCTGCTAAAATAACTTTCCATCTGCAATAAAACAACATCTTTCAATACACAATGTTGTGACCAAAAGTTATGATATGTAGAATGATCAAATATGTCATCGCTGATCCTATGCTCATGAGATAACCTTCATTTGAAGTCTGTTAGTAATTCTACCATCTCTTCATGGTATTAGTGTCATCTTATTTTAGGTTAACAGTGTATTGCTGAAAGGCTGTAAAACACTCCTCTAGAATTTTTTTCCCCATACAAGCTTTAATTCTGAACATATTAAGCCAGTTGTGATGTGTGGATAAGTATTCAGTTCAGAAATTTTTGTATAGGACTTTAAAAGCCTTCCTTTTCAAAAATTTATGGAATATAAATGCTGTTTGTGGAATCTGAGACAGTGAGTTCTAATGTTGTTTAACACATGCCAGGTATTTCAGCAGCAGCTAAACAAATAATTTCTAAGCAGGAACCTTTTGAACCCCCTAAGGTAGAGTGCATTCAGGCAGCAGTGCAGAGGTGGGGGTGGCTGCTTCTGATAACCATATCCACTGTGGCCCAGAGCCCCTGAATTTTGCAGCAGGCCATCCCCACCAACTTCTGGTAGCCCACCAGACCACCAGTGAGCCAATTGTGCTGTGGTCCACATGCGGTCCACGGGCTGGATGTATGACACCCCTGCCCTATGGAAAAAGGGCCTGGTTATGTATACATTCACCCAATGTCAGTTATAAATACATAGTGTTGTTTGTAGTCACCAAAATATTGAAGTGGAATTTAATGGAAATATTTTGTATTTCCATAAAAGTAACAAACATGCATAAAAAATAATTAGTGAACAGGTAGAGCACCCATTACATTTAACAGCAAAAACAAGTACTGTATACATAGATATATTTTTTCTAGCTTCCAGTTTTATTTTGTATCAAGTACTCGTTTAAGGGATGTTGAACTGTAATGCTATAGAAAGGACTACCTATTTCTTCATAGACAAGAACTACTTATTTCTTTGTTTGGAATATTTTTATTAGTTTTAAAATGTTTAATTCCCTTATCTTAAGTAACTAAAAGGAAATTTTAACTGGGGTATGCATTAGGAAAAGCTCATTTTTCTACACAATTCACAATTTAACTTGAGACTAATGAAAATCTCATCATTTTCTCTTTAAATATTGGCAGCAGTTATTTCTGACACGTCTGATTTTGTGTGGCAATATAGCCTTTAGAGCAGGGGTCAGAAACATTTTTGGGCAGAGTGCCAAAAACACCCCAACTTCAGTTTTTAAGATGTTGTGCCAGGAGTAGACAGCAGGGGAGCTTCAGGGGGCCTGATCCTTGTTGTGGCAGTGCGGCCCCAGCCCCTTCCCAGCCAACTGCCCGGAGGCTTGCATGTACCCACTGCAGCAACAAGGCAGGCCAGGGCTCTGCAGACCTTAGTGCAGCGACTTACAGCTTCCTGGCTGCCTGCAACAGCTGGCCCAGGCTCTGGGCAGGCCCCTGCCAACTGCCATGGAGCCTGCACTGCCTACAGCAGACATCAGGGAGGCTGCAAGCAGCTGCACCAAGGTCTGTGGAGCCCTAGCCCAGCTCATTGCCAGCTGTGGGTGTGTATGTACGCCTCTGGGCAGATGGCAGGGAAGCTGCAAGGGGCTCAACTGTTGTGGCAGCATAGTCTTGGCCCCTTCCTCACTGTCCATCCAGAGGCACATGTGCCAAGCAAAACACCTTTGCATGCCATACTCTGGCAGTCATGCCAGGGGGGTTGCTGACTCCTCCGTTAGAGCAATGTTTCCTAAAATTTTGATTCAGTATTAATATGCATTTAATCCTTAAGAAGATCTCTGGAGAATCCAGTCACCTCATACATAAATAAAAAGACTGAAAGGAAAAAAAGCTAGCCAATTCTACAATCAGTTGTATAATTAAAAATTCAAGCATTTCAGTTCAGCTTTTCATAAGTATCTATATCAGAAAAGCTTTAATGTTTGCAGACAGCAGACACTGAAGCAGTGGTTCTCGACCTGTTTTTAAACTCAAGATACCCCTCCATAACGTGTAAATTTAGCAGCACCCCATTTCACTTATTTTATTTATTACATTGCTTACCTTCTTGCAGAGGGACCAGGCAGTGGGGTAGGACAGGGGCCAGGCAGGGTCAAGCCTGAGTTTGCACTTGTCTGCTTATCTCCTCACACTGCGTCACACACCTCAGAAGATTTTGTTGCACCCTGGTTGAGAATCACTGCAGTAGTCAAGGGACTAGATATTTGGTCAGATCCATGATCCTTTGATCCTGAATCTGACAAAATACATATTCCCTTCCAAGCTCAAAAGATATTAAACCTTGACTGCTTGCTTATTTTTACTCATTACCTTCATTTCAGTCACTATTTCTAAGGTGTGCTTCACCTTCTTAAAGGCTTTTTCCAAAGAAAACAATCCACATAGATTTGTATATTTAATAAAAATATCTTTTAAAAATAGACTTTTAATATATTTCAATAATAAATCCATTAGATTCACATTAATAACATGCAAAATACATCAAAACAAACACCATCTGCTATAACTCATCTATTATGCAAAATGTTATGAACAGAACTGTGGGAAATATCTTATTCTGATAAGAGGTTTCATTATGGTTTGCTCTATTGCATTTTGTTTTGAATTCACTTCTTGGAACAATAACTTTCAAGAAAAGAAGGAAAGTGCTTGGCAAACACTGTAGGATTCCATTTATTTTCTAAATTCTTATGAGTGTTAGGCTTGTTACACCAGCTTTGATTATCAGAGAGGAGATTTGTTGCATGATTAAAGCTTTGGACTTAGACTCAAGACGCCTTGGTTAATTCTTGTCTCACTCACAGACTTCCTGTGCACTTAATTTCTCTTTATCTTCATTTCTCATCTAAGAAACAGACCTAATACAACTGTCTCATTTCATCCTGTCTAGTTAAATAGTAAGCTTTTTAAGGTAGGGACTGTTTCTTAAGGCAAGTACCCACAACACCAACGTGATAATTCCCAAACAAGACTGAGACCCCATAAGTGATATTAGAATGCATAGCATAAGGAAGCTGACTACATTCTCAAACCACTGACAACAAAAATCAACAGCCCTAACCAGGAAGAGGGCACCTCAGAATGCATGCATTTTGAATCTTCACGAATGCATGCATAATCTTCCAGGTAACCCTGCTGGAAAGACTCAATTTACAAGGAAGTCTCCCAATTATTACATCCTTCCTATGCTGTGCATATTCTCCAAACATACAACTGCTTCCGCCAGTGAAAGGAAATGTTATTTAATAGCCTATTACTTCTTCAGTGGAGGAAGGAGGGAAAGTAATATTGTCGATGTGGCAGTGCACTTTAAGGGCTGGGAGCAGGCAGCCACCAGGTGCTTGATGAGGGCGGCCATCTTAGAGGTTGAGTTGCTGGACTGGAGACAGCAGTCTGCTGCCAGCAACTGAGGAGATAATATCTGACTGAGCTGCTCCTGGAACATTTTGGAAGTAAGGGCAGGAGCTACGAGGATGGCAAGAGGCTCCTGGTCCTGGGCATGACCTGAAACTGCATCCTCCAGGGAAGGGTGGCCAGGTGTGGCTGTCTGTGCTGGGACAGCCCCCAAGAAATGCCAAGCCAGTTAACTCTCTGGTGAAAACGGGATGGGGCTGCCTTAACCCCAGCCTCCACCACCTGGTGGGTTATTGTGAGAGCAGGGGGCAGGCACACTTATAAGGGAGCACCTGAGCCCAGCAGGGGTGTAAGACCCCAGCGGCCCCCGAGAGAGAGTATTGGTTTGGAGGCCCACACTGAGCAGGGTGCATAGAGGCACTTGAAGGACTGTGCATGTGTGGTGCAGAGTAGGGCTGCAAGGGTGGCTTGAAGGGCAGTACTTGGGCTGACCCCCATGAATAAGCATATCAACAAGTTGCCCAGTGAAGGGCTGGAGGCAGAAGAAGCCCAGTGTTTGGCACAAGGACAAGGCCATGTAGAGTAGGAGAACTCAAGCAAACCAAAGGTGCTGCATGTACCATGCCAGAATGAGAGAAGTGAAACCTGATGGCCCAAAGGGGGTCGCTCAAGGGAGCAGGGCAGTAAAGAGTGACCCAGTGAAGGGCAGAATGCAAGGGGCCCCTGAAACGGGCAGAGTGAGTGTGTGTATGTAAGAGGCCCAACAGTGGACTGAGTTTGTCCTGGCCTGAAGGTGGGGAGCAATAATAATCTGGATGCCACCTGCAAGGCATGAACCATGATGTAGGGGAGGTATGGAGCCATAGATAGTTCCCCCTGGCATTGGGACAGTTGTGGACAGCCTCCCACTTATTCTATCGGAGAAAATCAAGTCATGGTAGGTGGGACGAGGTAAACTGCCCTAGACAGGTGGGCAGGCCAATGTGAGACCCGGCCCTGAAGTGCCCCCTGTCACACTCTACAACCAGACATGTTAGCAAGGCAAAAAATTAATGCAGTTCTGCCCCACCTGAGCTTTCTAGGGGACCCCCTATAATTGTAAACTACCTCCATCTTTCAGAGTTGGGGAGTATCACCAAACCAACTAATTCTCTAAAGTTTCAGGGTTAAATTTTACTTCAAAATTTATCAAATGCCCAGGTGACAGGAATGAATCCAAGGATCATATGATGAAGTATGTGACTAAGAAATGACTTGCTGAAGCATATAAAGCAACTGACTTTAGAAAATGAACTTACTGTGGGAAAAAGATAATCTTAAAACTTTGGAGTTCTTTTAAGACCTAGGAGCTCTACAAAGGGTGGAATACAGTGGGCTGGTTGGCTGACCAACTATTTAAGAATAAACTTCAAGTGAGGTCTTTGCAGAGAAAAACTAAAGCCCTTGTTACATGTTATACTGTGAGCAAATGTTGATTGTCATTACTGCTGGCTCTAGTTTGGGATAGTCACAGATTCAGGCCAGCAGGGGTCTGGAGGACTGATAGGTAAGAATCCCTCCTCCCCACCCCATTGCTGACTCTCCATTTAATGTAACACAAATTAGGTAACAAATCAGAGATAACGCTCCCCAGGAGTAGTGTCACTTTAAGCCACTAAATGAGTGCTTAAAACTTGTTTCTGGGGTTAATGTGCAGACAATCCAGGTGTTAAGAGTTCCAGGAGCTGCCCATAATTACCATGTAACAAGGCCTTAAGATTGAGGAACAGATGTCCAAAAGGACTTTACCACTGCAGTGGATTCCTTAAGTACTTAATTATGGGTCCTTGATTCTTACATTAGAATCCAAAACCTTGACTGAAATGTTTGGGTTTCCTACAGGATTCCCAGGGTGAGCTATGTGCCTCAGAAGAGCCCTCATATTAAGTAGGGATTTGTCTGTGGACATCATGGAGCTGTCTGTGGCTAACTAATGAAAAATAATGTAAATAGTAAATAATAAACATCTATTCCCTTTCCCCTTCCTGAGTAAATGCCTCACTTATAGCTGTCTGAATTCACAGCTTAGAACCTTTCCCCTAAAGTTGGGTATAATTTCCAGAGAACTGCTAAGGCCTTTTGCTCTCTTAAAACATGATTAGTCATGTCCTTCTATGCAACAGTGAGTAGTTATAGCTCTTTCCCAGTATATGGGAGACCCAGCTTCAGCCACAGTTCCCAGGAAGTTGCCATGACTACCAGGTGACTAACCTGGGTAGACGAGCTCTTCATTCCTCTTCTTGGCCTAACCTAGAAGTTAGGTTACTTGGGTAAGTGTGAGAAGCATTTGGCTAGTCCCTATTCAAAGAGATATACCACTTTATTAAATAGTCATTGCCTCAAATTCAGTGTTGGAACCTGAGTTTCTTCATCCCAGTGTGCACCCTCAGTGGCAAATCATAGGGAGTGCACATGTACCCCCTGAGAGTTTTCAGGAGCAGCATGGCCACTCACCGGTCGGCAGGTTTTGCCATGGGGGACCACTCCCCACAGTTGGTGAGATTGGTCATGGGGGGAACCCTCCCCAGTCACTGACTGGTCAGTGGGGGTGGGTAGGGGATGGACCCGTGGGGGGGGGCGCGCCCCCCCCGCCCGGCGGGGGGGCCCGCCCGCCGG
>JAGPOW010001338.1:42575017-42596158 GCA_030014935.1 Caiman crocodilus
GACCACTCCCCACATTTGGTGTGTTTGTTCTTGGGGGGAACCCTCCCCAGTCACTGAAGGGACTGTGGGGGTGGGTAGGGGTTGGAAACATGCCCCCCCCCCCCCCCGACTAAGGTGGCACCAGTCATCCATGTGCACCCTGATGAGTAGGCTGCTGCATAATAAGATAATAAGCAGACCACCACAAATTTTTGTATTATATCTCTAGAAACTTCTGGCTTTGGGAAAACAACCCTGAAACAGGAGAATGATAGCAATTAAATTGAATAAGTACCGTAATATGATCTGAAGCCAACAGGTCTGAATGAATTAGCTTAGCGGAAAATTCAGCTCAGTTTACCCATCTAGACTGAGTGCAAAATCTTCAGAACCTCCCTGAGACTCATAAATCCTGAATTTCTGTTTTATTCTCTGGACATTCTGGCTGCAGCAGGAAAAAAACTGAGGAAGCCACTCTCATTTTGAGGCCTGAGAAAATAGAAAGGGAAAAACAACAAGCAAGAAACCTAGGTTCTAATTCTCACTTATATCATACTGGAAGGGTAAAGAATGCCAGAAACAATCCCCTCAATAGATCGGGAGGGGGTGGGGGGAATGGGATTATGGGACTGATGGCATGGCAATGTACAATGGCTAATTTGTATTTCCAAGGGGTGATGGCAAATACAGCATAAATAAGAGCTTTTTGATCTTCTTATTAACTAGGAGCTGTGCAATATTCATACTGACATCAAAAGGATGAATATTTTGCCCAGTCAATGGAACTATAGATCCTTGCTCCTCACCTCAACCACCTTTATTCCAAGCAGTAAAAACAGAGTAACTGAGATTTCATAAACTCCTAAAATGTCCATGTTTTATGATTGAAAATTCAGGTAAGCATCTGAAGGAAACTAATTTTTGTGAGCTCTTCGTCACTCTAATTGTCTATACACCTAATCTAGTATACTAAGCCAAGAGCTAAGTTATGTAGAGATGCCAAGGAGAACTAGTATACTTTTGTACAATATAAAGCTGTATTATACTGGGCCTTCCATCCAAACCATCAAGCTGCAGAGTCACTTCCACATGTTCCTTAGTTTTGCTGATTATGCACCAGTCATTGGACAGAATAGAACAGCACCAGCAGGCCAGATTGATGTTTGCTGCACAACACCCAATAGCCTAGTGCTGAGGGCATTCTTTAAATCCAAAAAACCTGGTTGTTCAAGGCCCTGGTCAATACTGGGTAGAGAGGAGATTTAGATATATCTCCTACCTCTCAGATCAATACTCTTACCACTGGATATCATTGTAGGATAAAATGACATATTTGTCCTTTCTTGGCCCACCTGTTCTTTGTGCCATACATGTGTTGTGAGCCTGCCCATCAGAGTAGGTGCTACAAATACAACATCCAGTACAAATCATTTAGTTTGAGCATAACAAGAATTCAAGGCCTGAGTAGTTTTGTTGCATCATATTTTGAGTGGTGCTTAACACTTCACTTGCAGAAACTTGGGTACCCATAGTCAAATGGACAACCTAACCTGGTACAGAGCAGGAGTTGTAAAGACTGTGTTAGAGGTTAAATGTTGGAGCTAAGTCCTGAGATACCTTTGTTCATCTAGGCCTCTAAATTACTTGGGTTAAGTCTGTCTATAAAAGGTTTAACATTTAAGTGCATAGACGCCAAAGTTTCACTGACTTTTTACTGAGACTTACACTCATAGGGCATGTCCAAACGCGTGCGGCTGTGCAGTATGTGGTGCTTTAAAAACATCTGCAGCACCACATACCACACAGTCAGGTGTTCTCTGCACTGCAAGGGCACATTGCCTATGCATGCACTGCTCCAGATTTTCAAAAAAAACCTACAGAAAAAAAAAGAGTTCTCAAATATCCTCACCATTGATCATGCTATGATGTCAGCCAGCTCTTTTAGCATTCTTGGGTGCATTCCATCTGAGCCAGCTGACTTGTGGATGTCCAGCCTCTCAAAGTGTTCCCTTACAAGATCTTTGCCAATTATAGGCACATGATCACCCTTACCCTGGTAGTTCTGCATCCTATCAGGCAGGGTGATTGTGGCAGGGCATTGTTGGTGCCTGCCACTTTAACGGGCTGAGCCAAACAACCAGCAGGTGCTTGATTACAGTGCCCATGTTAAAACTCTGACCACCTATATAAACATAGCAGTTCGCTGCTGGCAGGCATCGCCTGGCTGAAACGCTGCATGATGCATCTTGGAGGTCAGGGCAGGAGCTTATGGGGACAGTTCGGAGGCTTCTGGTCCTGGGTATGACCTAAAACTGCATCCTGCTGGGGAAGGGTGGCCTGGTGGGGCTCCTAGTGGTGCAGGAGTCCCCAGGAAATCCCAGGACAGTTAGCTTCCTGGTGAAAGGTGAGGAGGGTCACCTTAACCCCACCCCCATCTTCAGGTGGACTTTGGAGGCAGTAGTGCGGCTAGGCACAGCTGTGGCCACCTGAGCCCTTGAGGAGGGTGTAAGACCCCAGGGAGTGATCACAGTGCAGCCAGGCATGGCAAGCAGAGTACCACCTGAGCCCAGCAGGGATGGGAGATCCTAGAGACCGCAGAGTGGGTAGTATGGAGAGTTTGAGAAGGCCCCATACAGAGTAGGGCTGAAGTGCAGTAGGCCTGAAGGGCTGTGTGTGTGACAGGGCTGAGTAGGGCTGAAGTTGGAGTAGGCCTGAAGGACAGCCCAAGGGGCATGCAGAATAAGGCCGAATGGGTGTAAGCTTGAAGGACAGTGCAAGGGTCATACCCATGAGAAGTTGTGCCTGGTGAGGGTCTTGGGGCAGAATTAGCCCAGGGTTTGGCATAAGGTCAGTCCACGTAGAGTAGGGAACTCGCAGGAACCAAAGGTCCTATGTGGTGAGGCCAGTATGGGAGTAGTGAAGCCTGGTGGCCCAGGAGGGGCCACTCAAGGAGGAGCAGGAGTGTGGCCTGGTAATGGGCAGTATGCCAGAAGCCCTGGTGAGATAGAGGCAGAGTGAAAAAGGCCTTCTGTGAGAGGGGAGGTGGTGCAAATGTGCATGTGTGTGGAGCCCAACTTTGGACTCGGTTTGCTCTGGTCTCAGACCAGGAGTAATATTAACCTGGATGCCATCTGTGAGGCATGGGTTGCAGTGTAGGGAGTGTTTGGAGCCACAGATAGTGCTCTCTGGCATCGAGACATGTAATGGGCAGTCTCCCATGTTTACCATCTATTTGTAGGTACAGCAAAGTCATGGCAGGTGAGACTAGGCAGATTGCTCCGTAGCAACAGACCCAGCCTCAGGAGAGTGCCTCCTGTCACAGTGGGCTGGTGGAAAACTGATCCAAAGTAATTGTTGAGGAGGTTAGCTTTTTCTTGGGTGTTGGTTGTCAGTTGTCCCATTTGGTTCAGCATGGGTCTGATGTTTCCCTTGGGTTTTTTTTCAACTTTCCACATATTTGAAGAAGGACTTTTTATTGTCCTTGATTCCAGTAGCCCGTTTGAGTTCAGTTTCAGCCTTGGCTTTTCTGGTCTACTCCCTGCAGGTGCAGGCCAGTGCTACATAATTCACCTAAGTGGTAGTTCCCAATTTCCATCCCTTATACGCTTCTCTTTTCAGATTCAGGAGGTCCATGAGTTCCCATTTGTGCTTTTAGGATCATGTCCTTAAGGAGCGACCACTCATCGTGGACTCCCCTCCCAGATCATGGCCTCTGGGCCTCAAGAACCAACCTCCTGAGCTTGTGAAAGTCTGCTTTCCTAAAATCAAGGTTTTCTGCATTGCTGACAGATTTGCCAGCATTGTGATAGACAGAGAAAGTGATCAACTTGTGACCACTGTCACCAAACTTCCTTTCGATCCTCAGGTCTGACTAGATCATCCCCTTTGACCAGTACCAGATCCAGCAGCACTTTATCTCATTGACTCGTAGACTTCTTGAGTCGAATAGATCTCATCAGTGCAAGTAAGGAAGCTTCATGGTTGATCAGATTTGGCTGAATGCTCTTCCCATGAGATGTCAGGATAGTTGAAGTTGCCCATGACGACCATGCACCAAGAGCATGCAACCTCTGCCAGTTCCCTAGCAAATTCATGGTCAAGCTCTTCCTCCTGGTTAGGAGGTCTGTAATAGACTTCTATAGTTATATCCCTTTCACCCCGTTCTTCCCTTATTCTAACCCAGAAGATCTCAAGTCACCCTCCTTGGGTGCCAATCTCTGATTGTAGGGAAGTTTACTACTTCTTCACATAAAGAGCTACATCCTCACCCTTCCTTGCAACACAATCCCTCCTGTATAAGGTATAGCCATCAATACCTTACTTTTCATATTGGTCAAGTGCCACTTCCAGACTATCAATATGAATAGGATGGCATCAACCGTAGAGTTGAAAGAATGAGGTTCACTGCATTCCTTCACTTCTCTGGATTATGGCTTTGAGAAAGATAGCAGTGGCTGGATTTCTGATAAATTCAAATACTTGGTTGATTGCATAGTATCTGTCCAGTTGAAATGGCACATATCTTCAAACTAGCATAATACCCCAAACTTGCAAAATGAAATTTAAATAATGCTCTAGTGAACCAGTTCCAAACATAATTTGATAAAATGATACAGTGTAGAAAGTAATATCTAAAAAATGGGTCTGATATGGAGTTATTGTGTATATCAGCTGGTTAAGTCATTAGCAAACGTCTTAGTTGCAGTCATGTTTAAATTAATTTAAAATGCAGTTACCGAATGTGGGTAAAAGCTCAAGCTCTTAAGGTATCCATTAGCCACAGTGTGAAATGTAAATATTTAAAACAGAGACCTGTTTCATAATGACTCATTGTCAAAAGTGTAACTTAGCTCATGCATGTAGAATTTCAGCTCATTTATGCATAATGAATTTTAAGCTTTTGATAAGGGCCAGATCTATCAGGATAAAGATCAGATCCTGTTCAACCTATTTGCTAACACTGTTGCATGCAAATTTTCAAGTGTAGAAAGATATAAAGATCTAAGGGCCAGGTTCTAACCCAGGACTACAAAAGTACGATTCCAAAAACCATGTTTAGCAGCTGTGTCCCCATGCAAGTGTTCACTAGCTGCCTCCCTTTTTGTAGGGTTCCTGCATGTGCCAGTTCTGAAACTGTCTTGGCCTGGGCAACCAGATTAAGTGCCAGCTCCTGCCTCAGGCCTGTCTGGGTCCCAAAACTAGGTAGAATGGCACCTAAATCACCTGATAACCCTAATCCAATATATGTGCTGTGCTCATGTCTAATATATATCAACAGCACTGAAGTAACCATAAAACACAGTAGTCATATCCTTGTGTTATAAATGCTAGTCTGTACTCTCATCTGTCTGAGGCACCCAGTTTCCCTGTTAAAGTTAAACCTTGGTGCCCAAAAGCAACACTAGGCTTGTCAGACAGAAAGAATCTACAAGAAGGAGTATGAGTCTGTAGCTAATTAGTAGAGCATTTAGCTGAGTAAAGGGGGTTCTGGATTCTAGTCCTGCTTCCAGAATTATTTCTGGATTTTGTGCATTGATTGTTCAATGTAAAATGTGTACACAAGCCAATCCAAGCCATAGAACCAGGACCCCAGTCTTCTACCTCCAGGATAAAAATCCTAATCACTAGGTTATTACAAGCTCGATACTTATGCTCTCTCTAGTTCTATGAATTTTACATTCCTTTCTGCCACACTTTCTGACTAGCCAGTACCCTGGCAGTTAAGGAACTCTTCTGAAAGTTAGAAAGTGTGGGTTTAAATTTCCTCAAGCTCTGGCTCACTTAGAACTCAGGTTTCTTGTTTCTACAGTGAGCGCTGTCTTAGGAGCTTCCTCACCAACACCCAACTGCTCAATGCCACACCCAAGGAAACACAGCTACAGATGTGTAATGAGAGGCTGAAGAAATATCTAACAGCAAAAAAATGGACATTTCAGCAGCTGAGGCCTTACCACCAGGGGCTGACAAACCATGACAAAGATGGTGATGTTTCAACCACCTATGTACTGGAGTCACACATGCCAAGGAACTAATGAAGAAGTGGGGCTATACAATTGGTCCAACCATTGTGACTGTGGCACAGAGCTTCAGACCATGCAACACCTGTTGTAATGCCCACTGGTAGAAGACACATATACAATGGAAGATCTTGCACAGTACAATAAATGAGCACAAGCATGTGTAACAAAATGGTCAAATGTGGTATAGAGATAAGGCAAAGAAGTGAGTGCTCTGACCATTATACTATTGTATAACACAGACCTACCCAACTGGCAGCCCACAGGCTGTGTGCTATGTGTGGCTTAAAAAGGTTAAATTACAACCCTTAAGCTTGCACCCTGTCCCCATTCCCCACCATTGTTCTGGCAGTAGAGGCAGCTGGGGCCTCTGGGCTCTCTTGCCTTCCAGCTTCCCTTCTTAGGGGGAAGCACAGCACAGCCTTCACTGTTGGGGGAGCCCAAAGCCTGGCATGCCTGAGAGGTGTGATGGAGCAGTGGATCCTGCAGCCATGGAGTTTAGAGTGAGGCAAGGCACCTGGACATACAGTGCAGCAGTGAGGAAAGGGCAACTGGGCAAGCTGGGCTGAATGGGGAGATATGGTGAAGTTGAGTGGAGGGGATGCAGTACAGCAGGGGAATGCATGGTGCAGTGGGGGCCCCATGTGGCATGTGGCCCTTGTTAGTGTGGCCTATGGGACATGTGGCCCCTGGACACTTACAAGTTGGCCAGCCCTGGCATAACAGATGGATGATACCACCACCACCACCTGCTCTAACAACTCAAGCTGCTTAAGAAGAACCTTTGTTCAGTTTTTTCAAATCAGGGGTGGGCAGCCTGTGTCATAAGTTGAACAGGCAACCTCTGTGTATGGCCTGAAGTCAACTGGAGAAGGGATAGTAACCTAGTGGCAAATAAAGTAGGAAGCAGAAAGCAAAGCATAGAGAAGCAGATGGAGCAGGGGAAGTGGATTGTAGAGGTACTCAGATGGCACAGGGCTAATTTACGGCATACCTGCCAAAAAGGTTGGCTCCCACTGTGCCAAATTAATGCTTTTGATGTCTTTTATCTGGAGTGGATTTTAGACTCTGGATTCTAAGCAGACAGGTACACCTGACTTACAGCCTAGAGACATATGCCTAAACTCCAGACAGGGATAGCAGTTCAGGAACACCCTTGTGCTTAATGTTTCCTATTAGCTAGCTCTATGTGGCTTCTTGTTCAGTGTGCAGGGTTTGGGGATTACTATTCTGGCACCTAAATCAGTCTCTCTATGATACATAAACCCAGGTGCCTATTTCCAGATTCTGTTTCAGTAACCTAAATCTTTCTGGGGCTCTGGATCTAAAAGCTGTAGGCAAAGATAAATTCTGAATCCCATTCTGAATGGTAATTCAAGTCAAACATACATTGGTCAGGAGAAAAGAAAACCTCTGAGAATTCATTGGATTGGATGTTTACAACCTTGGGATTCTTACAGATTTTCTACAGGTCCTCATTCAGTTCTCCCTGTGCACAACTGTTGGGAATCATTACCAAATCAGGTCTTTCTATCAAATTTTGCAATAGTTCTTGGATTGCTGTGCCTGTTATACTGGAGGAAAATAATCAAGTACACAGTTAAGTCACTTGATCAAGAGAGCCAGCATTGAAGCTAAAAAAAGTTTTTGACAGCTGAGAGGGAATCTCTTCAGTCCCAATTCATTAAGATAAAAGGAATGATATGAGGTAAAAATCATTGTTTCAAGAATGTATTTGGTAGCCGTGTAGTCTGAGACAAAAAGAAATTAAAAACTCTAGAACTCTTGGTTCAGAGATTATACTTTTTATTAGCCCAACTAAAAACAGCAAAAAAATTGTCTTTCTTTGCAAGCTTTCAGGCACATGTGCCCTTCTTCAGGCTGGGGGGAGACTGAAGAGGGTAAAAGTCCCCTTAGGTAGAAACTAAACTTTCTTTTTCACACAGGAAGCTGAACATGGTTGTATGTTCCCCTGGGTCGATGAGAGTCCTTTTGTGCAAGTTACTCTTTGATGTGCAGATAAGGCAGTTTCTCTTCCTTGGTAGTGTCAGCTGAGAAAAAGGCATGGAGATGTTGAAATCTTTCTTTCTTGTTTAGTGGTGAAGTTTATCATTCCAAAACTGGCTAAAACTGGTATCTTCCATGTTTTGGGGAGGTGTTTGGTAGCTATTTAAGACTCTAGAACTCTTGGTTCAGAGGTGATACCTTTTATTATTTTTTCAAGCAGCATTCTTTTGAGAGTGATGCCACATTACTAGAAAGGTTGGTAAAGAAAAGCTTGCCCACACTGAACTAGGATTAGCCTGAGGACATTACAAATGATGACTGTGAAATCTCCTGTCTTCTCCCAAGTCAAACCTCTTCATAAAAGTTTTAAGCTGGGAATACAATTTCTATCAGAAGCCAGGACAACAGGCTAGTTACCTGAGTTGACTCAGTTGCCAGTGGCAAAACCACCTCCAGTGGCCCCAGTTGCCTGCTGAGTGTGACTTCCAGCATCTAAGCAGCAATCTTTTCAGTACCCTGCTCAACAAGACATATATCTCTTCCATCTAGTTCTGGGCTTTGGACTCTGTTTCTGGTTTCCTGTATTCTGCATCCCGCTGTCTGACTTGATCCTGGTTCTTGCCCATCTGTTCCTGGTTTCAGACTCCAGTTTGGACCCTTGTGCTTCAGATTGCCAGGCCAGCTCCTTGACCCCTTGTGCTTCCAGATCCCTGTTCTCTGACAGCCAGTTCCTGGCTTGTGGCTTAGCTAGGCATTTGTCCATGTCCCACTTGTTACAGCTTCTTACTCCAGATCCTGTAGGTAGTGACACTGGTCTAGATCCCTGCTCACCATTACTGCCCTCCCTCCCCAAATTCCAGTCTATATGATTCTAACCAGGACGACTGCCTATGTCCTGCTCCCTTAGCTTTTGGCCTCCTGTCCTGGCTAAACTAGGCCTGTTAATTGTGCATGTATTAAATAACATTGAAAAGAAGAAACCATTAGCATTGATACAAACTACTCTTAAATCAGTTAAATCCTATTCCATTGCTAGGATACAGTGTGCTTCTTGAAAAGAAAAAAGTAGGATGTGCTCTTGAGAAGCTGTTTATTTAGTGGTGTTTATCTTATGAGTAGGACATAGCAGAGAAAGCAGTACAGTGAATAAGACTGTCCAGGTTTTTTTTCTACCCATCTTCTACAAACTTTATATTAAAAGTAGAAAACTCAAAATTCTTAGTCTACATGAAAATATCTAGCATGCACTACTGATGAAGTTTTGTTTCCCCAAGGATTGATTAGGACCTGAATGAAGGTTGAGTTAAAGTAAGTATTTAATAATGCTCCAGAAAAGTCACTGCAAGAGGTTTTGTGTTTCCAAATATTTTCTTTTGGTGATAGCATATTACAAATAAGTCCTCAAGTAGTACTTTCATCTGGTATTTATAGAATGCAGTTTTAACCTAACTGCTATGGCCACAAGGGTAAAGGTTTCGGTGAAAATCCTGAAGTTATTTTCACTCAAAATTCTGAACGTGTTCTTGGTTTTATTCAGGATTTTGTTCATAGAATCATAGAATTGTAGAAGTAGGGTCAGAAGGGACCTTGCAGATCTTCAGGTCTGACCCCCTGCCTGGGCAGGAAGAAAACTGGACTCAAATGACCCCAGCCATGTAGGCATCAAGCCACTTCTTAAAGACCCCCAGGGTAAGAGCCAGCACCACTTCCCTTGGAAGTTGGTTCCAGATCCTAGTCTCTCTAACTGTGAAGTAGTTCTTACAGATGTCTGATCTAAACCTACTCTCCAACAACTTGTGACCGTTATTCCTTGTTATCCTGGGGGGCGCTAGGGGAAACAAGGTCTCCCCCAAACCCTTCTGGTCCCCCCAGTGAGTTTATAGATGGTCACCAGGTCCCCGACCGGTCTTGTTGCTGGTCTTGTTTTGTTTAAAAAGAAAAATAAAGGAGCAGATACTCTCTAGTACATGGAAAGTTATCTAGCCTGGTGGGAAAAGTGTAATGCCTATGTTCTTTTCATTAACAACCATCAGTGACATGTAGGGGGTGCATGTGCACCCCCTGAGCATGGTTGTGCACCTCCTCCAGGTGGTCACTGCTTGCCACCCCCCTCTCCTTGCCATTGACACCGCCAGCAGTGTCTGTGAGTGGTCTGCAATCGCTGCTGGCTGCCACCAATGCTGCTGGTGGCATCTGCAGATGGTCACCGACCACTGGTTAGCACTTGCCATCCCTGGCCGCAGCTGACAGCACCGCAGCCACCTGCAAGAGCTCGCTGTGCCCCCCCAGCCTCCAGGGATATACAGCATTAATGTCAACAGCTGTGCTCAGGGCAGGAGGAAGGGGAGGGAGTGCTGTGATAAGAGTGACTGGAGCACTTGATTCTCCTGCTGTTCTGAGCTGCAGAAGCTCAAATCGTGAAGTTGACAGAGGGTCCAAGTCAAGAAGCCATTTGTATGATCACAGACAAGCCATTTTTGCTTTAAATTCTCTCAGGTTATATGAGGTATCATGCAAATCAAGAAGCACTGGGCTTTAGTTTAGCATTTGATTTCATTCATGTAGGTTACAGCTGAACAAACCTTTGACTATTCTTATCCCATATGATATATCTTCCTGATGTGTTTTGCAGATATGTGCTAGCATAATACCTGTAATATGACAATGACTTGTGGTGTGTTTAGAAGCTATGTGCAGCAAGTTCATGCACCCTGGAGCACTGATCCCAGCCCAAGCGGAAAAAATGCACCCATCCTGCAGGATGATAGAAAGGCATTTAATTGCAGGGGCTGCAAGACCTTCTACGTTCCATCATCACCAATTTGCGTTACAGTGGGTAAATGAGGTCCTAGACGCAGATGTCTATAACACACGTTTGATTATCCCAACACAAAACATCTGATTATCTGAATTGCTAAATTGGACTGGGATGCAAGTACAAATGATGACTCTGCATGCACAAAATCATTTAATGATATTTGGACTGGACTGAGGAACCTAAAATTTCTCTGGGTTCCCTCACATAGGGCTGAATCTTGAGTAAAGTGTTCTGTTATACTTATGAAGAGGGTAGATTCCTGAGCTGTGGCCCCCCATCCTTTCAATCACAAAGCATGTAGGCTTGTCTTTTTCGAGTCATCCAAAACATAAATCCAAACATCCAAAACATAAATAATGTTGGATAACAAGACAGATTCAGCTAAGCACTGCACAGCAAGGGACTTTCTGTGGCTTAAAATAAATTTGTGCTCCTATTTTAAGAGCAAGAACAGGCCATGTGGTCAAATGCGTTCCTCCAGTAATCCTACTGGCTCTCAGCTGTGGGAGTGCTGGCAGGGAACTGAGCTTAAACTTTATGTCACATGGGGACCTACTTATGAACATTATGGATAATATTGATCATCACTCATTGTAGAGAGCTGTGTGTCGCTTGAGAGTAGTTTATTTGTTATGCATTTTCAGGTGCACCTACATGAGACGTTTACTGCAGAGTAGACTAATTAGCTCTGCAGTAGATGTCTTGGTGTCTACATGTGTGGCCCTCTTGGGCCACAGGAAACTAATAAACTCCACAGCAGGTTACTACTTACAAGTAGTAAATACAAGTAGTAACCTGCCACAGTTTTTCTTGCAAACAGTAGTGCCCATGTAGATTATAACCCAACTGACTAGGGCACGAGGGTATGTCAGTGTGGGGGTTGCCTGCTGGCTAGCCCCACACTGAAGCACACTCATGCTCCAGCCAGCCCCTCTGCAGTAGGTTGAGCCGGATTGGAGTAGCCCTGGGCTGGCAGGCTGACTCTCCAGACCTCCTGCTAGCCAACCTGGTTCAATGTCCTGTGGTCCCTGATAAACATGTAAATACAGAACCCAGAAGCAATAAATTCCAGCACAATATTAATATGTATGTGTTGATGAACCCTCAATGTCTTTTAGGTAAGCAAAGCGTATTTTGCTGAATCCTTGTGGCTGATTTATGGGGACATATGACACATTTACACCAATGCATTCATTCTCCAAACCTATGTAAACTAATGTATTCCAGAAAAAATTTTGGGTAAAACTGCAGCAATAACTTGAACTGAGCAAAATGAATGTAAATTAATCTAGTGTCCACTTTGTCATGTCTAATTCCTATATATGTAAAAGGTTGTAACATATCTAATTGATTAACTACATGAAATAATTCTTTGAGCAGGTAAATAACTTGTCTTTGGAATTTTGTTTGATTCAACCCTTCCTGACTTAATTTTTTCCTGTTGTTTGACACTTGAATGCCTGTATGTGGAGTGTGTGATTGTAAAATATATTTCTGTACTCTAAGTAATGAATTTTCACCAAGTGTCTTCTCTGTATTTTCTGCTCTTTAACCACCAAGGAAGTATCTTACAGATTAACAAGAGCATCAGTAATATTATTGCTTCATTACTGACATAAAGAAAGGGAAGAGAAAATTAAAAGGGAAAGTTACTAACAATATTAGCCAAGCTGCTTACTTAAACCTGGCACTTCATACCTAAATTCTGACCAAGTAATTGTTATTGTAACCAATGAAAGAGATTCTACATTTCAGTGGAAAATATGTCAGACTGTCTTTTAATTTTTAAAGCATGTATAGCAACATAAAGCACAAGATAAGCCCTGTTGAGTCACTTCTGGGAGGGAAGGCTTTATCTTTAAGAGAATCTTTTCTATCCAAAAGAACTGTAACAACCTATGGCTCACCGTTTCCCTCATTTTCTGTACGCTGATCTCAATAATGTTCCTTATCACCCAACATACAATGCTCAATATTATACGCTATCTGGAGTAAGGTAGTGTGTCATGGCCTCAAAAGAACCTTTGAATAAGAGATTTTTTTAAATGAAAAGCTTCTCAACTAATTAATAGACTGAGGCATTCAAGCACCTGCAGAGAAGTTGTTGCTATTAGCAGATGATAAACAGAAACCATAGGTAACACAAACAAATGTTTTTCTTAGCAATTGAATAAGAGTGACAGGGAGAAGAGAGTATAAAGAGATAATTTAATGTAATTTATTTGGGCTATCATTTTCAGGTATCAATGATATTTAACTGGGATGGCAGTACAGCTATTTCTTTTTAATGTGTATGTCATGCCAGGAATTTTTTAATTCATTGTTTTCTGTCCTTATGTGTATCCATTGCAAATGAGGATCATTTTGAGGGGAAAAAAACATCAATGCAATCCTCTTTGCACTTGTATGGGCGCAAATATGAATGAGTTATACTGGCTCTAATGTAGTTGTTCTGGTTCTACACAAGTAGAACTGCCGCATTGTTTTTATCAATAAGGCAAGTAAAAATTGTCTTCTTTTTCATAAGATATTCTTAGAATATTTGGTAACTTCTGGTTCATATATTGATCAGCCCATTCAATAAATACAAGTGTATTAGACTGAGAACAATAAACTTTAGTCATGGAGCAATGTGCAACCTCTTCTTGCTCCATCTGAATGTAATTAACTATCACAAGGGCAGGCAATTATTTCAGGTGAAGGGCCACTTACTGAGTTTTGGCAAGCTGGCAAGAGCCACATAGGTAGCCCCACCCCTTGACAGGAGCCCCCCTGGACTGGTTGCCATCTTGTGACCGGAAGTCCTGTCCCCTAAACTCCCAACCTTTGCCACCAGAAGTCCTTCCCCTTGCCCCCAAAAACCTCCTTTCAGCAAGGGGCTTTGCCATCTCAGAACCAGAAAAATACCAAATTATATTCTAAAAATCAAACATCTACTTCATTAATTTGATTTCAAAAATATGTTTGTCCTGATTTACATGTGTATATGTAGTGTACATAGAGGTGATTGTATAATATCTTAAAATGAAGTCTCACTCTTGTATATTGTGAGGGAGTGGAGGGAATGCAGGGGTACAGGTTTCCGGGGGGCTGTGGGTGTGTAGGTATGTGGGGTGTAGGGGAGGATGTGGGTGTGCCTGTGGCAGATGAATAGGTGTGGGGGTTGTATGAGGGAGTATGTGGGTGTGTATGTGGATATGTGGGGTGTGGATGGGGTTGGTGGGGGTTGGTGGGGGAGGGGGAGGGTGGCTGGGGTGTGTGAGGGGGTCTGTATGTATGGCAGTATGAGTGGGGTGTGGGTACATGTGTATGCTGGGGTGTGCATGTAGGACTCTCTGTATGAACACACACAAACATACACACACTCTCTCACTTTGCATACACACATGCACACACAGACACAGTCTCTCCCTCCCTCATTACGCTCTGTCTCCCCACTCCCCATTGGGCGTGCGCGCGCACGCGCACACACACACACACACACACACACACACACACACCCCCCCACATGGTGCTGGAGTAACTGACTGGCATGCAAGGAAGCAGCGAAAGCTGCAGCAGGTAGAGGCTTCCAGTTGGCAGAGGTGGGAAGGGAGCAAGGGGTGGGAGTGGAACAGGGCTGGACCAGGCTTTCTGTTGTGTCCTGCCAGGTTCCCCTGGGTTCTTCTGCCTCTAGCTGCTGTCATGTTTGACAGGCAGGCAGGAGCAGATAGATATAAATTTTCTAAATTTTTTAGGGGCTTTGCAAGCCAAATAGAATGGCCTGGTAGGCTGAATCTGGCCCACGGGCCATATTTTTCTTGTCCCTGCCATATCAGGTACTTAGTGGAGGCACCCTCTCCCAATTACAAACTTTCTCTAAATTTGGGAGCATCTTTAAATTGTAACTTCTATTACTATACCTTCCCTTTTAACAATAAATACAAAAATCATTTAATACCAAAGTCATTTAATACCCATCTACACAGAATAGGTTACTAGCACTTTATTCTGGAGTGAGTCTTCACAACTCACTTTCCTATTCCCCCTTTTCTACAGCTCTTTTAGCAAGTCTTTTTGAGTCTTTGTGAGGTTGCACCTTCTTCTTAGACCAATGAAGTATCAGATCTAGTTTCTCCTTTCATTTTTCATGGGAAGGTTTTCCTGGTCTTGACAGAATTAAGTCCTGGGATCTGACTGACTTGTACTTTTGGCAGCTGTCCTTCTGCACATAGCACAAAGTTCATTAGCTATTGGCTACTGATGCTGATATCCTTTTTCAGCATGATGGTATTTGCATTTGTTTCCATAGGTATATTTATTCTCCTAATGACACAGTTGCTGCTTGTATTTTGGAACAATGGGTTTCCTAAGAAGAAATGGGTTTCCTAAGAAGAAGACTGTCCAGATTTGGGGCAGGAAGGCCAAGAAGAGCATCAGGAAGCATAAAGCTGTGTCTTACTGTACTGCAAGCACACACTTAACTCAGTTTAGTTTTTCACCAGCTGCTAGATCCAAAATTCATATGGTGCCACAATGAATGGGAGTTTATATACTTTTAAAATGGATTCTAATGTCACTGGTATATTTGTTCCTGAATAGCCAGTTAAATAAGAACATAAGAACTACCCATAACAGGTCTGAGCCCCCAGGAGCGGTCAGGATACCCCCTTGTAGCCATGTAGCTCCTGCCCCACTCCAGCTCCCTGGCCACCCTCCTTTCTCTCCTACCTGCTGCACCTTGTTGTACTTGGGTGATTTGTAAAAAGGGAGGCTGTCCTAAACTCCCAGTGTGAGCCCTCTTCCATCTTCTGGCCAACAGGTTCCCCTTGGTCCCTCTGGTCCCAGTCCTCCCCTCAAGTGCTAAGTGGGCCCTCATAACTTGTATGTGTCTCCAGGGCACCTGTTGCTTTAAGGGCTATTTGTGGCCTCGTTCTGCCCCTACAGCAATTCTCATGCCTCACTGTTCTTCACACCAGTGAGGCACCTTGCCTCCAATACAAAGTTAAGACTCCAACCTTTGTCAGGGCCATAGCCTTCCCAGCTTCTCCCCCTTTTCTAGCTGGCTGCTAACCTAGGCCCACTGCACTGGAACCAGTTTCTGGGCTCTAGCCCCTGTCTCACCCCTTTTGGGCTCTGGACCCATGACCCTAGCTCAGTGTGTCCCTCAGATGCCACACTCTGCATTAAGGCAGGTGGCCTTCCAGCCAGCCACAGGAGTTTCTATTTAGGCCTGATGACTAGCCTGCCTTTCTCTGTGGTGTTTCAGCTGAGCTGCTCACAGCTCTTTGCTCCTAGGCAGCCTAGATGTCTGTCCCTTGTGTAGCTTACTGCTGGTAGATAGTGCTCTAGCAATTAGGCTACTTCCTAGCTGCCAGCCTCCACACAGTCAGCCAGCCTACTGCATGATCCCTTCAAGTAACAAGAGCCTATGGCTCCCTGCTACACTGCCATTTCCTGGGTCAGACCATAGGTCCATCTTATCCTGTGTCCTGAGCCATAGTCACAGCAAGTGGATGTTGAAAGGAGATTGAACTGCGTATGACCAGGTCCTTTCTCACTATTCCTCTCACTTGCAGCCTCCAGCGTTTAAGGATGTTCTAATTCAGAGGCTGGACCTCTAACTCCCAGGCTCCCATGCAAACATGTGGATGTTTGTTGGAGTTGCTTTTGGTCTCAAGGTTAATTTTCTGTGTTTATGCAGTGCTAAAATATTAACCTGGGCTCCACAGTCCAATTTAAATGAAACGTTGTTCCTTGTACTTCCACTGACAAGATCCAGCCCTTCACATTGACTTTGCTCAGTTCTACCATATCTATAAACCATTTTTCTGTGTGGTCTCAACTGTATGCAGTTGAGGTTTTTTATGTTTGGGATCTGCAGCATCTGGCAAAATGGTTTCTTTTGTTACAATGAAAACAGCTTTCCAAATGCATCACAACACTTGGGGCCATGTTACCTTCCACACTTGGTACATGCCTGCTTATTTGGTCTCACTCCCATACCAATGGAAAATTCCCTTAGAGGTCTCCTTACCAATGGAAAATTCCATTTCTGTAGGTGGCTTCTTGCCAGTGAGTCTGTAAAGTTCCCAAAAACAGAACTCTTACTCAGCCTCTCTAATTCAGTAACATACTAATCTATACATTCTCCTATTATTTGTGGGCATTCAGAACCTCCTGAATGAAGCCACCAATATTTCTCCTTGCTATGCCCATTCAATGTGTGAATAGTTACTGTATTTACTAAGTTGTAAGACAAGGTTTCCCCCCACACACACATTTAACGTGAGAAAAATAAGTCCTTTGTCTTACAGTTGCATACTAAGGTGGTGGGTGGCTGGCTGCTGCAACTCCAGCTCCAGCCCCTACCCAAGATTGGGGCCAAAGCTGCAGCTTCTGCCTGCCTCCCCCCACATCTACACCTCACCATTTGTCTCCCCACACAGCCTCTGCTGGAGTCCCAGTGGAGAAAGAGCAGGTGGGGAGGTCAAGCAGCTTGCCCATGCTACCTGCCTGCCCCTCCCCACAGCTTTAGGCCCCCTTTGTTCCCTCCCTCCCCTCCTTACACTTGCTGTATGCTAGGGGGCTAGCTGGAGCACTGAGCACAGCACCACAGCGCTTGCTTGCAGCCCATACATCTGCTACAGGGACTGAGCTGCGGCTGTGTTCAGTGCCGCAAGGCTGGAAAGGGGACAGAGCCTGGGGGTGCAGAACAAGGGTAAGCGGGGATAAGGAGAGCAGAGGCTGGAGGGCAAGGGGAGAGGAGGGAACAGAGAGCCTGGGGGAGTGGGGAGCAGAGACGGTGGAAGGAAAGGGAGAGCAGAGGCTGGGAGAGAGAGTGGAAGGGGGGCCTGAGGCTGGGGGTGAGGCAGGTTTTGTTTTAAAAAATTGGCTAAAACGCTAGACTAATACGGCTACAACCCAGATATCTGAAACATGGAAGATATTGAATTTTAGCCGATTTTTAAAAATTAAATCTTCCTATTTTTTCAAGTAGGAAGCAACTGTGACCTTCTGAAACCTGAGATCCTTCTGCTGTTTTAAGGTAATGTGCATCACCACAGATCCTCACAGAAGGTGAGAGGGTCCGTACCAGCTATGAACTCACTGCCCAGAGGAGTTTTCCCATCTGTTGATTCCTTGTGAAATGCTATGAAATATGAACTTCCATTTCTACCCAGGAGAACTTTTACAATCTTTTCTCCGATGCCTGATGAAGGGTGTTTATGCCCAAAAGCTTGCAACTAAAGAACATTTTTTTGCAAAAATTTTGTTGGTCTAACAGAAGATATCATCTCTACTGTGAGTCTTGATTGCTTTAATTAGAACGCCTGCAGCATCTTGCGTGTTCAGTGTGAGGTTCTACAGACTTGAAGATTTGACAAAATGGGACTTGCAATGTAAGATTTACGAGTTATCCCAAATAACCCCTGACATCTGTAAGATAGTGCCTCCCTGGTACCAGTAAGATAGTGTCTCCTTGGCACCAGCAGGATAATATCTTCTTGACACCTGCAAGATAACAGAAGGCCCAGAAGGAGGTCGTCAAGAAGGTTGTGAAAAGGTCTCATTATAATGCTAAAAAACACACCCCTAGGCGGAGAGTTAGGATGCTAATGAAACATACATGTATGTTAATGAGGTACATGGCTAAAATACGGGTATAGAGATGTGCTCAGTAGAGGACTTCTTACATCACCCACCTGTAACCAACCACTAAACAGTATGCTTGCTGACCCTTGGAAATTTCTGTATAAAAGACTCTTAGAAGTAGTGATGGGTGTGCTTGCTACCTTGCACCTTTATTGCTGGCAATAAAAACTTTTTTTTCGAACTTCCACTCCTGGTATTCATTCATATTGGTTTTTGCATACCAGGCAACGAATCCAGATTTGGGCTGGGGCACAACACCAGCACCCCCCATTTCAAAATAGCAGAGGAGGCACTTTAACTAAAACTCATTTGACAAGCTTTAGCTAAAGTGCCCCACTGCCATTTTGAAACATGGGACACTGAATACATGAGGCAGGGCAGCATGCTGGAGCATTCTGATTAGAATTGCTTCATCAGACTCAATTGATCGAGTCTGCTTTGATGTATTCTGATTAGAAAGTGTTAGAGCACATGTAAAAGTGCTCTTAGTTTTCTTGTTACCAATGTTGTTCACGTTCTATGTTTGTACTACACTGCTAAGCAGTTCTTCTAATCAATCTGAAAGAAATTAATACCTAACCAAAAGTATGTTCTGCACTATTTCCAAGTACTCTTAGCACTGGCACTATTTTAAACTTTAAAATACTTAGATTTGTCTTAATTCCTTGTTTAAGATTTAGTAAATAAACTCCCATTAGTCTGTTTAAAAATTTCTAAAGATAAGTACCACTATAAACAGGTATTACATTTTGTACCTAACATTTATTTATCTTCCCCCATAGTTCCACCCATTGACTAAACCCATGAGAGTCTGTAGTTGTGGTTTTAAAAATGTATTAAACCTTCAGGATCAGAAGTTTGGCAAAACAAAATTAATCTTGGGGATACTTTAAGTTGACATAAATATGGTTAGAATAATGGGACAATAGGATTGAACTCCACCAACTAGAACCTAAGACGAGAGTGCTTGCACATCTAGGTTTATATGCCACAAACTCATTTTTAACTCACTAGTATTCAGGTAGGAAGTCAGAAGCATGTGGTCTCTGAGTGTGTATGGGTTGTGGGTATGATTCATTCCTTTACCAGGAGCTGTAGGCGTATAATGAGTTGCTGAGCTCATGAGGTGCCTGAAGGAAAGTCTCTCACAGGAAAAAAAAAAGTCTTGTCTTTACTTGTCTAGCGAGGTACCAGTGGAGCAGGTTCCCATTTTCAAGAAGAGGGGTAGTTGTTGTTTTATTGTGTTCAAATTAGTATACTCTGGCTGCATGTGCATGTGCAATTAATGCACAGTAAGGTTATTGCGCAATAAATAAGGCGCAGGAAGATGTGGCCAGGAATGTATCTATACATGCACCGTCTTGGGCGCAGATTTGTGTCTAACTGGAGCAGCCCAGTCCACGGCTGTTCCTGCTCTGCTCTGCTCTACTGCAGGAACCAGGGAGAGCTCCAGGCTCTCCTGGGTACCAGCTTGGGGACTGGCAGTGGGCTGGTTCCTACGTACATGGGGCCAGGAGAAATGTGACTTCTTCAGGGGCAGCTGTCTCCCAGCCCCATTATCACTCGGACCCTACCTGGCTTAGCTCCGATGCAGGGAGAGCTGTGCAGCCTGCAGAGGGAGCTGTCTCCTGGCCCTGTGCACACTGGGGCCCTGCCTGACTAAGCCTCAATGAGGCTTGCAGCTGGATGCTTGCAGCTTGGATGTTTGCAGCTGTGCTGGCTGCAGCAGCATCTGTCTCTTGGCCCCATGCACATGGGAACTCATCCCCATGTGCACAGAGTGCCAGGAGAGCTGTGCCAGTTGCAGGGGCATCTGTCTCTTGGCCTCGTGCATATTGGGACCCATCCCCATGTGCATGGGGGCATAAGACAACTGCCTCTGCAACTGACACAGCTCTCCCCACACTGGGCCTTAGCCAGGCAGCATTTGCCTCCTGCTGCCTGGGAGCAAAATACTAGGTTAACATCTACAAATGCACTACTGTGCATTACCTAATGCACCATTTATGTAGTAACTGTAAGTGATAGTACTAGCAAATGGAGCGTTAGACTAATTTAATGTGCATTAAATCCAGTGCACATGTATACGGTTATGCTTTACTATGCATTATTAGTCTAATGCACAGTAAAGTGTCTCATGTAGCTGTACCCTCTGAATAGTTTACTCAGTGTTCAACAAAAATCTCCTTTCTTCTGTTGAAGGACCATCATCAGTCATTATCTATTAACACCCATTGTTAATGTGTAATAAATGGTCCAATTTGCTTTTGGAAAACAAATTACTTCCACACTTTTTAGTCTTGTTTAGTAGAGCCACTGAGTCTGAATGAATCACTTGGTTGAGTACTGTAGATTGTTATTTTGCTTGTAACTCTACATTTTTCTGAAGGCAGTCCAAAAATGTTTCTCCTCTTTTTTTTCCCCCAGTGTCTCTACCTCTGAAAAAATAAGGAGGCTCTAAATGATACTTTTTGGATTGCCTGTTTCTGGGTGAATTAGTATTTTATAAATAACTTTATTATCGATTCATCCTCTAAACCAATACTATATACTTTGTCTATTTTCTCCATTTTCTGCATACTCATAGATGCTAGTGTCGGAAGGGACCTCAATAGATCATCAAGTCTGACCCCCTGCATAGGCAGGAAAGAGTGCTGGGTTTAGATGACCCCAGCTAGATGCCTA